>OW443302.2:24807500-25503125 GCA_937001585.2 Brachylomia viminalis | reverse complement strand
CAGTATTATAAGGTGCTCTGTGAGTTGAGCTTTCGAGTTCCTGCGTGTTGAGTACTTGTGATAGTGAACACTTTTTTTGAGACAGGACTCTATTTGTTATTATAAACATGTCTCGTTCTAACATTCGGTGTATTAACTGCGAACTTCGGTTGACGAGACCACGACATCGTCTTTCAAACGAAAACGAAGACCTTGTTAATGTTATAAGCCGGAGTAATGTTATTAGTAAAAACTCGTATATAGCAAATCATTTATATGGCAGACCTGATCTCCCCCTGGAAAGACAAAATACAATTGTTATCTGTGATGGCACCTATGTTTATGCCCAAAAAAGCTCAAATTATTTATTTCAAAAAGAGACTAATTCTTTGCATAAGTATCGAAATCTCATAAAGCCATTCATGATTGTATGTTGCAATGGATACATCCTGGATGTTGCAGGGCCATATTCTGCCACTACTAACGATGCGTCGATAATGATAGGTTAGATAAATAAAGACAGTTTTTTGGATTTTTTTAGAGAAGACGATGTGTTTATTCTCGATAGAGGCTTCCGAGATAGTGTAGACTCCATACAACAGCGTGGCTTCCTCGCCCATCTACCAGAAACCCTGTCACCAGGTCAGTTTCAATTAACTACACTGGAAGGCAACAGGACGCGCTGTGTGATAATAAAATACATGGGTTGTGGAAGCCGTTAATGGCAGAATCAAAAGAGACTAAAATATTCAGACATGAATATTTTAATCGTGCTTGCCCTCACATGATGAAAGACTTCTCCATTGCAGCAGCACTGCATAATGCATTTGCCACAATGTTTGTGGATCCAAGTAATGCGGAACAAATAGTCAATATTATAAATGAAAGGCTTTTCGCAGACAACACATTAGCAGAAATAGTACAAGAAGAGAATTTGAGTAGAAGGAACTCTATGTTGATAACGAGTGCAAATATTGTGTTCCCTAACCTGTCTATAGAAGAATTGGTCCTCTTTGCTTGTGGCACTTACCAAATCCGACAAGCTAGGTCTTATATAGGTGAACAGTTGCGTTTCCATGGCCTTTACACAATAGAGGTTTGCAGAGAGGACCATGTCAATTTAAGCAGGTTAGGGGGAGTAAGCTCTTATTTGATTCGAGCAAAAGTAAAGTCCTATGTGTCACGAAAAACTTACTATGTTTTTATATCAATAGATCGGCAACAAGTAGGTAGGAATGCCATCATCAGATATTGTTGCAATTGCATTATTGGTTTGCGCACTGTGGGATGTTGCTCTCACGTAATGAGCATAGTGTGGTACCTGGGTTATGCGCGTCACCAGGATAATATAACTCCACCTGCACAATTCCTTGACCAAGTTTTACTCAGGATAGATACATGACTGATAAGTAATAAATAGGTGCATATTTTAAATATTTGGAAAAGTGTGTAGTTTCATTTCATATTATAACATCCTTTATTATCTACCTACCTACCTTATTGCTGGACCTAGGCTTCTCCTAAAGCTTGGGAATGCCAAGCTTACATATACATACATATATATGTATGTATACCGAACCGTATCCATCGCCGTCGCATGATGTTCCAGCAACATCAATAGGCATACCTAACCTTTTGGTGTAGGTTACATGTACATCCTATCCGTTTCGCCTCAAAGGAAAAACGCTATTATACTTATGACATGTACCTACGTTTTATTCTTAAATGAAATAATCTGCTCATTAATACACATTTCACAACACACATAACCTCACCTACATGGTAAATCTTTGAAACGATTTTCTGTCAAAATCCCATTACAAAAAAATATGCTATGATTACACTTTATGTTAGTAGGCCTTAGATCTATCTCTTTCGGGTGTTTTTACTAATGCACGCGAAGTATAAAGGCGACACTCAAAGTACATGGGGTTTTGCCAATCTTCTTTCTGTCCCAAAGGCCTAAAAAAAAAAAAAGGCCTCCTTAGATTATTTGAAATACGAACGTTTAAAAAGTAATTATTTAGAGTACCTATGTTTAAACACTTTTTCTTTCTTTCTTTCTATATAATTTACAATACATTTTACAATCCAGTCAAAATACTGTTCCCTACTTCAAAAATGTTTAGTGGTTGAATACCCCTTAATAACCCAAATACAATACGGTCAAGTGGTGTTCTAAACAAAGATGTTGTAAAACTTAATAGGAGATAAGGGTGTTGTACATCGTGTGTCATGAATGTGTTGTGGTATATTTTTAAAGGTGTAGTACGGACATCAAGCTGAATAACGTTCTCCTTGGACCAAAATCTAGATCGCGAAAAAATGAACAGCTTTTTTTTTATGTATGGCATCTCGCAGTTGGCCTTGAGAGGCCGTGACTGCTTAACCGGTCGATCCTGTGGTGCCTTCGAGCTAACTCAAAGCCTCCAGCCAGGAAAATGAACAGCCGTCCCGGCGGCGTCCACTATATTTGTGTCAGACTCAAAATCAAAACTGTTAGGTACTGCAATCATGTGCACATTTAATTGTTACAATATCACGTAAGTTCCAACACGAAGCCCGGTTAGGGCACAGCAACATAATAATAATTTAAATTAATAACAATAACATAATAGTAAGGGCATGTGTTTACATGCTTATAATATATTATTAATCGATTGATTTATTTATTGAAGTTTTTTTATGAAATAGCAGAGAATTTTTTCGCGATTTTCATGTTCATCTTGCTGACTATGTTTTGTTATTAGTAATTAACTGTTTCTTTATTTTACTTCGAATTTCCTAGTTTATCATTTGTGACTTCAAGTTACAGCTGCATATTTAAACTTATTGCAGCATTGCATAATATGTAAGCGGGAACGCCCTTTATGCCTGGTGGCTTTTTATTATGTATTAGGTTCTGTTTACTTTTTTATTATTTATTTCTGCTTGAGTATAGTTTGCAATATTGGCGTGTGCTAGCTGACATACGGCAAATAATTTTAATGTTTTTGTGTTTCGTAATGTTACTTGCTTATTACTGTATAGAATCCAGTTCTTCTAACTGAACAGACAGCAGTGCTGCTGGGGAGTTTGTTCCGCCACTGCTTCTTCCCAGCTAAAGCACTGGGAAGTGGTGAAGAGCGGGCGTTTTGGGGGGACTGTCTTATGTAATTTTGAAGTTCAAAAAGTGCTGATTCTCTGCCTAGTTTGAATAAATGACTTTTGATTTTGATTTTGTTGGTTCTATTGAGAAAGTTGTTCAGTGTTATGGTCAGTACAACACTTAAATATGGCCACACATTTCTGATACAGGCTGTATTCATGTCGTGTCTTCAAGTAATTGCGATACATTTCGTTATTGGTCAGGCTAAAAGGTCTGATCACTCTAGAAAATTGAAATACGGGATATAAAATACACTACATCATTTACCTTACCTTATCAATTACTTATCCACAATCAATGTATTAAAATTCAAGATAGATTCTCTGCTACAAAGGTCTTTTGGCGCTTGAATGACATTGACAGGTTGGTAAACATTTGTGAAATTGTATTGAAAATCAAGATGGCGGCGTAAGTCGCAATTTTGATCACGCGCCAAATAACTCTTGTACTAGTTATTTTACCTCTGACAGCAGCCTTATATCAATGAGAATAAAGATCAATGTAATGCAAAATCATTATCGACAAAATCAAAGACGATTAACATTTAAGTTACCGAAATCTTAAATATTGAGCAAAATATTTATTAACTCTGAGCTATTACTTAAATGAAAAGCTAAAAAGCAGATTATCTAATCATTCTTCGGCAATTTAGATAATGTATCTACCGTAGATAATTATAAATGTTGCTTGGAGTGCATAGGACATGTTTTGACTGACATTGAAAAGAAGAATACTTGTTTGAAGAATAATTGTGCACGCTAACGGTAGTCTGGAATGGCTTTCATTTTGACAGTTCAACAACATTCATTGCGTTATTTACGAGTACGTTGTTGAGCAAGCTAAACTTTCGAACATATGGGCAGTGGATTAGCAATATCCTTCAAAATTATGCAGACTGTGATCGGTAGGATCTACCTTTACTTGGCACATAAACCAACGGAACGTTTTCAAACCTAAAACATGAACAATCTTGCATTCGTGTTTATGTATTTGTGAAAGATTATAATTAAAATAAACAGATTAATATTATAATCGTGTTGGTTTTTCTACAGATGTTTCAGTACTACTTATTATCTCAGATCCGCCACTTGTATTTCTGGATTTATAAAACTCGTCTACGGTATATCTGTCTACATAGTAATTAAATAGATAAGCTAATAAATTGAAACTTAGATAAATATATTATTATTATGATGTTTTATGTGAACTTTGATTATTTTCTCCACGATGTAAACGACATATTAATACTGCCTCATTAGTTTACTTAGTGGTCATAAGCGAGACTTCTGAGCATGGGGTCCTGGGTTTCGGTACCCAGGGCAGGTAAAGCGTTCTTGAGTTTTTCCGTTAGGAACTTCTCAGTCGTATAATCAGCCTATACCATTCCCACTGCTGGACTAACAGGCCTCCTCTCTGTGAGAGGGAGTGGGCCACCACGCGGGCTCAGTGGTGCACCCTAATTGCGTAACACTCTATTAATCATAATCTGATTCATTTTGAAGGATATTGCTAATCCATTGCTTCATATGTTCGAAAATTTAGCTTGCTCAACAACGTACTCGTAAATACCGCAATGAATGTTGTTGAACTGTCAAAACGGAAGCCATTGCTACTGATAGTGTGACGCGAGTACCCCGTGGATTGGTTAGGAACTTCTTAGCAGCAGCCTGGAATCTATCTACTGGATAAATTAACTGATAATTAAAGTCAAAGTCAAAAGTCAATGCATTTATTTCAAATAGGCACATAAAAGGCAGTTTTGAACGTCAACATTTACATTAAAATAGAATTGATTCTACTCACCCCTTCCAAAAGGTAGTTTCGTATGGAGAAGAATGGGCAAGAAACTCCACCGTTACTTTTTTTAAATGTGTTACAATATTTTGTTTACTTACCTCAATTATATAATTATATGTGAAGACGATGCACCTATTATAATATAATAACCCTACCACAATAGGAAAAAAGAATAAAAAAAATGTAGCAATCACAAATAAATTAATTATGTGATAGATATAGGTGCTCACATAATTACAAACATTGTAAAAGTTTTTGATTTCCTAAATTATGTAAACAAGTAATAGGTGATATTTGACGGCACGGTTGGCGCAGTGGTTAAGTGATTGACTGCTGCGTTACGTGTCGCGGGTTCGATCCCCGCACGAAACAAATATTTGTATGATCTGTAAGTAGTTGTTCCGGGTCTGGCTGTTTGTGTATGTGAGTTTAAATTTTTGTAAACGCACCCACGATACAGGAGAAATTCCTAGTGTGGGGCAATGTTTAAAAAAAAAAGTCAGTGTGAGAGTTAAAGTAATCACAGAATGTAAATCAATGTCATAAAAATAATAAACTATACAATTAGCGATAACTTTGATTTTGTCTAGACCTGTTTTTTTATGTTCCGTGGTCTAGACACTAGACAAAACATTGATTGACATAACTAATACCACTTGTTTTTACGTGTTTTTATTACACATGTTACTAAAAAATAGAGACATCCGTTATAGATAACAGTAACACAATAAATAGACAGGAAAATGTTGTCGTTTATCATTTAGGCAGGTAGTGCCCTTCGGGCCCTAAGTCAGTCAACGCATTGGCTTAGCTACCAACTACCGAACCTTGAACTCTTATGAACTCTCTCTCTCTTGAACTCTGTTTTCTTTTATACAATATTATGGAAGTGATTCTGAAATAAATGATTATTTATTTATTTAAGCCGCGGTAAGAAGCATTTTTTTAGGTAATTGACAATAGCGCATTCCGCAACAAATAAAGTTTAAAACTGCGATGCATATTAGTTGAATTGTATGAACAACAAGTTTTGCAGTTTTAATTAAATTAAAATTAAATTTAATAGTCTTGCACGGATCAGTCGATATTTTTTTTGGTATTTCTATAAAATTTATTGAATTCCCTTTAAAATCATTACAGAAACTATTATAGTTTACGCTCAAATATAAGATTTTTTTTATGAGCTATGTTTTACGATTCTTTTACGATGATACTATTTTAATTTTATGAAATATTTTTGCATAATTATGTCGTCTCTTTGAACATTTGATAATTTAAACAAGGTGTAACAGAATAAACGCAAGTCCTGAAAGTAGTTTGCTCATAATTGACTACTGAATCAATTTCTGTAAGTTCTATTAGATAGGTATTTTTTTCAATAATTATGTATTTTGCAAACTGACCGCCGCGCCGGCGCCGTTTGAGCCAAAGAAAATTAAATCTCATTGCAAGGCAATAAGACTCAATTTTAAATGCATAAAGTAATTCTAGGGTCAACACGATTTTATTAATAATAATAGTTAGCTTTAAAAAAAAATTTTGGTCATTGTATTATGCTTTTAACTCAATACTCTAATTGGGGTGTATGAGGTCTTGCGTGAATTATGTTACACGTTGTATATGTCGTAGGATAATTTGATACTTCGAATCTTCGCGAAAATCCTAGGGGTTTTGCGAAAACGCGGATAATTAGACATAGGCGAAAAATTATCAAATCTTACTGGACAAAGTCAGGATCTAACATAACCTAACCTAAATGATACAACAACAATAGAAGGGTATCTGGCGCTTGGCGGCCGCTGCCGCGGCACGCTCGCTTCGCTCGCTCGCCTTCGCGCGCTAATGGTCACTGTTCTAACATAACCTAACCTAAATTCTAATTATCCGCGTTTTCGCAAAACCCCTAGGATTTTCGCGAAGATTCGAAGTATCAAATTATCCTACGACATATATACACCCAATTTTTTCCGTCTTGTAAAATTTATCAATACGAATAACTGTGCGACAAAAATCTGACCGTTTTACGGTGTCCTACGTTTGGGCAGCGCCTTAAGGCAGAATTATAAGGTCCAGCATTGAAAAAAATGTCAACTTTTTATTTGGCCACGGAACCTACCGTGGCCCTTTCCAACTGGGGCGCTAACATAGCATTGTTGCTTGGAACAAACCTTTTAAGGGTTAACTGTACGGGTACCTACCATCATAATCAACCACGGGTCAAACCGAGAAATGGGGAAAAAATCAGCTGCTTCATACATTTATTATGTTCGCATATCTCGACAAAGTGTAAGGAACAGCTGTTTTGTTGCGATTTCTTGGTGGACTCATAATAAAAGCTGTTCATAATGACGAGTACCCCTTGAAAGAAGTTTTCAGTTATTTCGATTACACCTTGTAGATGTTAGTATGACGTGGAGCATGCACCTAGTACCTACCTAACTTAACTATTACCTACGAGTTAAATTAAATAAAAGGAAGTACATGTTTGTGTTAACTAACTGAAACTGTTTCATGAATTTCTATTAACCCAACGTAACAGTTAAACATATGCAAAAAAATAAACAATTATGTAGTTATGTAACGATTGGAAACATTGGAAACGTGTTCTACACGTTGATGTGCAGTTAGTAGGTAGCAACAGTATATGATATGTGTTATTAAGTCCACGTTCGCACGGACGTAAACTAGATCTTCAACGAGATGGGTAACTCAGGAGAGATAGATACAAAAGATATGAATCATTCCGTTTAAATCAATCACTCTTTATACCCGTTCACATCCGAATGTATCACTGTATCAGTGTATCTTTACAACTCATTCACTCACGGCGACTTCTTCTATCTGTGTCGCAACCGCACAGCGCACGCTGCAGTCGTAAACAAATTATTATTTTGATTAAGTATAGCCTATATATTATTTTTGATATATATAGTTAGTTGCAAAAACGTCGGTTTCACAGATAACATGGTTTAATTAAATTATTTAATAGTTTAAACTAAAAATTCAAGTTCACATTTCGAATACCTACCTATTTAATGTGTATCGGTCATAATAATATAACAAATAGATAACTATAAAGAAACATCAGCCCAATAAATCAGAAACATACCTAATATAACGACCAGGCAAAGTGCAAACAGCTATAGGTACTAATCTATTGCTCTTACTGATTTATTGACTATTGAAGCGAACCACGCTGAGTGAGTGAGCAGCGCAGTGCAACGCGCTGCGTGTCGTGCGCGCGAGCGTGAGCTACTGATACATAAGGATATAAAGATACAAAAGAGTGATATACACTCGAGAGCAATGAATCCGGGTCACTTAAAGAATCCTAAAAATCTCGGAAACTGAAAATGCTAGGTTAATGCAATAAATTGTATTTAGACAATGTAATACTCCTTAAATGAAGGTATTAAAACTTCTTAGTTATTGTAAAGTTATATCATAAAAAAATCAAATTTGAAAAAGGGCCACTTTCGAAGATGGAACTACGAAATTACAGCATTTGGTTTTGCTTTTGTTTGTAATCTGTCATTTATGTGGGTACATAAACCATGTTGATAGTGCTCTATATTCATTATTCAAGCTGAAATTATGTCGCTTACGCCTGAAGAATGCACCAGAATACTTACAATGCTGGAATCCGGCCGGAGTCAGCGCGATACAGCCAGGACTGTCGGTGTGTCGCTATCAACAGTACAAAGAGTTCTCCGACGTTACGAAGAAACTGGTTCTAACCTACGCAGACCAGGAACGGGCAGAACCAGGTGTACCACAGCACGAGAAGACCGATACTTGGTGAACACCATGCTTCGAAATCGCTTTCTCACAGGAACTGAACTCACCAATCAGTTTCGACGCCTCGGAGGAAGTAACCCAAGTGCATGGACAGTAAGACGTCGGCTTGCTGAATCTAACTTAAAACCCCTTAGACCTGCAAACGGCCCTAAACTGGAGCGTGGGCATCGTATTTCAAGACTAAGATATGCCCAGAGCCACGTAAATTGGAGTATTGAAGATTGGTCAAAAGTTATGTTCTCCGACGAATCAAAATTTATGCTCTACAAGCACGATGGAAGACACAGAGTGTATCGAAGACCAGGGGAAAGATTCAAGCAAGCATGCATCGAAGAAAAAGTAGCCTACGGTGGTGGGTCTGTACTTGTGTGGGCCGGAATTTCTTCTGAAAGTCGCACAGAGCTGGTGATCATAGAAAACGGCTCTTTAACTAGCGTAAGATATGTGGAAGAAATCCTCAATGATCACGTTGGTCCATTTATGGTCAATTTAGGTGAGGATGCTATATTTATGCATGACAATGCCCGACCTCATACAGGTAGGATTGTGAATGACTACCTTCAAGAGATGAACATTACTCGTATGGAGTGGCCAGCGCGCAGCCCGGATATCAACCCGATCGAGCATGCTTGGGACGAGCTAGGCAGATGCGTAAAACAACGAAACCCTCCCCCAATCACGCTTCGTGAGCTCAAAATTGCTCTCACAGAGGAATGGGAGAATATTCCCCAAAATCGTATAAGGAACTTGGTGTACAGCATGGCAAACCGCGTAAACGCAGTAATGGAAGCACGAGGAGGCAATACGAAGTATTAAAATTCAAGAAAATCGTAATAAAGTTCAAAAATTTCATGTTTCCTATTTTTGTTTTAAGGAGAGATCAGCAGTTTTTTTCTTTATGTAATTTTGTGTTAATAAAATGTATTTTTTTTTACTTTCATTTAAGGAGTATTACATTGTCTATTAAATACAATTTATTGCATTAACCTATCATTTTTAGTTTCCGAGATTTTTAACATTCTTTAAGTGACCCGGATTCATTGCTCTCGAGTGTATATCCCAGTGAGCGAAAGATACATTTCAATATTTTATTTTTAGTGAT
Source organism: Brachylomia viminalis (assembly GCA_937001585.2). NCBI lineage: Eukaryota > Metazoa > Arthropoda > Insecta > Lepidoptera > Noctuidae > Brachylomia > Brachylomia viminalis. The sequence goes on along the minus strand of OW443302.2, from coordinate 25,493,301 downwards.
TCATTTTGCCCATGTCGGCGCACTCCTTAGCGACGAGACTTGAAAAACCAACCGTGTTTTTTCGACGCGCTGGGATGCACTCTGTTAGATTCTCACCGCTCGGCTCAACACCGAGAGTTGAAAATTGAGTGCGCGATAAAATCCCGCCGCGATGTTTTTACGTCCGTGCGAACGTGGTCGTAGGGTCATCGAATGACAACATTTTTAAATATTCATTACTGCCTTGTTTTCCTAGGTTGGGTAAAGTTTTATTGGGTTTATTTGTTAATTAATTCTTTAAAGCACCCTGGAGTCTGAATATAAGTACATACATAAGTACAAAAAGTAATTGGCCCTATTCCATAAAAAAAATATTCTAAAATCTCAAATTGTTTATTGCAATCCATAATGTACAATTACAGGTGGTAGATATAAGAAAAATAATAGAAACACCTGGACTTAGGACCCTAGGACCCTAGGACCTAGGACCCTGTCGGGCACAGCAAATTTTTAAATAAGTAGAGAGAGTAAGAGCGCTTTATTAATTTTCTTTGTTCTTAAGTTAGAATTATTTTATACTTATCCTATATGAATTTATGAATTTATATTTCCATTCATTCGCTTATTCTATTAATATTTTATATGCAGGTATATCTATTCATTTATCATTAATTTAATTATATAATTATATTTAATATTGCTTTACTCGCTTATTTTTTTTTATTGTTATTAATGTAGTATATTTATTAGGTAGGTATTGTTTTATATTTATTTTGTTATTTTACTTATTAAAATAAATATCTGTTATTTCATAGTTATGTATTATTGTTATTGAATTTATCTGTTAGATATTCTTGTACTGTGTAATAGCTTTTTTTAATTAAGTACTGCTTTAGTTTATTTAAAAATAAACTGGTTTTATTTTATTGTTTTATGTTTTCTGGTAATTTATTATATATTTTTATTGACATTGAATATGGACTAGATGAATGTAGTTTAAGGCGGGACGGGGGCAAATTTAGTCTATTTTTATGGCGAAAAGTATAATTTGTTTGTTTATCTCCCCGTGTGCTGTAAGAATCTGGATATTTACGGACTAATTTTCACAATTCTAAGATATTAATACCAATTAAGGTCAGAATCTTGTGTTTTTTAAAGTAAGGTTTGCAACTATCTGTTGTTTCTATATTGGTAATTATTCGTATTAGCTTTTTTTGGAGGGTAAATAAGGAGGGAGCGTCTGTGCTATTTCCCCATAAGATGATGCCATAGTTAAACCAAGCATAGGCATACGCGTAGTATGTGACTAGTGCGGTTTGTAGGTTGTAGTCTTTTTTATTTCGCGGAGAGCATATATGAAAACTTTGAAATTTTTGATTTTACTGTCTGTAGGTATACCTATGTGTATTCCAGTTTATATGAGTGTCTATTGTTAAACCTAGGAGGGTGAAATTGTTAACTGTTTCTAATTTATGTTGATTAAAAGTAAAATCTATAGTTATTTTATTTTTCTGCCAGGGGTGAAACGCTATTAATTTGGTTTTGGTAAAATTTATTTCGAGGTTATGGTCGCTCATCCAGTTTACAGTTATTCCAAGAATAGTCGTAAGCGTTTCATTTAAATTAGCATTTGTTTGGCATGAAGCCAGGATCGAGATATCATCCGCAAAAAGTACACATCTATTTAAGGTTTAACTTGAACTGTCTCTTTGCTCTCTAGGTAGCAAGTGCTATGGTTGGCCTGGCTTTCGACAGATCGGGCAAAGTGTTTATATATTTAACCATTTATGTACACACATCTAAAACAGACATGAAGAAAAGAACAGAAAAATAGGTACAAAGGCGATGCTTATTTCTAATGAAATCTCTTCCAGCATACCTGCGATAGGATAGTAGATAATAGATTTAGAGATGTAGACAGCGATGTGATGTGTTTTGATGATGTGGTGTTGTGTTATTGGGTTTTCCCTTCAGGAATTTCTCAACAGAAGTCCAGAGTCTGGATTAGTGCCCGGTCGATTGCAACATGTGGCTGCACTAAAGGAACACCTCTTCCTACACCTTTGGAGATTACAGGCGTTATGTTATAATAATAATCCTTTATTTCTGACAACTAAGGCCCATAAAACACAATACATATATAAGTATAAAACAATAACTATAAACTAATACATACCTATCTAAAGACTACTGCACACGAAGTGCGTCGAGTTACACTGCGAGGTGTGGCGTAGCCGGCCGCGGAAACGCCGATACAGCACACCTTTCGGCCAAAACTCTTCCTTGAGGAAGGTCATCAAATAGTGAGTCGGAATGCGCACCACGAACGACTTGAAATTGGTGTCATGGCGCCCCTCCAACTTCTCCACCCTCAAGGTCCAGTTGGCCTTAACCCGTATGTACTCAACGATGTCCTGAGTCTTCGTAGAGCGGTGCAAACGGGACACGTATAGCAGTGTCGCCGGTACTGCAGGACGCAGCAGCATGCTAGCTCCTGTCAGCGCCGTCCCATACTGGTTGCGATAAGTATACTATACGGTAACGTTATGCTATACGAACTAGGTCCTAATAAGCAGTCAAGCCAATCTGTGATCGAACAACCCACACTGTGCCTGGGTGGTGGAAAACGTTCCCTCTCACAGAGAGGAAGCCTGTGTCCCTGCAGTGGGAAGTGTGGGAACATTATAGATAGACCGTTTATGAATAAACAGCCAAAAGTAAAACCATCACAGTTTATCAACAAAATCTTTAAAAACACGGTTTAAATGCCTTTGGAACATCGCTTTTATTTATATGTTAATGTTAACCCTTATTGATTATTAATTAGTTTCGAACGGTGTCAAAGAGGCCTCTTTCAAATGTTATTTATTTATTTTAGTTGTAATTACATTCCATGATTTATTCGTAGTAAACTTGTTGTTGTCCGGGACTTCGTCTTTTTTTATGATGAAAAGTAGCCTAAGATAAGTCCATTTCCAGGTCCCGGGTTACCTGTCAGGCAAATTTCATAACAATTATTATTATTATTATTGAATAATCGGTTCAGTGTTATAAGGTTCCTTCAAACAGGCACGACACGCGACGCGAATCGAACGCGACACAAAGGCACCGCTCGTCGCGCGACAGGCTGTGCCTTTGTGTCGCGTGGCGTGTCGTGGCTATTTGTGGGAGCCTTAAGGCGTGGAAAAATATACAAAACAGAATAGAATAATTAAAAATGTTTTATCAATTTAGGAAACAACAAAAAGCTTTTTCCAAAATATTCCACTGAGAGATGAACGTGTTGGTCTGATCAATAAATTACTTAAATAAATATCAAATCAAATTGGAGGACAGGAAAAACAATCTATGATTTTGATACACAGCGCTTACTGTGCCAGTCAGTAAGTAGGCAGATTAGAGTTCGCGAACATTTTAATTAAGCATGACGTATGTTTCAAAAATGTGGGAGAGAGACTAAAAACAGTATAGCTTAAGCAAACAACAGGCCAAGTGCGAGTTGAACCACGCACGACGAAGGGCTTGTGATGAGTTCACCCCAGGAACAATTGTACAATCTACTTTCACCGAAATAATTAACATACTGAAGTTCATAAACTATGAAAGCACCGAACATGACTCTGACGAAAATTTAAGTAGGATTGAAGGGCAGCTTAACTTTGTACTTGAAATAATGTTCTGCCATACACCGATATACGTCACGGCCAATTCTTCAACTATACAAATGTACAGATCAACGGGAAGTACCCGGATTTGATTTATTTGCGAGTATTAAAATATGTACAAGCTTGATTTTTATAGAGCTTCAAGGGACTATAGACCTACGTATTGTATATTAATTTTAACTTGATACCTCGAAGTATTCCTGAGAAAAAGGGTCTTGATGGACAGATAACGGACAATGGAGTGATCCAATAAGGTTTCCGTTTTTTCCTTTTGATGTAGGTACTTACGGAACCCAAAAAAATAGATACGGTAAGTGCTAGGTTTTATTATCTACGCATAATAAAATTGTGACTTGCATACTAAACAGTATAGGTAAATGTTTGAAGTGCGTATAACTTTGGTATCTTAGGTGTATTGGCTCAGTGGTTTAGCGGTTGACTTAACCGCGGGTCGCGGACTGCGGATTTGATTGCCGCTCGGAGTAACGATTTGTTATTATTTTTATATTTGTTTGAGTGTTTTTGCATGTGTGGTTTCTATCTTGAAATACAACCACGATGCAGGAGAACATTTGTGTAGAGCATAGACTTAGCTTTAGTAAAATGTTTCTTTAAAAATTTCGGATCAACATGATGAATCGGACCTGCAAAAATTCTTGTAAATATGATTGAACGCTGTAATATATTGATTAAGCCTCTTTTTGTGAACCCCAAATAATTCCTATTTTATGCGACAAACTTGGATATAGCGCTCGCCGCCGCTCCCACGAGTCCCACGCCACGCCATGCCACCCGCTCACTTCGCTCGCTCGGCTAGCGTGGTTGTTCACAGTTCTAAACTAACCTAACCTATTTGTTCAGGATACCCTAGCTTAGTTACTGTGACCAACTGTGAGCAAAGACCAAAAAGTTAAACAGAGGCTGACGTTTTTTTTTTTTATTTACAAAAAGATAACCATTTGAAGCCCAAAAGTTTTTAGAGATGCATTAATTTAAAAAAGCGTAGATAATTAGTAGGCTAATAAGGTTTTAGAGGGTCCGTTAAATATTATTTTACCTTTTTTTAAAAAAAAAAGGGAAATATATACGATAAAATGCAAAATGTTGTGGTTATTTAGAAATAAATAATCAGAATCAAAACTCAATGATGTCATAAGTCCGGATATTATAATTAATGACGCATTTAGATCTGACATTTGGCGAAATAATTAATTTGACTATTTTTAATCATGATCTGGTTTGAGTAATTTATGCGGACTACCCAAATGTCCTTTCTTTGGTATTGGTCGTCGAATTGTTGAGCTCATTAATTAAGCTCTGACTGCTGCACGGTTACTGACAAATTCGTGCACTACTGGACAGGTCCACTCAATCTGTGCGGTTTTTCCTCAAAATACCTTTTCAGACACTAATCTACATAGTATTCACATGATCTGACCAAGATTATGTCTGGACTTTAAAAGACTATGACCTCTGAGTTTGTTTCGGCCTTTCTTCTCACAGTAGTCCGATAAGGCTAGCCTCATCTAGCTTTTAAAATATGATTGAGGTGTAAAAGTGCTTGTACAAACCTACTTACAGAAATAAACTCATTTTTTATTTGAATCAAGGATAGATTATGGCTCTCTTCATGCTATTTGTAATGAGATTAGATAAGTCCTAAAAATAACTGACGAAATGTAAGAGAGCTAAGAGAGCTAGTGCATGAAGGTATTGTTGCCAGGTGTCTCCAGAAGTTGGTACAACAGGTGTACAGGGTGGCAGGACATCGGTGCGCAACCTGCTACCATTGATTCAGGACATGATTCTGAACCCCCCTAGGGGCGTTAAAATTTTCGACGGTTATTAAAAAAGTATTCGCTGTTCCATACATTTTTGACCGCGTAGCTATTGCACTTTTTTATGAAACAGCAGATTTGGTTTTTGAATGCATTGTTTTTATTATGTTACAAAATGTAATAATAATAATAATAACCCCACCGCCGTATCTCTACGTTGACGTCGTGGTGGGGTTTGCGCGCTCCGAACTCTAGGTCTGTGCCGGTAGAGTTTACTTTGCTGGAATAGGTTTACGGTGAGGAGTCAGACTAAGAGGGATACAGAAAGGCAGCGTGTGGCGACCTGTTAGGCAGTAGCGACCCCATGGACCCTACCTCCCGGGAGAAGTCTTGTTCCTCATCTCTGGCTTGCCTTTATTGGCCGGCTGGAGTGAACAATGACGAGGAACAGAGCTCCCAGCTCTTTCTTGCCTTTATTGGCCGGCTTGAGAGGACATTCGCAAGAGCAAACGTGCTCGGAGGAAGGAAGTATTCCAGTAAGTGCTAATCTTGACCATCATCTGGGCTCTGGGATTTTCCTGATATTCATAGAATACCTCTCCACCCCTCAAGCACCTCAGGATATGTTGCCCCCTTGTCACTACGTCACTAAGTGCTACCGACAGTTTCCGGGGGCCCATTATTGAGTGCGCAAGTCACCCCCTGCCATTTTTTCCGTGTATAATAAAACATTGATTAGGCAGGGGCCATAGTCCATCCATAGTTCTAGGTAACCAATACACTATAGCCACCCAAACCCATAGCCGAATATGTTTTGTTCTCATGTTCTGAAATAGTTCTGCACCAACCGAGGGTTGCCGTTGGGTGCACTAGCATCTGCGTCGGTCTCAGCTTCGCGAGGTCTTGGTGGCGGAATGGCGGGATAGGCTTTCACGCCCTACCACGCACCGGCCGGACCGCCTAGTCACCATCGAGGCGGTCTGGCCGGTGCTCAAGCGCTGGCTTGGGAGGAGGCACGGCTTCCTGTCGTTTCTGGGGACGCAGGTGCTCTCGGGGCATGGCTGCTTCGGGAAGTACCTGTGTCGCATAAACAGGGAGCCGGACGCCCGGTGTCACCTCTGCGTCGACTGCCGGGAGGACACGGCGCGGCATACGCTGGCAGAGTGTGCCGCTTGGGAGGAGCCGCGCCGTGCCCTCATCTCAGAAGTAGGCAGTGACTTGTCGCTGCTGGCCGTAGTCGAGTCGATGGTCGGCAGCGCCGAGTCCTGGGACGCGGTGGTCTTCTTCTGCGAAACATTCGTCTCGCAGAAGGAGGCTGCGGAAAGGGAGAGCGAGATCTCGGTCACACACCCGGCCCGCAGAAGGTGCACCGGGCGTCGGCGGAGGGCGGACAACGCCCTCATCCAGCCCCCCTAAATGGGTCCAGAGGCGACGGACTCGGGGTACTCGGGAGGAGTCAAACACCTCACTCCCCCCAGACCCGAAGAGGCCCGCGGTGGTGGGCCGGCACCAGTCGGGGGTTGCGGAAGGATCGTACGTTCCCGCGACCCCCGGCGTAGGTGTGAGATGGAACACTGAGGTTGTTTTTAGTCAGTAAGAGTCTGACAGACCCCGACGCCCGCCCCAGGGCTGCGGACATCCATGAGGATTTTCCACACCGGAAACAAAAAAAAAATGGATGCACTAGCATAGAGAGCATACAGGGATAATCGTCGGTTGGTGCCTCATTCCATTTAAAATTGTCTAAGCAAGTTGGCTTCGGCCCCTCGTACGCCTTCCAAATGACCGGGACTCCATGGTCCCGAGACACGTAAAGATAAAGACATAATAATAATAAGTTAATAATAAGAAAGTGTTTAGATTAGTACACTATCGCATTACGTTAACCTGTAATTAAAGATATAAGTTGGATTATTTTTTTTTGATAACCTTTGTAAAATGTTCTACACTAGGGGGTCTAGAATCGTGTGCTGAATTCATAGTTTCAGTTTGCGCGACGATGTCCCGCCACCCTGTATGGTTTCTAAAATTATATTGTCCCAAATACCTATGTTTATTTCTACTTTATTTATGTTTGTCTATATGTCAATTAATACATATTTACATAGTCATTTGAGTAGGTAATACTAACACTGTTATGGGTAATGTGCTTGAATTGAAGATCAATAAATAAACAAGACTGCCTACCCCTTCAGGAAGGACAGGTGTGGTGTTAAATTCCATATAATCCATGAACGTAAGGTAGTCTTAGATTTTTATTTAGTTTTTTTTTTGTATTTTGATGCCAACCCCCAAAACCCTCCATATTGGTGCCAGGTGGTATATGCAAGAGACAGGCTTGCCTAGTTTGGGGCCAATGTAAAATCTCTGTACTTAATCTTTTTAACAATAATGTTTATATTATGATATAAATAAATATATTATGAGATAAGATATGTCTTATCTTATGTGGGTAGTCGGTGCTCAATTATATTCAAACCAACTTGTTTCGGACTCGTCCAGATACCCTAAACTCTAGCCCGTAACGCTCTGAGGTCGCAAAACGAGCTAATAAAAATAAGCCTCTGTTTTAAATGTCCAGATGTAACAATATATGGTATTCTTTTTTTTCTTCTTGTTATCCTAACTTGTGTCTGGGCTGGGCTGGGCAAAGGCCTCCCCTTTTTCCCTTCCAAACCTTCCAATCGGGCTCTGTGCGATCTCTGACCATGTTGGCCATTTTGGTTATCTATCTTTTCTTTCAACTACGTAGTAATGTTATCATTAATCGCTACAAAACCGATCACAGAGGACGTATTTTTTGCTTAGAACCAAAACAGTGAAGAAATGTTATATGAAATCTCATGGTTGCACAGTTTTAAATTTTTTATTTAGATATAAATTTACCACAGGGGTTTAATGTCTCCCATTAAGTTTAATATAAAATATATGCATTAGATCAAAAAGATACTGGCTGAAAATAAAAATCGGCTGAATAAAACCGACTTGGTGAAAAAAAAAACAAATGGCGCGCATTTTGTACCATTGTAAAACTATTATACGTCATATTTTGCAAGAAGAGTTTAAAAAAATGGAAATAGACAGCGATAGCGACATGAATTCAACTCCAGAATAATTATTATTCACAAATAAACCAAACAAATACTAGAATAAAATGTTCCAAGTAAAGGTGCAAATTTCACTTTTAATAACTGCACATTTACTATTTGTACCTAAGTTTTAAATGTTGGAGGAGAAGATGGATTAAACTTTGTTTTCATTAAGTTGAGTTTTTATTGTGAGTAGGTATATTTTATCACGGTAGCTATATTGGTCGTTGAAAGAAAAGTAGATTACGCACTTTGCCAAACTGAGTACTTAATTAATGCACTCGTGTGCACAATGCACACGCCCTGGCGTGCGCTCGGGCACCAACATAACACTCGCGCATTAATAACTCACTTTGCGCTCGATACAACAATCTAATATTTTAATCCACACAAATTGTTGATAAAAAAAATTACGTGTCATCAATTATAGTCAGGTTGCTTTTGTGCGCAGGTGTTACTTTCAAATACTAGATACTACATCTTTTATCACGGAAGTGTATCATTATTACCTATTAACCCTAGATCGAATATGAACATTAACATTGTTCGTAGATGCAGAATAATTAGGATAGCGGATCTGATGAACTCAAACTTAAAGCATTTATTTCAAATAAGCCAATTACAGGCACTTTTGAATTGTCTAGGGGTCGGTCAGTCAGAAAGATGAAGCTAGTTGCCCATTCCAAAGCGTAGTAGCTATGGAGAAGAACGGGCAAGAAACTCCATGGACACTCTTTTTAATCAAAATATGGTTGATAGGCTCAGCAATCGATTGTAGAGCAAGTATGACCAGCACCCTAATTACGTAGCATACTATCAACTACCATCTGAATCATTTTGATGGATATTGCTAAACCATTGCTTCACATGTTCGAAAATCTTGTCCGCTCAACAACGTAAATAACGCAATGAATGTTGTTGAATTGTCAAAATGAAAGTCATACCTACTGTTAGCGTGTTACGCAATTACTCCGCTGATGATCGTAAGAGGTGGCGTTCTGGAGTTACTGCCTACCCCCATGGAAAGAAGGCGTGATTTTGTATATGTATTTAAGTATATAAAGCAGCTGGTTCCTGTAACTAAACGAGGGTTAACTATAGGTTAAAATTGAGACTTAATAAACCACCAAAGACTTAGGAGTAAGGTCGATTTATCCCTTTTTATTTAACCAGTCTATACCTATACAACACCTGAGACTCGTCAGCAAACAACTTTGAAAGTAACCTATGAGATTGGATAAATAAATAACAGTTTAAAAGGTATTGGAACATGAATACAGCACCGGATCGTCAATATTCCACAAATCTTAGCTATAGTACCTATATTTTCTAAAGGATCAATCGTCCAATTTCCTTCAAACTTGACTCAATGAATACGGAATAGCTTCCATGACACAATAAGTGCATATTAAGTTATTTAAGTTAAAAATAAATAAACATACTTCAGTTTTATGGCATCTAACCGGTTTGTTAAGTTAACCGTGAGCTAAACCATGATATTTGTACCTCTGCGTAAAAATATGTGACTACAGTGGTTGGGTGTATCCACTTTTATCTGTATCTATGTGTGTTTTTCATATTATTATATACGAGTAAAAGGAGAAAATGACTGACTAAGATATCAACGCACAGCTGTAACTACTGGGACTAGAAACTTCGACATTCGAAAATTTGACATTTATGGAGGTGAAAAAGTTAATAAACTTTAAAATTGGCACGTATAAGTAAGGTTTGTCAATTTCAGTTTTTCTCAACTACGCCCTAAAGGGTGATTGGGGGGTGTCAAAGTTTGTATGGAAGAGTATTTATACTTAAAACCAAAAATACAGACTATCTAAACTAATATATCAGGGTTTTTCGAAAATCTACCCCTAACTGGATGAAAAGGGGTAGTCAATTTTACAAGGGAGGATTGTACTGCGTAGCTTGATTAACTCGAAAATTGGTATAAATCATCTTTGTTCTCAGTTGTTCTGTTGTTTCTCAGAGTAGTCAGATAGGAAACGTCGACCACATCTAGTTTAAAAAAAATATATGATTGACGTGTAAAAGTGTTTGTACAAACCTACTTACAGAAATAAAATCATTTATCATGTGAGTCAACTTATGGAAACGTCGCAGACGCTTTTTCATAATTCCACCCCTGTGGGGTGTGAAAAGAGGAATACAGCTTATATGAAAAAAAATATTCATTTGTTTAATTATTAACTTCAAACTTGGTCTCTGAGCTCTAAGGGGTTTTTGGGAATTCGACCTTTAAAGGGGTGAAAAGAGGGGATTTCGTTTGTATGAAAACTTTTACTTCTTAAGTTAATAAACTTGAAACTTAGCCCGAATACATTCTTAAATAAACAACAAGGTTTGTCCTTATTAGGTTTTCAAAACAACCCCTCAAAAGGATTTTAGAGGGAGTTATAATTTGTACGGCTAGGCTGTCCGGTTACCTCGAATAACGATATTAAAACGTTTGACACAAAATCAAGAGTTACATGTTTTTGGAGTTTTTGAAAACGGAACAGCAAAATTTTGTGATTTAGGGCGAATTTAACCAAACTTTGATACCTAGAATAAGTCATATCCTGGGAATAACTTTGAATTTTTGACACTGAAACTGTCAGACGTCAATTTTATCCCACGAATAAAAGATAAGTATCCGAAATGGTTAAAATCACCCGTAAGTGTTTGTGGGAGGATTTCACTGCGTGTCTGGATAAAGCCATACGAAGTAAAGATATCGTAATCATTAACTTTTCAAAACTACCGATTAAAAGGGGTGAAGGGAGTGCTACATTTTGTAGGAGATAATTCTAAATCCACGCGGGCGAAGTCGCGGGCGAAGTGCTAGTGGTAACATATTGACTTTGTCAGTGCTTTTATTTTGTAGTCATCATCTGCCTAGTCTTTACCCAAATACGTTAGGGTCAACTTCCAGTCTAACAGGATGCAGCTGAATACAACTAGTTTAGATGGAGCGACTGCCTATCTGACCTCTAAAGCCCAGTTACTGGGTAACACGATCCTCCTTAGTAAGACTGGTTGTCAGACCTTTGGCCTTGTGACTACCTGTAACGACTGTCAATAATCTGCGAATGACAGCGAGGAACAGCGGCTTAATGTGCTTTACGAGGCACGGAGGGGTCTCGGTATGTAATAGATGTACACCCACTCACGGACCGACCTCGGCAACCGTTGCTCTACCTTGAAGATCGACCTGTGCAGCTATAGTTACTTAACCACGAACCTTTATATTTCGTAGTAGTAAACAGTTATCGTAGTTCAAATGTTACTACCGACCGTGCCGTTGACCGTTCCTCTAATTTATTCATTTATCTTGCTTAACTAGTTTAGAAAGTCCCTCTAATGTTATTAATATTACGTTGATTCGGATTGGGGTCGTTGAAATTGAGGTACTGTGTTAAGGTCACAAAAAAAAAGACTATTGGTTGAACTAGAAATGGTTCTGCCGTTATTATCATGTCATGACTCATGTTCATCTTAATTAGCGTCTACAATCCCGATGCTCCGCTTGTGCTAGTCGTGATATGTCATGTCATATTAACCAGTAATTTGTTATGGCTGCGCGAATCCATGTACGAGTATTAATCAACTGATCATAGAACTACCTAAATACAATACTACAACATTGAAAACGATTTGTTATTTGACCAGGTATTAGAAGTTATGGATAAAAGTAGCTGTAGACGATGATTACGAGAATAACGCCTAATAGTAATAGTGGCGCGAATAGTGCCTTTTATGTGCCTATTTGAAATAAATGCTTTGACTTTGAACGACATTATTTTTGCACAATTAGATTAACTTTCAAAGGATAATAGCAAAAGTTCTATCCATTATTACATTATGGCAGAAGTCCACGATCCAAAAAACATTTACATAGAAATTATCACTCAATAAAGTTGAAAGTGGCAAGAACATACAGACATTCATTTAACCTGTTTTGAATATTTTTAATATAAAACAATACAGCTAAGTATCACATTTATAGTTGAAATCTTTTTTGTTATTTATACTTTAATAGCTAAAACCAGTAATAAATATGCATAGGTCTGATTTTGTATATATTATAATTTTTACATTATTTACATTATACAAGTATGTTCCGTAAAAAACGTGACATATAAAGGTCACATCTTGACAATTTTACCCGACTACGGCGAAGCAAAATGATGGTTATGATTTTGACCGGTATGTATGTATGTATCTATGTATCTATGTTCATCTGTTCCCTCATAACTTCTAAAGTACTTATCACAATTTCACAAATGAGGTACAGTCTGCGTCACGATGTGAGTACCCCCCTTCAAGGTTAATTTTAATACAACTGGTGTACCCAATTGATGCAGCCCACTGTACCGTTGGAAGAGCCTGGATCGTCCGCTGGTTATAGGCTATGTCACATTAAATTGAATATGACCTACCCTAACAAAACAATACATTCTCACAGTAGTAAGCAAAATCATATGAAGCATGCGATATGGGCAAAGTGGCATATGGCCACGGCTATCCTCTGAGCATCATCATGGATCATCATCATCACATCATCATATGGATGTGTATTAAATACATGAAAATATATTACGAGTAACTTGACTATTTAATAGACGATAAATATTGAATAGTTTGTACAAAACTATTTCAGATGAGAATACTTTCTTGTTTTATACCTTTTAGAGCGTGATTTTTCAGTAGTCGGGTTTTCATTTTTGAACTTACTTTTTTATCATCTAGTTAGTTCTTCGGTTGTGATTTTATCGGCATCTGCTGTTAGTCAGGGCGAAGGCTGGTAATTAGGTTATCTTTATTATTTTCATCTTCTTGCACGTTGCCATCATATCTGTATTTGTTACTAAATCCGATCTTTCTGTAGGGAGTAGTAATTACTGTAGGTATTTTGTGACATTATTGTAAACCGTTTCCACTGTTGTTATTGTGTTCTTATCAAAATTATCGGAATCAGGTGATTGAATTTATCTTAAGCATTTGTAACATTGGGCACATGCAAAATGAGCAGTGTAACTTTTTATAAACTAAGATAGGTACAATGTACATAGTACAATATTATGTCGTCAATAGATTGCGTAAAAATAATACATTTAGTAATATGAAACCTCAAAATGTTTATAAAAGTATCCTTTTTTAAAGCGCCCTCTCTCCGTTTCCCCAAATTTCTATTACAGGAAAACACAACTTTAACAGGCTTCCTTGTTTGATTTTTTTAAACTTTTTGTTTGAATTGGTCGAATTGATTTGTTTTCTCCGTTTCATTTCATTCTAAATCGAATATACAGGATCAGAAATTAACGTCGCGGTCGCCTTTCGTACCTGCAGCTGCAAATTCTTATCATATGTTATCAAAATGCTGCCCTAATTCTGCCTGCACGGAAATATTAAGTGGGAGTGCCACTTAATATTTCCGTGCAGGCAGAATTAGGGTGATTAGAGGATCCGGCAATTGGGACTCGAGGTGGCCCTGCACAACTCCGAGGCCATGTGTTTTCATGGTCCTCGGAACGCGCCACCGTCGGGTTCCCAAATAACGGTAGGAGGGGTTTACATCGGCGTCGAGTCGACGATGAAGTACCTGGGACTCGTCCTCGACAGCCGGTGGAACTTCGTAGAGCATTTCCGACGTTTGGCTTCCAGACTGGAAAGGGCCGGGGCTGTCTTTAAGCGGCTCCTGCCCAATCTAGGGGGGCCAAACGCCTCCTACCGAAGGCTCTACGCGGGGGTCGTGCGGTCCATGGCCCTTTACGGGGCACCGGTGTGGGCGCGTTCCTTGAGGCGGCGGCCAGCCCGCTGGTTGAACGCGCCCCAAAGGGTCATGGCCACCCGGCTGGTCCGGGGATACCGTACGGTCTCCGGTGAGGCGGCGAGCCTCCTTGCCGGATTACCGCCATGGGATCTGGAGGCAAAAGTCTTCGCGCACATTTGGGAGTGACGCGAGGAGGCAAAACGCCTGGGCGTAGCTCCGCTGCCGCGAGAAATCACGGCGCCACGGCGTCCTCACCTTCCACCTGACGCAGGTCCTCACCGGACACGGTTGTTTCGAGAGGTTCCTGTTCCGGATAAGGCGGGAGGAAACGCCCGGGTGTCACCATTGTGTGGATCGCCCGGAGGACACGGTGGAGGTCTGCCCGGCTTGGGCGGAGCACCGCCATGTCCTCGTGGAGGCGATTGGCGGTGGCGATCTCTCGCGTCCGGCCCTGGTCCAGGCCATGGTACGGAGCAAGAGGGCTTGGGAAGCCGTCAACTCCTTGTGCGAAGCAGTAATGTTCGCGAAGGAGGAGGCGGAACGCGTGAGGGAGAGGCAAAATTCGCGCCCTCACGCCCCTAGCCGCCGCAGGAGACGCCCTGGGCATCGGGAATCACAGGCCGATTCCCGGCCACCGTAGGCGTGGGCTTTCGAACAGCGAGCAATGGGCAGCTCGCCGTTCGATAAGGACCAGGCCCGGGTCGACGGCGTGTTGTGTTCTACGCGCGCCTCAAAGAGATGTCAGCACCAATGACGGGGTCCGCTAGGGCCGATGCCTGCTAGGGTTGCGGGAAAGTCCGAGAGGGATACCGTGCCCCTGGCACAGGCAACTGAAGGAAAACGGGTGGGTTTTAGTCAGTAAGAGTCTGACACGCCCTCCTGCTCTGCCCAGAGCGGGAGAAGTTAGTTGATGATTTGCCACCCTCAAAAAAAAAAAGGGGGACACCTTTATGTATAGATAGATGTTGCAGTTTAGATGTTGTACGTACGAGTATGTGTACATAACCTATGACAACAATAATCTGATATACCTATGATAATACAGATCCCTATCTATCAGAATAAAATTATCATCTATAAGATCTGTAATGCTCATAAAATATGGTGTTTTTTATTCGATTTTTTATTGATATCGAATTTCCGAAACGAGACCTTCTCGAGTGGTAATTCGGTGCTTAAAACTAATGTGGCATGGATAAAACCAGTAAAATGAATTGGTCTGAATAATGTTTATTAATTTAAGTTTATTAATAACCTTATTTAATAATAGTTCACTGAGGAAAGAATTATGTTGTTGTGTAATTATGTCGTGACACAACTATCGGACTGGAAATAGGGACCATTTAGGTGAACCAGGTTTCAGACTGGCTAAAGTAGACTCATCCTTCATGGGGTACTGTTTAAAATGTTACAATAAAATACCTCCCCACATTCTCCAACTGATTGAAACGAAATTTAAATCTTGTATAAAACGCACACTATACAGCCAAGCATATTATAAGTTGGGGGATTGCATCACTGACAAAAATGCTTGGCTCAGCGCTGGTCCTGCTCCACAAGGGCGCATAAACTAATTGATTAGCATTCGAAAATATTGTTGGAGCTGATGAAGGGTGTAGAATCTATCTTTGCATTGTATAAATTCAATCTCTTAGTATTGTATAATTGCATAGCACATGTGTGAGCACTTTGTACCTAGTATAAAGCTTACTGGGTTCGTCTTTCATTGTCTTGAATGTGCCCTGGCGGCTGAGAGTATGTCATGCTCACTCAAATGTGTCGCTGGTGGTGGCGTGTGTATTGGATCATTAAGTTCCCTTCAAAATGATTGAGCTGAATGGTGCTGATCCATACGTCATGTTCGTGAACAGGCGTCGTCAGTAGGCACTGGTCTTTTCTTAGCTGCCACGGCTTATTTTAATTCCTGAATTGTTTTTATCTTTTTATTACGGACGCTTTTATCGTGCGCGTCTTTCTACATCGTTCTCACATGTATAATTTCAACATGAATGATGTAACCACTTTTTTGTAACAATATTTTGATTTAAAAGAGTGTCTATGGAGTTTCTTGTCCGTTCTTTTCCATAGGTACCTACTACGCTTTGAAATGGGAAAATAGCTTCATCTTTCTGACTGACCGACTCCTTGACAATTCAAAAGTAATTGGTTTATTTGAAATAAATGCTTTGAGTTCGAGTTTTTTGTCTACACGTGAAGCAGTATAATATTCATGAAATGCTAAATAATTGTTCATTATTAACAAGTATTTACATAAATTCTAAATAACAATAATATCAAAGGTTGCATGCATCCGTAATAGTTACATTATAGTCACAGCTATTATCGTAAACATGTCAGTTTTAAATATCACTGTAAGTGTTTTGTTGTTTAAAAACCGGTCATACTCGGATTCGGGATGAACAGGTAATCCGCACATTTATAGACTCACGATTTCTGCAGTGCGATTCTGTAACTATCTCACCGTGAAAACTTAGGTGAAGTGAGCGTGGAGTGAGCTGTCAGTGTCGTCCCACTGATGCTAGGGATTGACCAAGCATTACGTTTACAATCATAATCGAGATTTTAATAATATTTTTTATGCGAATTCTATTGATAATTTTATATTATTTCAAAGCTAATATCTAAGTGTTTAAAAAAAAACAACATTGTGCTTCAAACTGAATTTTTGTTTTTGCTATTTTATTTTAAAACCCTGGAAATAGTAATGATTAGCCACTTACCAAATACTAGCTTTGAAATAATATAAAATGATCAATAGAATTTGGATAAAAATATTATTAAAATCTCGATTATGATTGTAAATGTAACGTTGGTTAACCCCTAGCATCAGTGGGATGACACTGACAGCTCACTCCACGCAAGTCTTCACGGTGATATTTTTACGGAATCGACCGGCTGCTTCTTTCAATGTTATTGGCCCCCAATTCTAATGGGTGAGCTTTTAATTAATAATAATAGCATGAAAATTAATAATGCTCATTGAAGAAAACTGCAACTAATTTTCTTTTAAGTTTTAATCTTTTTTAAACTAAAAAATTAATCAAGCCTTTGATCTAGTTAATGTTACTTACTTCTCATTGAAGTTAAAAAGTTTCTTTTCTACTGGCCCCTTTTCTATGTATATTAGATTAACGTTTCGTCAATTATTCACTTTTAGCGGTTGTTAGTAACTATTAGAGGTCTTAAGATTGCATAATTTGCATGGAACGCCGCAAGGATTATTCTTTGGTCCATTTCTTTCCACGAAGTCTCACGTTGTTTATTAATCTTTCAAACGAACTTATCAGTACTAGTTATTTCATATTCATACCTTTATTTGTTGCTTCGGTAGAAAATGTCAAATGATATAAATATATTCTTTAAGGGTAAATATAAAAGTAAAAATTTCAGGTTATTAATGTAAGTAAGTCGCAATTGAAGTGGGTTTCCTAAATGTATCTAGTTGGTATTTATATTTTTGGTTTTTTAACGACGTAGTCCACGAACAGCACCCGTCCGAATAGCACCGGCGCGAATAGCACCGAGCCTAGTCCACGAACAGCACCTATCAATATTTTTGGCAGGTGCTATTCGTGGATACAAATCTATTTTATTATTTGTGTCCACGAACAGCACCTACGGCTCGGCAGCCTAGTGCTGGGATGCATTTGTTTAACAGGACATTATTAAATGAAACATATCGATAAAAATCACTAGAACGTTTATTAAGAAATATGTCTAGGCGACATTTAAATATAAGAAAAAACAATAAAAAGCCTTATGATAATAATTATTAATCTTACAAAATAATAAATCTGTAACACTTTCTTAATTTTTAATGTATCACAATCAGTCTTTTCAGATCACCTCACCTTTATTGCAAAATTAGACTTAGTTTAATCTTACTAAATAATATCACTTTCTTATTTTATAATATATCACAATCAGTCTCCACATATCACATTTATTGAAAAATCAGCAAATACAAATATTTCGGTCTAGGCGACATTTAAATATAAGAAAAAACAATAAAAAGTCTTATGATAATAATTACTAATCTTACAAAATTATAAATCTGTAACACTTTCTTAATTTTTAATGTATCACAATCAGTCTCCACATATCACATTTATTGAAAAATCAGCAAATACAAATATTTCGGTCTAGGCGACATTTAAATATAAGAAAAAACAATAAAAAGTCTTATGATAATAATTACTAATCTTACAAAATTATAAATCTGTAACACTTTCTTAATTTTTAATGTATCACAATCAGTCTCCACATATCACATTTATTGAAAAATCAGCAAATACAAATATTTCGGTCTAGGCGACATTTAAATATAAGAAAAAACAATAAAAAGTCTTATGATAATAATTACTAATCTTACAAAATTATAAATCTGTAACACTTTCTTAATTTTTAATGTATCACAATCAGTCTCCACATATCACATTTATTGAAAAATCAGCAAAATCAGCCTTAGATCCTTATTGATGTACTAATAACAGCGCTCCGTGAACATTTTGTATATTGTCCTTCACTATCCGTCGATTGCGCAGGTGTTACATTATTCTAATTTAAATTTAAAAATAGAAAGCCTTAAAATCGCAGCTTTTCCATGCAGTGGCCAAGAGAAATAAATCCACTTTTATATTCTTTTATAATATTGTCTATTAGTTGGTTTCTTTTTGCGGCATTTTTTTGTGAATTAGAAGTAGCAAATTTTTTTCGTATGTCAGTGAAATTCTTACAGTTTTCCTGTAAGACTCTTAAAACATTAAGTAAGTTCTTATTATTTTTATTAATTGATTTGTTAATGACCGAATAATGAGTCTCAGTATAATTGTTCGTTTTGTGAGTCTGGCCATAACAACACCATTTGTTTGACCAAAATTTGTGGTCAATCCATTGTGTGATCATGTAGTCGTTAAATTTTGTTATATTACTATCTTGAGGACTCTCACTCATAATGTAAAGCCAAGCGTCATCTAAATCATTCGGTGGCAAATAAGGGAGCACTGTACATAGAGCAACGTGCTTTCTATATATACTATTGTCGTTAAGACCTAGCTCCTTCTGTTTTTTTTTTAACGCCTTCTTAAAGTGAAAGTAACATCCCTTTACTGCTACGTTGGGAAATACAGACAGTATTCCTCTCACTGCGGCTTCTTCAAAGTCACTCGTGAAAAAATCTACAGTCATTGCTGGTATCGAAGATTTTAATAATTGAAATAATGTTTTATATGTAGACATTTTTTTATTTAGAAGCATAGCATATGCTAACGGCTTAACGACACCATCGATATCACCATGGATACTATAAATCTGCAGAAAAGGTTTCGGCGCAGATTTAAAAGTTCCATCACAATACAGATGACGTGTTTTGGCAAGTTCTTCTTTGCTTCTTGACGTGGCGAATAGTAGAATTCGATTTTTCCCATCGTAGTAATCAGCTAACAAGAAGTCCAAATATTGTTTGGGTACCTTAAAATAAATAGATTAGCTTAGTTTAGGATTAAATGGTGCTGTATATAGATGTCCAAACATTATTACTATTATACTCCTATAATCCATAAGCAATATCATAAAATTACATTTTTAATAAATATAATTATAAAAAACAAATAATATTTAAAAAAAATATTTAATAATATGGGGAAAGTACCTAGAAAAGGTGTTCATAAATAGACAAATTAGGTAGATATATCATTGTGTGTAACAAAATCACGGATCTAGAAAAAAATTAAAACACTAACTTTCAACGTACAGTTTTAGCAAAATAAAAAAATAGTTGTTTTAATTTTTTTACTTCATAGTCTATGTGAACTACTACCTACTGATTAAATTTATATATTTCAAATTGCAATTTTTTATATTGTGAATAAAAAAATAAAAGAATAATAATATAATATAATAATATTAATAGGATGGCGGCTAGAAGATTACTTACTTGTACCTCGCCCGCGGTTTTTGCATTTAGTCGGCTAACTCCACAAGCCCTATTTCTTATGTTATAAAGACTAGACTTAATGTTTTTATAATTTGGGCAATCGGCTACTAAGTTGAGACCTTCATCGAGTAGTTTATTTATTTTGCTCTTGTATAACGTAGGAATAGGACCATCGGTGGCTGCAGCTTCTTGTCGAAGTTCATCCATACTTTTCTTTATTTCTGTCTGGGCACTGCTCATGGGTTCACAGGTGTGTTCTGTAATTTTTATTACATCTTCATTGCCATCAAGCGTCAGGAACCCTCTACACGATATTTTTATGCACCGCCATAACACATTAGCATTATTTTTATATGTTTTGAATTTTCTGTACTGTCTATCACTATGTATTAGTAATGGCGCTCCTTTTCTACTGGAAATGTAGCTAATGTTACTATTTTTATCACTTCTACCGGCAACAGGCTCCATTATTGTGTTTTATAGATACTCACTAATAAATCTACTACACCTTTTGTTAGCACGGAACATACAGATACAAACTATTATAAACTATTCTTGTGACGTCCCTTTGTGCCCTGCCGAGCTATCCGAACTAATAATATTATTTGCAATTTTACGTAAACAAGCTCCGGAAGCGTTCGGTTAAATTCGTCATACTTTCGTGTGCTCCGGCGCATTGTCGCGTCGCTAGAACAGTGACAAGAAATCACGGCTACACGATAAACAGTCTTAACGCACTATCAGCCAAAGGTCCAATGTATGGCGTCCGATGGGTGGAATCGGTCGAAAATTGCTTGCTCGCAATGCGCAAGGGTACGACAAGCTGCACCCTATAAGAATTGTAGAGTAGCGATACTGTGTCACGTGTCTTTGCACGTTACACAGTATCGCTACTCTCATCACCTTTGATGTGAATAGACTGATTGTGATACATTAAAAATTAAGAAAGTGTTACAGATTTATAATTTTGTAAGATTAGTAATTATTATCATAAGACTTTTTATTGTTTTTTCTTATATTTAAATGTCGCCTAGACCGAAATATTTGTATTTGCTGATTTTTCAATAAATGTGATATGTGGAGACTGATTGTGATATATTATAAAATAAGAAAGTGATATTATTTAGTAAGATTAAACTAAGTCTAATTTTGCAATAAAGGTGAGGTGATCTGAAAAGACTGATTGTGATACATTAAAAATTAAGAAAGTGTTACAGATTTATTATTTTGTAAGATTAATAATTATTATCATAAGGTTTTTTATTGTTTTTTCTTATATTTAAATGTCGCCTAGACATATTTCTTAATAAACGTTCTAGTGATTTTTATCGATATGTTTCATTTAATAATGTCCTGTTAAACAAATGCATCCCAGCACTAGGCTGCCGAGCCGTAGGTGCTGTTCGTGGACACAAATAATAAAATAGATTTGTATCCACGAATAGCACCTGCCAAAAATATTGATAGGTGCTGTTCGTGGACTAGGCTCGGTGCTATTCGCGTCGGTGCTATTCGGACGGGTGCTGTTCGTGGACTACGTCTTTTTAACGGGTGGTGCTTGCTTGTTATTGGAAAATGCTTAGATTGTTAAATGGAAAAAATAATCTAATCTTTTGATTGAACGCCGCTAATAAATAAGTTTAAAAGAATCTATTAATAAATATTATTTGTTGAATGAAATGGCTCTATTTGTCAGGTATGATTTATATCAGTTTTAACTTTTCACATATTTGAATATTTAGCATACATATTACGAGAATTCATGGTCCTTATTAGCGTGTGATATACTTATCTAATACATAGTTTGTTTGTTTTTTTTTTTTTTCCAATTATGTAGGACAACATTTTTCAGTAGGTGTATGTCTGTTCGTCCTCGTAAACGCTTTTGATACAAACCTAACGTTGATTGACACTTCATCGTCATCGACATTATCATCATCATTTCAGTCGAAAGACGTCCACTACACTGTGCATAGGCCGCCCCAAGCATCGCCACTTTGACAGGTTCTGTACGTCTCGCATCTAGCGGATTCCTGCGGTCGTGTACAAGGTCTTCTGTCTAACGCTACGTCTTCCGGTACGCGGTCGCCGCCACTCCAGAACCTTTCGGCGCCATCGGCCATCTGATCTGCGGGCAATGTTCCCTCTGCCCACTGCCTGGTTTTGCAACTCTTCGGTCTATGTCGGTTACCTAAGTTATCCTGCGGACTTCTTAATTTCTGCAAGAAAAAAATTAAATGAAACGTTACTTGCACGTCATAAAAAAACAAGCTCTATTTGTCAATGAGACAGATACTTTCAAGCTTTATGAAGTTACGATGTCGACTATTTATACAACCTGTTACCATGAATTCAGCACATGATTAGAAAGAAATTAGAAATAAATAAAATAAAATCACCCCTTAGCGTAGAAATTTTTCGTAGGCTATGAAAACAAAATCTGCTGTTTCATAGAAAAGTGCAATAGGTACGCGGTCAAAGTGTATGGAAAAGTTTTGTTTTTTAATAACCGACTATACATTTCTACGCAGGGGGCGTAGAGATGTCCCCGAAGAATTTCTCCAAAAATTAAAAAAAAAAAATCATATCATCATATAATAAAATCATATACTTATATTTTTATTTATAATATAATAATAATAATAATAATAACTAAATTTATTATTTATTTTTATTGCCAGTTATTTAAATAATAACTGGCAACACCGACGTCAACACTTCATATCATTTTTATCATATATTATTCAGATAAAAAAAAATTTCCTTTTTTTTGATGCAGTTTTTATACTTATATAGTGTAAAACCCAACCCAACCAAAACCCAAATAAATATAATCAGCATCTAAAAATGGACCATTATTCATAAAAAAACTGTCGAACGGGAGGTGACATCTGTCATGTCACCTCCGATATTACATAACTCAATAATAAATTATTGAAAAATGAGAAGATGTTGACGAGACAAGCCGCACGTCAAGCACGACTACCACCTCCGGACTCTTCGCTCAGCTCCGCCTCGCCGCCGCCGGTATCCAGCCCCTCTGTGAGCGCTGTGACGACACCGGCCGCGGCAATTGCGTCGAGCTCGAGCGACGAGTATTTCTCTCCGCCCACGTCGCCACCACCTGCTCGTCGACGGGGAGGACGCCGGCCGCCGGACGGCTTAGGACCTCGAGGCCCAACGGCCTCTGATAGGGTCCCAGCTCCCGGCGGAAGTGTGCAGCGCATGAGATGGACGAGATCCATTAATGAAAATGTCATGCGCTCATACTATGGGGCTACAGAGGGGGGAAACAATCTGACCGCGTACCGTGTTCGGATGCTCTCTCTTTTTCAGGTGCTTGAGCCAGCTGTCAACGTTTCGGCACAACGACTGTCGGATCAGGTGCGAGTCATCCAGCGTAATCATATGTTGGATGACTCTGTACTTGATCGCCTGCGAAGTGAAATGCAGAGTGGCCATATCATCGCACCCCAGTCGCAGACTGTTGTACATCCGCAGCTCAATACAACGCATGCTGACGAAGGGAGTAATGATAGGGCTACAAATGTAAGTAGCCAGTGCAATGAGCAATTGAGGAGTGCTTTGGAGGATGCGATTCAGGAATATCGCTTCATGCCGCCCGAACTTAGGCCACGCTTACCTCGTTTGCCCATGCATAACAAAAATAGGGCGCTGGTGGCGGTCCTGGATTCGCAGTTATCAAACTATTTTGATACCTGCGAAGACCTCACCGATATTCATTCAATTCTGTACTGCGCGGCAGTAGCAGCATGTCGTGAAGCTCACGTCAAATTTGCAAATGACACTAGAGCTACACGACCGAAACCAAACGTACCAGCTTGGCAGTGCAGAATTGAACGCCGTATTGGTGGGGCCAGGACGCTCATCGGCAAACTAATCTGCTTCAAGGAGGGCAATACTCGCCCTAGAGTGATGCGCTTTGTGAGACGGGCATTCTCAGGGACTGATATCAGTCCCCAAGACTATATGTCTTGTGTCACAGAGCGCATCGACTTCCTGAAGCAGAAAGTGTATGCATGGGCAAACCGTATTCGTCGGTATAGGCGGCGAGTAGAGCGATACACTCAGAATCGCACCTTCCAGAGCGATGAAAGGTGGGTTTATAGGGGTTGGGAGCGACCGGACCATGGTGTGACTGAGACGTGCCTACCGGATGATGATGCCATGTGTTCCTTCTGGCGCAGCATCTGGTCGGTACCTGTCAGTCACACCGAAGGTGATTGGACTCGGGAAGTCGAGCGAGCCTGCGATCCGATACCAGAAATGGGGGCTATTACCATCTGCCCCCAAGATGTAGCTCGTGCAGTCCGTCCACTACCCAACTGGAAGTCTCCAGGGCCGGATGGACTGCACAACTTTTGGATTAAATGGTTCACAAGATCGCACGCTCGCTTGGCATCTCAGTTTCAGACTACTTTAGAATCTGGTTCGCTACCCCAATTCCTAACGACAGGAATTACCCACCTGCTCCATAAATCAGGTAGCACCGCGGAACCCAAGAACTATAGGCCGATCACGTGTTTACCGACGGTCTATAAAGTTCTTACATCCATTTTGAGAGCTAAAATTAACAAACATATAGACACCAACTCCATCATGTCTGCCTCTCAAAATGGATGTAGGAATAGGTCCCGCGGTACTAAGGAGCTACTCCTCATTGATATGACCATTAGCCAACAGGTTCGTCGTTCCCGAAAGGATCTGTCGACATGTTGGATAGATTATAAGAAGGCCTATGACTCGGTGCCGCATACATGGCTCGTGAGGGTGTTAGAGTTGTATAAAGTAGATACAACTCTTCGCACCTTCCTAATGTCATGTATGCGGCAATGGAGGACGGTCCTTCACTATCCAGGATGTCGAAATATTCATGGGAATAGCGAACCGATAAGGATCGAGCGAGGCATATTTCAGGGCGATAGTTTAAGTCCGCTTTGGTTCTGCTTAGCCTTGAATCCTCTAAGCACACTGCTGGAGGATTCAGGTCTAGGCTATCGGTTGAGGAGAGGTGGTCAGGTTATATCGCACCTCCTCTACATGGATGACCTAAAACTCTTTGCCCCCAACAATTTGCAACTGATGGAGCTACTGAAAGTAACTCAAAATTTCAGTAGCGCCATCAGGATGGAATTTGGTGTGGACAAATGTGCGGTCATGCATGTAAAGCGAGGGGAGATTGTTGAATCCGTGGGGACCCAACTCTCGGATTCCACAAACCTTAGAGCCCTCTCCGCATCCGAAACCTATAAGTATTTGGGTATGTCGGAAGCGTTAGGCATCAATGTTACTGACATGAAGCAGTCGTTGAGGGAACGCTTCTTTGGCCGCCTGAAAAAAGTACTTAATAGTCTTCTATCAGGCGGAAACAAGGTGCGTGCCTTCAACGGTTGGGTCATGCCAGTTTTGATGTACTCTTTCGGCATACTCAAATGGACTCAGACCGAACTCGACGCCCTGGATAGGAGGGTCCGTACGCTGCTGACTGCAAATCGAATGCATCACCCACGATCATCGGTAATGAGGCTGTATATCCCGCGAAAGTGTGGAGGTCGAGGCTTTTTAAACGCTAAGACCCTCCACAATCGCGAGATATGCAGTCTCAGGGAATATTTCCTAGAAACCGACGTGGGTATGCATCGAGATGTAGTCACGGTGGACAAGGGCCTCACCCCGCTCTCCTTGGCTAAAGAGAACTGGCGCAAACCTGTAGTGCTTGAAACTAATGATCGCATGGAGGTATGGCAGAGTAAGGAGCTCCACGGACGCTTTTTCCGGGCCCTACATGGACCGGATGTAGATCTACTAGCGTCCGTTGCCTGGCTGCGTTTCGGTGACCTCTTTGGAGAAACCGAAGGTTTTGTCTGTGCAATTATGGACGAAGTTATGATGACGAACAATTACCGGAGATTTATTGTGAAAGACGGCACGGTTGACATCTGTCGGGCATGCCACCGGCCGGGAGAATCAATCAGGCATATCATCTCCGGGTGTTCTCGTCTAGCTAACGGAGAGTACTTGCATAGACACAACCTTGTAGCCAGGATAATCCATCAGCAGCTTGCTCTGAAATACAACCTTGTGGAATCGGAGGTACCGTACTACAGGTATGTGCCCGACCCAGTTCTCGAAAATGGTAATATCACATTGTACTGGGATCGATCCATCATCACTGACAGGACTATTGTTGCCAATAAGCCTGATATAGTGGTGGTGGATCGATTGGAGCGACGCGCAATGATTGTTGACATAACCATCCCGCATGATGAGAACCTCGTGAAAGCCGAGAAAGATAAACAAATCAAGTATCTTGACTTGGCTCACGAGGTTGTCGACATTTGGGATGTGGGCTCAGCGGTCATTGTGCCGATAGTCGTGACAGCCAATGGGCTAATACCCAAGAGCCTCGACCAACACCTAAGGAGGCTCTCGTTAGGCAGCTGGATCAAGGGCTTGATTCAGAAAGCGGTACTTCTGGACACGGCCCGCATTGTTAGGAAGTTTCTCTCTCTGGAGCTCTGACCGCCGGTAGCTTGGACCCTGTTCCCGATACCGGTGGGCTACTATTTTTTATATTTTTAAATGTTTTTGGTATCTTTTTATTTATAACAATATTTAAAAATGTAATTTATATGTATGTTAATGAAATAAAGGAAATAATAATAATCTTTATTTTATCCAAAAACATACAGAATTTTAAATACAGTTTGATATTTAGTTTAAAAATATATTTAAAGTTTGTGTTGCAAGCTCTGTACAAAAATTATACTCTACCTCTTAAACTAGGATATACCTGTATTTTAAGAGGCAGTAATATACGGTCAGGGTTTACAATTACCAACAAAACTTATCTAGAGTGGACTGTGCCATTCTACTGTATGGTATACAAATTTTAATTGTGAAATTGTGTGTGAGTGGTGGACGTGGGTGTGTGTATGTGTGTGTGTATGTGTGATGGTGTGTGGGTGAGTTGTGCGTGTATTACACTAGATATGTAAGTAAAGACTCCGTGTAAGAGTAATCCTTTAGGAGCAGCCACTCTGTTACTTTGGATTTTAGTGCATGTGAGTTTAAATTTATGATGTTAAGGTGATTATTTATGGTTTTATAAATATGAGTACTTAGTATATAATATTGGCGTTTAGCGAAGGAAGTCTTGTGTTGGGTAGTTGGTGGTAGGTAAGTGCGTTTATTTGGTATAGGAGGTGGAAGGCCTGCGTGTTTTCTAAGGGTGGATCTAAGCACATAAAGCTGACGAACGGTAAGTACTTTACAGTCTGAGAATAGTTCAGTTGTTGGATACCTATAGGGCTTTTTCATCATGACTTTAAGTATAGCTCTCTGAGCTCTCTCCACCCTCAGAAAGCTGGTTTTTATGGCACCGCCCCATGCAACTATGCAATAACCAATCACTGATTGGCATAATGCAAGGTACACCATCTTGAGAATTTTTAGGTTGGCGGACACTCTGAGAGACTTAAATATATGAATAAGACGTAGTGTTCTGGTGGTGACAGCGTCAATTTGGTGGTCCCATCTCAGTCTGTCGTCTATCTGTACTCCGAGGTATTTCACACATTCGGATCTTACAAGCGGAAGACAAGTGCAGTGAGTGTGTAGGTGTGTGCAGGAATGAGCAGTTATAGTAAAAGAAGGGGGTGGTTTAGCGTTACGACGTATAGAAAAAGGAATATATGTTGTTTTTTGTAAATTTAACGTAAGAAGGTTCGAGTTTAACCACGTCATGACTTTACCCATGGCCATCTCTGCATTAGTTTTTACAATGTCCCAAGTGATTCCGTCTACAAGAATCGCGGTGTCGTCTGCGTAGGCATATATAATATGTTTATTTATTTTAATAATAATAATAATAATTCATTTTTATTTCGGACACAAAAAGATCCATAGAGTGTTAGTAACATGTTAAATAGCTTATTATCTAGTGTTAGTACCAATTGACCTCTGCACAAGAAAAATTACGATTGGAGAGCTATAGCTCTCCGCTACAGTTCTCAGGATGCTGTTGCGACTGTCTCTCACTCTCCTGAGTAGCGAGGCACTTTTTTTACGAATGATCGCGATTTTAGCAATATGTATTTATTTAAGTATACATGTTATTATTATTTTTTTTTTGCATTATATGTGTGTATTTAATATTTTAGCTTTAGACTTCACACATTCATATTTTTCTCTTCTTGTTCTCACGCACTATTGTCTACGTTTCTTTTTTACTTCTCCTTTCGCAGGTCTGCTGGAAGAAATTTCTTAAAAAATAAGCAGTAGGTACCTTTGTAATCAATTTATAATTATGTCATATCTCTTGTAGTTTATTGTGTGTACATAAATAACAAATAAATAAAAATCATCTAAACTATCAAAAATCGCGGAATATACATGGGGTTATTTCGGATACCCCTAGGTATGAGGATTTTTTTTTATTTATGTCGCTATTTGTACCAACCAAATCAAATCATTTATTTCCTTGCAAACATGGGTATAGTATACACAGGTGTTTTTAATGATAAAGTTCTCCATATTTTACCGTCACATGGACATGTAAAGGTTTCAATTCCAAATTAAAAATTAGCAATACGTGACAGATCATTGGAATTACAATATAATATTATTAAAAATGTTAGCGTGATAATAAATAAAATAAGTCAATGAGAGGATCGCAATAATTATGTCAATCAGAATAACAGTTTGTCAATCGGTTAGTGAATCAAGAAAATCGTCAATCGTGTAATAAGTTTTCATAATTAAAAATTCGTTAAGCAACCTGTATATTATATGAGTGATAATAATGGTGCTTGTCACAAAAAAAATAGCCAAAATGCTATAGGATATCGTTGTACAGTCGCCGGCCGGCACATCAGAATATACGAAACTGTGAAATTTCTCCAAGTGATTTTAAACCTTAAAATGTTGAAAGTTAACGCTATTTTTACGTTGCCTTCGTCCTAGGGCTCTGATGACTATTTACCAGGTTTTCTGAAAATACAGTTGTCCGGGGTTCGTAAAAAGAATACTCGTTTGGCAAGTCGAAGTAAGTATGTATTGCAAGACTATGCACATGCAAATGTTTGCTTATTCCGCGATAAGTTAGAGCTTTTTATGATCGCTCGACTACGGCGCGGCGTAGCCCGAAGCCCGTAGCGTTCGTAGCATTCCACATCTTAGGTTTTTCAACAATAAAACTGAACGCAAGCGGCACAATTAAACTGCGTTCAAGAACTGTCAGTGTCAAAATTCCACAACAACGATGACACTGACAGCTCTTGAACGCGGTTGAGATGTGCTTGCCGATCGCGTTTGGTTTCATTGGTGAAGTTCGCCCTTAGTAATTTCGTAGAAGGCGTTTTTGAATGACATTCTATTTCTGTAATGAATGGGTTCATTGGAAAAATCCAATCGATTTGCGTTGCAGCAATCGAGTTGAAGGTGTTCTTGAAAAGATCTTAGTTGAGGGTTATTCTTTATTGTCTACTTGCTTTTACGCGAGGCTTCGCTCGCGTAGGGTTCGGAAATCATTCCACGGGACCGTACTACTGAGATAACAAGTTATAAGTAAATACTTTATATTATACAATGTGTAACAGAATAATCGCAAGTCCTGAAAGTAGTTTGCTCATAATTGACTACTGAATCCATTTCAGTAACTATTAATAAAGGTATTTTTTTTCAAAAATTATATATTTTGCAATACTGATTGAGCCAAAGATAATTAAGTCTTATCACAAGGCAATAAGACTCAATTTGAAATGCATAAAGTAATGCTAGGGTCAACAGGATTTTCTTAATAATAATAGTTAGCTTTAAAAAAATTGTTTTGGTCATTGTATACTTAATGCTTTTAACTCAATACTCTAATTGCAGTGTATGAGGTCTTGCGTTAATTATGTTACACGTTGTATATGTTATATAACCGAGATAGCCACCCAGGTCATGGTGTACCTGTGTGCCAAATTTAATTGAAGTCTATTCAGCCGTTCATTCAACAGACACAGTTGCTTTCGCATTTATAATATCATAATTACTCTGGATTTTCATGATAAACGATTTTATTTCTGTAAGTAGGTTTGTCTAGACACTTTTACACGTCAATCATAATTTTAAAAACTAGATGAGGTCGGCCGATATATGCCGACGTAGTGTGATACATTATTTATTGTGTATTTCATTCAAGTCGGACACTTCCTGTTATCAATGTTATCTAGGATCAGTGATAAAGTCTGTCCATCTAGTTACTGATAAGTTTGAAAAATAATATTACCTGTGCTCATCAATCATAATAATAGACAGGTCGGATTTGGCTTTCATAGAAAAATCTATTACATATTACATCATTACCGTTATCTCTGAAAGGCTAGGCAGAGGTGTAATATGGGAGGGAGCCTATTACTATTAACTGGGTCCTAATCCAAACAACAGGCTACGACAGTACTGAGATACAAAACATTTTAAAATGGTTCACATCCATTTTAAAATGTTTTGTATCTGCAACGAAGTTGTACGTATGGAATTATTGATTGCACACTGGGAGTTTTATTCTTCCCGGAATTTCGAGCGCCCATGCCATCTCTAATTGGACAGGGAATAGATCTATGTGGGTGTAGGTATCTTTACATGTAAAACTATACGACACGACACACGATTTTTTTGACTTACCGGTTGGTGCAGTTGGTAGTGACCCTGCCTGGTTCGATCCCCAGACAAGTCAAACATTTGTGTGCATTAACATGTCTGTTTGGCCTGTGTCTGGGTGTGTATATGTATATAAGTATGTATATCAGTCATCAGGTTACCGTAGTACAGGCTCCACCTAGTTGGGGTCCTGAAGACCTTGTGTGGATGTTGACTAATTTTTTTGTTGTTTTTTCTGATTCCTGTTAGGTAGCATTCTAGTCAGGGTACCATTTAAAAAAAATAACAACATCATGTAAATTCACCATCGCACTACGGGCTCGGTTGGTTTGTTTGAAAAAAAAAAATACGATATTTAACCACGCCTTACTTATCACGCCTGTGTTCCTAAAAGGTTGGGCAGACGTGTACCTATAGTACCCCCACATTTCACCGGTCTGTCATGTTTAAGTTCCATTTAATAGCGGGCGAGCCTATTTTTACGATATTTATTTCGTTTGAAAACATGCATTTTTGTTTTATATTAACAGTCATAATTTCAACTTAATATTAAATGTGATAACCTCTTCGCCACTCTACATAAGATATACAAGGACCTTTCTATACATATACCTAGAGGATTTTAACCTAGCCAGAATTGCTGGTATTCTAAGAAACTAGCTACGTTTGTTTGCACATAATACAGACCGATTCCTATCCGGTCAGAGCTAAAAATCTGACACACAATTGGCTATCATTCAATTAAATTGTAAGGCAACGTCGTCACAGACTGAGTCTAGTCTAGGTGAACGACCTTTAGGTACTCGTAGGTAAATATTATAAAAAGACTGTATTATTCAAGATTGAATTCTTCACTTTATTGCACCTAAGGGGCGCTACACACTTGGTTCGGGTCGGCAGCAATTCTGCACAAATTCGGGTTTTATTCAGCTCATGCTGATCGGCAAACTCCGTTCGGCATCTAACCTAGCTGAATCATGTTCGGGACGGGTCGGCATAATTCAAGCTAACCCGAGCGGCTCTTTCCCTTACATACATGTACCTATATCTACGGAGCAAACAGAGTACGTAAGGATCGTAACAGGTGCCGTTCTGTAGTTCCTGCCTACCGCCATTGAAAGCATTCGTGAGTTTTGTTGTCCGTTTTGCGTGGATGTGACGCATATTTTCACCAACTTGTTTTGGGTTTGTGTTCTCTCTTTGCGTCATTTTTACCACAAATAAACGTGTTAATTTTGTTTCTTTTTCTTTAATTTGTGTATGTATGTGAGTATATATTTGCCGCCCGGCTGTGTCGATTCATTCACCCGAACAAGTATGTAGCACGCAGAAAAAAATATATTTAGTAAATTGACAACATATTTTTTTTTCTTAGTAACTTCTCCCGCTCTGGGCTGAGCAGGAGGGCGCGGGTGTGTCAGACTCTTACTGACTAAAACCCACTCGTGTTCCTTCAGTTGCCTGTGCCAGGGGCCACGATAACCCTTTCGGACTTTCCAGCAACCCTGGCAGGAATCGGCCCTAGTGGACCTCGTCATTGTTGCTGACATCTTTTTGAGGCGCACCGTCCACCCGGGCCTGGTCCTTATAGGACGGCGAGCTACCCATTGCTCGCCGTCCGCAAGCCCGCGCCTACGGTGGCCGGGAATCGGCTTGTGATTCCCGACGCCCAGGGCGTCTCCTGCGGCGGCTGGGGGCGTGAGGGCGCGAATTTTGCCTCTCCCTCACGCGTTCCGCCTCCTTCTTCGCGAGCATTACTGCTTCGCAGAAGGAGGTGACCCCTTCCCAAGCCCTCTCACTCCGAACCATGGCCTGGACCAGGGCCGGACGCGAGAGATCGCCACCGCCAATCGCCTCCACGAGGACACGGCGGTGCTCCGCCCAAGCCGGGCAGACCTCCACCGTATGCTCCACCGTGTCCTCCGGGCGATCTACACAATGGTGACACCCGGGCGTTTCCTCCCGCCTTATCCGGAACTGGAACCACCCGAAGCAGCCGTGTCCGGTGAGGACCTGCGTCAGGCGGAAGGTGAGGACGCCGTGGACCAAGGTAGTCCTGTCGTTTAATTTTGACAGATCTCTAAGTTTTATTATCAATCCCACTATAAAGTAAGTCCCAAAAAGATAGTACCGGTACCCATCGCCAAAAATTCATTTAATTGTTTACAATTTGTGTTAAATACTAATGTATCAAAGTATAGCTACAATTAAGAACCAAAGTGTGTTGTGTTTTGCGGCTGCCTGTTGATACAATAATATGGAACAAATATTTTAGACAATTATTTAATGAATTCTTGTCGATATATAGGTAAGTACTTCTTTTTGGGCTGACGGTAGGTATGTAAAGAGATGCTGATAAATAATGAATTAGGCAAATCTAATAATCAATCAAAGAATAGGTAAGCAGTGATAAGTATTCGTATCATAAACTTAACTTTAATTGTCGTCTGTGAGTGAGGAAGTAACCTACTATCGTATACAAACAAACGGGGAACATATATACAGCTCTATTCAAGCCCACCTCACTCCTAGAACGTACCTACTACTTAATTCATTTACAATAAAATTTCTCATTCCTAAACTCTATTTCTATCAACATGAATTAACTTGTCAAAATATTTGCGTATGTTCAACAAAAGTTCAAAGGTTAGACTTGTTCCTAATTGAACAATAATAATTAGATAATCAGTTTTGTGTTTTATCTGTGGTTATTATCTTTGTATAAATGTAGGTACTACTTAGCTTCTGCGCACGATATCATTCGTGTGGAAGTCGTAAGATACACAATTTAAGTACTTGAGGGCGCTGCAAGTGGCGCCGCCTGTTTTGTTACGAAGTTACTGGAATCACCGAAAAGGTCGGAAAGTAGTTTTGTCTGATAGTGATTACTGTCACTCTAGCAGAGCATCGCATCGATGGTTGCGTGGCGGCTGTCTTCTGATGAAGGAGAAGATGTCAGGGGAGCCGCTTTCGAACCACGTCCACGACGAACTGCTATGTTCCGGCACAATCCTGATGATATTGAAGCTGCTGAATCACTAATACGATGACCGCTTCTGGGAAAGACTCCTGCGCCATTATACTAATAAGAGCCACATTTATATAAAGCTCCCTCGCCCCCCCCCCCCCCCCCACCACTTCGCTTCCCATCGCCCTCCCGCGCTATACTTTGCTATCACTTATTGTGCTTTCTGATTATTTTGGCGCTGCTCCTAAGGGTCGTAGCGTGATGTTAAATAGCCTTAAACTTTCCTCAAGAATTCGGCTATCAAATGCAAACAGAATACGACTGGTAGTTCCTGACATTAGCTCGTTCAAACAAACAAACTTTTCAGGGTTATTATATTAGTATAAATGATAAGTGTGTGAATGTATGAATCAAACAACTGAGGGTCAGCGTTGGATAGGTTTTTCGTCCGATACTGAGGGCAGGGACGAACTTGGGGCGTTTGTTAGGTGAGAAATTAAATTTTGCTTTTGCAACGACTTGATTATCGATTATTTTGGTGCCCAATGTAGATAATTAATTATCTATCATTCATGGACAATTTTTTCTGCCATTAAGGATTTTCTCCATATGACAGCTTTCCAAATTACTGATGTTTCAGCTAATTTTGCTGTGGAAGAAAATTAAATTTGTGATTTAAAAAGCCAAATATACTTACATCAGAAACGTCATCAGTTACAGTAAGCATTGAATGTATATGTGCAGCAATGACAATATTACATGTAGTTTAAGTATAGCATTCGCTTTTGATGGGACCTTTTGACGTAAGATGAAAAACACGAGTAAAATTTTTATAAGCGATTCTTAATATGTTATTAAATTATAAGGTAAGATTGTTGGCGGAATGAAGTAATTGACCAAATAAAATTTCGGATAGTTTAGACATGAAGGGAATGACATAAGTCAGTGTTTCGTTCCCAACAAAGTCGACCCTTTTATCTCAAAGTCCCTACACCAAAGGTAAAAATAAAAATTAAAGAAATCATGCGGAAAAATCCTGCTTAAAATGGCCTAATTTGTGTACGGTCTTAGGAACACATTTAGAATTCATACATATTCTACGTGAATAAGAAGAAGGGAAATTTATTTGTATTTACTAAAATTCTTACCCTCAGTCAATCCGTCCCTGCGTGGTTGTTGGGCTGGCGCTGGCTCGCCCGGATACGGTCATTACCTACTTGGGTTCGTTCGTATGAACCCGTGATCATCGACCGGCGGCGACTTGATGACAGTCTGTACCTCCAGTACATCTCCAGTGGCTCTGTGTGGTGTTGAATGTATATTTGAGTACACTAGTACCCAAGTGGCCTAGTTTTAGTTGACACCTAATCATTCTCCCGGTTCATAGTCTCAGCGTAGGCTAAGGTACAGTCTTTTGGTGTTTTAGTTTGAAGGCATATTTAGACTGACCTCTTTTCTAGTTTCAATAAGACTTTTGTTATAAAATCAGAGCCATTATTGCACAGTTGAAGTCTAAATGAAGCTTTCTGCAAATAATTAAAGATACCGATTTTGTATGTTACATATAAATAAATTCGCATCACTCCTCCAAGTTACGGAAGTTTAAAATCGCAAAAAGAAATGCAAGCCTAATTTTAAACACAAACGAAATAACGTTTCGTTACTGCTGGGATTGGAAATCGTGTTATTGTTATGTGTATCAGTTTGATACTTCCTACCATAGAAATATTAAAAACAGCTTCCTACAGTTCCTACTGCCTATTTTTCTTTTCGACACCCGTTATGATTCAGCCGATAGAAAAAGACATGTCCTTTTATCAAGAATCCAGTCTTGAAGAATCTATTTATCCCTCATAATCCATCCACCGTCTGTCTTCGAAAGAAAGCATGGCGCCTACGCATTGCCAGCGGATGCTCCAATTCGCTTGAACAGTTGTAGGTACGCATCATCGCTTGATTGGAAGATTGCAGCAATCATCGTCACGTCGAAATATACCTCGGAGAGCTTCTGTCAGTACACTAGTGTAGTGGTATCTACATCGCCACATGCAAACTACGCATCACACTGACGTCACGCAAAATCCTGCATCGCGCAAGCAGAGTTTATCGCGCAACTAGCATTTATATACAACGTCCCGATATCAATCGTCGGGCAGTTGCCCACCAGACACGTCACCCGTCTGGTCGGAGGATCCTCCCTTTACTATGGAGGTATGAGTGAACTTTACACCCTGTTCCTCATACCTCTGTACTGACTTACTGAGCACTGGCATAGTATAGCCACCGTTTAACAAGTACGTTGCCATAATGTTAACAACGCTGGTCTGCTAGTTCTTGGGTTGGTTTAAGAGTGAGAGATTCCTGCCCATGTGGCTATAGTATGGCTCCTCTTATAACATGGCACTTTTAGGGGAAAACCAGCGTGATTTTTGTCTAATACCTCTATGGCATTTCCTCGATGACTGACTTATAATATGTTTGTGACACTTCATGGACACTGTAATTAGTGCAGCGTTTTATTGAGTTTCAGTATTTTACAAGCCACGTGTCCCCATATTTTTAAAGTACACGGTCAAATTAAATTCGCTGGCAAAACTTCACAGAAACGTTTCGGTATCTAATGACGAAAAAATAAACTCATAATTTAAAGTGACAACACTACCAGCAGCCGTTGACCCCATAAGCAGCTGTGGTTAGGTACTTAATATTATGAGACAATTATTATTTTTTGTTTTATCGTCATTAGATATTGATACATCATGTTTGTTAAGTTTCGCCAGGTAAGTTAATTTAACCTTATATATTCAGTGATGAAATGCTGATGAAATTGTTTTGGATGCCTGTCTCACTCGCCGTCTAACGTGATTTTCTTTGAAACGATTTGCATTTTGTAGGCTTCTTTAGAGTTCCATTTCCCAATAGGTACCTACCTACTAAAAAGTTATTAACATAATTTGACAAGTCTATTTCTTTCAACGCTTTGGAGTACATATTGTGACAGTTGTACCTAACCACCCAATAATTAACGAACGTTTTAGAAAAATCTTATCTTGCCATTTTTATTAGAATAGCGCAAAATCAGCTTAGTTTAGTCTTAGCATCATTAGCCGTAATATGATATAGTTTGATAAAATATATATAGGTACACAAAATAACTTAAAATATAAATGCAAATAAATATCGCATAAGAAACATGGCATGTCAAACAATGACCATAGTAGACAATATGGTTAAAATAAAAATATAATAACCTAAATTAACTAAAACTATTAACAAATTAGAATATGGCGTACAAAATATTTTGGTTGTCATTTTGCTTAAAAATTAACTTACCTGACATTTAAAAAAAACTTAACTTTTTTTATTTTTACCTATTTTTGGTGGCGAGGGTGTTAAAAACTTAAATCACGAGCGAAGCGAGGGATTTAAGACGAGTCCTGAGTGTAGCGAGGGATTTAAGTTCACCCAAGACTAAAACAGCTTGGGTATGCGAACCGTAACGGTAAGCTGCCCCGTGACGGCGGCGAAAAAGATTGTGGAGGGCCGAAGGCTTCTGGTGGGCTGGGTTTCGGCGCAGGTTAAACTGCTGGAACCCAGACCTCTGAGGTGCTTCCGATGCCATGTGGGGCACCACGTTGGCGTCCAGTGCACCTCGGAGGTGGACCGCAGCACTCTCTGCTTCCGCTGCGGTCAGCCCGGACATAAGGCCGGCTCGTGCGAAGCCGCGCCGCACTGCACAGCATGTGCGGGTGCTGGCAAGCCGGCCGATCACCGGGCGGGCAGTAGGTCCTGCGCTCCACCCGCCGGAACCAGGAGGAGAGGCAGGCCCTCCGCCGCCGTTGCCACAACCACCGTCACCGCGGCCAGTGCCACTGCCACCGTTGCCGCCACTGCCGCCACCCGGGAGGAGACTGAAATGGAGGAGTAACGGCTCCATTGAGACTCCTCCAGGCGAACATCAACCACTGCGCCTGCGCTCAGGACCTGTTGCTCCAGAGCATGGCGCAGTGGTCGATTAACATTGCCGTGGTCGCTGAGCCGTATTTTGTCCTGCCCAGGGATGACTGGGTTGAGGACCTGAGCGGCTCAGTGACCATAATTTCGTCGGCCGCCGCCGGCACCCCATCCCTCGAAGGTGTCACGAAGGGACAGGGGTGCGTAGCAGCACGGTTCGGGGAGATAGTAGTAGTGGGAGTGTACTTCTCTCCGAGCCGAACTCTCGCCGAGTTCCAGAACTCTTTAACAGAGTTAAGCGTCATCGTCGCCGGGTACCATCGCTTCCCCGTGCTAGTGCTCGGGGACTTCAACGCCAAAAATCCGGCTTGGGGTTCCCGTTACACTGATGTGCGGGGCAGGATGGTGGAGGACTGGGCTCTGGAGACAGGCCTGGTCGTCCTAAACCGGGGTTCTGTTCCTACGTGTGTGCGGATGCGGGGTGAGTCTGTGGTGGACATCTCGTTTGCCAGCCCCGCTCTGTCACAGCGTGTCATTGACTGGCGCGTCATGGAGGAGGTGGAGACCTACTCCGACCACCGGTATATCCGGTTCGACGTCTCCGCCCAGACCTCTAGCGCGCCGGTCCAACAGGCCCCGAGTGGTCCGCGGTGGGCGCTGAAGCAGATGGATCGGGAGCTACTCCTGGAAGCCTCGATCGTGCAGGCCTGGGTGTCATCACCGGACAGGCCTGCCGATATTGACGATGAGGCGGAGTGGTTCCGGGAGGCCATGTCCGAGATTTGCGACGTGGCAATGCCCCGAGTCCGTCCAGGAAGCGCCCGACGTCAGGTGTACTGGTGGTCGCAGGAGCTGGAGACGCTACGCAAGGCGTGCGTCGCAGTGCGACACCTGTACTCCAGGCACCGTAGGCTCCGCATCCGCCCTCCGGATGCGGAAGCGACGGAGGCGGAGCTGTACGAGGGATACAGAGCGGCGAAGACCGCCCTCCAAGAGGCTGTCCAGCGGGCCAAATATACGGCCCGCGAGGAGTTGGTGGAGACTCTGAACGGAGATCCATGGGGGCGCCCTTACAAAATGGTGCGGAATAAACTCCGCACCTGGGCCCCCCCGCTGACGCAGAGTCTCCGCCCCCAGCTGGTGGAGGAGGTGGTGAGCGCTCTGTTCCCTTCACGGGGGGAGCATACTCCCCCGCCCATGGCTCCGCCGCTCGCGGTGCCTGAAGCGGACCACGCGGACGACGACGACATCCCTGAAGTGACCGGGGTAGATCTGAGAGTGGCGGTAGGTAGGCTGAAGGCCAAAAATACCGCCCCAGGACCCGACGGCCTGCCAGGGAAAGCCTGGGTCCTGGCCTCGACGGCTCTTGGGCCTCGACTGGAGGCGCTCTTAAGCGCATGTATGGAGAGAGGCCAGTTTCCACTCCGTTGGAAGACGGGGAAGCTGATCCTCATTCGGAAGCCAGGGCGCCCTGCGGACTCTCCGTCCGCATACCGGCCCATTGTGCTGCTCGACAAGGTCGGCAAGCTCTTTGAGAGAGTAATTGCAGGCCGCCTCGTCGGGCACCTGGTGAGGACGGGGCCGGATCTTGCGGATAGTCAGTTCGGCTTCCGCAAGGGGCGCTCGACGGTGGACGCCATCATGCGCGTTAGAGCCCTCACGACGGGGGACGCGGTGTCTCGGGGCGGGGTTGTTGTGGCGGTGTCACTCGACATCGCCAACGCATTTAACACCCTTTTTTTTTTTTTTTTTTTTTGTTTCCGGGGTGGAAAATCCTCATGGATGTCCGCCGCCCTGGGGCGGGCGACGGGGTCTGTCAGACTCTTACTGACTAAAAACCACCCCGGTGTTCCATCTCACACCTACGCCGGGGGTCGCGGGAACATACGATCCTTCCACAACCCCCGACTGGTGCCGGCCCGCCACTGCGGGCCTCTTCGGGTCTGGGGGGGGAGTGAGGTGTTTGACTCCCCCCGCGACGTCTAAGAGGGGCGCGCGTGGAACACTACGCGCCGCCACCTCGGGTCCTGGTGTGTGGGGGGCGAGGGACGTCCCCGAGTCCGTCGCCCCTGGACCCATTTAGGGGGGCTGGAAGAGGGCGTTGTCCGCCCTCCGCCGACGCCCGGTGCGCCTTCTGCGGGCCGGGTAAGAGGACGAGATCTCCCTCTCCCTTTCCGCAGCCTCCTTCTGCGAGACGACTGTCTCACAGAAGGAAACCACCGCGTCCCAGGACTCGTCGCTGCCGACCATCGACTCGACTACGGCCGGCAGCGACAAGTCACTGCCTACTTCTGAGATGAGGGCACGGCGCGGCTCCTCCCAAGCGGCACACTCTGCCAGCGTATGCCGCGCCGTGTCCTCCCGGCAGTCGACGCAGTGGTGACACCGGGCGTCCGGCTCCCTGTTTATGCGACACAGGTACTTCCCGAAGCAACCATGCCCCGAGAGCACCTGCGTCACCCGAAACGACAGGGAGCCGTGCCTCCTCCCGAGCCAGCGCTCGAGCACCGGCCGGACCGCCTCGATGGTGACGAGGCCGGCGGTAGGGCTTGAAAGCCTGTCCCGCCATTCCGCCACCAGGACCTCGCGAAGCTGAGACCGACGCAGCTCTATGTGTCGCTGCATCGGTCCCTCGCCCCGCGCCCTCGCTTCCTCGCGCCACCGATACAACGACGCGAGTACTTTCGCCTCGAGGTCCCAGGGCGGGGATCCGGCCAGTACGCAAGCCGCCTCGTAGGAGATCGTGCGATACCCCCTGATGACTCTGACGGCCATCGCCCTCTGCGGCTTTCGCAAAACAGCGATGCTGCCGGCCGTCAGGTCAGAGGCCCACACCGGGGCCCCATACAGGGCCATGGATCGCACGACCCCCACGTAGAGCCGCCTACAGACGGCGCTCGGGCCCCCCAGATTGGGAAGCAGCGTTGCGAGCGCGCCAGCCGCGCCCAGCAACTTGGGCGCCAGCCGTCGGAAGTGAGGCTCGAAGTTCCACCGGCTGTCGAGCACCAATCCTAAATACTTCATGGTGGACTCGACAGCGATCCGAGCCCCCCCGACCACGATGTGTGAGCCGGGCGGCGGCGCCCGCCGGGGGCCATGAAACACCATGGCCTCCGACTTGCTGAGGGCCACCTCCAAGCCTAGGCGACGTATGCGGCCCACCACATGTGAGACCGCGGCCGTGGCCAGCAACGCTACCTCCCTGTGCGAGCTCCCCCGGGCAGTGACCAGCGTGTCATCTGCATAACACGTCAGGTCTACGCCCGGTTGGAGCTCGCCCCTCAGCACCCAGTCGTACCCGATGTTCCACAGGAGCGGCCCTAGGACCGAACCCTGCGGAACACCGCACGACATGCGGCGCTGGTTTCCGCCATCACGTCCCACGTAGGTGACACACCTCTCCGACAGATAAGCCCCAACGATGTGGCGGAGGTAGGGAGGCACCCGATGATAGCGCAGTGCCTCCCGAATACAACTCCAGGGCAGGGTGTTGAAGGCGTTGGAGATGTCCAAAGACACCGCCAACATCACCCCGCCCCGGGACACCGCTTCCTCCGCCAGGACTCTCACCCGCGACACAGCGTGGATGGTGGAGCGCCCATGCCGAAATCCAAACTGGTTGTCGTCCAGGTCCGGCCCCTCTCTGCACAAGTGGCCGACGAGGCGGGCTGCGATAATACGCTCAAACAGCTTGCCCACCTCGTCTAGCAGCACTATGGGCCGGTACGCGGAGGGCGAGTCGGCAGGGCGCCCCGCCTTCCTGAGCAGGACCAGACGACCAGATTTCCACAAAGTGGGAAACTGGCCCCGCTCAAGACACGCTGTGTAGAGTCCTCTCAGTTGGGGCTCAAGCTCCTTCAGAGCGAGGGCTAACACGCAGCCGTGGATCCCGTCGGGCCCCGGGGCCACGTTCTTGGCCCGGAGCCGCATCACGGCTGCCCCTATCTCTGCCTGTGTCACCTCTGGGACGTTGTTGGCGTTCTCTCCTGTAGGCTCCGCGGCTGTGGGCACAGCCATCGGCGGCGGACTGTGCTCCGCTCTCGCCGGGAAGAGGGCTGCGACTGCTTCCTCCAGCAGCTCGGGTTGGAGACTCTCCGTAAGTGGGGGCGCCGCGGCTCGAAGTTTCCCTCGGACCGCGCGATAAGGGCGCCCCCACGGATCCCCGTCTAGAGTCTCCAACATCTCCTCCCTGGCTCGCGATTTCGCCTCGCCGATGGCCAGCCACAGAGCCTCCTTCGCCGCGCGGTACACCTCATACAGCGCGGCTTCTTCGTCAGGGACCCGTCGACGTCTCCTCCGGTATCGGGTGTACTGGCGTCTAACCGCCACGCACGCGACGCGCAGTTGCGCGATTTCGGCGGTCCACCAGTACACCTGGCGCCTTGCTGACTGTGCGTGGACCCGGGGCATGGACGCGTCGCAGATTTGCGTCATCGCCCCGCGGAACCACAGCGCCTCCTGCTCGACGTCGATGGGTCCGTTCGTTGCCGATTCCCGGAACCAGGCCTGGACAATAGCGGCCTCCTCGAGAAGCTCCCTGTCGATGCGCTTACGCGCCCAGCGTGGACCGTCCATTCGCGGGGCCATCGAACTGCGGCCGCCGCTGGTCTGGGCGGAGACGTCGAAACGGATGTATCGGTGATCCGACAACGTCTCCACCTCCACGACGACACGCCAGTCACGGACACGGCTTGCTACAGCGGGGCTAGCGAACGAGACGTCCACTACAGAGCCGCCCCGCTGCCGCACGCACGTGTGGACCGAGCCCCGATTTAGGACGGTC
The DNA here is from genome assembly GCA_937001585.2 of Brachylomia viminalis. Lineage (NCBI taxonomy): Eukaryota > Metazoa > Arthropoda > Insecta > Lepidoptera > Noctuidae > Brachylomia > Brachylomia viminalis. The sequence goes on along the minus strand of OW443302.2, from coordinate 25,450,691 downwards.
AAGCCAGTCGTGACCGCCCACTCCTCCAGCACCTCGCCCCTAGCATCGGTCACAGGAGATCCCCACGCCGCAGACTTGGCGTTGAGATCCCCAAGCAACAGCACAGGACGAGGGTGGAGTCGGCCCACGACGGCACCCAACTCGACAAGGAACCTCTCGAAGTCGGCGAGACTCTTGTTGGGCGAAAAATACGCCCCAACCGTACCAATGCCGTCCGCGAGGGCGGCTACCCAGCCGTGACCTCTAGACGGGTTGACAAGAGCCCCGCCAATGATGGCCACCAAACCATCCAGGTCTCCCACCCAGTTATCCCTGGGGGGGACAAAGTACGGTTCGGCGACCACAGCCACGTGAATCGACCACTCTGCCATGCTCTGGAGCAAGAGATCCTGAGCTCTGGCACAGTGGTTGATATTGCCTTGGAGGAAATGGTAGAGCGCAATTATGCGCAATCCATTCCCTCCATACCATTCCTAGGCCGGGAGTCGGCCGCAGGGCAGCCAGGCTGAGGGGGGGGTAAAGAGCCCCCGGCAGCCTTGGCAGTCCTATTCTTCCTCTTTTTGTTGGCGGGCGCGCCACAAGCTTTTCCGCCTGCTCTGTGCCCGGCGGGTCTCCCTGCAGCTGTACATAGGCTGCAGTTTGGCGCCGCGGAGCACTGGGCCGCCTTGTGGCCGGCCTGACCGCAGCGATAACACTGCTCGCTGCGGTCTATTTCGGCGGTGCACCGTGCTCTGACATGCCCAATGTCGAAGCAACGGTAGCACCGCAAGGCCCTGGGTTGCAGCCGCTTCACCCTCGCTGCCACCCACCCCACCAACAAACGCCCAGCGTCGGCAACTTTGTTCGCCGCTGCCACCGGGCACCGCACCCAGATCGCGCCGAGCCCGGAAGCGTCGACGCGAATCTCACCCGTCCGTACGTCACTGGGCGAACATCATGCGACTCGACTCGGGCGATCGGGCGACTCGGGCCATGGCCGCCACGACCTCGGCTGAGGTCGTCGAGTCATCCAGGCCATCGACGCGCAGCTCAGCGGTCTTCATCGGCCTGGACACCCGGACGTCCTCCGGGTTGAGTACCTCTCGCAGTTTGGCGGCCAAGATATCCGCCTTTTCACCGCTAGAGGCACCCGACACCTCCAGCAGTCGCGCCCCCGTAATCGCCGGCCTCATTCTGAGGCCGGCGGTATTCCAAGGTCGTGGAACGCGACCTTGGCCCTCGCTTCCGTTAAGACCGCCTTGTATGAGACGCCCCTTTCGATGGCTCCGGGCTGCAGCGTAATTACTACAGCCGCGGAACGTGGGGCTCTGACCTTAGGCGGTCCCTGGGCCTTCTTCGGTGCCGGTGCTGTAGCGGGTACCGGCGGCGCCATCTTCCCCTTGCGGCGGCCCCTCTTGACGACCGTCGTCCAGGCCTCCGTGGTAGGCCCGGGCAAGGCCGCCGGTGGCGCAGCCGCCTGGGAAGCGAGCGCTCTGGATCCCTCCGCGGGCTTTACCTGCCCCTTCCCGTTTCGGATTGACGCTGCAGCCACGGTAATTGGCCCCTGTTTAGCGGGCCCTTCCTTCCTCCGCTTGTCCGCAGCGAGCGGTGGGCGGAGGGTCTCAGCCGGGAGGAGCCTTGCCTCTATGCCCTCCATTCGGGCACCCACCATCTTTCCACACTGCATCATGCAGATGCGCGCGATCTTTTCGATCTCCGCATCCGCAAGTGCAGGTGTCGACGACGGGACCGATGAAGCCAACGGCAAGGCTGCGGAGGAAGAGGAGCAGGGGGCCGTGGAAGCTGCCCTCTGGGCAGCGAACTGCCGCTTGAGGTCCTCCAACTCGGATCGGAGACGGCCATTCTCCTCCCATAGCTTCGCCGTCTCCTCCGTGCTCGTACGAGTAACGAGGACCCCAACCGCCTCCCTGATGTCTTCAGCCGCCTCTTTTAGGGTGCGCGTGAACGTGCCCTTCAGGCTGCCCGATTTGGTGGCAACCTTCAGGACGACATCCACGCCGTCCATAACTTGGCGGCTGAGCGCCACCGCTGATACGCTCTCCCCGGCAGCCATCCGAGTGGATCGCCGCTCTCGGGCCTGTCGGGCCAACTCGCTGATTTCGTCAGCCGCGACAGCCTTTCTTTGCGCCCGCTTGGCGGCGTTCGCTTCCGCCTTGTTGGCTCCCAGAAGGGACATAGTGGAGCCCCCGCTTAGGTCCGACACAAGGGGCTCCAGGTCGCTCGTCTCCCTTGTGGTGACCAAAGAAGTGGAGCTTTGGCTAGAAGCGCACTCCACCTGCTTGGTCCCCGGGTCGCTTCCTCCGGTGGGTGCCGGCATGTCGGGGCGCTTGAGAAAGCGCCCTAGAGAGTCGCGCGACGTCGAAGGAGCTGACGCTCCACCGATTGCGCGACCTCGCCCTCTTCTGCCCGCCTTGGATGGCAGGTTCTCCTCGCTAGAAGAGAGGCCTGTCAACCCCGCGCGCCTCTCGTCCTCTTTGTTTGAGCACTTCCTCCAAAATTTTGAAGGACGCTCAAACATCTCCTCCTCAGTCCGCGAGCGCTTTGAGCTTACGCTCGCCACACTCGCCACACTCATCCTCTCAGATGCGGTGTCAGAGTCTGACACCGCACCTGACAGGACACCCATCTGCTCGACCAACACGATCGGCAATTTAGTTTTTTTTTTTTGTTTGTTGTCCATATGTAATCCCACGAGTAGATATAGGTTTTTTATGTCCACCGGGCAGAGCCTAGATGCCCGGTAAGCCTACATACTGCAGAGTGCGGTAGGTGCTCTGCAGGGGAAGCGCTAACGACTGGACTCCCTCCAGCCATGCATCCTCTCACCGCGCTTCAAAGCTTAGGATTGGGTGGTTTTTTATCTTAGAGGTAGCCTTCCTCTGGGCCAGGCAATTAAGCCAAGCCCCCGGCGGCGGCATTAAACATGCCTCCGTTCGCTGTCCGGCCGACCCGACTCAGCGAACCCGCCGAAAGTTCTCTCCTCGAGGACTACTCCTCAAGGAGAGAAACACGCGCCGCTTTGGTGCGCCTGCACCGCAGCGGCGGCCCTTCTCAGTCTACGCCCACTCAACTACCTCTGTAAGCAGAGGAGGAGTGGACGTACTGACCGTCTGTAGCCCGGTTCCCTTCATCGACCATCAAGCATGATCGGTGATTGGAACCATGACCTTTCTCCGTTTGTTGAAGATTAGCCGCCAGCCCCAATTGTCCACCAAGAAGTGGTGGGCAATTGGAGCCGACGTTGCCCAGGGTGCGCCACGAGGAGGCTCTTCAACATGCACCCCGCATTTAACACCCTGCCCTGGAGTTGCATTGGGGAGGCACTCCGGTATCACCGGGTGCCAACCTACCTCCGTCGAATAGTCGAGGCATATCTGACGGACAGAGCCGTCATCTACCCCGGTCGCGATGGGGAGTGGAACCGGCGAGAGATGTCGTGCGGCGTCCCACAGGGATCGGTTCTAGGGCCGCTCCTGTGGGACATCGGTTACGACTGGGTGCTGCGGGCCGACCTCCCTGATGGCGTCAGCGTGGTGTGCTACGCTGACGACACGCTGGTCCTGGCGCAGGGGAGGTCGCATCAGGCGGCGGCCGACGCGATGACACGCGGGGTTGCGATAGTCGTGGAGAGGATCCGGCAGTTGGGTCTCGAGGTGGCTTTGCACAAGTCCGAGGCCATGTCTTTCCATGGGCCCCGGAACAGGCCACCATCGGGATCCCAACTAACGGCAGGAGGGGTTCACATCGGCGTCGAGTCCACGATGAAATACTTAGGACTCGTGCTCGATAGCCGGTGGAACTTCGTGGAGCACTTCCGACGTTTGGCCCCCAAACTGGAACGGACTGGGGCCGCCCTCAAGCGGCTCCTGCCCAACCTGAGGGGTCCAAACGCCTCCTGCCGGAGGCTTTACGCGGGGGTCGTGCGGTCCATGGCTACATATGGGGCCCCGGTGTGGGCGCGTTCACTGCGGCGGAGAGCCGCCCACTATCTGAACGCGCCCCAAAAGGTGGTAGCCGTAAGGCTGATCCGGGGCTACCGCACGATCTCGGGCGAGGCGGCAAGCCTCCTTGCCGGACTGCCGCCGTGGGATCTGGAGGCGATAGTCCTCGCGCGCCTGTATGAGTGGCGCGCGGAGGCACTACGCCGGGGGAAACCCCGCTTCCGCGGCAAATCGCGGCGGAGCGGACGGACCTCCGGCGCGATCTCATGGCGGCATGGAAAGAGCGACTGTCGCAACCCAGCGCAGGGCACGCCACGATAGCGGTGGTAAGACCCCTCTTTGAGGAGTGGCTAGAGAGGCGTCACGGCGTCCTCACCTACCGCCTGACGCAGGTCCTCACCGGACACGGAAGTTTCGGGAGGTTCCTGCACATCATCAGGCGGGAGGAAACGCCCGGGTGTCACCACTGCGATGATCGCCCCGAGGACACGGTGGAGCATACGGTGGGGGCCTGCCCTGCATGGGCGGAGCACCGCCGTGTCCTCGTAGAGGCGATCGGCAGCGGCGGCGATCTCTCACGCCCGGCCTTGGTTCAAGCCATGGTCCGGGGCGAGGGGGAGTGGGAGGCAGTCGCCTCCTTCTGCGAAGCAGTCATGCTAGCGAAGGAGGTGGCGGGACGGGAGAGGGAGAGAGTCTCCCGTCCAAGCCGCCGCGGTGGACGCTCCGGGCGTCGGGAGCCGCGTGACGACTCCCGGCCACCGTAGGCGCGGGCCTGCGGGCGGTGAGTAATGGGTAGCTCACCGTCCGATCAGGACCAGGCCCGTGCTGGACGGCGCGTACGTGTTCCACGCGCGCCTCAAAGAGATGTCAGCATCATAGAGGGGGCCCACTAGGGCCCAAGCCTGCCGGGAAAGCGGGATCATCCAAAAGGGGTACCGCTGACCCGGAACATAAAGGGCCAAGGAAGGAACACGGGTGGGTTTTAGTCAGTAAGAGTCTGACACTCCCTTCCGCTCCACCCAGAGCGGGAGGAGTCATTTGATGATTTCCCAACCTCAAAAAAAAAAAAAAAAAAAAAAAAAAAAGACTAAAACAGCTTTATCACCGAGGAAAATACTCTACTTTTCGTACCATTTGCGAAAAAATTAACACAATAATAATAAGAGATAAGCTTTTATAGAAAATAATGACAATTAAACGTATTTTTAGAACATTAACTTATTTATAAAAATAAATTAAAATAAACTTAACGTATTTGAAGAAAACAAATACGCGGCAAATTCCTAGACTAATATTTTTTTGTCGGAAAAGCAAAGGCATCAAGCTCATACGGCCTCGTCGGTTTTCGTAATTTTATATAATAATCATAACTGCATAATAAATGCGTATTCCTTTTTCAAAAAGATGTATAATGCTTTATATACAAACTCAATGGTGTAAACACAGATGTAGTTCAGTATAAATTTCGGTAAGTATTCCAAATTTAAATCACATTCTCCCCCTAGAGGATGAACGAAATTCAGTACAATTTTCTTTCCCTGTTTTTAACAGATTAAAAATGACTATTGTTATGTTCGCTTTTTGTGGCATAGAATGTCTCTTTTTTGAGCAAGTGGTACGAAAAAAATATAATCTATTTACTGTTAAATTCCGTTAAGAACATCTTCGGAACACATGACTCTATAACTACCTACTTATATTTATCTATGGTACAAACGACCGCTTCGAATTGTTTTTAATTTAAGGCGGGGTGTTATCTCAATATTCCCAAAAATTGGTTTCTTAGAACGTCGAGTATGACGTAATGTAATAAAAATAAGTAACGCGAAAAATACAGTGAACAGAGAAGGGTATAAAGAAGAATTTAAACCGAACAGAATAATAAATAATAGTTTGATATTCCCAATAAAAAATTGGGAAGTTGTAGCACAAAAATAAACTTTGACGTCGAAGATCTCTGTATTTCCAGCGATAACAACAGTTTTTTTTTTAAGAATTTAGTAGGTTTTCCTTTTTCTTAAAACTTTAAACAAACCATTATTTAATTTTATGTCTATATTTTAAATAATCTAAAGAAAAGCAGTAAAATAAATGCCCATTCGCAGCTTACGTCACATTTCAACACAAATATCATTTTCAATTTTCAATCTTATTGACGCTCCATAGTGGTGACAATAGTTTACGCGGTCATACTTTAGTCGTCGGGCAGCGCTCGACTTGGATGGTTGGCACCGAACGCTCTGTGCATAATTCGATTGTAGTTTTCAAGTAATTTATGACTGAAAACAGTGTGTGAATTGAAGTAAAGTTCTGTGGCGGACTACTAAGGCTACTCACTGCCTAATATCGAAGTGAAAATTCAGTCTCAGTGGAAATATGGGCAATAAAAATAAAATGTTGCGAAAGAGTTTTACAAGAAAAAGACGAAAAACTCGAAAAAATGATGGAATGTTTGGGTAAGTAGGATGATTACGGTATTGTATCATAATAACATTTGAAATTTGTATTTAGTTTAGTATACTTACGAAACTGTATAAATCTATAGAAACGGTATTGACAATTTCTACAAACATTTTGCTAAATCCAAAAACAAATAGGTGCACTCTATTTTGATGTCTATAGAATGCATATTTGAATGCGCCTAGTGCAAACGTCTCTGGTCGAAGCAACCATCGAGGCGATAGCCATATAGGTATAAGTAACAAAAACAAACTTGCAGATAAATCAGAGTGCGTTCGTAATTATTATAATAATATAAATATTGCACTAGTTATATAAAAAGCATTTTGATTCTTTTGTAAGATTATTTTTATAATATTTATTGAGTCATTAGACCAGTGCCGATAATTTTTGAAAACGAAAAAAGTCACAGTAGGATGAAACCCATTGGAAAAGAAAGAGAATATAACAAAAATGAAAGGAAAAATAATTTACGGGCGATCCGAGGTCGGGAAGTGGGGGTTATCTCGATTTCCGGCAAAACTACAAGTCTTATGGAAAAAAGTGTAATAGCAAAGTTGTAGGTAATAAAAAGATCTACAACTTTTGTATTCACACTTTTTTCAAAATAACCAAGTTTTTGGTTTTATATTTTTATTTTTTTTTCGCGAAATTTGCCGAATACTTACCTTTTTATGTTTCAAGCACACTGTATTTTTATTGATTTAAAATATTTGTTTTTTTCACCTTATTTTGACCTAATATCGAAAAAGCACCCTAATTTTCAATCGAAAATTCTCACGTGAAAATATCTGCTTTTTTAAAACTCGGTAAAAAAAATAATTGCTGTGTAAAAGATAAAAATAAAAAACCAAGAACTTGGTTATTTGAATTTTTCACATAAATTTTGAGGTTACTTGAAAAAAGTGTGAATACAAAAGTTGTAGATCTTTTTATTACCTACTACTTTGCTATTACACTTTTTTCCATAAGACTTGTAGTTTTGCCGGAAATCGAGATAAACCGCTTTTTACCCTTAAACCCCCACTTCCCGACCTCGGATCGCCCGTAAATTATTTTTCCTTTCATTTTTGTTATATTCTCTTTCTTTTTCAATGGGTTTCAGCCTACTGTGACTTTTTTCGTTTTCAAAAATTATCGGCACTGGTCTAATGACTCAATAAATATTATAAAAATAATCTTACAAAAGAATCAAAATGCTTTATATATAACTAGTGTGCAGTATTTATATTATTATAATAATTACGAACGCACTCTGATTTATCTGCAAGTTTGTTTTTGTTACTTATACCTACTATTGCAATATGGCTATCGCCTCGATGGTTGCTTCGACCAGAGACGTTTGCACTAGGCGCATTCAAATATGCATTCTATAGACATCAAAATAGAGTGCACCTATTTGTTTTTGGATTTAGCAAAATGTTTGTAGAAATTGTCAATACCGTTTCTATAGATTTATACAGTTTCGTAAGTATACTAAACTAAATACAAATTTCAAATGTTATGATACAATACCGTAATCATCCTACTTACCCAAACATTCCATCATTTTTTCGAGTTTTTCGTCTTTTTCTTGTAAAACTCTTTCGCAACATTTTATTTTTATTGCCCATATTTCCACTGAGACTGAATTTTCACTTCAATATTAGGCAGTGAGTAGCCTTAGTAGTCCGCCACAGAACTTTAGTTCAATTCACGCACTGTTTTACCAATTTTAGCAAATACCAACTAATATTCAGCCAGCAGCAGCTTCCATTCCCGTGGATGATCCCTCTATCGTCTAAATTTTTCAGAAATCTAGCTTCCGTCCCGGCTCCGCATTTTCTTAGAAACATTATGGCATTTGTCACTTTGGAGCTGTGATATTATTGCATTTATTTAGAGTTTATGTGATTTTTAAGTGGTCCGAGGGCCTTTATGTTGGTTTTGTTTTCTATTTTTTTACCGCACCCACCAAGTACCTATCTAAAACACAAACATTAGTTTGAAATGGCATAACTACCCATTTAATTAACCCTTCCATCCCTGATACTGACTTACACCCGAAAAGCATAATTCCCCTTCTAGAGCAGTCGGGTAAAATTCGGAATGTTTATATTTGACCTGTTTATCATGTACTGTAATAAAAATAAACAGTAGTGATGTTTTTTTTTAAATTGTTATGTGTAATTATTTATTGTATCATATTATGAACCCACACTGTAATTACATCGAATTTTAGAACGCACGTCATAAGTAAGTATATTCAACAGAAAACATCTGATTTCCTTACGTATACTATGCAACTTTCCTTGAGCACACAAACGCCCGTGTTAGCGTTTGCGAGTGTGTGCATAATTACCGTAAAACGCGCAGATGCGGTTGTGTGAGTGCGGTAATAGCGATTAAAATCGTAGTCGGTCCGCGCCTTAAACCTAGGTATTCCGTAAGTATAAAGAATATTAAGGCTCCCGCAGACATGCGCGATGCAACGGTACGACACAACGCGATTTTGCTAGAACAATATCCATGGAGTTTTCATACAAATTGTTCTACAAGAGTCACGTCGCGACCGTGACGACGTGACTCTTAGAACAATTTGTAACAGAAATGCGCGACGGCGACGCCACAGTGCGGCGCGACGCGTCGCGCTCGCGCCTCACTTTCGCTTCGCGCATTTCTGTGGGAGCCTTTACTGTGATGTGCATTCAGAACATGTGACTATAACCAAATTAAGTGCACGTGTTAAAATTAATTTTAAACGCTGTATTATTAGATTAAACGCATCGATTAGATATACATATTGAGCTACATTTACTGCTAATAATATCGCGCGCAGATTTAGGTTTACTTAGGTACTTACATACATACTAACATCACGCCTGTATTTCTCGAGTGGTAGGTAGAGGTGTATAGCGCACACACAATTGGTCAGTCCCAATGTTATAGGGCAATCGATCTATTGTTTATTTATTTATTGAATACTTCAAGTACACAAAGTACGGAGGCGAACTTAATGCAATGCCAAAGGCATTTTCTACCAGTCAACCTTTGGGTGATGCAGAGACATACAGTCTCAGTTGATAGGTGAAATTACAAATTTATTTAAATACAGGGTCAAATTAAATTAGCTAGCGAAACGCCGCAGACGTGGTGGGTACCGATATCTAAAATGATAAAATAAAAATATTTATGGTTTTTTTAGGGGTCGATGACCGCTGGTAGTTTTCTTACATAAAGTATGAGTTGAAAAAATATGTTTAATCGTGTTTAGATATAGATACCTACCAGTCACGTCAGTGAAGTTTCCAAAAAAAAAATTTTTTAACTGATATTTCCAGTGAATACCCACACAGAAAAAAATATCACCCAATTAATTTATTTTTGTATTATAAATAAAATAAATAAATAAATATCGTCTGACATTGCACACAGCACCATCTAGTTCCAAGTTAAGCACTTAATTAAGGCTTGTGTTATGGATACCAGATGGTTGATACACTACTTAAATACATTTTTTTTCGTAAATACATACATATTATAAATATACATCCATGACTCAGGTACAAATGTCCATATTCGTCATACAAACATTTGCCCCTACCGGGATTCGAACCCAGGACCATTTGGTTTCGCTGACTACACTTAGCCACTGTAGCCACTACACCAAACGTGCGTTTCGTGCGTTATCATGTTTAGATATCGATACCTACCCATCACGCCTGCGGAGTTTCGCTAGCTAATTTAATTTTACCCCGTATAAAGATATAACCTATAAAAAACCTGTTAAAACTATAAATGCCTAATTATATAGGTACCAATAAATATAAGCACAAATAAAAACACACAAATACACGAATATACTAAAACAAATAGGAAAGACGAACAACGGGAAAACATTAACGTAGAGATGGTACCTACTGCCAGCTTCTTGCGAAAGTGGGTTGGTTGCCATCTTGATTTGCAAAAGGTGCTCAATTTTGCACATTTAATAAATTCGATTACTAATCTATAAATGAGTACAACTCAATTAATCAGGCTAAGGTGCGTAGAATACAAGCAGCCAGTAGGTATGAACCGTTTCTGATAACCTACTTGTAACGTTTATAAATTGACCTGGAAGGAAAATAATCAATTGGGTTCGATCGATATTTTTGCTTTGAGTTGCACGACAAAGAAGTTACATATTGTACGAGTACATATAAAAAGTTTAAATGATAAAATTTCGGTTACCTAGTAATCAGACTGTGCTAGAAGAACGATACCATTAGATAAAACCCATAAAAGTTACGTTTAGTTTTTTTGCACCGTAGAGACCCGGAGTTTATAATGGTTATCTAAAAGGCCGATTTTTGGTCCGTAGTAACTCACCCATTAGTTAGTTAAAAATAAAAATTTCGGGGCAAAAAAATGTTGATCAAAACAAAAAAAAAAAAACCGAAATTTAATCTTGGTTTTTTTATTGAACTATTTTTAACTAATGGAGTAATGGTTGAGTTAACTATGGATCAAAAACTGGCCCTAACTGCAGGATGACAGTTCCGAACTCGGGTAGTTTTGATAACATCAAAACTAAATAATATAATAACTAATATATAATAGTAACTAATATCGATTCCCGACTCTAAATTTAAACATCTTCAACAATTGAAAGGTTTACTTCCGCTAGATTGTCAGTCATTCTACGATTCCTTGCCTCATATTTAATTTATTGATACTCTTGATTCCAAAATATTTAAATTGATTTAAAGAAATACAAAACTGAGATCTCACTTAACTGATTATTTTATTGATACTAAATAATGTAAGTGTTAATGAAACGTTGTGATTTATCTTATTTTTTTTATGTTAAAAGTTATTTTCTTATAATGACAATATCTTTTATTTCTTGACTTATTTTAAAATCCACATTAATTTTGCGACCAATTCCTCCTAAATGAAATGACAAGACCTCCTAAGTCTTTTAAAAAAGTGTAAATTTCTCCTATCTTACCTAGTCATTTATTGGAACGAAGTAAAGAAATTAATTTATCTAAATATTGTAAATAATTATATTTAATTTACATTTATGAAGTAGCTGTATTTATAAAAACAAATGAAAATCTATTTGGAAAACTCGAAACAAAAAGACATTATGTTAAAAATTGCTAATGTACCACATAAAACGGCTCTATTTAACAAAAGCTTCTTTGGCATTGCATCAAAAATATACAACAAAATACCTATTGGCATTCTAGACACTAAGGATCTTCCAGTATTTAAAAATAAATTACGAACATTTTTAATTGATAAAGCATACTACACGATCCAAGATTTCTTGAATTATTGACCATTTATTAGTTTCACTGTATTCTGACATGTATTAGTATTATATGTCTGTGGTATTGACCATGTATTAATTTCACAGTATTTGACATGCATTAGCATTGACCATGTGTTGACCATGTGTTACTTTCACTGTATTTTACATTTATAATAACTAAATTTACCATGCATAATAATTCTAAATTTGAATTATTGTATGCCTATTAGGCAGGACATATTGATACTTCAATATATTGTTAAGACCTGTACCTTACATATGCCCACAATAAAGATACTTTGACTTTGACTTTAAAACCAACTATATTTTTGGTTTACTCATATTGACATTCGTATCAAAGTTACAAGATTTTTTGAGCCTCCTGTAAAATTTTTACATATTGAGTTAGGAGGTCTTGACGGTTAACCGTCGATATGCTCAAGTCCTGTCAAATATAAGGTAAATGAACCGTTGTAAGAGCCACTATTGTGTAGTAGTAGATAGATAGGTAGGTACACCTTTCTATACAGTATTGGTAGATTACTATTTGAAGACCATCTCCTAAGAATGTTTTCCTGTAGCGAAAACTGTAACGAGCTATCACTATCCTAACAAGAAAAAGTTCCGATTTAGATCTGGTACAGTCGCCAGTACATCAGTTATACGAAACTGTCAAATTTCTCAAAATGATTTTAAACCTTAAAGTGTTGATGGTTTAGTTCAAAATCGAATGAGAAAATTTGACAGATTGTGGTAACTTGACTTGCTGCTGTGTGTACAAGACAATAGGCTGAGTAGGCTTCAGTACTCGCTACGTTTGACCGTGGAATATAGTATATTTATTTAAGTACTTCCACCATGGTCCACCGTCCATCTTCACAGTGACTGGTGTCCAGTCGAAATTCCACCAATCCAGCGCACTGGACGACCCATCGCGCTAATTGGTGCATATACATATACCTACCTATATAGAAAGAAAAAAGAAAAATACGTTTGTTTGTCACAGATACACGTGCATACAAAAAATATAATTAGCTGTTATGATTAATAAAAACAAAAAAAGATCTATAATCACATACATAGCATACATGGTGCATAGTATGCACGACAAGATATCAAACTACCAATTCATTTCCAGTACAGTTGACCTCTTATTGTACGGAAAACCTAAACAAGACGAGGTCAGCTTATACTGGAAATGCATAGCTTGATAATTATATCGTTCTATGTACGACAAAAATCATGACACATTTCTTGTCACATAAACCATATACAACATTGCACTGCGTCTCAAATCTCTCCATGCGCAAGAGTTTGAAATGTTTACTACAAAGTAGTAATGAATGACGATTCGTTAGTAATTTGTTAGTGAATCAGTGCTACACATGTCTGGTGTGAAGGTCATTGTCAATCGCAGATAGATGCGCGGACGCAGCGCGCAGGCGCGTGGCAGAGTACTTGTTGGGAGTAGGTATTGGTTTATAATTAGCATTTACAAACGTATACTATTGAGTGTTTAAACGCACAGAAGGCACCTACGTATGGCTTAATCACGAAATGTATCTACAAACCGTTTGCCGTTTGCAAAGTTACTAACTTGCATACAAACTGTCATCCCCTGTTTAACCCCGCTTAGGAGATGAATTTTCAAAAATACTATCTTTATAATAAATAAATTTATTTCAGGTAAAAAACTCCCATTACCAAACATAAATTAATAGAAATCACATGAAATAAATGAAATCAAATTAAATGTAAACAAAATAAATCAAATTAAACTAAATCGGATTAGATGATAAATATGTATTTGAATTTCTTTGTCTGGGTACGCAAATCATTTAAATATAATCTCGATTGATGCACATCTAATCAGTTAAATAAAAACGAATAAGCCGTGCGTCCGATGGGAGTTCCCGTCGACAAAAATTACGAATTTCCATACAAACTTTGATCTCCTATTTAACCCTTTCAGAAGATGAATTTTCAAAAAGCCTTCCTAAGTGCTCGTTTTCGTTATTTAAGGAGCTCTAGTGTAAAATTTCATCTTTCTAGACCCTGAGGCTTAGGCTCCAACCAACTGGTGCGACACGCGATCACGCGACGTGAATCGCACGCGACACAAAAGCACCGCTTGTCGCGCGACAGGCGGTGCCTTTTTTGTCGCGACTGTTTGAAGGAGCTTTTAGGCAATGCGTTGTCAGTGAATGAATGAGTTTGAGTTTTTTTTTAAAGTAAAGTAACGATAAACTTTAGGTTCTAAAACAGCTGTTTATAACAGATTTTCATATTTAATAAATCATGTTACTTTAATAGGTAAAGATATACATATCTGATCTTTATTTGTCTGTACAAGATTAATAGTTGGTGTAGTGGTCGCAAACACGACTCTGAGCATGAGGCTTTCCCCCAGCTGGTGGAGGAGGTGGTGAGCGCTCTGTTCCCTTCACGGGGAAGCATACTCCCCCGCCCATGGGTCCGCCGCTCGCGGTGCCTGAAGCGGACCACGCGGACGACGACGACACCCCTGAAGTGACCGGGGTAGATCTGAGAGTGGCGGTTGGTTGGCTGAAGGCCAAAAATACCGCCCCAGGACCCGACGGCCTGCCAGGAAAAGCCTGGGTCCTGGCCTCGACGGCTCTTGGGCCTCGACTGGAGGCGCTCTTATGCGCATGTATGGAGAGAGGCCAGTTCCCACTCCGTTGGAAGAAGGGGGTGCTGGTCCTCATTCGGAAGCCAGGGCGCCCTGCGGACTCTCCGTCCGCATACTGGCCCATTGTGCTGCTTGACGAGGTCGGCAAGCTCTTTGAGAGAGTAATTGCAGGCCGCCTCGTCGAGCACCTGGTGAGGACGGGGCCGCATCTTGCGGATAGACGGCGGTAGTGGACGCCATCATACGCGTTAGAGCCCTCACGACGGGGGACGCGGTGTCTCGGGGCGGGGTTGTCGTGGCGGTGTCACTCGACATCGCCAACGCATTTAACACCCTGCCCTGGAATTGCATTGGGGAGGCACTCCGGTATCACCGGGTGCCAACCTACCTCCGTCGAATAGTCGAGGCATATCTGACGGACAGAGCCGTCATCTACCCCGGTCGCGACGGGGAGTGGAACCGGCGAGAGATGTCGTGCGGTGTCCCACAGGGATCGGTTCTAGGGCCGCTCCTGTGGGACATCGGTTACGACTGGCTGCTGCGGGCCGACCTCCCTGATGGCGTCAGCGTGGTGTGCTACGCTGACGAAACGCTGGTCCTGGCGCGGGGGAGGTCGCATCAGGCGGCGGCCGACGCGATGACACGCGGGGTTGCGATAGTCGTGGAGAGGATCTGGCAGTTGGGTCTCGGGGTGGCTTTGCACAAGTCCGAGGCCATGTCTTTCCATGGGCCCCGGAACAGGCCACCATCGGGATCCCAACTAACGGCAGGAGGGGTTCACATCGGCGTCGAGTCCACGATGAAGTACTTAGGACTCGTGCTCGATAGCCGGTGGAACTTCGTGGAGCACTTCCGACGTTTGGCCCCCAAACTGGAACGGACTGGGGCCGCCCTCAAGCGGCTTCTGCCCAACCTGAGGGGTCCAAACGCCTCCTGCCGGAGGCTTTACGCGGGGGTCGTGCGGTCCATGGCTACATATGGGGCCCCGGTGTGGGCGCGTTCACTGCGGCGGAGAGCTGCCCACTATCTGAACGCGCCCCAAAAGGTGGTAGCCGTAAGGCTGATCCGGGGCTACCGCACGATCTCGGGCGAGGCGGCAAGCCTCCTTGCCGGACTGCCGCCGTGGGATCTGGAAGCGATAGTCCTCGCGCGCCTGTATGAGTGGCGCGCGGAGGCACTACGCCGGGCGGAAACCCCGCTTCCGCGGCAAATCGCGGCGGAGCGGACGGACCTCCGGCGCGATCTCATGGCGGCATGGAAAGAGTGACTGTCGCAACCCAGCGCAGGGCACGCCACGATAGCGGCGGTAAGACCCCTCTTTGAGGAGTGGCTAGAGAGGCGTCACGGCGTCCTCACCTACCGCCTGACGCAGGTCCTCACCGGACACGGATGTTTCGGGAGGTTCCTGCACATCATCAGGCGGGAGGAAACGCCCGGGTGTCACCACTGCGATGATCGCCCCGAGGACACGGTGGAGCATACGGTGGGGGCCTGCCCTGCATGGGCGGAGCACCGCCGTGTCCTCGTAGAGGCGATCGGCAGCGGCGGCGACCTCTCACGCCTGGCCCTGGTTCAAGCCATGGTCCGGGGCGTGGGGGAGTGGGAGGCAGTCACCTCCATCTGCGAAGCAGTCATGCTAGCGAAGGAGGTGGCGGGACGGGAGAGGGAGAGTCTCCCGTCCAAGCCGCCGCGGTGGACGCTCCGCGCTGTTCCACGCGCGCCTCAAAGGTATGTCAGCATCGAAGAGGGGGCCCACTAGGGCCCAAGCCTGCCGGGAAAGCGGGATCATCCGAAAGGGATACCGCTGACCCGGAACATAAAGGGCCAAGGAAGGAACACGGGTGGGTTTTAGTCAGTAAGAGTCTGACACTCCCTTCCGCTCCACCCAGAGCGGGAGGGGTCTTTTGATGATTTCCCATCCTCAAAAAAAAAAAAAAAAAGCAAGAGGCTGTAGGTTCAATTCCCAGGTTAGGAATAGTGTTATTGGTTTTTCCATTAGAAAACTTCGCAGTAGCAGTCTGGAGCCTGGATTTGTGCTCACCCCCTATCACATGAGACTAAAACATAACTGGCAAAATTTGGCTGTTGCCATATGCACCTCTGCCCTTTGCCCTTTCCCTTTGGAGAAAACAGGCGTGCTGTTGCAGCTTAATTATATTTTTCGTTATCATCGTAAAGAATTTACCTTATCTGTAGTAATATTGTATCCCTGGCTCTTGAGTAGACCTTACATTGATTTTCTGCATGACGAGTAACACTGAACTAAGTTCTCCGCCAACTTTGTCCTCCAAGTTGGTGCCCTAGTTTACAAATTTCAGAAGTTTTAGCAACGTATCTACCAACAGATAACTAGTAACTGTACCTATCTGTTATTTGTAGTTTACCCCCCCCCCCCCTCTCCCCCTTCATGCTCTGCATAGCTGTTTACCATCTAAGTTGATGTCAGCTTCCAGTCTTACAGGATGCAGCTGAATACTTCACCTATTTTACATGAACCGACTGCCCATATGATCTCCACAACCGTCAACCGGTTGTCAGACTTTCGAGGTGTGACTACCTGTAGGTAACGACTGTTAAAGATCTACGAATGACAGCCGAGACCAACTGCTGAATGTGCTTTTCGAGGCACGGGGGGTCTCGGTATTTCACGGAATAGATAATTTATCTATTCCGTGCGGTATTTAATGGATGATCACCCATCTGCGGATCGACCTCGGCAAGCGTTACTTAACCTTGAAGATAGCCCCGTGCGGCTGTTGAATCACGACCCCTTCATCCCCCATATAACTCAAATAAGTACTTACCTATAAGCTTAATATTAGCTGAAATTCTATTAATTGAAAAAAAAAAAAAAGTTAAAGGGGTAATGCAACAAGAGGTGAGATACAATCATATAAGAAACGTTTAAAGGCATATTTCTTTATCTAAGTAGTGTGTCATTAAACTATTCGTATGCAAGTTACACGCGCACTTGCCGGAACAAATCTATGTTTCGAAGTAGGGTGCAGTGCTATCCGAGAAACGTATCTGTCAAATGTATCTAACCCCAAATATTAATAAATAAAATAAATAAATAAATAATTTATTGGGAGTAACTCTGACACTCATACAGTGTTAGTAACAATAAAATAAACTTACAACTATGTTAGTGATACAATTACAACAACAATTACACAAACGCATATACCTAAATAATCACTCAGTAGCATTCCAGCTGAGATACTGGAGCAACGACTTACAATACAGCAGTCCAGCCTGTCAGCAATCATTCCAGCTGAGATACTGGAGCAACGACTTACAATACAGCAGTCCAGCCTGTCAGCAATCATTCCAGCTGAGATACTGGAGCAACGACTTACAATACAGCAGTCCAGCCTGTCAGCAATCATTCCAGCTGAGATACTGGAGCAACGACTTACAATACAGCAGTCCAGCCTGTCAGCAATCATTCCAGCTGAGATACTGGAGCAACGACTTACAATACAGCAGTCCAGCCTGTCAGCAATCATTCCAGCTGAGATACTGGAGCAACGACTTACAATACAGCAGTCCAGCCTGTCAGCAATCATTCCAGCTGAGATACTGGAGCAACGACTTACAATACAGCAGTCCAGCCTGTCAGCAATCATTCCAGCTGAGATACTGGAGCAACGACTTACAATACAGCAGTCCAGCCTGTCAGCAATCATTCCAGCTGAGATACTGGAGCAACGACTTACAATACAGCAGTCCAGCCTGTCAGCAATCATTCCAGCTGAGATACTGGAGCAACGACTTACAATACAGCAGTCCAGCCTGTCAGCAATCATTCCAGCTGAGATACTGGAGCAACGACTTACAATACAGCAGTCCAGCCTGTCAGCAATCATTCCAGCTGAGATACTGGAGCAACGACTTGCAATACAGCAGTCCAGCCTGTCAGCAATCATTCCAGCTGAGATACTGGAGCAACGACTTACAATACAGCAGTCCAGCCTGTCAGCAATCATTCCAGCTGAGATACTGGAGCAACGACTTACAATACAGCAGTCCTGCCTGTCAGCAATCATTCCAGCTGAGATACTGGAGCAACGACTTACAATACAGCAGTCCAGCCTGTCAGCAATCATTCCCAGAATGCTGTTGGAACTGGCTCGCACCCTGCGCGCCAAGGACGCACATCTTTTACGCATTAATACATAAAAGCAATCAACACGCAATTCCGCAAACATCCCTGATGCGCTACAGAATAAAGTAAAATTAATTCGTTATAACATTCTATTGATAAGCCAGTGCCATCTTGAAAACGTAACCTCGAGTTCACAGAAGAATGTTATTTCTTACATTAAATCAAATTGTGTAAGATTTCCCAATTTCTATTTAGTTCTGTGGGCACAAAAGAAATATAAACATTCAGTTGTGCTTAGGAAAAATGTCTAAAAATAAAAATTGGGCTTTTCTTACCCCTCGGTTGCCAACGTGATTTCTTATTTATGTCAAATAGTAAGGCTTTCAACACAGAGCACGGAAATTCACACGAAAATTCGTGGCACCAAAAGTGTGTTGAACGCACAACTTCTGTCGCGGACCACCTTCGAAGCTGATATTTAGCATAATCAGCTTACAATACTCCCACTGCTGGGACACAAGTCTCCTCTCTGTTAGAGTGATCGTGATGTACCATCGTGATGTATCCACCACGCGGGCCCAGTAGGTACGGGTTTGTAGATGTCACATCATGACCTTCGAATTTTCGGTACTATCACATGCCGGTTGCCTCACGATATTTTCCTTCGCCGTTTTGAGAACAATGGTGATGAAATACACTATAAAAAATAAAGCGGCTGCTTGGGTTCGAACTATCGAACCCACGACTTGCCGATACCTCTGGGCCACCACTGCTCCCTGCAGCCATCATTTGCCATACATCATTTGTGTCGGCGTGCATGTATATAAACTGTGACCCGGTTGATTTGTATGGAAAGCGTTGAGAATGCCGCCTCTGGCATCGGCCGCTGAAGCATCTCCGTGATCTGTGGCTTCCAAGGACTCGAGACAAATTGAACCTTGGTGACTTTATTATTGTTTTAACTTTTAATGACGTCAGAGAGTAAGGGTGAACCACGTTACAACTCTCTTGTTGGTTTTTCGAAGTTAACATCACGTGGTGGTTACCTTTGGGGAGGTTTGGTGTTACATAAATAACTGCAAAATAGCCTTCTGTAAATACGTTTAGTGAACAATTTTGGGGAGGAAGTGGTTCGTGTTTCAAAAAAAATATTCAGATTATATTTCCTTAAACATTATGTAAGCAGCAAGTCCTAATCAAATCTCTTGTCTTGTATTTTTTTATCGATTGGTCTATTGGCTCAGCTATATGGCTCCCTGCAAAGTAGCAGACTGAATTGCAACGCGAAATTAAAAATCATTAAAAACTTTCTCACAAAAAAAACACCCACTTAAAAAAAAAACACTACAAAGTGAAAAATAACTATAATGTCGGAAGTCAGTCCGTGTCTTTAGTTTTTTTAAGTCGGTGTTTTTTTTTTGTAAAAAGTTTTAATTTTTTACTCTTTAGTTGTGGTACCCACAGAACAGATAAAACAGGTTAGAAAGGAAATAGTTCCTGATTTGTATTAGAACGCGTGTCGCCGCTTGTCTCCCACTCCTTAACTCCACTACAAGCAAGAGACCAATACGTACGCGTATTACACACACAAATAAACCACACGCACTTAGATAGTGAGTTTGCTATTGGTTGTCACACTAATACAAACACTGCGTTTGACGTACACTCACTCACGCGCAAAAGGTAATTTATTTCTCACGCATGTTACGGCGACCAAAAGGTCGATTACTTATATCGATAAAATTACTGTAATTTATAAGTTAGCAATTTTTCTCTATATTTCCGGGAAGAGGGGGACAATTAGTGTGGACTTCCTAAATACATATAAATAATTCAAACTCAAAGCATTTATTTCAAATAAACCAACTACAGGCACTTTTGAATTGTCAAGGGTTCGGTCAGTCAGAAAGATGAAGCTAGTTGCCCATTCCAAAGCGTAGTAGGTACCTATGGAGAAGAACGGGCAAGACACTCCATGGACACTCTTTTAAATCGAAATATTGTTACAAAAAAGTGGTTACATCATTCATGTTGCAATAATACATGTGAGAACGATGTAGAAAGACGTGCACGTTAAAAGTGTCCGTAATAAAAAGATAAAAACCATTCAGCAATTCAAATAAGCCGTGGCAGCTAAGAAATTACCTGTGCCACATTCAAGTCAATGAAAGACGAACCCAGTAAGTTTTATAGTAGGTACATAGTGCTCACACGTGCTATGCAATTATACAATACTAAGAAATTGAATTTATACAATGCAAAGATAGATTGTACAACCTTCATCAGCTCACAATATTTTCGAATGCTAATCGATTCGTTTAGGCGCTCTTGTAGAGCAGGACCAGCGCTGAGCCAAGCATTTTTGTCAGCGATATAATCCCCCAACTTATAATATGCTTGGCTGTATAGTGTGCGTTTTAGACAAGATTTAAATTTCGTTTCATTCAGTTGGAAAATGTGGGGAGGTATTTTATTGTAACATTTTAAACAGTACCCCATGAAGGATGAATCTACATACTTTAGCCAGTCTGAAACCTGGTTGAACTAATTGGTCCCTATTTCTAGTCCTTTAATTGTGTCTTTCACCTCTTTTAATGAAGATTTAAATTTTTCCTTAATACTGTCAAATTAAGGGGGAACATCTAACATAGCCGCGAAATTCAAATTTTCTTTGGTTTTTTGCTAATTTATTTATATATATATATATATATATATAATGTATAACGCAAGGAGATATATCTATGTACATATATACACAGTATACATATAGCTCATGGGAAGCGTGCGGTGACAATGACGCGAGTTTCACGCTTTTTGTTCACCCAAAAAGTACACATATATACATAGTATACATATAGCTCATGGAAAGCGTTCGGTGACGATGACGCGAGTTCCATGATTTTGTTCACCAAAAAAAGTGCTCAACGCGCCTAAAGAAGTTTTCACTTAAAAAATACTAGAATATTTTAAAATTGAACAATAATTTAAACTCAATTTAAATGCTGATTTTATTATTGTCCCTGAAATAATACGAATTTATTAAGTAACATGCGCTTTGCTATCTTTTAAATTCGATTTTTTCAAAATAAAGTGCAACATGTACACTGTAACATGGTTTGCAGTAGGATATAATCCAACCCGATGATTACTAATGTTGCTAAATAATTCAGTTCCGACGAAGCTGCGCAAAATCTTTGCTGTCAACATATGTTTGTTAATATTCCGGAGATTGAAAACCTACTCAGAAACTAAATTAAAAACGCACTATAAACAATAATTGGTGATAGTAAACAAAGTTATTTTAATTATAATATTACTGATAATAATCAGCTGTATCAAACACACATACTTAATATCGACATTATTTACAACTTGGTACAACACTATCGATAAGCATGGATTTCGCCGAATTTCAGCTTTGGCTAGGCGTACGCGACGTTCGCAGTGAACGCAATACATTGCGCGATCACTGATCTAGTACAAGATGCTACCCATGCATTGCAAGCAATGTATAATTTTGCAACTACTGTTGCGATTGTATCGTTTTTATCTACAAACTACATAATACTATAGTAATAATTACAAATATCACTTGTATTTTAAGGTTTTTGGACTTACCGGTGAAAAGAAATCCCTTCCCGGGCTACACTACACACCTGTCTTCTTTTCCGACACGTTATAATAGCGCAAGACGGCATAATTCTTTGTTTTTCACGGAGCGTCGTACGTTGTCACAATATGAGCGCGACTGTTAGCCCGTGAAACAAATTTCGGTTGACTTTTGAGCGTTTGCTCATAAGTGCGGCGTGCCTGCCCCGCCCACAAGGCCCTTCTAACCTCTTTATCTGTTCTGTGGTGGTACCTACCCCACACAAATTCAAAGTAAATAAGAGTCACAGGAAGTTATTACAACATCATCATTCATTATACACTAAGTGGAACAAATACGTATTATTGAAGCTGAATCGAAAACCACTCATCAGAACTTGACTAAGTTTATATGGGACCAATCTTTCCAGATTTCTTCTTTCTTTTTTTTTTTTCAAGAATTTTTCAAATCGGTTCATAAATAACGGAGTTCTGAGGTAACAAACATAAATATATTTAAAAAATACAGCTTAATTGAGAACCTCCTCCTTTTTTTAAAGGCGAGGCGGTTAAAAAAATTATATGTATCCAAATCAAATAATTAAAAAAAAAATGTTTACCAAGTGCGTCTCCAAGTAAAAAAATTGGTTTACAATAAAAATTGGGCTAAAGGTATACTTACCTTTAGCCCAATTTTTATTGTAAACCAATTTTTAAAGTTGCTTATTAGAGTTGAAGCCAATATCTAAGCTAATAAGATAACTTATGTCTTATAATTATAGGTATCAGCACCACCCTCGTTAGCATTTAAATTATGGATCTAATATCTCAATAGTTATGTACTTCTGCCGGGGCCCGACTGTTTGTCCATGTTAACACGCCTACGATACATGTGCAATCCTGTGAAATCCTATAATCAGCTCCGTTATAGGATTTATTTTCTTAAAAACAAGTAAAATTCACTAAACTTAGTAGGTTTCTGGCGGCATCTACAACGCCACACGCAAACTACGCGTAACGTCTCGCAAAAATCCTGCATCGCGCAAGCAGAATTTACCGCGCAACTAGCATAATATGTATATACAACGTCCCGACATCAATTGTCGGGCAGGTGCCCACCAGACACGACACCCGTCTGGTCGAACGATCCTCCCTTTCACGGGTATGAGTGAACTTCACACCCTTTACCTCGAAACTCTATAGGTTATATCCGGATCGAGTGCACTAATCCTAATTAAAAATGCACATAATTAACAAATGACTAGCGCGCTAAACTCTGTGACATTTGTTTTACAGTATCTCTCCTATTTATAAAAGTTAAGTACCTAATGATTAGCGTCTGATCAACCATTAATTTTTTAACTTTTAAATAAGGGGATTGATAACTAATATATCTTTCGTCTCATTATCTCTTTAGTATTAAAGTGTGACCAAAACGTTTTGAGCAAAAGCGCTTCCAAGGAGGTTCGATCATTCAGCTTATTTATTCTCGTAATGTGAAACTCCTTCGTGGAATTCTTATATATTTTAATGGAAAAAAAAACCCGTAACCCGTATAGCGCCGTGCGTACCTATCCTGCACGGCGCTATACAACGAAGTACGCTGTAAAACAGGTACTTAGATGAGAGTACCTATTTTGCCGCACATTACGTTGTATGGTGCGTAATTTTTAACTTTCGAATACAGGCTTCATAATGCATTTTTAGCAAATGTGTTGAAAAGGTTTTTTTTTATTATACATATAGAAACTTGCATGCACAAGATATCTGTGAGTTCAAAATATCTGGAGGCAAATTTGTTATAACGCCATAATCACGTATAAAGTTTGCATGGAAATTATGACGGGTTGGCCGCTCATAATAGACTATTAGACTATATTTTAATAATTAAATTTTTCGATATCCATAAAAATATTAAACATTGATAAATGATAAATGATAAATGATTTTATTTCTGTAAGTAGGTTTGTTACAAACACTTTTACACGTCAATCATATTTTTAAAACTAGATGAGGTCGGCGTTTCATAACTGACTACTCTGAGAAGAAAGGCCGAAACAAACTCAGAGGTCACAGTCTCTTTTAAAGTCCAGACATAATCTTGGTCAGATCATGTGAAGACCATGTAGATTTGTGTCTGAAACGGTCTTTTGAGGAAAAACCATACAGATTGAGCGGACCTGTCCAGTCAGTGCACGCATTTGTCAGTAATCTTGCCGCTCAACTGAGAACTTAAGGAGCACAACGATTCGACGAACAATACCAAAGAAAGGACATTTGGGTAGGCCGCATAAATTACTCAAGCTGCCAGATCGTGAAACTAACTAAGAAATAAAATAAAAAAAAGTAATAATCCACATAATCTTCACATTCACAATAATTTAAATAATATAATACTTTACAAAGTAATTACTCATGTCATTGTATGTATAAAATTCATGAATGTCAATGTGTATATAAATATTCGAACATAATCTTTGAGGACCATGTAGATTTATTTCATTAAAAACAATGTTAAGATATCTCAAAAAATGGCGAAGCTCCACGCGTTTTAAAGTTGATGCTAGACAGAGACAGCATTATTAGCATCTGACGTCACAACACAGGAACGCCATAGTATAACTTCGCGCCGTTTAGTACAACGATCGTTTTACGTGACAATGATAGAAGAATAATTTCAAAAGTGGGTAACTTCTCCATTTTTCCACCGATGTTATTAGTTTTTTTTCAAGTCGTCTTTTTTTGTCATATCTTAAAAAAATTTGATAGTAGACAAATACTCTGTTGTGTGCAGCCAATTCTCCCAGTCCTCTCTATCTAACCTACAACACACTGCTTTGAAATAGGAAACTAGCTTCGACTGTCTGACTGAAAAGACTCCTTGTCAATTCAAAGAGAACCTGAGATTGTTTCTTTGACTTTGAGTTTGCAAAATGAATGACGTTGGGGTTCAACAAAAAAAAAATAAGCATCTCTATATTTTTAAAAGACGTAATTGAAACAAAAAAAAAATGCTGTTTCCGGATAATATTTCACAACATTGTATAAAGTTTGGAGGATCTGATGACCTAACTAATAACAATTAGTTAAGTATTTATTAAATGTCACGTTAACACGGAATTTATAGGCAATTAATAGTATATTATAGATTTTGGTTTATAAACCGGTTGAATTGTTAAAGATGAACTAATTTTAAGAAACTGGACACGATAGCTGCTTAATTGTGTTATGCCTAAGCTTTTTTTCAAAACGTGTGAAGTATGTGCATCTTTAAATAAAAATACTTTTAATCGGCAGCTTAAATAATATTTTGATTAACATACAAACTGACAATGACCAGCAATTGCAAAAAACGTGAGTACATTTGAATTTCGCGGGCTATACTGGCACTTTCGCTTTAATGTGGCACACCCCATGAGATCCTGCATCCTTTCCTACTCTATCTTAACTCAAGCACATAAAAGAGACATGACAACACTTTTATACTGTAGCGGTATCTATATCGCCACATGCGAACTACGCATCACACTGACGTCACGCAAATCCTGCATCGCGCAAGCAGAGTTTGCCGCGCAACTAGCATATATACAACGTCCCGACATCAATCGTTGGGCAGTTGCCCACCAGACACGACACCCGTCTGGTCGGAGGATCCTCCCTTTTCTATGGAGGTATGAGTGAACTTTACACCCTGTTCCTCATACCTCTATAATACTAAACATTAAATGATAAATATATCCTTTTATTTAACCCATATCTGCTACGCCAAGAATGAAAATATTCATATAGAAAACTTTCGTCATAATTCCATAAATCATGGAGGACTTTATTTCCCAAGGGACTTAGCGAATATAGGACTTAATCACAATCTTCTTTGGCCTTGTGACAAAGTTATAACTTATAAGTATACTTACTTCTGTGCGTGTGTAGTTTCTGTGCTATGTAAAGTTAGGCGAATTTATTGTTAAGTATTATTAATTAAATTAATATTCATATTACTACGTCAATTACTCGTGTTGTAGCTAATTCATACAACTGTCAAAGGTCGGAAGTTGTAATTTAAATATACGTACAATTTATTTGGTTGTCATTTTGCTTAACACATAATTTCCCTGACTGTGTGTGCTGCCTCGGTGATCTAGTTGTTGAAAGGGCGACTGCTGAGCGTGTAATTTGGCTTGATGCCCAGACTGGTTGTACAGTTTTATTGGGTTGTCCATTAAAAACTTTTCGGCTGTATTTGTTATTTTGTACCAGGCTAATGGTGGTAAACAGGCTCGCCTCCTACTACACAGAACTTAAACGAAACTGGCGAAATCTGGGTGTACCATACGCCTCTGCCGAACAAAATCGAAATCAAAAGTCATTTATTCATATTTATTTATATGCTGAGAATCAGCACCTTTCGAACGTGAAAATTACATAAGACCGTCCGGTCCCCCAAAACGCTCGCCCTTCACCACTTCCTAGTGCTTTACTCCTCCGAGGACTTCAAGCTTGATGTTGTGATGAGGCTGAAAAACATTTGCTATTCGTACACACATTCTAATTTTGTGCAACTACTCGTAGGCAGCATCTTGATCTGCTCAAAATAAAAACAATACCTTTATTTCAGGTACTTACCACATAATCCATATTAGAAAACCTCTTTAAATTATTCAATAAAAAATACAAAATCACACATCAACAAACAAATAAATAAGATCAATCAAATTCAAATTCATATTCAATCGTAGTTAACTCATATTCACTACAGTAGTCACTTACGAGCGACACTATGTAACTAGTCTGTCACAACAGAGTCGCCTAAGGACAGTCCAACCTATTTGCTATCATACGGTTTTGGATAAATTAGCTTGCTTCTCTGCAACTACACGGCACGTGGATTCCAGGCTTTATGAGTTTATATGCCTATGAGTCTCCACTTGACGCGAGGCAAGAGTAATTTGTTAGCCTGCTCAGTCCCGCGGGGTTTTCAATCGATGATATTTATGCATTATTTGATTGGTGTCTGGGTTAGTCTAGTCTATAAGTAGATATTGGTGAGGCATGACCTTTGGTGTATTGTCTGGAAAGTTTTCAAACGTTTCTGAAACCATTGATTTTCTTAACTTGTTCATTAGGAAAATTTAAGTTTCATTTACCTACATCTTCTAGACAAGCCTTTCGCAACCTGTGAAATACATCCTCTGCTTATGTGATTCATGCGTGATGTTGAAAGTATAGTATACTAGCTTTTACCCGAGGCTTCGCCTGCGTGGTGGTCGTAGGATAAGAAGTGTCCTATTCCGATAAAAAGTATCCTATGTCCTAACCTTGGTTATATCCAAATTCGTTCAGCCGTTAAGGCGTGAAAAGGTGACAGACAGACAGGGTTGGTTTTACATTTATATTACAAGTTTAGATTCTGTAGGCTTGTTTAGACATTAGTAACTTCACGTTGTCGCACATTAATTTGTCAAATCACTGAACTTTCCATAAAGCATTAGATATGTAGGTTATTTTGATCTTGTTTTCAAGGTCTTCTGTATGTCTGCATCTGAGAGGGCAATCTTATAAACAAATGTAACATAAAACCTTGGTGTTCGAAACTAAACAACAAGCAAGCCATTAACTTCGGTTCCGTTTAAGATTATAAAATAATTACTACCGTGTTGTTCAGGCCATAAAAGATCTTCTAATTAAATAAAACTAACTGCAATATCATAAAAAATTGTGTGAGACAAAATATTCAGAGGGACTCCGACTCGAATCACTCGGTAATTGGTGAAACAAACATGCTTGTTTGCTTTCGATATAAAAAGATCACCGATTAGTTTCATTGGGGGTCCGTTTTTAAAAAAT
Organism: Brachylomia viminalis; assembly: GCA_937001585.2. NCBI lineage: Eukaryota > Metazoa > Arthropoda > Insecta > Lepidoptera > Noctuidae > Brachylomia > Brachylomia viminalis. Next base: position 25,422,819 of record OW443302.2, on the reverse strand, counting down.
ATATAAGCAGGTACGACTGCCGCGGTTCGACGATGTAGACGATTAAAAATATCAATTAAGAAATAAAACGGAAATAAGTATGAGTAATTTTAGCAAAGTACTTATCTATATAATTAATATTAATCTGAAAAATGACATTGTCGATGTCATTATGACTTTGGACTATCGGTCTGAAGTGTGAAGTAAAGTAGGTGCTAGCTACTGCCATTATATCTTGAAGATGTTCATGTTCATCTCGAGATCGAAATTGGGTATCATTTAAGCTATTACCAATTTAATTAGTTTTGTGTTGCTTAAATAATAGGGTTTGTCCTCCAAATAGTAGATCTGTCACCAAAATGTAGTCACCAAACAATGCAAAATCAGTTCCACAATAAATCACCTAAAATCCTGAGATATAAGGTCTAGTACCAAATAAATGTTTTTGTATGTATTATAATAGGTGTGTCCTAATTAGTATTTAAGCAAACTAATTTAAAGAGATCACCAATAGTAGTAGTTTTCTTATTCACCACGGATCGATTGATATACATAATATGTCGACGGTAGGGCTTGGTCGACGGAGCCCCGCTTCGCGGGGCTCCTACTTCTGGGTGGTTTATAAAAAAATAACCACGAAGGGGATGGCAGGGTCTCTCGACCCCGCCATCCCCTTCTAACCTAACCTGTCCGAGTCGGGGTGCCCTAAAGTCCAGATTGCATCCAGTTTCTCCTGGTAATTTGTCTCGGGTATCATTTAAGCTATTACCAATTTAATTAGTTTTGTGTTTCTTAAATAATAGGGTTTGTCCTCCAAATAGTAGATCTGTCACCAAAATGTAGTCACCAAACAATGCAAAATCAGTTCCACAATAAATCACCTAAAATCCTGAGATATCAACCTGGGAACAATTTTTGTTTATCTGAGAACGAAAATATTTCGTGGCGATAGATCTATTTATTAGGTGATACAACTTGATGACAAATATAAATTTTGGTGATAGAAAATATAGTTCCCATCGAAATTTACTTAAGGTCCGCACAAAATACGTTGGCGGTTTGCAGGGTTTAGATTCTATACCTTGCAGAAATATCATTAGAGCATAAACTTCCTTGACGAAAGTATTTATCTGTAATCTCTTGACAATATAGCAGAATGTACACACAGCTACACATCAAGCTATACATTTCCAGTTTACACTGACCTCTCATTGTAAGGGGATCCTATACCATGCGAGATCTGCTTATACTGGAAATGTACCTATAGCTTGATGTGTAGCCGTGCGTACCATTATCTGCCGAACCTTATCCCAACTAAGTTAGGGTTAGCTTCCCCTCTAACCAGATGCAGCTGAATACTTATCTACCAGTATTTTAAATGAAGCGACTGCCTATCTGACCTCCACAGCCCAGTTACTGGGTAACAGGATATCGCTTGGTAAGACTGACTGCTTGTCAGAGTTTAGTGCTTCTGACTACCCGCTACGACTATCAAAGATCTAAAAATGACAGCCAATGCTTCAACGTGCTTTCCGAGACATGGAGGGATCTCAGTATGTAATGGATGGTCACCCATCCACGGGTTGACCTCGGCAAGCGTTGCTAACCTTGAAGATCGACCCGTGCGGCTGTTATGTCTTAGCCACGAGCCCCTCCTATAAAGTCAAAGCATTTATTTCAAAAAGGCACTTTTGAACGTCAACATTTACCTACATTAAAATAGAATTGATTCTAGTCGCCCCTTCCAAAAGGTAGTTTCGTATGGAGAAGAATGGGCAAGAAACTCCATCGTTACTCTTTTAAAATGTGTTACAATTAATTATATGTGAAGACGATGCACATATAATAAAAAATTACCCTACCACAATAGGTAAACAGAATAAAAAAAATGTAGCAATGACAAATAAGTTAATTAAGTGATAGATGCTCACATATTTACAAACATTGTAAAAGTATACGATTTCCCAAATTATGTAAACAAGTAATATGTCAGTGTGTGAGTTAAAGTAATCACAGAATGTAAATCAATGTCATAAAAATAATAAACTATACAATTAAAGTAGTAACAAGTTTGATTTTGTCTAGACCCTAGACTGTCCTATGGAGCTGGACCAGCATTATTCCAAGCATTCTTATCTTGGATATAATCCTCTATTTTGTAATATGCTTGTTTACACAGTTTACTTTTTATATGAGTTTTAAATTTTCTTTCATTTAATTGCAATATATGACAAGGTATAGCAGAATGTACCAAGATTGAACACCTCTGCTCTGCTTAGCTATCCCCGATTATAGGGATGACAAACACAAAAAATAAACCAAAACAAAGCCAGACCTGCATAAACTACAGCTGTCTCGAACATACGTCTAGCTCGAAGCGTTATACGATACTGTTATCGATCGGTTGCGGTCAGTGAGTCCTAACGTAACACATCTAGGTTTACTGTGTCACGGTTGCTGGGACTTGGACCATCGTTGTTGTTGTCAGGTTTTTATCAAAAAGGGATGATTATTTATTTGCGTGTGGTGTGAGGTCCACTTTGTTAAAACTCTTTGAAAATGCGCTTAGGATTTAGTGAACATTCCCAAAGAATTGTGAAAGTTGGAATCAGATTTTGTGAAAGTCAAATAACCGAGTTATGGACTGTGAAGTTGGGCCCTCAGTTCTCACATATAGGATTGAGGGCCCACCTGAACCCGATAAAGTATGGACACTACAGAAAAAGTGTTTATGCCAAAATGTAAGCAAACAAAATTGCCAAATAAAATTTGTGAAAACAAGATATTATCGCAAAACACTGTTCTACTTTGAATATCTTCGTACAAAATGGGCCCTCAATTCTCATACACTAAAAGTTTATTACGCAAATAAAATGAAATCATTAACTTACAGCTACTGTTTGAAATTCTATATATACTACTAAATAAATTGTGAAAATTTGTGAAAGCAAGAACAGGTCACCACTTTTTGTTGTTTGAAAGTTATGACCTTGATAATAATCGGGCCCTCAGTCCTCTGTTTCTTTTGTTTTCGTTTTAATACGCTTATCGTATGAAAGATAAGACAAATACAAAATTGTTTGTTTTTGTGAAAAAAATTGTGCATGTATGTGATGTTATGCAATGTTAAATAAGTGATGTAATGTAATGTTACGTATGTGATGTAATGCAATGTTAAGTATGTGATGTAATGCAATGTTAAGTATGTGATGTAATGCAATGTTAAGTATGTGATGTAATGTAATGTTAAGTATGTGATGTAATGTAATGTTACGTATGTGATGTAATGTAATGTTACGTATGTGATGTAATGTAATGTTACGTATGTGATGTAATGTAATGTTACGTATGTGATGTAATGTAATGTTACGTATGTGATGTAATGTAATGTTACGTATGTGATGTAATGCAATGTTAAGTATGTGATGTAATGTAATGTAATGTTACGTATGTGATGTAATGCATTGTTAAGTATGTGATGTAATGTAATGTTATGATGTGCATGTGATGTATTGTAATGTTAAGTATGTGATGTGGTGTAATGTTATGCATGTGATGTAATGTAATGTTAAGTATGTGATGTAATGTAGTGTGATTTTCGAAGAATTTTTTATGGAATTATAGAGTAGTCTTTTAGTAGAACAATTCCGTTGTGTATGTTAAATATTTTTTTACTTCTGATTTCTAGTCACGAGGAAGTATTTTTGTAGTACCGAGCGTTCATTGAGTATACAGCCTCCTTGAATAACAAGGTATAGAACTTTCTTTTCGCGAGAATTATATACCTACATCTATTTATTTTACTAATACTTTCTTAGTAATAGGTAGCGTATGCTCGATACATGTCGTAGCAATGAGTATGAGTTAAGAAGCAATCTTTTTCGTAGCAACAACGCGACGTCGAAACCTTTCGTAGCACGAATAATTCTTTCTGGGAAATTGCAGACTTCTCTCGTAGCGAAGTATACATTTTCGTAGCCACTACGTACCGTCTTTACGTAGCAACGAGCATTCACTCAGTGAAACAAGCAGAATTTTCGAAGGAAAGCAATCCTTTTCGTAGCCACTACGTAGCGAGCCACACTGAGTCTACGTAGCAACGGACAAAAAGATGCAACCTTTTCATTCTAACTTCGTAGCGTATGTCAAATTCAACGTAGCGCTGGACAAACAAATCTTTCAATCTCCATAGCGTATTCATTGACTCAACATACAATCTTTTCGTAGCAACAGGCATAGATAGAGCGCTCGGCCACCATTGTTTCTGCAGCTGCAAGTAATCGTACGATTGGATATTGTTTTAATTATTTATTTGTTTATAATATAGTAGTAGTGTTTGTAGTAGTATGTTTTTTTAGAGGCTTGTCTCTTGATATTTTCAAGAGTTACTTGAGTGACCGTTCTCAGGCTGTTAAGATAGGTAACTTTACCAGTAATGAAGAGGTCCTCAGTTACGGAGTCTCTCAGGGTAGTGTCCTTGGACCTACCCTTTTTTGATTTATATAAATGACCTCTGTAAAATGTGTTTAATAAAGTCTCAAATGATAATGTACGCAGATGACACTGTAATACTTGTTCATGGCAATGATTGGCTTGAAACTCGTTCCTACGCGGAATCTGCCTTGCAGATGGTTATGAAATGGTTAACTAGCAATCTCCTTACCTTGAACCTGGACAAAACTAAATTTATCACGTTTGCACCAAGAATAGCGTCCCAACCGGCTTCACCCTACAGCCTAACTGCACACAATTGCTGTTTGATAACTAACACTTCCTGTAGCTGTAATGTGATTATGCGAACTAACAACATAAAATATCTTGGTGTTATTATCGATAGTAGTTACTATGTCGTGGGACGAACAGATTGGGTCACTGGTGACACGGGTAAGGAAATTAATATTTGTGTTCAAAAATTTGAGATCTTCTGCAGACTTTCGTACTCTGAAAATAGTTTATTCTGCCTTGGCGCACTCTATCATAACCTATTGTATAGCGGTTTGGGGTGGCTCTGGTAAGTGTTTAATGCTTAGACTGGAACGGGCACAGAGGGCAGTTCTTAAGGTTATGGCTCACAAACCTATTCGTTTTCCTACCATCGAACTCTATGCTCTCTGTAAAGTGCCTACAGTGAGGCCCGCATTTTTCCTAAGCACTATACTACGCAAGCACTCGGAACTTACCTTTGACCCTAATCACAGTTCAAAAAAACGAAGGGCGGACATAGTGTGCCAGACTGTGCCGGCCAATATTGTGTTGGTGAAACGTCAGTATCACTTCTTTGGTCCTGTTTTGTACAACAGAGTGAATAAGATTTTAAATATCTAGCCACTTACCTCACGGGAGTGTAGAGCGCTCACAGACAAATGGCTCCAAAGCCTAAGAAGACTTAGAAAATCTGGTGACACATACTTACCTATGATTAAAATATGTTTTGGCATTTTTGTTCCTTTCGTTGTCTGTGGTAATAATCTTCCGCAGTATATAATCAAGCATGGACACATACAGATATAGCCCGTATACTACATAAATACATAGCTACATACATATATACATACATACATACATCACATATCACTCTAGAGAACTAGATCATCCTAGCCTAAATTATTTAATTGTTTAATTAATTAAATTTATATTTATTTTATTGCTCTAATATTATATATTAATGTTGGAACGCCGACGTCTCCTCTTCCGGAGTTGGGCGCTAATGGCTGCAACACAGTTTTTTAACTAATGTAGCTGTTAAGGAACACAAATAATTTGTAAACCTGTTTATTATTCCAATAAAATATTTGATATTTGATTTGATAGCTATTTTTTAATAATTAAAAACAAAGCACACAATTAGACCTCTGGGGTCTGTCTTAGCATGCCATGGCCTGAGATTTGATCAACGCGCTATTAACAGTTACGTTATAATCGCGTTGATGTAATGTTGCTTCAGCTTACGCTTTAAGTTTCTACTATTCATTGAGTCTCTAATGTCTACAGGTATTTGGTTTAGTATATTGGGTATTGTGAAAGAAGCGGTACGCCTGCCATAAAAGTTACATTTGCGTGGCACTTGAAGTGATTTGGTTGAATGGTGAATTGGTTATATCCATCAGTATCAGTCAGTTGGATCAGTATTCGAAGGGACGTGTAATCTTAGCTTTATACATATAATCTGTTTAGACCGCATTGTATGACATGATAATACAATTAATACAAAAATAAAATATTATCGCTGGATTAAAATTGTTTACACATACATATTTCGTAGAAATTGATAGCATTGTATCATTTGTCTTATAACATAATAAATTAACTAACTATGTCACTATTCTTTACACTTATGTTAAATATTGTCACTAAGAAATCTGTTGTCCATAAAGTAATTGTAAGAACTCATGCCGCCTGAGATTCAGGTATATAATACTTTGTAATACTTACCTATATTATTTCTAAGATTTATGTACCTGTATTTTACCAATTTTTATTTTATAATAATATTTATATATGTATTTATTTTATTTTTCATTGGATTTTTACCTGTTATTTATCGTGCATTTATCTTTGCAGTTTATATTGGTTAATATTGTTCTAGAAAGATAAATGATACTAAAATGTCCTATTGTCATAATTTTGTAACCATAACAGGCGAAATGTACGTCGCACACTTATAATTCGAAGGGGTAAAATAAAAAATAGTAAAAAATAGTTTGCCTATCCCTTCTGGGATGACAGACGTCATGATGTTATATTATATTTGCTGAACCTATTTGCGGACTAATTTACTATTGAATGCAGTGGAATACGGATTAGAAGTAAATACGTAATAATAAAAAATAGGTACCTCTATATTTCTGAACTATCAAATTCATGAAAAAAATTCACTATCTAAATTATAGAGCAGTGGTGCCCCAGTGGTAGCGACCCCGACTTACGAGTTGTAGGTCGTGGGTTCGAACCCAGGCAGGCGCATAGCTTTGTGTAATTTATTACATCACCACTGCTCTCAAAAAGGTGAAGGAAAACATCGTGAGGAAACCGATATGTCCTAAAACCAAAAATTCGAAGACATGTGACATCTACCAACCCGCACTGCGCCTGCGTGTTGGATTGTGGCGCACTCCTTTCTACAGAGAGGAGGACTGTGTCCCAGCAGTGGGAACATTATAGGCTGATTATGCACGATAAACATTGGTAGCAATACTCCCTCTAGGTCTGAGAATGACAGAATAATATTGTGGTTTAATGTCTGACGTATTCATGAAGCTGCTCGTCAGCTGTGAGTCTGTAACCCACGCGTCAGAGGTAAAAGAGGGATATCTATGAAAGTAGCAGTAGCTATGTGCAATATCTATTATAATCTACAATGAAACGTTTGGATCAACATATGTATCTAGGTCATGCCATGTATTTTATAAGTGCCTTTTTAGTTTAAGTAATTAATTAGTTCTATGAACTGCCTATGTCAATTTTATTGGCCTCATTTATTAACAGACTTTTGAAAAAAGGTTTGTTTTGCAATTCACAACTTTCACTTGCGAATGTTTTAGAAGACTGCCCTATGTCAGTTTATTGTTTTTATCTTTTATTATAGCGACTTACGTAGCGGCAAGAAAATGATAACTGAAGAATAATAATAAACATAAATTCCTTGACAAATCGTTTAGATAGATAACAGTTTATTGGTGTCGCACATATAAATATTAATGAGTTATTCAAATATCAGCTGGTCAGTCTTAACGTACGTTTGGTGTACATATCTACCTATACCTATATTTAAAAAAATCCGATTGACTGCATGACCGGCTCACTGACAACCGCGAAATTAATAAAAACATGGGATTTGGAAGATTACAAAAGTAATCTTCTACTAGTTACAAAAGTAAGTTCTACTAAAAATTTATCTGTAAAAAATTACAGATAAATTTTTAGTAGAACTTGCTTATATATAGTTTTAATTATAGGTTAAAGTAACTAGGTAGTATTGTTACGTTATTTACCTAAATCACCTAATACTTGCTTGTACGTAGGTACAATGTATTTATTTGGGATCTAAAGGGAATAAAAATCAAAATAATACAAAAGGTTCTTTTACGTGTGCTCCGACAATTTCAGGAGACCACAGCATGTACATATATGTTTGGTTTAATTTCAATTAAACATTAAGGATGTGTCAAAAGTAATTGAATCATTTCATATACAAATAATAAGTATATGTTTATTATTAGATCATCAATGACATATATGTAATTTACTAATGAGTTTCGTGATCAATAGAACGATTGTTACATCTTCTAAGCACACAGGAGTTCACAGCTGGACATAAGGACTAATTGAATTGTAATTAAACTTAATGATTGTTGTAACAAACAAATTCGTTTATAAATTATTATTTTATCGATAATTTATTGATTTCAGAGTATTTGCTTATCGGCAAAGCTTTGTAAAACATATCAGTATATTACAAATTGTCAACGGGAACACAGCCCCATTTTATTTAATATATTAATAGTAAAACTAACTAAAATATACTGCGAAACACGCAAAGTAGCCGTGACCGCGAGGTTAAAACCGGCTTAGTTGTTTTCGAGATTAGTTTGTTTATGAAGACATACATTTTCAAGTGCTGTTTAAGCTAATAGTGGTGTGATAAACACAGCTTTTTTTGTAATAATTTATTTTATATAATGTCTTATTTGTTAAGTTATCAGTAAATGAAAGTGTTGTGTTTTGTGTTGCAATGTGGCGCCTGGATGTTTTTTTGTAGGTATATAGAAAAGTATTTATATCATACCTAATGAAAATATAAGATTCTTTATATTCTGATCTGATACAGTTTGATGAAAACACGACATGGTGTAAACAATTATCTGATCTGATGAGATAGTGATGGTGAGAGGGAAGTTGGGCCGCCAATTTAGGATTTTCATGGATATCGTATGAATCGGTTTGCCAAAGTTCCTTTCCATTCATTTTGTGTTAAAGATTGTTGTCTGTTCTTTTAGGACATGTTGAAACCTTTCAACAAAAATCCTGACCTTTCTACAGAACTTTATTAAGCCAAGAATCACGCGATGCATTGTGTCTGCGATAACTATGGCATTTTATTGTAATCAGGGCAATTCCTTATTTATTAATGATATAAATAATATTGTTATAATATTTCCAGGCATACTTGCAATAAACAAACCACTCGCTACCTATTCATTTATTTATATTGAGATCGTTTTCTTGTCGACAAAACTTAGATACGTAATTTGTGACAAGTGTCTCGAATTATGTGGAATCTAGACAATTCGGAGGCATCTAGCCTATGCGTTCAAGAGACCGCTTTTGCATGAATATGGTCTCTTTTAGAGGTATGCAGAAATATAAAGGCATTACTTTGGCATAAGTTCTTAGAATGGTCGCAAATTTAATAATAGTTTTGAGGTATAATTGATGTTATATAATTGATTTTTGATCCCTTTTATTAGAACAAGCGCGACCAAACAAAATTTTTCAAAGAACAATTAATTACTTAATTAATTGACACAGTCATCCTTCAATATCAAGCGACTTGAAGCGACCTATTATGCTATTGTTGAGGAACGGGGTAAGCGAGAGGTCATGGGTTCCAACCAAAGTCCCGCGGCGGTCGGAAGTGAAACCCTGTATCGTCATGGTGTGTTCCTGTCGATTTAGACCAAAGCCTTCGGTCACGAGTGGGGATAGGTACTTTAGAATACCTCCGTCCGGAGCTTCCGAGGCAGTAGGCGCAGCGTCCACTTTGTTGACTGGCTATTCTGGCTCATTTATACTGTAGCGGATCTACATCACCACATGCGAGCTGCGCGTCATACTGACGTCACGCAAAATCCTGCATCGCGCAAGCAGAGTTTACCGCGCGACTGGCATACACTCGAGAGCAATGAATCCGGGTCACTTAAAGAATCCTAAAAATCTCGGAAACTGAAAATGCTAGGTTAATGCAATAAATTGTATTTAATAGACAACGTAATACTCCTTAAATGAAGGTATTAAAACTTCTTAGTTATTGTAAAGTTATATCATAAAAAAATCAAATTTGAAAAAGGGCCACTTTCGAAGATGGAACTACGAAATTACAGCATTTGGTTTTGCTTTTGTTTGTAATCTGTCATTTATGTGGGTACATAAACCATGTTGATAGTGCTCTATATTCATTATTCAAGCTGAAATTATGTCGCTTACGCCTGAAGAATGCACCAGAATACTTACAATGCTGGAAACCGGCCGGAGTCAGCGCGATACAGCCAGGACTGTCGGTGTGTCGCTGTCAACAGTACAAAGAGTTCTCCGACGTTACGAAGAAACTGGTTCTAACCTACGCAGACCAGGAACGGGCAGAACCAGGTGTACCACAGCACGAGAAGACCGATACTTGGTGAACACCATGCTTCGAAATCGCTTTCTCACAGGAACTGAACTCACCAATCAGTTTCGACGCCTCGGAGGAAGTAACCCAAGTGCATGGACAGTAAGACGTCGGCTTGCTGAATCTAACTTAAAACCCCTTAGACCTGCAAACGGCCCTAAACTGGAGCGTGGGCATCGTATTTCAAGACTAAGATATGCCCAGAGCCACGTAAATTGGAGTATTGAAGATTGGTCAAAAGTTATGTTCTCCGACGAATCAAAATTTATGCTCTACAAGCACGATGGAAGACACAGAGTGTATCGAAGACCAGGGGAAAGATTCAAGCAAGCATGCATCGAAGAAAAAGTAGCCTACGGTGGTGGGTCTGTACTTGTGTGGGCCGGAATTTCTTCTGAAAGTCGCACAGAGCTGGTGATCATAGAAAACGGCTCTTTAACTAGCGTAAGATATGTGGAAGAAATCCTCAATGATCACGTTGGTCCATTTATGGTCAATTTAGGTGAGGATGCTATATTTATGCATGACAATGCCCGACCTCATACAGGTAGGATTGTGAATGACTACCTTCAAGAGATGAACATTACTCGTATGGAGTGGCCAGCGCGCAGCCCGGATATCAACCCGATCGAGCATGCTTGGGACGAGCTAGGCAGATGCGTAAAACAACGAAACCCTCCCCCAATCACGCTTCGTGAGCTCAAAATTGCTCTCACAGAGGAATGGGAGAATATTCCCCAAAATCGTATAAGGAACTTGGTGTACAGCATGCCAAACCGCGTAAACGCAGTAATGGAAGCACGAGGAGGCAATACGAAGTATTAAAATTCAAGAAAATCGTAATAAAGTTCAAAAATTTCATGTTTCCTATTTTTGTTTTAAGGAGAGATCAGCAGTTTTTTTCTTTATGTAATTTTGTGTTAATAAAATGTATTTTTTTTTACTTTCATTTAAGGAGTATTACATTGTCTATTAAATACAATTTATTGCATTAACCTATCATTTTTAGTTTCCGAGATTTTTAACATTCTTTAAGTGACCCGGATTCATTGCTCTCGAGTGTATATACTATAAACAACTTTCCGGAATCGATCATCGGGCAGTTGCCCACCAGACACGACACCCGTCTGGTCGGAGGATCCTCCATTTCTAATGAGGTATGAGTGAACTTTACGCCCTGTTCCTCGTGCCTCTATAATAGCACGGTGCCTGAGCTGTTCCCTTCAATTCTGCCGATATGAGAGAAGATGTAGATAATAATTTACTTTATAGGGTTTCGTACCCAAATCCCGATCCAGTGGAAACCTATTGTTAAGGCTCCGCTGTCTGTCCGTCCGTCCGTCTGTCTGTCAGCGGGCTGTATCTCATGAACCGTAATAGGTAGACAGTTTAAATTTTCACAGAGTATGTATTTCTATTGCCGTTATAACAACTAATAATAAAAATAAAATTGAATAAAAAATTAAAGGGGACACCCCCTTTAATTTTTAACTCAATTTTATTTTTATATACATACAAGAAACGTGTTTTTTTTTCAAAATATGTAGTGATAAATATTGTACGGCGGGACGGAACCCTTCTTGTGCGAATCCAACTCGCTCTTGGCCGGTTTTTTTTTAACAAACTAATAACAGTGTTTTTTCTTTTGTTCCAGCGTGTCTCCGCTACCAGTAATAATGCGTGGGCGCGCCCCGCGCTGGCTGTGGGTGAGTGCGGGCAGCGGAGCGCTGTTGGCGCTCGCAGCGCTGTCTGCAGCGCTCGCGTGGACCAGTATATTTGATTCAGCACTGGCTTCCGTAAGTATATACTTATAAGTTGATATACCTGGTTAGATTACCTATGCATATGAAAGTGAGGCAAACAGCAACCATTAATTACATTAATCATCTCTATAAGAAACATTCAAACTACTACTTCCTACTAACCAGTTTTTACAAAAGAAAATTATCAAAAGAAATCCTGCTTCTAGGAGTGATGACGGGTTCTAACAGACCCTTACCAACATCGCTCCGAGGTTACGTTTGCTAAGCACTCAAAAAGAAGATATTTGGAAGTTCCTTGGAACTTTAGGCATCGGCAAATCACGACATTCAGACCTTCCTAACACAATTAGTTTAGACGATCTAAATCGCCATTTCTCCACTGTTCCAAATCTAGATAGTCTAACCAAATGTCAAACACTCGACTACCTGGCTGGTCTCATGCGTCCTAGTATCGACCCCTTTGTCTTCACCCCAGTCGACCCGGCAGAGATCAAAAAGATTATCCTGTCCATTAAATCCAAGGCCGTGGGCTGCGATAATATTAGCCGCCATATGATCGTGACGGCTCTTGATCAACTACTCCCTGCAATCTCCCACATCATAAACTTTTCCCTTTACACCGGTGTTTTCCCTTCTCTGTGGCGTAAAGCCCTTGTTCGGCCCCTGCCTAAAATATCCAATCCCTCTCTTCCTAGTCACTTTCGCCCAATTTCTATCCTTCCTTTTCTATCTAAGGTGCTCGAGGCCAGCGTTCACAAACAATTCTCCCACTTTATTCACCGCAACTCTCTCATCAGTCCATTTCAATCCGGTTTCAGGCCCGGGCATAGTACCGTTACAGCTCTCCTTAAAGTGACCGACGATATAAGGCGGGGAATGGAAGACACTAAAGTTACAGTCTTAGTGTTAATTGACTTTTCCAATGCTTTTAATACCGTCAGTCACGAAGTCCTTTTATCCATCCTTTCCTATCTTATGGTCTCTCCGGAGGTACTGAAGTGGTTTTCTTCTTATCTTCGGGGACGTCAGCAGTCTGTTTATGCTGGAGACTTTTTGTCAAATTGGTGTGATCTTGCAGCTGGCGTTCCTCAAGGCGGTATATTATCTCCTCTTTTATTCTCCATTTTTATTAACCTCATCACCACCGAACTTCAGACTGCGTATCATCTTTATGCTGACGATTTGCAGCTTTACTGCCGGGCAAGTGTTGGCAACATATCCGATGCGATTGAGGAGCTAAACCGGGATTTAGATGTCGTAAAAAACTGGTCTGATCGATTTGGGGTGGCGGTTAATCCCGCAAAGTGTCAGGCTATCATTGTGGGGAGCCCCTACAGCATTAGGAAACTGAACGGCTTAACTGTGCCACCTGTAATCTTCGACAACTCAGTCATCCCGTTTAGCTCTGATGTTAAGAATCTTGGTCTGCATGTCGATACTTGTCTAGACTGGCGAAAGCAGGTCACGACTGTAAGTCAAAAAGTCACCGGAACGTTGCGGTCGCTCTATCGGTTGAAAAACCTTCTCCCATCACACATAAAAGCAATGCTTGTACAGGCCCTTATATTTCCTATAATTGACTATGGTGATGTGTGTTACTATGACCTGAATGCAGATCTCCTCAATAAACTTGACCGCCTTCTCAATAACTGCATTCGATTCGTGTTCAATCTTCGTAAGTATGACCATGTATCTGCACACCGACTGCTTTTAAAATGGTTACCCATTCGTCAGCGCAGAGAGTTGAGGGCTCTGTCTACGCTGTTCTCTATTCTGGACAAACCCACTTCCCCTTCTTACCTGACTTCCCAAATACAATATTTATGCACTGCCCATAGTAAAAATCTTCGTTCCACCAACAATCGTCTTCTACGATGTCCAGAATAGAGTCCAGATGTTCTCACCGTTCTGGTTTCATTCATTCTTCTTTCTTTGTCCAGGCGGTTTTTCTTTGGAATGCGCTCCCTCTGAAAATCAGGACAGCAACCAGTCGGTTATCTTTTAAAGTGAAGGCACGTGAACATATCCGTCAGAAGTTGGCTGAAACATCCCAGCGCTGAGTTGCTGGATTTGTTTTCTCCTCTACCGATCGTTATTTCTCCTGACCAAGGTTTATTTTGTTTATATGTATGTATCTATGTATCTATATAGTAGTATTTATTCTTGTATTTTATAGTCATTTCCGAGCTATCTATCCCGTATGTTGCACCTGCCATGGTATATCTCTGCATCACCCTAAGGTTGACTGGTAGAAAATGCCTCAGGCATTAAGTCCGCCTTTGTACAGTATTATTTTTTACTTGTGCATAAAGTTTTAATAAATAAATAAAAAGGTCTCTTGTATTTTTCTGAATCTTTGTTACCTTCCAATCCCATAAGTGCATAATGAAACCCTTCACAAATGACTATACTCTTCAGAGGTACTGGAAATGTATCCTTACCAACTAGCTTATCATTGCCTTTTTTTTTTTTTGTTTCCGGGGTGGAAAATCCTCATGGATGTCCGCTGCCCTGGGGCGGGCGGCGGGGTCTGTCAGACTGTTACTGACTAAAAACCACCCCGGTGTTCCATCTCATACCTACGCCGGGGGTCGCGGGAACTTACGATCCTTCCGCAACCCCCGTCTGGTGCCGGCCCGCCGCTGCGAGCCTCTTCGGGTCTGGGGGGGAGTGAGGTGTTTGACTCCCCCCGCGACGTCTAAGAGGGGCGCGCGTGGAACACTACGCGCCGCCACCTCGGGTCCTGGTGTGTGGGGGGCTGGAACAGGGCATTGTCAGCCCTCCACCGACGCCCGGTGCGCCTTCTGCGGGCCGGGTGAGTGGACGAGATCTCCCTCTCCCTTTCCGCCACCGCGTCCCAGGACTCGTCGCTGCCGACCATCGACTCGACTACGGCCGGCAGCGACAAGTCACTGCCTACTTCTGAGATGAGGGCACGGCGCGGCTCCTCCCAAGCGGCACACTCTGCCAGCGTATAAATAACAAAAAAAATCATTGTAGTCCAATAAGAATAAACGATTCTGACTTTCAATCGGTTTTCATAAAATCATCCACTCCCGTCAAGTTAAGTAGAAAAGGTTTAACAAATCACGTGTCCACGTAAGTCTTCACTAATCCGCCGTCTGTAGTACTACTAGACATTGCATCAGAACACTTGTATGGGTTTCTTAGTCATCTACGTAGAGTGCAAAAGGAATGCTTGGCTTAGCTTGTTACATGTCCGGATATCCAAATAAATTAAAACCGGAGGCTTACGTTACGTAGACGTACTGGTTAAAACTGAAAGCCTTGGATACGTCCATTGGTCAAACACAAAATAGCAGTTTGTAAACCGCCAATGGATAAACTCTTTCTCTTCTTCTTTTAACTTCTTTAATCATTTCTCTTTCCACCGGTGGGATTCATAGGGCAGCAGAGCTTTGCTAACAACAAAATACCCACTTAATATGATCCTTTTTTTTTTTGTGGGTGGGAAATCATCAAATAACTTCTTCCGCTCTGGGCAGAGCAGGAGGGCGTGTCAGACTCTTACTGACTAAAATCCACCCGTGTTCCTTCAGTTGCCTGCGCCAGGGGCCACGGTAACGGGGGATCCCCCACAGCGCATACTTCCACGTAGTATCCCCCGGGCAACGCCGTGTCTGACCACCGTAACGGAGTGGCAGACCGGCGGCTAAAGTGCGCTGTGACTCACAGACATAAATGCGGTCGTCTGTGACAATGTCGAAGAAAGCCATGCGTGACGCCTCCGGGCGCTTTTGTTTTAACCCGAGTCGCCCTTCTCAGGGCGATTCAAACGGCCCTTCTCAGGGCCAACGCAGTGGCCCTTCCCAGGGCCCATCCACCGGCCCTTCTAAGGGCCACGCTGAAGCAGGCCGCGCACCATCCGCGGCCAGCTTATCCAGTCTGCGGGCGGAGTTTTCGGACTCCGACGAGTCCACCATGGACACGTCGGCGGCCGAAAACGACCGCCTTCAGCGGAAACGGACCTACCTGAGGGTCGGGTCCGGGGGCTCCTCGGAGTCGGTGGGAAAGTCGAAGAGGAAGCCGAAGTCAAAAAAGGCTTCGACTTCGGCTTCGACCCCCACCCACGACGTGGGCCTGTTGGACGCCGAGCGTCAGTTAGGCCTGGCGAGGAGGGATCAGCTCCAGCTGGACCTCGAGGAGAAGGTCGCTGCCAGGGAGCAGCAGGCGCGGGCCGCCAGGTCGAGGGCTGGATACGGCACATCCATTGTGCTGTACGCTGACCACTCCCTGGCGGAGCTGGAGCGTATGGCGCTCCAGGACAAGGAGGAGGTACTGGAGGTCGCCTCCAAGTCCTCCAACCTGAAGGGGACCTTTCAGAAGGCCCTCAAATGCCGGGCCGTGAGCATGCACGGCATCATCACCGAGCTGGTGCAGCGGACGGCCACGGACGAGACGCGGCAGCTGCAGGCGAAGGTGGATCGCCTGCAGTCCGAGGTCAGTCAGCTGCACCAGAAGCTGGCTGAGGTCACGGCTCGGCCTGCGCAACCAGCCCCTGGACAGGTGGTAGGAGGCTCCACCTCCTCCAATTGCAACCTTGAGGAAATATTCCGAAAGGTTGTCATGGAGGAGAGGGCCTTCACAAGAGCCTGCTTCGCAGGGATAGAGGACCGGCTCTTGCCGGAAAAGCGGCGCCCGCCGCTAGCGGCGGATAAGAGTCCGCCACCGACGGAGCCGGTACCTGTACCTGCACAGCCTGTGGGAGACCCGCCATCGGGTGTGCAGCCCCAGGCCTCGAAGCCCCCCAAGGGCAAGGGGAAGGGCAAGGGGACGGGCAAGAGGAGCACTGTGGCTCCTCAAACCCCCACCACAAGCGCGGAGGGAGCGTCTGCCACTCCGGCAGCCCACCAGAACACGCAGCGGGAGGACGCCATGCTTCCCTCCACCACCCCGTCCAACCGGGCGTGGACGGAAGTGGGCAAGGGGGGAAAGGCCAAAAAGCCCAAGCCCGCTGCGACTACTTCGGCAGCCCAGAAGGCTCCGGCGGGCGGGAGGAAGTTGGTTCCTCCCAAAACTGCGGCGGTCGTGGTGACCATCACCCCGGAGGCCGCGGAGCGGGGCGAAACGTACGAGTCCGTCCTAAGACGGGCTCGTGCTAACGCGGATCCCTCCCGGCTGGGGATTGGAAACATCACGTGCCGCCGCACCCAGGCCGGAGCCCGACTTTTTGAGTTCGGGGGCGATCAGCGCGGCGCAAACGCGGACCTCTTTGCAACAAAGTTGCAGGAGGTCATCGCGGATGTGGCGACGGTCGCCAGACCAGTCAAGACCGCATCCTTGGAGGTGATCGATATGGACGATTCGGTCACTAAAGAGGATGTGGTGGCGGCCGTTGCCGCCGCGGGAGGCTGCAGCGCCAGCGCGGTAAGGGGGGGAGCCATCAGGCCCGGCCCCCGTGGCATGGGCGCCATCCGCGTCGAGTGCCCAGTCGCCGCGGCGGCGGCCGCCCTTAAGGCGACCAAGGGACGCCTGCTCGTGGGCTTCAGCTCGGCTGTGGTCCGGCTGCTTGAGGACAAGCCTGCGCGCTGCTTCAAGTGCTTCGCGCCGGGCCACACCCGATCTACGTGTCCCTCCAAGTTCGACTGGGGAGAGTCTTGCTTCCGGTGCGGACAGGAGGGACACAGGAGTGCCACTTGCGGTGCCGCCACGCCACACTGCCCGGCGTGTGCTGCCAGTGGTCGCCCCGCGGGGCACAAGATGGGGGGCAGGAATTGCCAGCCGCCCACGAGGAAGGGCATAGTGCCGGCGCAGGTTCGCCCTGTCGCCGCCACCGCCGCTGTCGCCGCCACTGTAACTCCAGCTCCAGCGGCGGTAGCTGAGGAGGGGGTTGCGATGTCGGAATAATGGTTTCCAATCATCGCATCCTCCAGGCGAACACCAACCACTGCACAGCGGCCCAGGACCTGCTGGTGCAGGCCGTGGCTGAGTGGTCGTGAACGTAGCGGTGGTCGCCGAGCCCTACTCGATTCCCAGCAGTTGGCTGGGTGACGACGACGGCTTGGTGGCACTAGCGGCGCGGTCCTCCACAGACTCCCCTCCCCTCTCGCTATTAGAGAGGGGACCGGGATACGTGGCCGCCGCGTGGGGAGAGGTAGCCCTCGTGGGCGTCTATTTCTCCCCAAACCGCCCTCTTCAGGACTTCAAGAACTATCTCGGAGTCCTGGCCGCCGTGGTCGGAAGGGCGGCGCCGCGTCAGGTCTCCGTATTGGGAGACCTGAATGCCAAGTCGGTGACCTGGGGCAACCGGGCCACCGACCCTCGCGGGCGGGCAGTGGAGATGTGGGCGGCCTCCTCTGGGCTCTCCCTCCTTAACAGAGGGAACGTCCAGACATGCGTGCGGCGGCAGGGTGGCTCGATAGTGGACGTCACCTTTGCCACCCCTGCGTTGGCCGCGCGCGTGCTGAACTGGCGGGTGGACCTGGTGGAGACTATGTCGGACCACCGCCGGGGCGATCACCGTTCCTGCGGTGGGCTTTCACCCGCCTGGACAGGGAGGCAGCGGTGGAGGCGGCGTTCATCCAGGACTGGCTGTCGCCGCCTACCGCCGGCCTGGATGTGGACACCGCAGCGGGCCAGCTGAGGGAGTCTCTGACCGAGGTATGCAACTCCAGCATGCCCCGGTCTCGCCGCCCGGCTCCCCGCCGCGCCGTCTATTGGTGGTCGGAGGAACTGGCGGGGCTCAGAACCGCCTGCGTGGCGGCCAAGAGGGCCTACACGCGGAGTCGGCGGCGGCGTCGACGCAACCGGCCCGACGAGGACCGCCTCTACGAGGTGTACGTGGAGGCAAAAATGGGCCTCGATCGGGCCATCGCCGCCGCTAAAGACTCGGCGAGAGCCGAGCTGCTGGAGGGTCTCGACAACGACCCTTACGGGAGACCGTATAAGGCGGCGCGCAACAAATTGCGCCCCTTTGGTCCCCCGGTTGTCGAGACCCTGGAGCCCACATTTCTGGATGGGGTGGTTCAGTCCCTGTTTCCGTGCAGGGACAACTTCACCCCGCCAGTGATCTGTGGAGCCCCGCTGGAGGATGAGGAGGAAGAGGAGGCTCCCTCTCCTGTCACGGAGTCGGAACTTGGCGCAGCGATTGTGCATATCCGCGCCAAGAAGACGGCTCCGGGCCCCGACGGTGTCCCGGCGAGGGTGGTGGCAATTGCCGCCACCCAAATGGAGGAGCGGTTTCGGGACCTCTTCAGCGCATGCCTTGCGTCTGGAAGGTTCCCGAAACCGTGGAAGGAGGGGCAGTTGTGCCTCCTCCGCAAGGAGGGCCGCCCTGCAGACTCCCCCTCGGCATACCGGCCCATCGTTCTGCTCGATGAGGTCGGAAAAATGTTCGAGGGGATAATCGCTGCCCGCCTAAAGGGCCATATGCGGCGTATCGGGCCGGACTTGTCGGACGCTCAGTTCGGTTTTCGGGCTGAGCGTTCGACGGTGGACGCGCTGGCCTGCCTCAAGAGGCAGGTGAAGGAGGCGGTGGAGGTGGGGGACGGATTGTTGGCGGTGTCATTCGACATAGCCAACGCCTTCAACTCTGTTCCCCACAGCACCATCCTAGAGGCACTCCGATTCCACGGGGTGCCTCGATATATGCGGCGTCTACTGGCCAGCTACCTGGAGGATCGGGCGATCGTCCTCGTGAACAGGGCTGGCCAAGTCCGGCGGTACGCAGTCGAGGCCGGCGTTCCACAGGGGTCAGTCCTGGGACCTCTCCTCTGGAACGTCGGCTACGACTGGCTCTTGCGGGGAACTCTCCTCCGAGGTACGAGTGTCGTCTGCTACGCGGATGACACTCTCCTCACCGCCCGGGGGGAGAGTTTCAGGGAGGCGGCCAACTTGGCCTCGGCGGGCGGATCCTTGGTCGCAGGGAGGATCCGCCGCCTAGGATTGACGGTGGCGCTGCACAAGACCGAGGCTGTGTTCTTCCACGGGCCTCGGCAGCGCCAACCACCAGACGCCCACATATTTGTGGAGGGCGTCCGAATCGAGGTGAAGGCCCAGATGAAATATCTGGGCCTATCTGGGCCTTGTACTCGACAGCAGGTGGCGTTTCGGCCCGCATTTTAGCGGGCTGTCGACGCGCCTGCTGAAGACTGCGGGCGCCCTCTCGTGGCTGCTCCCCAATTTGGGGGGGCCCAGCGCGCGATGCCGGCAACTCTACGCCGGCATCTTGAGGAGCATGGCCCTTTACGGGGCCCCTATCTGGGAGGACTCCCTCCAAAGGCGGGAGAACGCCGCCGCCTGGCGGGCCCCCCAAAGGGCCATAGCCCAGCGGGTGTCGCGGGCCTACCGCACGGTGGGTTTCGCGGCAGCGTGTGCTCTGGCTGGTACCCCTCCTTGGGAACTCGAGGCGTGGGTGCTCGCCAGAGTATACGAATGGACGGCGGGGCGCAGGGCGAGAGGAGAACGCCCCGCCCCGGAAGAGCGGGAGGCCGTCCGGCGGGAGGCGAGGGACGCCATTGTCGTCCATTGGACGAGGGACCTCGCCACCGCAGCCTTCGGCCGCCGAACCCTCGACGCGATCGGGCCGGTCCTGCGAGACTGGCTCGATCGGTCGCACGGGTTTCTCTCGTTTCGTCTGGTGCAGGTGCTGTCCGGACACGGTTGTTTCGGATCGTACCTGCACCGAATCGGACGGGAGGAGACACCGTCGTGCCACGACTGTGGCGCGGCGGAGGACGCGGCGCAGCACACCCTCGCGGTGTGCCCGTCGTGGTCGGAGCCGCGCCGCAGTCTCACTGCGGTGATTGGACCGGACCTCTCACTCCCCGGTTTGGTGAACGCCATGCTGGGCGATGAGAGGTCCTGGGCGGCAGTGGCCTCCTTCTGCGAACACTTCATGTCCCAGAAGGAGGCGGCGGAGCGCGCGCGGGAGGACGACCCTCACGCGGCGGCGCTCCGAAGACGGAGGAGCGGTCGGAGAAGACGTCAGTATGACGGTCATCTCCGACTCCTCCCAGGTGGAGACCAGCAGGCAACGGGTGCGGGGGCACCCTTGCCTGTATTGCACAGGCCTCCACCAGTGTCGGACGGGAATGGCCAGGTGTTCCCGGCCATTCCCGTAGCCCCCCAGTTAAATGGGGGGCATGCGGGGACCGCCAACTAGGCGGGCCAATTTCCCATAGCCCTCCCATCACGGCGTCGCGGGAACACCGCTGAGTTTTAGTGGGTATACTGCCACTCTGGCAGGGAGTCCCACATATCCCGTCTCGTCCCCCGACGAGCGGAGATGCGTAATGTCATTTCTCAGCGACAAAAAAAAAAAAAAAAAAAAAGGGGCCACGGTAACCCTCTTGGACTTTTCCGCAACCCTAGCAGGCATAGGTCCTAGCAAACCCCGTCATTGGTGCTGACATCCTTTGAGACGCGCGTGGAACACAACGCGCCGTCGACCCGGGCCTGGTCCTTATCGAACGGCGAGCTGCCCATTGCTCGCCGTTCGCAAGCCCGCGCCTACGGTGGCCGGGAATCGGCCTGCGATTCCCGACGCCCAGGGCGTCTCCTGCGGCGGCTAGGGACGTGAGGGCGCAAATTTTGCCTCTCCCTCACGCGTTCCGCCTCCTCCTTCGCGAACATTACTGCTTCGCAGAAGGAGGTGACGGCTTCCCAAGCCCTCTCGCTCCGTACCATGGCCTGGACCAAGGCCGGACGCGAGAGATCGCCACCGCCAATCGGCTCCACGAGGACACGGCGGTGCTCCGCCCAAGCCGGGCAGACCTCCACCGTATGCTCCACCGTGTCCTCCGGGCGATCCACACAATGGTGACTCCCGGGCGTTTCCTCCCGCCTTATCCGGAACAGGAACCTCCCGAAACAACCGTGTCCGGTGAGGACCTGCGTCAGGCGGAAGGTGAGGACGCCGTGGCGCCTCTCTAGCCACTCCTCAAAGAGGGGACTTATCGCCGCAATTGTGGCGTGCCCAGCGCTGGGTTGCGACAATCGCACTCTCCATGCCGCCCTGAGATCCCGCCGGAGCTCTGTCCGCTGTACCGTGATTTCTCGCGGCAGCGGAGCTACGCCCCGGCGTTTCGCCTCCTCGCGCCACTCCCAAATGTGCGCGAGGACTTTTGCCTCCAGATCCCATGGCGGTAATCCGGCAAAGAGGCTCGCCGCCTCACCGGAGACCGTACGGTATCCCCGGACCAGCCGGGTGGCCATGACCCTTTGGGGCGCGTTCAACCAGCGGGCTGGCCGCCGCCTCAAGGAACGCGCCCACACCGGTGCCCCGTAAAGGGCCATGGACCGCGCGACCCCCGCGTAGAGGCTCCGGCAGGAGGCGTTTGGCCCCCCTAGATTGGGCAACTTAATATGATCCTACATTGGTATTTTAGAAATAGGCTCCAGATTGTTCAAAGTATTGTGAAAGACACTGGCAAGCCTCAATTTGCACTTGATGACCGAAGAAATCTGCAAGAACCAAGTTAACCGACGTAGCCCGAAGAATTGCCAAAATTTTGTGGCAGTGGGCAGGGACATTGCTCGCAGAACAGATAGCCGATGGGGCCGAAAGGTTCTGGAGTGGCTACCGTGTACTGGAAGTTGAAGTGTTGGAAGACCTCGCACAACGTGGACCTATGACTTTGTGAAGGCCGCAGGAATACACTGGATACGGGAAGCAATGTCCAGCGGTGGACATCTTACGGCTGAAATGATGATCGAAGAATGAGGAAAGACAGAGATATGAAGTGGTGCAAGCGAAAATATATTAAAAAAAAACAGAAAACAAAGCTAGGTACAAGAATTAAGTAATAATTATAAGGAAATAATTCATATAGGATAAGATCAGGTACACATCAATCAACTCAGCCTACTGCCGCAGTCCACTGCTGGACATAGGCCTCTCCCAGGCTGCGGCACAACACCCTGTCCTCCGCCTTCCGCATCCAGTCTGACCCATCCATCTTCTTAAGGTCGTCCGTCCATCTAACCCCGCGCATTGCCCGCTCCATAGCGCGCTGAGCGACCTTACATTTGTGGACCAGCCCAACTGTTAGTGTCCACGATTCAGCACCGTATGTCATAACGGGCAGGACGCACTGGTTGAAAACCTTAGTCTTCAAAAATTGTGGGATGACGAGAAGACTTGATGAAGTTTCCCAAACGCTGCCCAATCCAATTGGATCCTTCCGTCGGTTTCTTTCTCAAAGTTGTGTCTAGCGAGCTGGATGACTTACTCTAGCTAGATACACATACATTCATAGGTTGACATAGATTCGGAATATTAATTGTTAATCGAAGAAATGGACATGGTATTTGAAACACACATGCGAAAACAGAGACTTGTTCAGGATTTTGACGAATTTTAAAATTTATAAATGATATTAAAGAATTTAAAAAATAATTACGAAAAAACGGAATTAAATAAAGCAGGTAAAAATACCAAGCAACTTTGAAAACATTTTAAAAATGTCACCAATATATCTAAACAGCGTGAATCAAATTCGAGTTTATTGCTGGCTAATCCTTCACCACTCTTATCAGCTAACAATATAAATAACTTTTTTGTAAATGTTGGGAAAACTTGCCGAACAGATGCCGAAATATCTTTCCAAAAATCAAGCAATAGCTGTAACCCGAAATATTTTGCGATGTTGGATACTGATGAAGATGAAATAACCCGAATTATTTCTGGGCTAAAAGACGACTGTGCAGTTGGATGGGATAATTTAAGCAATAACACCCTTAAACTTTTTAAGCATATTTTGGTACCTCCCTTAAGGCATATACATATTATTTCGAATCTGTCTTTCCGAAGGAATTTTCCCTAGTTGTCTAAAAAAGGCAGTTGTAATTCCTATATTTAAATCTGGAAGTAAAGACGTAGTTAATAAATATAGGCTAATATCCTTACTCCCCTCAATTTTAAAAATACTCGAGAAAATTATATACAGTAGAATAGTTAACTACCTAGATAAAAACAACATCTTATCCCCTGCGCAATTTGGTTTTATAGCCAAACTGTCGACAGCCGGTGCGGTGGATAGCCTGACTGATTATATTTCAGAAGAACTCGGCAAAGGGAACCAGACCCTGGGAATCTTTCTCGATCTAGCCAAGGCCTTCGACACGGTGTCTGTTTCTGTTCTTCTGAAAAAATTAGAGATCTTAAGAATAAGAGGAACACCGCTGAAACTTATTACTGACTATTTAGACCACCGTTACCGTTCTGTTTTCAATAGATAATATCACAAGCGATGAGCAGAAAAATACTGATTTTGGTGTACCTCAGGGGAGTATTCTGGGCACCACCCTCTTCCTTATTTATATTAACGACTTGTGTAATCTAAATATTAAAGACAGCAAAATAATATCATATGCCGACGACACGGCGTTAATATTTAGCGCTAAAGCCAGTTGGGAACTGTTCGAAATCGCTCAACTAGGTTTTAATACGGTGACTAATTGGCTTCATAGCAATTTACTAACATTGAATGCCGACAAGACAAAATATATTCACTTCTCCATGCGCAAGCCTCAGCTTGGCATTACTAACCCTTATCTATATGCCCATTAATGTGGTAACCATGTGTAATTGTCCTTTTATCCACAAAACGAGCATCATAAAATACCTAGGGGTAATAATGGACGACACACTCTCTTTTAAAAAACATATAGAAAGCCTAGTTAAAAGAGTGCACAAACTAATATATGTTTAAAAAAAATTGCGAACATTAGCAGATTCAAAATGAATCACACAAGTTTATTTGGCCCTATGTCAATCTATAATTCAATACTGTATCACTTCTTGGGGTGGCGCACCAAAAACTAATTTGCTTCCTCTTGAAAGAGCTCAGAGACACATTTTAATGGTAGCAAACTTCCTACCCTTCTTTTTTCCCACAGATCTGCTATATAAATCCTGCAATGTACTACCCGTTCGTCAGGTTTTCATTGTGCACTTAGTATTAAAACAACACACTATGCTTGCCTACAATGCCGACAACACTAACAGGAGACGCAATGATTTAGTAGTATATCTAATGCAAACTCAAAACATGTCTTAGTAGAGCGATTTTTAACATTCTTAGGCCCATTCCTGTACACTAGATTAAATAGAAAACAAAGTATCTATAAACTAAACTACTATAGCTGTAAAAACTTATAATTAAATATTTACTAACCATTGACTATGCACAGACAGAAGACCTACTTATTGTCTGCAAATAGAACTGCTAACATGCTATTTTACGTTTATTTATTTAAGTTTTAATTTAGTTTTAAGTTATACTCATTGTTAATTTATTACTGTGCTTCAGGCTAGAAAGTGCATAAATACTTAATATTTATGCACTTTCTAGCCTGAAGCACAGGTTCAACCTAGTTCAGGCAAATTAGCAACTCTGCGCTACTTTATTTGTTAAGGTATTCATTGTAAATGTATCCCTTTTTATAAATAAACGTTTTTATTGTTATTATTATTATAAAAACAGGCTGGTATTATAAATTACGCACGAGCGACATTGAAATAAAAACAATAATAATTAGGAACGTTCGCCAAATATCTGATAATGAGATTAAATTAACCGCACTTCTTTAGTGAAGCCATACTGAAATAATCTGCTCATTCTGTAGCCACCGTGTCAATGTCGGGGCGAATTCTTAGTGAACTCGTTAACGGTCATTATTTTAAATTGAATTATGATAATTATTTGTCATATAATGACATGGGGCTCGTAAGAGGCTCGTGGCTGAATAATACAAGCCGCGCGGGTCGATCGAAGGTTAAGCTACGTTAGCCGCGGTCGTTTTGTGGATGGGTAACAATCGATTACATATCTAGACCCCTCCATGCCTCGCAAAGCATGTTAAGCTGTTGGTCGCGGCCGTCATTCGTAAATCTTTGACGGTCGATATGGGTTGTTAGAAGCCTGACAGTCTGACAGCCAGTCTTGCCAAGGGGTATCGTGTCACCCAATAACCGGGTTGTGGAGATAGGCAGTCGCTCTATGTAAAGCACTGGTATTCAGCTGCATCCGGTTCGACTGGAAGCCGATCCCAACCAGCCGAGGGAACAGGCAGGTATGTAGCGGTATCTACATCGCCACGTGCGAGCTGCGCGACATACTGACGTCACGCAAATCCTGCACCGCGCAAGCAGAGTTTACCGCGTGACTAGCATATATACAACTTCCCGACATCAATCTTCGGGCAATTGCCCACCAAACACAACACCCGTCTGGTCGGAGGATTCTCCCTTTTCTATGGAGGTATGAGTGAACTTTTTACACCCTGTTCCTCATGCCTCTATAATATCACGATGAAGGTGTACCGAGTGAAATGATGCATATAGAACATCGTACAGCTTTTTAGGGTTCAGTACGCAAAGCGTGCCAACGGGACCCCGCTGTCCGTCCAACCGTCTGTCACAGGGCTGTATCTATTAAACCGCAGACAGTTGAAATTTTCACAGAGTGTGTAATACTATGGCCGCTATAACATTCAAATAATAATAAAAAAGTAAAAACTGCAAGCGGTCCCCGTACAAGAAACGTGCTTTATAGGGCGTTTTTTAAATTTTATGAGGTGGTAAGGAACCCTTCGTGTGTGAGACCGACTTTATCTAAAAAATGTGAGTACTTAGGTAGATGACAAAAAAGCAGAAAACTCCTCAACATCAATACGAGTAGATTCCACATAACGATTGAGTCTCAAACGATTACACAACGCTTGTATTCAAAGCTTTGACTGCCATATCGACAGGAATTGATAGCTTTGTCCGTTTGGCCTCTATCTGCGTTTGAAGTCCAATGTGATAGGGCTTAACTGGTTGCCTAGCAACGTGTGTAGGAGGATTTAATAGGGGAGAGAATTTACGCGCCATTTCGCTTTGGTTTTTACTGATTCATTAGGTAATGGTTTGGGACTTAACAATACAACAATAACAACATACTGGCTACACTGGCGGACAAAATTGATGAGCCTTTCATTAGGCACTGGGCAGCTAGGCATGTGCGTACTGGCGTACATGTCGCCAATTAATTTAAGCTTTTTATGTACTAACAATAGGTTAAGATTTTACTAACACTTTATGGATCAATGGTCTGAAATAAATAAATTATTATTATTATTAATATATGTTTTTACAAATATGTAGGTGTGTAGGTAGGCCTACATTACTTACATAGGTAATATTATGTTGTGAAGTTATTTTGAATATAATAATATAATGTATTCGTTTTGGGAATCCATATTCGCAGACCAACGCTTTTGTGGATAGATGGATGGAAATCATTGCGAACTTTTGTGAAGGTAAAACTGACAATTAGTAGGTATGGCTTTTATACCCCAATACAATAAATACAGATATGTAGGTACATTTTTCATAATAAGACTATTTAGAATTTAATTCAAACTAGTTAACATCACTTGCACTTGCATCATTAAATTAACCAATGTTAACTGGTCAAAACAAACTATCTAATAGAGTGTAGGCAAAAACTGCATAATCGACGTCATAAAAAACGAAGAAAACTCAGTTCCGAGTCCGATAAATTATGTAGTCCGAGTTGCGTTGTTGCTAAAGTTATTGACGTCAAACTCTAGACATATTTCAGTTATTGACGTCAAACTCCAGACATAGTTAATTCCATTCAAACCTGATTGATTTGTCCAGAGGGGCGATTCCCATATTTTATGAGAACGTTCGCATTCTAATCTCAGTCTCAATCTGTCATAAATACAATCAATTTACATACATTTTTGTAAATTTTTGAACATTGATTGTCGCTGAGATGAGATTGCGTCTTGAATTTAACTTTTTTTAAGTACGAGTATTGGCCTTCAGATAATCTATCGACTAACTCAGACGTCACTTCATAATAATCAATCATTACTATACTTGATCAGCAAATACGGCATGGCTGGCGAAGTGGTAAAGCGATTCATCGCTGCGCTGCGTGTCGCGGTTCGTTTTCCGCACGGAACAAATATTGGTATGACCTACAAGTAGTTGTTCCGGGTCTGGCTGTTTGTGTATGTGAGTTTAAATGTTTGTAAAGGCACCCACAATTCAGGAGAAATTCCTAGTGTGGGCAACGTTTTTAAAAAAAGAAGAAAAAGAAAGAAATATTGGAACGATTGGAACGCTGCTGTCTGTCAATAATATGACAGAATGAGAATATTCAATTGTGTGACATTGGTGTCAATTAAAACGTTAATGACTAATTATTCTTAGGTAACGACTTTGAGAGCCAACCTAAGACTTTGACCCGTCAATTGACCAATATCAAATAACATAGTTCTTAACTAAGACTAGACGTACGAATCAATCAATAAGCGACATCTGTCGGCTCTCCTTGAATGACAATTTATCAATCGAGGATAAGCTTTTTAATTGGCAACATTATTGCGATGACCCTATGTTAATTGATTGCGTATGATGGGATGTAAAAAGTTGATTGTTCATTTATCAGGACATATTCTGAATACAATGAGCTCTTTCTGATTAAACTCGTGGTGGTTTGGCGATTCGCAACATCCGTTTCTTTTGTAGGTAAAATCTGGTATTGGTGCCTGATGAACCAAATTGACCTAAAAATTAAAACTAAAATATGCTCTGATTTTACAGTGAAGGATCCCCGTGGAGAAATCAGAGGTTCGAATTCATATTTCAGTCACTATCTGTCAAAAAACACTGTTTTTTCCCTACAAGGTTTTGAAATGAGACTTCGACTAGATTTTGACCGTTTTAAATACGGGAATCGGCCTTTTTAAATTCATGGTCTGATTGTCAATAATAAATGAGAGTGTAGCAATGGATTTGCTTTTCTACGGCTCCTGTTTCTTTCTTATTATCATTAATTCCAGTTAAGTAATTGCGAGTTGCTCACGCTGTCACTAAATAGTATTTAGTCATTTTCATTTCTCGGAGCTTCAGCTAATGTTTAGCTACACGAGAATAGGTCACGTCATCCAAAAATTTGCAGTCAGCGAAATAAGTAGCGGAACTCACTGCTCAAAGTAAGCCGGAAGTAATTAGGTAGACCTATTTTTCTTTGTGGGCGCTTACTGAATGCTTCAAGGTATTTTAACGTTCCTATGCCTTTATGGTCCCCCTAGTCTTTAGTTAGTCTTTCGTTACTGAAGTTTCAGTGGCAAGAAAAATGTCAATCCAACTTTAATTATACTTTAGGTAAGTATAATTAAAACTGAATTGTATTTTTTTTACTTACCTTATTTATACAGTACTAGCACCTGTCCGTGATTTCGTCCGCGAGAAATTTCATGTACCCCCCAACCCACCACGTCGCATTGCATCGCTATTACCGTTCCTTCTGCCTTATCTCCCTTTGTAAGGGTCGTAGCGTGATGTTAAATAGCCTATAATCTTAATCAAAAAATCTATCCTAATCAAAAATTGGACTAACAAATTTTCGCACCTTTAATAATAAACCGAAATAATTACAAAATTACGATTGTTGGGAAATCGCGTTTAAAGTTTTGCAAAATGATGCAGTCTACATTTTTCGAAATTAAAATAAAGATGGAAACGATACAGTAATACTAGTAAAAGTTATGTATTACCAAGAGAATAGCCTTTCAAATTATATATATAAATCATTACTATTATTTACAGAAAAAGACACAAACAAAAAGAGACGCAAGGTCCTCTATCTCGCTTTGTAGTTGTCCGAATCAAGCGCCCGTTAGACTGACGTATTCTTTACGCGGACTTATTACGTTTTTTGATTAAATGTCAAAACATCGATATTTTTAATTACTTCGGTTTATTAATAATAATGATAATGAAAAATATATTTTTTTATTGGTTCAGTAGATCCAGAGATTACCCCCTACAACCTCACAAACTGTATCTCCTTATAATATTAGTATAGATACCAGCCTATTACTGCCCCACTGCCGGGCAAACGCCTGTTCTCATACAGAGAAGGCACGAGCATTGATCACCACGTGCGCTGAAGACGGGTTGGCCATTTCAGTCTTGTAACAGACTTAAGAGCGTTTATACCTTATGAGTGGCAACGTCGCAATTTAGTGTCATATTTCATGGTTTTCAATTTTTATCATTTAATCGGAGCTATATTTTATAAATCTGTTTAATTAACTTTTTAGAATTATGTGAAAACTGTGTAAAAGGTAAGAAATCGTTGCGTTTACAGTTCTATTTATATGCAAATAATACATTGGAAACATGTAGGGCCTTATTTTCATTGTAAAATAACTGTAAGCATCACGGTTACTTACTTTTTAAACACTTTCACGTAATTCTAAAAAGTTAATTAAACAGATTTTTAAAATATAGCTCCGATTAAATGATAAAAATTTAAAACCACGAAATATGACACTAAATTGCGACGTTGCCACTCATAAGGTATAAACGCTCTTAACCAGTGAATAGGTACTTTATCATATGCAGCTATAGTCATTTTGTAAATAAATAGTATATTATGCAATTAGTGAATAAAGGACGGATTTAAAGCGAGGGCCATAGATGAATCACGAGCTAGTGAAGGATTCTAACGATTGAATCACGAGCGTAGCGAGTGATTCAAGTATTAGAATCCTGAGCGACGCGAGTGATTCATGGCCCTCGATATAAATCCGTTTTATTCAAGAGTTGCATACTATACTTTATACCATGACTACGAGAAAAAGAAAGATTTAAGCGAAAATAAACATTTAATAAAGAAAAAGGAAGGTTAAATTAATTAAAATGCCCATTAAAATTGGAACAATTACTAAAATTAAGAGTAATTTTCTTGTTATATTAGGATGGTCAACTTGTGTAGCGATATTTTAATGCTAAACTCCTTGTCGAAAATGTCGACCAATCAAATTGAATTTAGAACACATCAATATAGGTCGAATACAAAGATTACACTTACACTAGATACGGCAAGCCACGACCAAGCGTGCCCTGCATGTTCGACTGTTCGTACTAAAAAAAGTCTGTTAGCTCAGTGACGCTTAGCGATTGAAACAATTCTGTTTACTTTGAGCACATCACTAAATGGCTGGGGTGAAGCTATCGTAGGTATAAAAAAGATGACACGTTCGGTTAATACTATCTAATAACATGCCGTATCTAGCCTAGGTACTCTAAATCTGTGGTCAAATACATTGGTGTGTTCCATTTTCAAACTTCAAAACAGTGAGTAAAAGTGCTTTTTATTCACTGTTTTCAGTGAATAAAATAAGCTTTTTAGAGGGGGAATGGTATAAATAAACTTATTATAAAATAAGTAATAAAAAAAACTAAAAAACCCGACTGCGGAATAAAACATAAGTTAACAAAAAAATTTAAGCTAAAAAAAGCCCATTTTATGGGTCCCGTCTGCTTCCAACTTTTATTTAATTTTTACGCACTTTTATTTAAGTGTTTTACCGCAGTCGGGTTTTTTAGGTTTTTTTAATTACTTTTTTTATTTCCTTTATATTTAAGATTTCGCAGACGATGTTCTTGATTTATTTTTTGATTTTTTAATTTACGATTTATTTATTTTTTATAAGTTGTGTATATTTTTATAATCACCTTTTAAAACCCTTTGATACATTCAACATTATCTTTGATATATCAAACATTTTGATATCACACTCGAAAGTAAAAAATTAAGAAAATAATCCGAACTCCACAATATGACACCCCAAATCCGCCATTTTATTTAGTTTTTAACTTTAAAATAATAATACTGACGGACTACATACGATATTAAACTATACGCCAAAAATGAGACTCAACTATATGAATTAGCAAACTTGACAGAACAATTCTCGACCGATATTAAAATACTATTTCTCTATTTAAATTACGATTAAAAGAGCATTACCTTTCCTCTATACTGTGAGTATTTATATATATATATATATATGCTTATATATTTTAGCATTATGTATTTATTTAAGTATACATGTATTTTTTTTTGCGTTATGTGTGTAGGTATATTTAATATTTTAGCTTTAGACTTCACACATTCATATTTTTCTCTTCTTGTTCTCACGCACTATTGTCTACGTTTCTTTTTTACTTCTCCTTTCGCAGGTCTGCTGGAAGAAATTTCTTAAGAAATAAGCAGTACCTTTGTACTCAATTTATAATTATGTCATATCTCTTGTATTTTACTGTGTGTACATAAATAATAAATAAATAAATAAAATAAACCCCTAAAATAAGATAAACAAAAATGGATATTTAATAGATATTGCTATACCAAATACGCATAACGTGCAGACAACAATAGCAGAAAAACTAAGCAAATACACTGAAATAAAAGATGAAGTAGCCCAACTTTGGCATCTGCAAAAAGTTACAAAGTTGGAGGTCAGATAGGCTCCATGTAAAATACCGATATTCTAGACTGGAAGGCAGCTCCGACGTAGTTGGGAAAAACCCAGGCACATTGATTGATGCTTCTGTTTGTTACAGCAACTGGCCCTGACTCCTACCTCTCGGTCGTTCCGCAACTGGGTGGCTCCCACAGTGCCGCTGTTCTTCGACATCTACTTCTTCAACTGGACCAATTCTGAACGGTTTCCATATGAAAAACCAGATTTGGTACAGTTAGGTAAGTGATTATTATAATATCATCCTAATTCCTTTCTAAAGGTACTAGCTATGTAGATGGTTCCGTAATAACTTTAGGCAAAACTACAAACGTACTATCTTTTAAAATACGGTTTCTATGAAACTTCTTATTAAAACCAACTGTCTTATTGACTCTCTCGTTGGTCTAGTGTTATTGGGTTTTTACATCAGTAATTTGTCAGTATTAGCCCAGAGTCTGGATTTGTGGCCGGTTGATGGCAATAACTTAAACTCAAACTCAAACTCAAAGCATTTATTTCAAATAAACCATTTACAGGCACTTTTGAATTGTCAAGGGGTCGGTCAGTCAGAAAGATGAAGCTAGTTGCCCATTCCAAAGCGTAGTAGGTACCTATGGAGAACAACGGGCAAGAAACTCCATGGACACTCTTTTAAATCAAAATATTGTTACAATAGAGTGGTTACATCATTCATGTTGTAATTATACATGTGAGAACGATGTAGAAAGACGTGCACGTTAAAAGCGTCCGTAATAAAAAGATAAAAACAATTATGGAATTAAAATAAGCCGTGGCAGCTAAGAAATGACCAGTGCCTACTGACGGCGCCCGTTCACGAACATGACGTATGGATCAGCACCATTCAGCTCACTAGGGCAGCACAATTATAGACTCGCCTTACGTGGGACTTGTAAACAAAACTGGCAAAATAAGGGTAACCACTGCCTTACCCTTTGGAAATTACAGGCGTTATGCTATAATTGTATGGTCTTATTAACAAGTTGTAAAGTAAGCACATTCCCCAACGGCGCGCGGTGGCGTAGCAGAAGTTTTCGCCGAATTCTTCTAGTAATGTGTTAAACAAAACTGCTGTGAGAACTATCTGAATTAATATGAGCCGATATTTAATAACTTATAAGCATAAACACACTCTGGCAATTGCTATCGGAGGCTACTTAATAAAATCTTAAATTCACTGACAGACATCGCACAACGTAAGCCACTGCTACACTGGGTTTAAAATCATACCATTTTGAACGAGAGTTCCATAAACCACAACAGTGAGCACACCGAAACGATTTTTGAAAACTCGCCGCTAAAGGGGGTTTAATAGGGGATGAAATTTTGTATGAAAGATAACCATTACCACGGGAATTATAGACGGAACGACGCCTCTTGTCTCGCCCGTAGACATTGGCGGGTCTGTTTTTTTTTTGTTCACTTCTTGGTTATCGCTTATTGAACTCTAGATGAATAAATAAACGGACTAGTTTATGTATAATGTGGACAACAGGCTCATTTGCAAATCTGTTTTAATGGCCCCTGTATTTATTTTGTTAAAAAATTCGAATAGATAAATATAAAGTTATCGTATAAACCACTGCTAATTTTGACCTTGACAAGTATTGATTACTACTATAGGGGTATGAGGAACAGATGTAAAGTAGAAAAAGGAGGATCCCACGACCAGACAGGTGTTGTGTCTGGTGGGCAATTGCCCGACGATTGGTAAACTCTGCTTGCGCGATGCAGGATTTTGCGTGACGTCAGAGTACTGCGTGGTTCGCTTGTGGGGATGTAGATGTACTAGTTATTTATTTATTTTACAACAGTTAATTTTACATAGGCACACAGTATTTGATAACATAATAACGGTGCATAGTAAAGTTCACACTAATCCTTAGACTAGGCTTCCCCGTCTCGTAGGGGTTAGTTTCTCCCAGTAGATATTGCAAAAAAGTAGTGACATGTGTTACGTAAAAAAAATTGCGTAACACAACCTACAATGGCAATGCCTTTCATTTTGCCAGTTCCACAACAATCATTGCGTTATTTACGTTGTTGAGCAGACTTTGTCAAACTTATGAAGTAATGATGAACAATTTCCTTCAAAATCTTCCTGATTGTAATTGAAAGTGTGTTACGGCATTAGGGTGCTGGTAAGACTGCCTGATAGAATATTATTATTATTAACAAATTAATATTTAATATTTTTTTGGGCTTTTTACAATTTTACAAACGGTATCAAAGATTAGAGTCAAACAGACAGACAAAAATGCTGTAGACAGTTTTTGATTCAGACGTGTCTTGCATTACGTTTTTAATCTAAAAACTGGATTCTATACAGTAGTAAGTAATTAACATTACGAAACACAAACACGTTAAATTAAATTATTTGCCTTATTTCAGCTAGCAACAAAAACATAGAAAACTATACTCAAGCAGAAATTAATAATAAAATATGTAAACAGAACTTAATACATAATAAAAACCTTCAGGCATAAAGGGCGTGCCCGCTTACATTTGCAATGCTGCATTATGTTTATATAGCTGTTACTTGAAGTCACAAATGATAAATTATGGCCTTCTAAGTAAATTAAAGAAACAGTTAATTACTAATAACAATAACAGAACCATAGTCAGCAAGATACCCTGTCACCACAAGTGGCATCCGTTTACGAGCATTACGCAAATATCAGCTATTACCCCGCTCTCCATATTTGAGGGAAGGAGGCAACCCGACCCCTGACGCTACCGCAAGCAGTGACATCTAAGGGAGCATGTCGATACGTACATATCCATACAGGTTTTATGTAATTTGTGAGAAGCATCACTTGCCCAATTTATCCCTCACTTCAATCCTTCACTTTACAATTACCCTTCACTTTAGACTAGCACTTCTCCCAAATCCGTCAGAACTTCACGCCCGTAATCCTGGAAGGGTTAAGCAAAGGTGTACCTACCATTAGTACTCCTATATTTCGCCAGTTATGTTTTAGTCCCATTATAATAGAGACCATCTAACCATCAACATCCAACCGGGAAAAAACCCAGACTCCGTGTGGCTACCGAAACATTCTATTTAAAAAACCGAACATTACTTTGCCAGACCTGGGAATCGAACCCAGGGCCTCATGCTCAGCAGTAGCGCTTGGGACTAGTACGAGGTAGTAATATATTTTCCGTACAAAACTTACCTCGGCATCTTCATTCTCTTGCCCTTACCCCAATTTATTGTCTTCTTCCAAACTTCTCTATTAGTCGTCATCTCTGTAGTCACACTCTTTCTCGCCATATCATCTTTCAGACAGTCCATCCATTGTGTCTTTGGTCTTCCCCTACTCTTATTGTCATCCACATTCATACTCAAAACTATTCTCATCTTAAAAGTTTCCTACTTTTCCTGTTGACTGCGGGCGAACTTTTTGATGTTCTGTGAATATTACCCCTCCCCCGCGCGTTATTATTTTAAGACTGTTAGCTCTTATAGTATGTAAATATTATCTTCCATGTTTTTTTAATGTATTCTATTTTTATTGAATTGTTTCCAGGTCCATACCGTTTCATCGAGAAGAGAAAACACGTGAATATAACGTGGCATGACAACAATGGCACGGTGGCGTATCGCACCCAGAGGATTTGGTTTTTTGATGAACAGTCCTCGAATGGAACTCTCCAGGATAACATCACGACACTCAATGCTATTGCTGCTGTAAGTAATAACTTGTTTTTTTTTTCATAACTCATCATCATCGTTTCAGCTGAAAGACGTCCACAGCTGGACATAGGCCTCCCCCAGGCACCACCACTACGACCGGTTTTGTGCTTCCCACATCCAGCGGATTCCTGCGGCCTTCACAAGGTCATCTGTCCATCTTGTTCAGCGTTGGAAGGCCTCCTCCAACGCTACGTCTTCAGGTACGCGGTTGCCTCTCCAGAAACTTTTGGCCTTTCTCTCGCATCAACAAGGAATTGCTCACGCCATGGTAAAATATTAGCCAATATCAGCCAGAAGCTGAATATCCTAGGTGTGCATTTAAGTATCACCACTCGCGGAGGCAATCCGAAGACTATTTTAATGCACTTCTATAGCATACCGGTTGGATGAATAAAGTTCTTCGTGTTTTGATGAATTCAAAGAGTTGTGCTTATATTTTGGATTTTTGTACATATCCGTGAAATAATAGATCAGCCAGAATTATAACAGTTATCCATCCCTTCCCTTTATACACTACAGTTTCCGGCTAAATTCCACACAGTACCGAAGCTTTGTTAAGCTTCTCGTTAACTCTCATCGAGCTTGTAAGCCGATTACATGGAAGTTATAACGATTCAAACATTTCGGGTTTCATGAACTGTTCGTGAAACAAAGGCAAGACTCGTAAAATTTCACGATGGTTTTGTATTCTTCTTGCTTGCAAAGTTTCTTAATTGCCAAGGTCAAAGTTTACTCATAAAAGTAGATGAACTGCGTGTTTATTTATTTACTCTACCGAGGACTTTCTTTTATTTTCTCATTTCTCAATTTTTCAAAAGCCCGCAATCTGGATTTGTGCCCAGTTGATGGCAATAAGCTCGTACCCTATTACGTGGGACTTAAACAAAACAGGTGAAACGAGGATTTATTATAGGTTCACCTTTGTCTAACCATTCGAGCCAAACAGGCGTGATGTAATGTTGTGCCAGGCAGGAGATGCTTATCCAAAAAATGCCACAGCATTACATAACCTCTATATCTTAATTTACAGTCAGCGGTGTACCGCTCCAGATTCTGGGGCTTTCTCCAGCAGAAGGGCTTGTCAATGGGCCTGGCCATGTTCAACCAGAACATCGCTGTCTCCAAGCTGGCCAGGGAACTGCTGTTCGATGGCTATGAGGACCCACTGCTGGACCTGGCCAAGAGTCTACCTTCCAGTACCACGGGAGGAGCCCCGCCTGTTGATAAGTTTGCATGGTTTTATGAGGTGAGTACGTCTTAGCAAGATTTTTTGGTATGGAGTATGGGTAGATTTTTTGGAATCAATGACGCGTCATGTCAATAGACCAATTTATTTTTGGATTCTCTTAACTGTCCTCCATAAACGAGCTATATGAATACATCATGCCATGACGCAAAGAAAACCCTGTCAGGCAGCTCTGGGGCTGACTGCCAAGGGTCCTTGGGACATAGGTACGTAAATGTCATCATGTTAGGAGTAATTTCTAGTAGTATTTCTATATTTATTAGTAGTAGTGTTCAGTTTAATTTTTGTTGTTATGTTTTTTGTGGTGTACAATAAAGAATATATAAATATAAATATAAATAAATTTCTGGTTTTCCTTTTTACCCAAAATAGGACTAACCCATCTTGTCTAATGTTTCAGAGGAACAACTCTTTGGAGACAGACGGCTACATGGAGGTATCGACGGGACAGTTGAGCGGTACCCTGCCTGGACAGATCCTCAGGTGGAACTATGAGGACCACATCCCTTACTACGACGGGGAGTGCTCTAAAGTAAGTTAATAATTAGTATTTATAAATAGTAGATACATTTCACTGTTTCACAAAGAAATTGACTTTATGGCTCTAGCATTAGTTTGTCTATTAAACGGAAGTTGAATGGAAACACAAAATGAGCTAATTATTCACAGAAAACCTTAATTTTTCAGCTTTCAGGCAGTGCAGGAGAATTCATAGCTCGCAACCTGACCGAAGACTCCAGTTTTCCGATGTTCGTGCCAGATCTGTGCAGAACTGTGAACATGGAGTATGTGGATAGTGGGGAGCAAGACGGACTGCTGTACAACAAGTATGCGCTCACGCAGAGGAGCTTCGATAACTGTGAGTTAAAACGATGGTGATATTGTTTTAAAGCCTTCATTGGTGGCATACTTATGCCTGGAGAAGGTGGAGTGATGCATCGGGTTACTGCCGACTAACATAACACTGTAACCGTCGTCAGAAGAATAAGGACTACTTCAGAAGGTACTGGGATTTGGACTACTAAATACCATCTAGCAACTAAACGTCATTCTTTGATTTGGTCTGTTCGGTGGTAAAAACCTCGGGCGTTGTAATATCCTGTGCATCATGTCCACCCACAAGTCATTGCATTGTGCTCGTCACACAGAGATAAAGTAGAATCGGGACTCATACCATACACCTACTCATAACCAAACCGGAATACAGTAATGATGCTGGGCAGCAAATACTTGATGAAATTAGTCACAAGGAGGTCTTAGCTTACAGTCACTACTTATTATATATCTGTTCCATATTCATTTACAGCAACGAAGTCTTACTAACCATTTCTTCGATTCTCTTCTTTTCCAGCGACTACCTCACCATCCAACACGTGTTTCTGCAATGGCGAGTGCGCGTGGAGCGGCGTCATGAACGTGTCGGCGTGTCGGTTCGGCTCGCCCGCCTTCCTGTCGCTCCCGCACTTCCTGCACGGTGACGCACAGCTCCGGGAGCTCGTGACCGGCATGCAACCTGATCCTGACGCTCATTCTTTCTATTTTGCTGTTGAGCCTGTAAGTACGACCTTCCAATTGCTGATACTGGCACATTTGATTCACAATGGAAGAATTTTTAAGTCTATTTTAGGGAGTGACCACACTTGTAGACGCAGTATCTAGAGAGCCAGAAAGAGCTTTATGTCAATGCAAAAAGCAAGTAGGATGATGCGGTGGCAAGTAGGATGGTCGCGTCGTCCGTACCGAAACGAGCCGAATGACGTCTTTTACGGTGTGATTCGATTCCCTGTGGCATACAGGCTACCATCAGCTGAAGCAACAATAAAAATTACACCTTATAAACAACATTTAGACGATGCAAGTCATTCGTTGTTTAAATTTTATTTTATGTCACAAGCATGAAACTTGCATCGTGTTAATTGGGCTTTAGGGATAATAACGGTTCTCTATTGTGTTCCCTAACTATTTATCCATAATCTAAAGTGCCATACTGATTTTTCTCCTAATCATCATTTGTCCGAATGATAACTCGCATATAATACCACATGCCATAAAATTGAAATCCATAGATACAATATGCCCTAAATTTGTTTGTCATAAATATTACAATCTATATCTAATATTATACAAAAGACAAAAAACCGTTTTCAATAAAGTTCTAAATTCTATTATTTTATGTTTATTTATCCTAATAATATTTTTAAAACAAATTTGTATTACAAAGCTTTTGCTATGAACTTCAATCAATTTTGTTTTACAATAAAATTGTTTGTTATTTTACCAAATCCAACTGATATAATAATAATAGTAAAGATGCAAAAGCAATATGGCTTTTGTCACGGCTCCGGCGCCGGATGTATTATCACTCAATAAATCAGTTGATTGTGAACATGGGGTTTTCTTTTCCCTGTAAGCATGCAAAGAAGCATACATCATGCATGCAGCAAGCATGCTGCATGCAATGAGCAAGCATGCAAGCGAGCATGCAAGCAAGCATGCAGCATGCAAGCGAGCATGCAATGTGCAGCAGGTATGGTTTCTGTCACGGCTCCGGCGCTGCGGGGCTCCGGCGGTCCCACGCGAGCTTATCGTCGCAGATGGTTTAACGCTCACCACCGCAGCTTCATCTTGCTACAGCCTGAGCCGCGGCGGTAAGCGTTGCAACCACCTGCTCCTCAACTCGCGGGCCACCTCGCCCCTCCGCGCCTGCACGATTCTAAATTAAACTCTAGGGGTAGGGCATACAAGACTGCGTGGAATCGGATTTACAGCGATTCGTTTCTGTTACTAAAACCCAATTTTTAGCAAATGCAGCAAACAGTTTTATTATAAATGAACATTCGGAATAATACACACATTACCTAGGTATATAATATAATACTTAGGACATATGACTTTATTTCATGCAAAATTAGGAGATTCAATTATAGTACTCGATATTATGACAGAATAGTTTTAGAAGTAAAGATAATTATGTAAAAATTTTAGCAACAAAGTTTATAATAGCAAGCGTGTTATGGATAGTAATTTTCGTACAAACAATTTTAGGAGAAGAAAGGGAGTACCACTAAAACACATCAAAATATAATGTCTGTGCATGTGCTTACTGTAAACGCACTGTAGCCAGATACAGGACGATTCCCTAATTTTAAGGTTTTAAGTTTTAACGAAAAGATCTAACTTAACAATGCTTTTTTATTTTTCCAGAAACTAGGTGTCCCACTGGATGTGGCAGCCAGGTTCCAGCTCAATATATACTTGGAACCAAGTGACAACGTTAAGTAAGTATCCAATTGCCTGCATTATTCGAGAATCCCAACGAGACTCACTAAAACTTACCCAGATTGGAACCTACACTTTTTACACGACTGCCCAAAAGAGAACTGTTATGTTTTTATATAAATTGACAACCGGCTGATTGAAATTATTATTTAGCTGTTATTGGGAGATGGCATTGCCAAAAAATTAAACTTAAATTCGCTGGAATGAATTAAAACCAAAAGCCCGATTCTCGTACTTTTAAAGCGTTCAAATTTAAGTCGCAATCTCATCTCACGTCAATGTCAAAAACTTTTATGTAAAAAAATAATATAAATTGATTGTATTTTTGACAGTTTGAGACTGAAATTATAATACGAACGTTCTTAACAATACAGGAATTGCCCCTCAAATCTATAGTGCGTTTCATCAAAGAAGTCCCTTCGCTGTAATGTTGGTAGCGCTTAAATGAGTGCTGCCAGGCTGTGAAAATTATATTACCCAATAAATCAGTATAAATTGAAAACGAAAATTTATTTTGGTTGTTCTTTTTGTTTGGTCACCTTTCAACAAAGGTCTATAGAAAATTATACCTTACGTGTAAAGATAAGTATTCATAAAATTAAACTCTTAATATAACCATAATAATTATTTATTTGCGAAACTTCTTAAAGCTGTAATGATTAACAACAAAATTACTTTTTAAAATAACTGTGCTCCTCCAAAGGACCACTAGCACTAACACTAGCACTAGCACTATCTCCAGGGTCACTATCGTCTGAAGTATCTCCTATAGTTTATCTAGTCATCTCCTACACACATCAAAAGTGTCTAGGGATCAAGCATTTTTATGCGGATTTCTTGAGATTAAGATGTGGCTTTGTAATAAATTTATGATTTTATAAATTTATATGGATCCTTTTTGGTGCATTTCATAATTTGAATCAGGAACTGTGAATCAAATTCGAGTAAAAGATGAAAATCAGCTGTCAATATTTTCCCTATAAAAACATACAACGCATTGAAGACATTATTAGTGCTACTGTTTCCCTACTACTGATTAAAACCAACGTTATTATGGAGCGGCGACGTCATTTAAGCAGGGAAGAAATGCTCAGAGCCGTGGGAATGATAGAAGCTGGTTCCCGGCAACGTACTGTGGCTTTAGCTCTGAATACAAGTCAGAGTGTTATCAGTCGACTTTGGACACGTTACCGAAGCACTGGTACCGTGGCTGAGCGCCATGGAGGACGGTATCGCTGCACCACACGGAGACAAGACCGATACATTCAAATCTTAACTCGAAGAGCTCCAACAATAACCGCCATGATGTTAGCCGTGAGGCTTCATCACTCTTCAGGGAACTTAATTAGCGACCAAACAGTCAGAAACCGCTTGCATGAAGTGAACCTTCATTCCCGAAGACCGCTACGGGTACCACCTATAGCAATGCACAATCGTAGGATTCGATATCAATGGGCTCTTGAACACAGAAATTGGGCAGAAGAACAATGGCGTTTCGTGTGCTTTTCTGATGAGTCTCGTTTTGGTATGAGACCGGATACAAGACGTATACGACACTGGAGAACCCCTGGACGCCAACAGCGATTAAAATCCTGCCAGGAAGTCCTTCCTTATAGTGGTGGAACCATCATGGTATGGGCGGGTATTTGGATCGGCGGAAGAACTGAGTTGATTTGGATCAGAGGCAACCTCAACGCTCAAATTTATGCTGAGACGATTGTATCAGACGTCATCGTTCCTCTACAAGTGCCAATCGGTCCCTTATTTCAGTTAATGCATGATAATGCACGACCGCACACCGCAAGAGTTGTAAGACAGACTCTCGCCGCAGCTAACATCAATGTCCTGCCCTGGCCTGCTCAGTCGCCAGACTTGAACCCGATTGAGCATGCATGGGATATGCTACAGAGAAGAGCTCTGCCGAATATGGAGGGTATCCAGTCGCAAGAAGACCTTTTTTTGTTGTTGCAACGAACATGGGCGGCCATTCCACAGCGTGATTTGGATGAACTCATTTTGAGTATGCCAAACCGATGTTCTTGTGTTGTTAGTGTTCGCGGTAGAAACACGGATTATTATTTGTTTAAGTTACCCAATAAAATTTTAAAGAAAACTGTTATTTCAGTCTTTTTTTCGAACTTTTGTGTTAGTGGTTCAAATGTCAAAAATCCCTTTATTAGGAAAATGGCAAATTTCTTTATTAATGCAAAGGTGACTTGGTTTATCGTTACTGTGACAAACGAAAACACTTTATTTTATGAATCCTTAAAGAAAATTTTAATTAATATCAATCAGGAGAAAAGTTATTGCAAAAATATATGTTGATCCCTAGACACTTTTGATGTGTGTACTTCTATTATAAATCGATCTATTTTGTTATCAACAGTTACTCTATTGTTGAAGTACTTATCTTCTATGGTTTCTACGTGGCTGCATTCTTTTATCCACTCTTCTGGCGTGCTACTGCAAATTGCCTCTTCAGTTATTTTTACAATATTTTTTGCTTCCTGACCCACGTTTTTTTCAGCAATCCGCCTTTACAAAAGACTCAATATGAGTTCGATTGGATTCAGGTCACAATGATAAGGAGGAAGTCTTACAACTTTATGACCGTGTTCTTTTAACAATGAATCGACTTCGTAGATAGGTGGTTCTTTATGGTCTTTAATTATTTTAAAAGGTGTAGGTAGGCACCTACGGGGTAGCAGCGGGGACTAGGGAGCATCTAGTTCTGGCAATGGCAACCCTATTTTATGGCGGCGACGCGAAGTCTCACACATTCTAATGGAATTATTGGCGCTTTGTTACGTTTTTCACTCTCACAAAACGTTTCGACTTTCAACACCAACTCTCTTTCGCCACTTTTAAGTGTCTTCGGCGTGATTAAAACCGTAAAATAACTATAGATCTTGGAAAAACTCAACAAAGCCTACGATGCGTCTAGCGTTTGACGTTCTTGACAGTCAGGTGTGCCAATATAACGGCGAAGGGAATTCTTTCGTGAAACGCACAATACAAAAGTAAATACAACATTGATCGATCACTAGACCAGAGATAGCGAACTTTTAAAATACTTTTCAATAAGCTTTTTGGTCATTTTTCTTTTTCGTAATCTAAAACTATTTTTAACAGTATCGTTTTATGCATGACATTTAGCTATTCCTCTTTTAAACGGATTTTTGTTGTTATAGGCCACAACTCTCTCGTAATAGGAAACCTCGCCATTTTATGCTAGTAGACAGTAAGTAACATACCTTGTTTGTATTGCGGAATATTTGTGAGCTAAAAATATTAAAAAAAACCTTAAGTACTTTGTAAATGATTTTAGATTAATTTATATTTTTTTGAAATAATTGAGTAAAATAAAGCCACTGGTCACGTGAAATTGAACGCGAATCAGAGCGCGACACGTCACAACTTCCAGTCAAAAGTTTCAAATCGTAAATACCGTAGACAGAGATTCTCTGTCTACGGTAAAGACTATGGAGGGTAGAGACAAGGACAACTATCTCTGTGTAAGAAAAGTGTCCGTCAAAATGTGGTACATAAGGGTGGCGCTACAGTAGCCACCGGGTAAATTATAAAGCAATTAAAAAAAAAAAAAATATTTGATTTTTTTTACTGAATAAAAAAATATTAAATTTCCTGACTCGGCCATACTTCAATCCATAAATTTTTTCTCAGCATACTTCAGTCCGATAACAACTGTTACATTCATACCACACAATTTGCCTACGCTAGCGCCATTTTGGAGGGTTTTTGAACTATTATTTACTGTTTAAGTTGGACACTTTTTCAACTTTCACCCCATAAGAGATAGTTCTCCTTGTCTCTACCCTCCATAGTAAATACCTAGAAAAAAAATTATACGGCAGACATAAAGTTTCTTTTGCATTACCGATAGACGTACGAAAGTTCTCTGTCTACGTACGAAAGGTA
Organism: Brachylomia viminalis; assembly: GCA_937001585.2. Lineage (NCBI taxonomy): Eukaryota > Metazoa > Arthropoda > Insecta > Lepidoptera > Noctuidae > Brachylomia > Brachylomia viminalis. The sequence goes on along the minus strand of OW443302.2, from coordinate 25,378,207 downwards.
TGATGTTGAAAGGAATCACACTCATTGACAGAATGCCCCGTTACGACAGTCAAAATTAATTTACAGCTACGTTATAAATATAAAACAAATTGTTCTATTAAAATATTCGCTGAAATATTCGTATTTTGAGGTAAACAAACCTCACGGAGCATTACTAATTGGTTTCTCAGAAACTGTCAAGTGGCCTACTGTGCGGGAGTCAGTGGTGGTTCATGCCACATCTTCGACATATTGACCCCAAGGCTGCATGGCAAAACCACTCTCAACTTGCGTGTGTCTCTGCCTTCCAATCTAACCAAACCATGACCTAATTTCGTTTTTTCTATTGTCCACAGCCTCTACCAAAACGTACCCAGAATGCTCTTCCCAATATTCTGGGTAGAACAAAAAGTAAAGATGGACGCACAAGTAATCGTTGAGCTTCGATTTGTGCGAGCCATCTTCGATTGGGGCGGAACCGTCTGCGCCTGCACCGCCCTCGTGTTCGCAGCCCTCGTTACAATAGCGACCTGCTGGGCAAGAAAGCCTCAACATATAAAAAAGGAGTGTGTGTACGAGAATGCGAAAGACGAAGCCGAATTAAAGCTCAACCCTATATGAATGTTAAATTAGTTTGTGTACATACTCAAATGGAACGTAGATCTATGAAGGGTCGTTACATTCAACTGAACGTTGAAAAGAGATGTTCTGAATGACGAATTGGTTCGTCAACAGTTTTATTTGACTTAGGTAAGACGTTTGATGGTCATTTTAGCAAATTAAAAATGATATTTTTTGTAAGATTTTAAACAATTTGTTAGACTCCTGTTTTGTACGACTATGAGTAGGTAAAAAAGAATGGTGCGCGCGGGCCCCGATAAAGTTCTTAATTATTACTAAAACCGAGTTGTGCCAACCAGACAAATAGAAACCATTTTTATATACTTTGGCATATTAGCTAATGTTACTCCGTCCAGAAATAATACAAACGGTATTTACACCAGAGTTTCGAAATCTTTTTTTGTTTGAATTTTTAATAACAGCAGGGGTAACCAACCCGCGGACTTTTCTTGAAATAAATTTATATTTTGTAAGAATTATGCGTATCAGAATGTCCTGTGATATTGAATGAATGTGTGTGAATAACTTTGTGTTGTTATTTCTAAACGTTGCCATGTTAGTTTTAATATGGGGCATACTTATTATCACAAATAAAACATCGTTTTTAAAGGTATTTCAGGAGAAAATAACTATAATTTTTGATATTTCATTATAAATAAAAAGTATTATAATATTTGTGATAATATCTATACCATAGTAAAAAAATATAATGTATTATTAGTTTCAGACCAAAGAGATTTTATGTTAATCTAAAAAAATATTAGGTAGATTTTAGTATTTAATTAAAACAGATTTTCCATATCGAGTATCATTCCAATAACATTAGGAACTATAAATATTCTTGTAGTAGGTACCTAACTATAAAAGCTCATTGAATTTTGTGATAATCAGAGATATTGTTTTTATGCAATTTAAACAAATGACATATAATTTAATATCTTTGCTTTTTAATGACTAAAGGTAGCATTATTACCTTACTTTTTATACATTATTTTACTGTAACATAAGTGCAGTGAAACTAAATAAAGCAGAGCTATTTTTGTAACAAACTAACGCTTTTTTTTCTTATAATATTTTTATAAATGACAATAGTATAAGTATTAATTAATGTTATTTTGTAAATATAATGTAATTTAGTCTAAGAAATAATATACAATAATGTTCGACCACACCAAAAAAAAAAAACGCCTCTGATTAATTATCCAAAATTATGTAATTGAAAATGTTTTCAGCTGCTGCATTTACAAAGTAAAAATGCCTAATTTTGTATGTGGTCGTTTATAATAATAAAAAATCCCACCGCATTGCCGCTATCTTTATTATTGTGGTCTAAATCCAATGTGTGGTACTAACTACTAAGTATAATATTGTTCTCTAGTAAAATTAAATTGTGGTCATGTGTGGTCTGTGATTGTAAAAATATTGACTATACTCTACATCGAGACAAAAATACTTCGATACCGTGGCTGGTAATAATAGCTATGTAAATGTTAATTTAAATAATATTTGTACAAAAAAGTCATACCTACATTTTGAAAAGTATAAAAAAATAGTTGATTTATAATTTTTTGGTTTCATTTTACCTTTTTACTCTATTGAAGAATGTGAGACATATCGTATGAAGTTTTGAGAGTTAGCATGGGTAGGAATTTGTGGAAGAAGACAACTGCGCCGACCGCTAAGAACGATTTTGGATTAGGTACCTACACCACCGTAGGTGTGCGCAACCTGCATTACCTACTTATAACACTCTTTGGTGTGCGCAAAGGTGAAACTAATCAAGTAGGAATTTCAAATATTCGAAATATTCACAAAAAAAGGTATATCTATTAGAAGAATATTCTTTAGAAATAAACATCACCTTTGTACCTATTTTTCTGTTCTTTTCTTCTTGTCTGTTTATATATTAAGTATGTGTGTGTACATAATATATGGTTAAATAAATAAATAAAAATATCTCAGAAATGCCTCTTCAATTCAAATACGAAATGAATAAATAAATGTAGGTTAATGATTTTGTTATCTGAAGATAACTTCAGATAACAAAATCATTTGTCAAAAGACGCACCAGGAAAATTAATTTGTGTGACACCGCCAGCAACACGCATTAACACTGTCCTTGAAGGTCTCCAGGAAAGATCTAGCAAGAATCTAGAGCACAAACGTGATCGTGCAATTATGCCTAGTTCTAAGAACTGCAATACAATACCACATCCTGCATCCTCATATAAACTCATCCTGGGGACTAGACGGTTGATATTGTAGACTGCACAGCCAATCATGAGTGATATAGCAAAATTTGCAGCTGTAGTGACTCCTACCAGAAGGGAGTAAAGTGCTAAATGTATTGTTACGAGTGAGAAAGTAAGTTTGTGGTCTGAAGGACGATTTGGATTTTTATGTCGAACGGTTCGCGCGCAAGTTTGGTTTAGGCTAGATTTGCAGATTTGATCTGAAATATTCTGCTCCTAATACTTGATTTGTGTCAAATACCTTAGTCGCCATTTCTATCAGGGTTATTCGGTCTTTGAAACGTCTTTTAGCCAATACTAATACGTAGGAATTCGCGACCTGTGTTTTGGCAAATTATGTTTCCATATAAGGTTTAAGGTGTAACACACAAGAGTAAATTACTTGCAAGAGTCTGCTTAACCAGAGATTCCAGAACTGCTAGTGGCATATTAAAATCTTCCAGCTCCTTTCCTAGACATGGATTTAAGGAAAGGGAATGGAATCACAATTATTTGCTCTCAGATGTTGATTATTTTCTTAAACAATACATAAGTATTACGAAGGTACTGTTTAACTTACACGCTTACCTATCTACATGTCGTTCAGATATAAACTGGATGAACCTAGTCGATAAATTGAGATAACCGCCACCGAATATAAGATACGGATAACAAATGGGGTGAATTCACACAAGATACATTGATGAACCGACGAAATACATATATGTTACATAACGTACTAGGCAGTTGGATACCTTTTTTTTTTGAGGGTGGGAAATCATCAAATAACTTCTCCCGCTCTGGGCAGAGCAGGAGGGCGTGTCAGACTCTTACTGACTAAAACCCACCCGTGTTCCTTCAGTTGCCTATGCCAGGGGCCACGGTATCCCTCTCGGACTTTCCCGCAACCCTAGCAGGCATCGGCCCTAGCGGACCCCGTCATTGGTTCTGACATCTCATTGAGGCGCGCGTGGAACACAACGCGCCGTCGACCCGGGCCTGCCGAGCTATTCTGTAACATGTGAGCTTGAAATGAGTTGTCGATAGTGTCAACCCCTAGCATCAGGTAGAATGATAGCTCACTTCACCTAAGTTATCACGGTGAGATTGTTAAGTACAGAATCGATCGGCTGGTCCTTATCGAACGGTGAGCTGCCCATTGCACGCCGTTCGCAAGCCCACGCCTACGGTGGCCGGGAATCGGCCTGCGATTCCCGACGCCCAGGGCGTCTCCTGCGGCGGCTAGAGGCGTGAGGGCGCGAATTTTGCCTCTCCCTCACGCGTTCCGCCTCCTCCTTCGCGAACATTACTGCTTTGCAGAAGGAGCTGACGGCTTCCCATGCCCTCTCGCTCCGTACCATGGCCTGGACCAGGGCCGGAGGCGAGATATCGCCACGGCCAATCGCCTGCACGAGGACACGGCGGTGCTCCGCCCAAGCCGGACAGACCTCTACCGTATGTCCCACCGTGTCCTCCGGGCGATCCGCACAATGGTGACACCCGGGCGTTTCCTCTCGCTTTATCCGGAACAGAAACCTCCCGAAACAACTGTGTCCGGTGAAGACCTGCGTCAGGTGGCAGACGAGGACGCCGAGGCGCAGAAAACGTACCCGTGGCTGCCAATTTGAACATGTTTACACTTTCATCACATACTTTCTAAACAAACTATACCTACATAGTTATGTTCATGTAGGACGTCTCCTATCAGGCAGAGGATAAACAGGATTTCGTCTGAGAATATTACGTCACTATAAATTAGGCCTCTAAACAGAATTGCCCAGCAACGAAGTGGGTCTACAGTTGGTGAAGAGTGGACCTGAAAGACGAATTGAGTGTGGAATGAGGCTTGGGCATTTTGGGTATGGCGGTATGGGTGCTGGTATAATGACAGGAACAGGAGACATTTCAGCTTTGTTTCTATGGCAATGAATATGCGATGCCTCTGGTATCTATTGCACGTGTCCATTAGCGGCGGTGAGTCACATCTTCTTCGTATCATATGAATGGCAATTTCAATTGAGTCAGCTATCAGTTCCTGTAACGTGCAGACATGACAGGCTGGACACAATATTAAGTGTCGTTTGTGGAACAACACCACATTTACACTGCAGGGCGGAGTCATCTGTAGTCTCCATCTGAGCAGGTTTTCATCGGTTCAGCCAACCTGGGTTCAGAGTCTGTTTGAAGACTTCCAGCAACTGAGCACTTACTAACAGGTGCACAAGATACTTGTTTGTCTACTCCAAGGCAGGGGAAGTGGGCCCTTCTATAAACAGTACATCTATGTCCATCTCCTTCTCCTACAGGAAATGCAGCCACGATGCACGCTAGCAACACATGATAGGTGCGTCTGTTATCACTATATAAACGCTTCCTAACCCACCTAGGAACGTCACCTCTGTCCTTGGTAGCCGTACCATCTCAAAAGCACTTTAGAAGCAATCAAGTCGTCAGTTTGATTGGCCAATTTTATAATAAACAGGTGCCAGGGTACGCCAGTCAACCACGGGACGGGCGCGAACATTGTCAAGAACATTATATAAACTCTTTGAGTGAAAAAAATAATAAAATACAAAAAAGAAATGATTCGGCTGTTCATTTTGGCTGTTGCGGGTATGTATTTTTATTGATTTTCTTAATTAATAACAGTTGGAGAATACAATTACAGTCATATTAATTATTACATTATAGATTTTAACGTTATATGCTACCTATGGTAGATAGGGTACACAGCTTAAAGAAAATAGATTTTAAAAAACAACTGTAAAACGTCTCCTGCAGATTTTTTTGTAGCAACCAATATTTACATACTTATTGCTATTTAATTTTATCAGGCGCTTTAATTTTTCTTACATGCTTTATGAGTTATTCAGCCATCTACTAGTGAAAGAAACAACACGATTTTATTATTTTTATTTTGTGTTCACAAGTTAGGTACTCTCGCTCATTGTCTCAACAATAGTTAAGATTAATCCATTACAAGGTACCTAGACGGACAACAGAATCATCTGTGCTAATAGGTACATAATGTAATCTTTTATAATTTTTAACATCACGATATTATCTTGGACGTCCACGTCCATAAAACGCATGGAAATACGTACACGTTACAAAGTTATCGAGGACGGAAATTTCAAAATCAAAAGTCATTTATTCAAACTTGTCTGAGAATCACCCCTTTTTGAACGTCAAAATCACATAAGACAGTCCCCCCAAAACGCCCGCCCTTCACCACTTCCTAGTGCTTTAGCTGGGAAGAAGAAGTGGCGGAACAAACTCCCCAGCAGCACTGCTGTCTGTTCAGTTAGAAGAACTGGATTCTATATAGTAATAAGAAAGTTTATATATAGATGTAACTTGTAGCCACAAATGATAAACACACCACAAACTAGGACCTTCGAAGTAAAATAAAGAAACATTAATAACAATAACAAAACCATAGTCAGCAAGATGACCTGTCACCACAAGCAGCACCCGTTCACGAGCATAACAAGATCAGCCATTTTAAAGCGTCTTCATATATTTCCATACATTTTAATTCCTTGTGTTATCGTGATATCTTGACGTTGATGTGGAGGTCCTCGATCATATCATCATATTAGAAATTATAAGCGTCAGTTTAATTTTGTTTGTACTGAGTTAGTAGGTAATTGTAATGATTCGTCCGATATATTTATTAATTATCTATTCCAGTAACGTTCGTTATCATCAGTCTTTGTTATAATCATCAGCTAATAATGGTTTTAATGAGATCTTTACTAGCTTTCGAATAATGATTTTTAAACACAAACATAAAAGTTAGTCATCTAACCAAAACTCACATTGCAAACATTTCAGAAACAGTTTAAGCCAATATTTATACTAAGATAACCCAATTTCTGTTGGATTCTGTCGAAATGAGAATGACTCATTTATGAGAGGAGCTTCCGTTCACACTGTAGATCAAAGTATTATGTATTCGCGAACGTTCCCACCAGATGGAAGACTAGCCACAGACAGGTTGCGTAACTGCCGTGGTAGGATATTTACTACAAATTGGAGATTTAATTGGTAGGTAATTTAATAGGTAAATTATTTGTGTGGTATACACGGTGGCAGGGACATCAGGCACTACCTGAGACCATAGATTTAGTACATGATTCCGAACGAATCGTGTTCTGAGTTGAGCTGCACGATTGCTGACAATTGCGTGCACTGACTGGACAGGTCCTCTCAAACTGTGTGTTTCTCTCCTCAAAAGACCATTTTAGTTACCGATCTACATAGCCTTCACACGATCTGACCAAGATTTTGTCTAGACTTTAAAAGATACTGAGACCTCTGAGTTTGTTTCGGCCTTTTTTCTCAGAGTAGTCAGATAGGAATAGCAGGCCTCATCTAGTTAAAAAAAAAAATTGTCTTGTAAAAGTGTTTGTTTGTCCAAACCTACTTACAGAAGTCAAATCATCCCTGCGTTGAAATCTTTCGTTGGTTATTTAAAACAAAATTAGCTGTTCCATACATTTTGACCGCGTAGGTATAGAACTTCTCTGTGAAACAGCTGTTCTTATTATAACTGACGAAAAATGTCTAATATTTAATGAAAAATGCTAGAATCATGTGCTGAATGAATTCATGGTTGGATTAATGTAGAATAAATAAATAAAGACACAGTAGACGGTGCGTCATTTATGACTGAGAGAGCTAAAGTCAAGAGTTTAACCTTGAGTCTTTAGGAATATTAAGGTTTAGTTCTGTCCCAGTGCAAAGTAAAAGCAGTCCCTCTTCATACACAAAGAAGGCCTGTCTAAAATCGTGATTATCATAATATATAATACAACGAATAAGATATCAGGACCTGATATTCTGTCTTTCAACGCAAATGCTGGTGCAGCCGAGGTAAGGGTTCTGGTGTCTAATAACCCAAAACCAAACTCGTAGTTTAAGCTGAGCAAAAAATATTTTAAACCGACAAACAGTGGCGTAACTGCGTAATGCACTAACAGTAGAAATGGCCTGCATTTTGACAGTTCAACAACATTCGTACGCTGTTTAGCAGACAATAGTGGATGAAGACAAGTTATGGAGGAATGCAGCCGCAATAAAATCTGCTTTCTATTTGCTAATAACATCACCAAACGTTCATTTCGCGCCGTTAAACTCCCGCCATTACCTACTTCAAACGAATTTTAGATTGACAACACACGTTTCATTTTATTTATTGCAGCCATTTTCAATATAATCTTGGATCATTTTTGTTAAACATTTATTTCAACAGTAACTGAATTCTAGGAAACATATCTACTAACTTGGTACCTACTTTAATTAGTCTAATACTTACTAGAAACAAATAACATAAGTACCTAAGACTTAGTAGTAGTAGGTAAATTTCACTGGTCGCGCCCGCGCCGTCTTCGACGACGCGCGACGTTGCAATAGCATATTAAAGTAAATTCAAGAACATTTCAATATAATATTCTGCAATTTGTTGTCCATTAAGGTACATTTTTTCGCTATAAACTGAGCGTTTTATGCGTAGGTACATAATGGCTTTATTTTAATTCGCTACAAATAGCATTCAATCAACTATGATCAATATTGATCAAATTCTTAAAAGCCTAGAGCTCCAATCAAACAAAAACAGCCGGAATGAAAATCTACAAACAATATCGGGTGGCGAAATCAAGAACTAAAATAATTCAAGGAAAAATCATTACTCTTCGTAGACTACTAGCGCCATTTAGGCTTGTTAAATAGTAGTGTTTTACAACATCACTGGAAGGTTACGTTCTTTGGATAAAAGTACTAAATTAAGTAGATTACTAGTGATTAACATTCGATACTCAAAGATTTAACAGTGAACTACATACATTAAATAATTTGGTTTGTAAAACTGCATTATTCACGATTTGTTTACTCCACGACTATCCACGACGATCGAACAATAAACGTCCTTGAATCCACTTTTTTTACACAAGTTGTGTCATGACGTTTGGTTTTAGTGTTGTCATATCAACAATTGAAAATGTATCTACGAATTATGTACGTTTTGGTAGAAAAGGTAATAAATTGTGTTTTTTTGCAGCCATTGTGGTGAGGTCAGAGGAAGAACCAATGAAGAACTTAACAACAATTTCCTGGGCGCATGCCGTCAATAACAAAACATACCTACAAGCTACTTTAGCAAGTGAGTATGACTATTGTCTTAAATTATTATTTCCTATTTTAGTATGTACCTAACATAAAAAATATAATCTTTCCTTTTGGCTTTGCCGAAGTCGGGTACTAAATAAAGGAAACAATCATAGGGATAACAAAGTAACAACCCATTTGTGATTGTGATGACAGTTTTTGTCAACCCCTATCAGCCCACTCATAGTAGTCGCTTTTTCGGGACCGGTAATTAAGAATATAATGTAGTATTTTTTACATAGAATACATTATCCTCATATTATTATCTGGTAGGTATATAATTTATTATTTGCTTAATAACAACAGCCTCACGGGTCAATCGATCAGGTTAAGCTACGCTTGCCGCAGTTGATCCGTGGATAGGTAACCATCTTTACATACCAAGACCCCTCCATGCCTCGGAACGCACGTTAAGCCGTTGGTCCCGGCTGTCATTCGTGGATGTCAGTCGTTATGGGTCGCCAAAAGCCCGAAAGTCTGACAACCGGTCTTACCAAGAGGTATCGTATTACCCAGTAACTGGGTTGTAGAGGTCAGATAGGCAGTCGATCCATGTAAAATACTGGTATTCAGCTGCACCCGGTTAGACTTGAAGCCGACCCCAACATGGTTGGGAAAAGGCAGGCTATTGATGATATAATTTCATATACATATAGACTTGTTCTAAATCAAACTTGGTCAAATTAAATTAGCTGACGAAACTTCACCACCTTGATGGGTTTCCTAATTTAATTCCATCATCAATAAGATCTTGGTGATGATGAATCTTAATTTCTTCAGTGGGAGGGGTGACCGTGACATCACAGCGTGCCTTATCAGTAGGTATACCAGCGCTGCAGTATTTATTTTTAAATATTAAGCATTATGCATGTGCATTATGCTGAGATAGGAGCCTTTTTGGCCTCGCACAGGTCTTTTATATTTTTTTTGTTGTTTTGTCATTGCGAAACAATAACGTTGATTTTGTTATTTTTAAATGATCTTTTTTTGCTGTTTGCGTTTCCTGTGCGTGTCCCAAATAATAATATTCTTCTTTCTTTCTTTCTAATGGCGATACATTAAACAAAAAGTATGATATTGATACATATCACGTCTGTTAGTCGTCAGCTATTTTAATTTGTTGTCTTATGGGGAAATAGTACAGAGGCGCCTACATTATTCACTCTACAGAAAAAAATGATTAGAATTTTAATGAATATCAAAGATACAAATTCCTGTAAACCACACTTTAAAGACCTGCAATTATTAACCCTGCCCTGCCTCTACATATTTGAAATTTGTAAATTTGTACGAAAATATCCACAATTCTATACCAAAAGAGGAGATATTCAAACTAAAATATCACTCAGACATGAAAGCAGATTAAACATACCCACTTCACGCATAAAAGTGCACTCTTCTAGTACATTTGTTATATCCATTAAAATATATAATAGGTTACCGGAATGCATCAAAAATATAAACAACAATAATATTTTTAACAATAAATTGAAACAATTTCTAATAATCAAAAGCTACTACACCATTGACGAATACATTAGAGATAAATTTCATAAACAATAAAAACCATTTTTACATACCGTCCGCGAATCGTCTGCCAAACCTGCATTTAATTTTGCAAATGTTAATATTTTTATTTAATCTTTTTCTTAACAAAAAGCGCCTTCATCCTCTCTCCTATTAAACATTAAATTTGCTGTGCCCGACAGGGTCCATAATTGATTCGATGTTTTAACACACCAACTGTTATAATGTACACATTATGGAATGCAATAAAGTATTGAGTATAGAGTAATTTGACCCTGTTGTTACATAGCTCAAACACTATTCCAACATACTCAAATTATAGTCAGTGAGATTGCTCATTAAAATCGTTTACCAAGACTGTAACCAATTCGGGTGAGGCGGCAAGCCTCCTTGCCGGACTGCCGCCGTGGGATCTGGAGGCAATAGTCCTCGCGCGCCTGTGTGATGAGTGGCGCGCGGAGGCACTACGCCGGGGGGAAACCCCGCTTCCGCGGCAAATCGCGGCGGAGCGGACGGACCTCCGGCGCGATCTCATGGCGGCATGGAAAGAGCGACTGTCGCAACCCAGCGCAGCGCACGCCACGATAGCGGCGGTAAGACCCCTCTTTGAGGAGTGGCTAGAGAGGCGTCACGGCGCCTTCACCTACCGCCTGACGCAGGTCCTCACCGGACACGGATGTTTCGGGAGGTTCCTGCACATCATCAGGCGGGAGGAAACGCCCGGGTGTCACCACTGCGATGATCGCCCCGAGGACACGGTGGAGCATACGGTAGGGGCCTGCCCTGCATGGGCGGAGCACCGCCGTGTCCTAGTAGAGGCGATCGGCAGCGGCGGCGACCTCTCACGCCCGGCCCTGGTTCAAGCCATGGTCCGGGGCGAGGGGGAGTGGGAGGCAGTCACCTCCTTCTGCGAAGCAGTCATGCTAGCGAAGGAGGTGGCGGGACGGGAGAGGGAGAGAGTCTCCATCCAAGCCGCCGCGGTGGATGCTCCGGGCGTCGGGAGCCGCGTGACGACTCCCGGCCACCGTAGGCGCGGGCCTGCGGGCGGTGAGTAATGGGTAGCTCACCGTCCGATCAGGACCAGGCCCGTGCTGGACGGCGCGTACGTGTTCCACGCGCGCCTCAAAGAGATGTCAGCATCGAAGAGGGGGTCCATTAGGGCCCAAGCCTGCCGGGAAAACGGGATCATCCAAAAGGGGTACCGCTGACCCGGAACATAAAGGGCCAAGGAAGGAACACGGGTGGGTTTTAGTCAGTAAGAGTCTGACACTCCCTTCCGCTCCACCATCATTCATCAATCATTCAATCATTCAAGAATCATTTGATGATTTCCCATCCTCAAAAAAAAAGAAAAAAAAAGACTGTAACCAATAAAGACATTAGTCACCGAATAGTTCAGCTTAATTGCAACTTACAAACTGAAATCAGAACTAAATAGCTAACACATTAGCTCATAATATTAGGGGTTATAGTATGAAATTGCCGATTTGTACTGAAAAATTGAAATTAGTTTTTTTTAAAATTTAACTTACCTATTTATTTAATCAAAATATATAGGTACCATTATTATCTATACATTGCTGCCATCTAATAGGAAGGTCATTTATGCCTTTGCGATAGAACTCTCGTGATCTAGATTCGACAAACTGTGTTAAAGCATTTTGTACTGCCTCCCGAGAAGAAAACTTTTTATCACGTAGAAATTGGTCCAAATCACGAAAAAAATGGTAGTCCGTTGAAGCATGGTCTGGCGAATACGGAGGATGACGAATGGTTTCTAATTGCAGTTCCTGTAGAGTTAAAACGGTTTCTCGTGCTGTATGAAGTATATATACGTGAAGATCGATTCATGAGTCGGGGCTGTTTCACTGCTAGTTTTGCTATCATTGTTCGGAGTTCGGTTCGGAGTTCGGCACAGTAGACATCTGCCGTTATTGCTTGACCAGATCGGAGAAAGCTATAGTGAATAACACCATGCTGAGACCACCAAACAGTTACCATTACCTTTTTATTGGTAAGCTTTGCTTTAGGACACTGTTGCGGCGTTTGACCTGGGTCAGCCATTGCATTTTTCGCTTACGGTTATCGTAAAGAATCCACTTTTCATCACATGTCACAATTCGATCCAATATTTCTTCATTTCTGTATCGGTTCAGCAAGGCAACACATGTTTCAACACGCGTTTCTTTCTGAAGATCAGTCAAGTCACGAGGCACCCATTTCTCATATTTTATTATTTTTTTGATTTGACGCAAATGAGTCAATATTGTTGGTAAGGTAACGTTAAACCATGCCGCTAATTCCTGGGTAGTTTAGCTCGGATCGGCTTCCACCATGTCTTTCAATTCATTGTTATTCACCTGTGTGGCCGGTTTTCCACGTGGTTCGTTCTTCAAATCAAAGTTTCCATCACGAAAGCGCTTTTAAACCAAAATCGCACGGTGCGTTTAATAGCAGTCCCCTCTCCAAACGCAACATTGATATTTCGAGCTCTTTCTGCCGCGTTAGTTCCGCGTCGGAACTCGCATTCAAAAATAACTCGAATCCATCCATCTTTCTTGTCTAAGCTGAATAAAATAACAAACGGAAAGTCGATAATCGAATGTTGCACATTTTTTAAAAGAAGAACTTCATAGGTACCATGTGAAAAAAGTTTCGCTCAAAAATCTCAAACCTTGAAGGTACTATGTCAATTCGAAGTACCTAATACAATAAAACGGCAATTTCATACTTTAACCCCTATTATTACCATTAAAGCTGCATTCCGTTACTAGGAATACTAGCAGCTGTGCCACCTATCAATCGACTACAGCTATCTTCTATCTCTTTCTAACGTATAGTGGTAGAAAGAGAGAGAAGCTGGTTGTTAGCACAAGAGTAATGTGAATTGATTGAGTGTGACAACACTAGAAGTTTGGGGTGTGGCGTAAGTTAAAGAAGTAGGCGGTGAAAGGTTTTTTGATTCATTTTCTTAAATTTGTGTTGGTAATTTATTATGTTGATAATACTTTACAAATTTATTATTGACACGTTTTGACGTTCTATAGTTGAATTATCAGTTACGCAAATAGTCTATAATACTCTTACTATGGTGGGAATTACAAAGTATGAGAGGGAAGTTTGGTATTTACATCATGAATCATGATCGGTAAATACATTTTCAAGCCGCTTAGGGTTGAGACCCTCGGGCCGTGGGGTCCGAGTGCTCGTGGTTTGTTTATAGAAATCTCCAAACGGCTGGTTGACACTTCCCGTGACCCAAGGGCTGGCTGTTACGTTAGCCAGAGGCTAAGCATAGCCATACAACGTGGCAATGCCGCCAGTCACTTGGGTACATTACCAGTCGACAGTGATGCAGAGGAATTTTACAACACGATTTTCATTTATTTTTTGTGATAACATCCACACAAGGTCTTCAGGTCCCGAACTAGGTAGAGCCTGTACTACGGTAACCGAATTACTGATATACATATTCACACCCAGACACAGGTCAAACAGACATGTTCATGCACACAAATGTTTGACTTGTCCGGGGATCGAACCCGGGACCAGCGGCTCAGAAGGCAGGGTCGCTACCAACTGCACTAAACGGACAGTCAATAAAAAAAAAAGTAAATACATTTTTGTTTGTTAATAGTTGTAGTTAGGTTAGGATATTATATTGTTGGGAATGGCCAGTAGCGAGTAGCACCACGCCTATAAAAGGAGTGTCACACAGGGGGGCCCTCTGGCTGGAGGCTTTGAGTTCGCTCGAAGCCACCACAGGAAAGACCGGTTAAGTAGTCACGGCCTCTCAAGGCCAACTACGAGTTGCCATACAAAAAAAAAAAAAAAACTGTTTGATTTGCTCGTCAAACGTCGAAGCGTTCACACGTCTCAGCTATGTCATATTGTTGTCAGATTTGCATCAGAGTTTGTTTATAAATATCTTTGTGTTCTAATTACAAATATTTATCGATTGCATTAAAATTGTTCGAAGCCGTAAATTTTTTTTTATGAAATCCACCGCAGGTTCTTAAAAATATTTTTATTTTAATAGATGTTAGTTAATTTAGTATAAGAAGTTTATCCAGTGTTTATATTTTTATCGTTTTACATCATTATTACATCATTAAGTAAACTCAAATCTGTCTAAGTCGATTGAAAAGAAAATGGGGTCCGCTAGGGCCGATGCCTGCCAGGGTTGCGGGAAAGTCCGAGAGGGATACCGTGGCCCCTGGCACAGGCGCCTCGAAGTCCCTTACACCCTGTATACAAATGAATCAGTCTTTCTCCATTACAACAACAGATTTCTTCACTAGTTGTTTGTAAGAAAGTCCCATAAGTCCATAATTCGCACCATACGTCATCAGGAATAGCTCTTATTTCCAACATTGCCAGTTCATGGAACAGAACCATTTATAACAATTAACGTTATGACAGATTTGGGCTTCACACGTAGTACGAGGAACCACAGAGTAACATAAAATCAATGGAGAACTCATCAACTTGCATCATTCATCATCAAATCATTAGAGCATTCTATGAGAAAGTCAAGGAAGTAAACAAAAGGCCTGATTAATATGATTTCCATCGGTTTACGTAAATATACAAGGTGGCATCGATGCGCAAACTGTAACATGTATGGATTCAGTACAGTCACGAGCACTAATAACTATACACTTAGCAAAATTTAAAAGCAATTTTCTTGTAGAATATTGATTGCAACTTTGAAATAACACCTATTTCATAACAGTATAGGTTCCAAAATACTATGTTCGTAACCACATAAAAATACAATCAATACAGTAGGAGAAAATCACATTTTGAAGTTGCTAAGTGTATACAATTATAAGTGCTCATGATTGTACATGATTCTGAACCTCCTGCGTTGAAATTCCGTCAAAAATACCCGACGAACAATTTTATTTATTTATTTATTTAATTAAGGTTCACCAACAGTTGTTACAGACATTACACAGATACATACGAACATACAAGTAATTGTGTCTTAAAACTAACTGCACAACCAATTACAGGCAAACACCACATGCAAAATGCTCTTTAGAAAATATAAATTAAATTTTAAAGACTGTACTTACAATTCTAGATAATAATGATTAAATACTAATACTAATACTAATGACGTCTGACAAATGTCGATATTGAGTCTGCGTGGACGTCAACCAGGTCGCTGCGTTCGTTTATGAGTTTGCACATGCGGGGTACAGGTGAATTAGCACCAGACACTGTACGGCGAGCTGGTGGAGCTAAGGGTGTTATAGGTTTGCGAGGTGGTCTACGGGGTACCCTGAAGTTGAACCTAAATACCAATTGTGGGCAGTCGATGGTGTTATTGAGCAGTTTATATGCGAATCTTCCCTTTGGGTACCCTAGGTAATTTCAACGCAAGAGGCGTTGAAATTGTTCGTAGGATATTTAAAAAAAAAAATGTTGTGCCATACATTTTGACCGCGTAGGTATTTTGCTTTTTTATGAAACAGCAGATTTCTTATTTAATAACCGACGAAAAATAACTACTCTAGGGGGTATAGAATGGGCCAAACGCCTCCTGCCGGAGGCTCTACGCGGGGGTCGTGCGTTCCATGGCCCTTTACGGGGCACCGGTGTGAGCGCGTTCCTTGAGGCGGCGGCCAGCCCGCTGGTTGAACGCGCCCCAAAGGGTCATGGCCACCCGGCTGGTCCGGGGATACCGTACGATTTCCGGTGAGGCGGCGAGCTTCCTTGCCGGATTACCGCCATGGGATCTGGAGGCAAAAGTCCTCGCGCACGTTTGGGAGTGGCGCGAGGAGGCGAAACGCCGGGGCGTAGCTCCGCTGCCGCGAGAAATCACGGTACAGCGGACAGAGCTCCGGCGGGATCTCAGGGCGGCATGGAGAGTGCGATTGTCGCAACCCAGCGCTGGGCACGCCACAATTGCGGCGATAAGTCCCCTCTTTGAGGAGTGGCTTGAGAGGCGCCACGGCGTCCTCACCTTCCGCCTGACGCAGGTCCTCACCGGACACGGTTGTTTCGGGAGGTTCCTGTTCCGGATAAGGCGGGAGGAAACGCCCGGGTGTCACCATTGTGTGGATCGCCCGGAGGACACGGTGGAGCATACGGTGGAGGTCTGCCCGGCTTGGGCGGAGCACCGCCGTGTCCTCGTGGAGGCAATTGGCGGTGGCGATCTCTCGCGTCCGGCCTTGGTCCAGGCCATGGTACGGAGCGAGAGTGCTTGGGAAGCCGTCACCTCCTTCTGCGAAGCAGTAATGTTCGCGAAGGAGGAGGCGGAACGCGTGAGGGAGAGGCAAAATTTGCGCCCTCACGCCCCTAGCCGCCGCAGGAGACGCCCTGGGCGTCGGGAATCGCAGGCCAATTCCCGGCCACCGCCGTAGGCGCGGGCTTGCGAGCGGCGAGCAATGGGCAGCTCGCCGTTCGATAAGGAGCAGGCCCGGGTCGACGGCGCGTTGTGTTCCACGCGCGCCTCGAAGAGATGTCAGCACCAATGACGGGGTTTGCTAGGACCGATGCCTGCTAGGGTTGCGGAAAAGTCCAAGAGGGTTACCGTGGCCCCTGGCACAGGCAACTGAAGGAACACGGGTGGGTTTTAGTCAGTAAGAGTCTGACACACCCTCCTGCTCTGCCCAGAGTGGGAGAAGTTATTTGATGATTTCCCACCCACAAAAAAAAAAAAAAAAAAAAAGGGGGTATAGAATCATGTGCTGATATCATTGTTACAGTTTGCGCGTCGCTGTCCTGCCACCCTGCATAATATGCTGTTGCTAATCTTAAGTCCAAAAAGCTAACATGACTTGAGATTTACATGTTAGAAGCCGTTTTCTAAAGTGATAAAGTTATCATTGTTGCGTTGCAAAAAAGAGACGGCACTATTCATCCATCACTTTCTCACCCTGGAATATGTATGGCTTAAACAGCCTGAGACACTTCAATATCGGCCACAGGCTTACCCAGGACTAAAATAATTTGGACGACGTTGATCAACGACCGCTATAAAATACTTTCGTCTTGAATCACGAGTATATTAATGAATAAAATTAATATAGAATTGACGTCTACGAAATACGAACAGCTTTCATTGAACAAATGCTTGAGTTGCGCGTCACTAATATCTTTCGTCGAGACTACCTACGTATAGGTAATGTTTGCACAGATGGCTTTGTTACTCCATTTGTTTGGTCATCTGTGTGTAGAGCGCGCGAATCGTTTGAAACAATAATATGCTAATAGGATTGCTTACAAAAGTTGCGGTTGCCAGAAATTGTAACGTAAATATGTATGCTGTTATATAATTAGAGTATTTAACTTTAGTTTTGAATAACTGTAGTGACGTGCAGTTATATTACAGAAGATTTTCTGTTTCCTGGCATAGGCTACTTTTCGACTTTAAAATGTTAACGTTAATTGTTAATGTTTTTCAATAATAGGAGTCATACTACGGGATTTCATCAAGAGGAAAAGCAGTACGTGGTTCAACAACAAACTGTGACCACCTTTCAGTTAGCTCAATATGGTGATTGTGTCCTAATATAGAATTCCTTTTTGAAACTGGACGATTAAGTGGTCTTTGAGAAGCCTATGTTCAGCAGTAGACTTCATGTAGTCATCAGCTTACATCATGCTTCATGTAGTATGTATGTCGTGCAGCTGTCGACTATTTCCGTTTTCTGCTCTCGTGATTAGAGATTTCTTTCTGTTTTTATTTTTTTCTTAATTATTAGAGCAAATTGTCTTTTTTGTATTCACGTGTTTCTGTGACAAATAAACCTATTTTACTTTATTTCTTTCCTTTGTTTATCAGTAAGCTCAATCTTTGTGGTTTTTCCTCCTAAGACCATTTCAAACACCAATCTACATGGTCTTTTTAGGACCTAATTTTGTTAGTTTATGTCTGGACTTCAAAAAAAGCCTGTGACCTCTGAGTTTGTTTCGGCCTTTCTTCTCAGAGTAGTCAGATAGGAAACGCCAGCCTCATTTAGTTTTTAAAATATGATTCTCGTGTAAAAGTGTTTGTACAAACCTACTTACAGAAATAAAATAATTTATCATGGTCTGATATTACAAAGAGAACCTCGTACTAATGGAATGGTATAAAAACATGCTGAGCTAAGCTTGACTCTCTGGTATAACTGCGATATGCCAGAGAACTCCTGTTTATGGCTACCCAAAGACAGTTTGTTTCACTAGTCGACTGACTATTCTTTGTACTGTGTGTTTCGAATTTGTCGTAAATAAATGTATCTTCCTTCAATGTTTCTTTCTGTACCTTCCAACAATTTAGTTCTAAACAAACCACACATTCCAGGCTCTGTCTGCATGCTAGAAGCTGACATCGTCATGGGCGCAGTCGTCGGCAAGGATGGCCCACCCGTCCCCATTATGGCCCATCCTCCTGCGACCACCTCCGACCTGACTCTAGCCGAGTTCTTGGACACCATAGCCAAGCATAACGTGAAGGAAACCAATCCGGCCAATAAGAAGGGGGCTAAACTGGACTTTAAGAGCATTGAGGCGTATGAACAGAGCCAGGAACTGATCAGCAAATATCAGGTACGGATGAGGTTTTAAAAAAATATTCAATTCGGTTTTTTTCAACTTCAGTTTCTCACGCTCTCATGAAAGGTTACAAAGGTACGCACGGCTACAGATCAAGCTCTACATGTCCAGTATAAGCTGATCTCGCATTGTATAGGATTTCCTTACAAAGAGAGGTCAGTGTAAACTGGAAATGTATAGCTTGATGTGTAGCCGTGTGTACAAGAATTTCATGGAGATTCTTTCCAGTACTTTTCCGAAATCTTGTACAATGTAGATAGTTAGGGTAGGGGCTCGTGGCTAAGTAATAACAGCCGCACGGGTCGATCGATCAGGTTAAGCTACGGTTGCCGCGTTCGTTCCGTGGATGGGTGACCATCTTATCATACCGAGACCCCTCCGTGCCTTGGAAAACACGTTAAGCCGTTGGTCCCGGCTGTCATTCGTGGATCTTTGGCAGTCGTTACGGGTCGTCAGAAGCCCGAAAGTCTGACAACCAGTCTTACCAAAGGGTATCGTATTACCTAGTAACTGGGTTATAGAAGTCAGATAGGCAGTCGTTTCATGTAAAAAACTTGTATCCAGCTGCATCCGGTTAGACTGGAAGCCGACCCCAAAAATAGTTGGGAAAAGGCTAAGTAGGCAGATGATGAATGTAGACAGGTAAAAAAATAACAATACATCTTGGTGTTAGGTATTTCGACTTTCTGAGAACATGTCTCTTATCGGTACTTAGGTAACTCCTAATTATCAACTTCCTTACAAATTTACAACAGATTAAATAGAGAAGTTTTCAAGAAACAGTAGCTATCATTTAGGTCTTGTAGGTCGTGTAGCTATTGTGTTTCTGCTAATCTATTTTGTAATAATCTCACAGTGAAAATTAGGTGAGCTTGAAGTGTGCCCGGCATCTCACTTGATGCTAGGGATTGACACCATTCACTTCACAGATTTTAAGCTCACCTCACCTAAATTTTCACGGTGACATTTTTACAGAATAGACCGACTGATTAGCTGGTTTCGAGGATAAGGAGCTATGCCATGTATCTGGCAGTTGTAGGGTAGATGGTTCCTGGAGTGTATCTAAAGGTCACAACTTTGTCACCCATTGGTTTCGTAACAGACAACTAAGAGACATAGAAGTCCGTACCCAATTTAAGTGAATGAAATAATCAATTAAGTCATCATTTGTTATAATTAGTAATAGCATCAGCCATATTTCATGGGGAACCATGCACTAAGACTGTACTACGCACAAAAATCTACCTTACCGTATTAAAATAAGGTTGTATTTCCTAAACTTGGATAAAGGGCTTGCTATTTCTCTAGTCATAGGAATGTAGGCTCTATTAGAATAGATTTAATGGTGGATATTGTGTAGGGTGATGGGAGCAGACATCTTAATTAGAATAATGACATAGCGTGTGAATAATCGGGAATTTAAACCAACATCTTGTGTGGTCGGTCTGTGTGGGGGTAAGGCCATAAGAACAGCGAGTGCATAAGCGGTAGCGGAGCGTTATTAAGGCGCTTTCCTGAGCGAACGACCTTGAGTGTTCGGTCCTTCTCTGCTCCGCCGCTCTGACCCACTCTGTCCAGCTCCCTCCGCACGCCCCTTTATCATTGAATTCACTCAATTTTAGGAATTCAAATTTAATCCCCAAATCAATAGACCGTCACCTTTAGCAAAGGATGCATGCAACCAATAAGTTTAGTTTTTTTTTTACGAAGAGATTTTAAATGTATTTATAAACACATAAAACAAATAAGAACATGCAATGTGATGATAGGATATCAAACATTAATAATATGCTTTTAGATGTAGTTTGTTTCTCTTAATTAACGAATTAAAAGCCGCTGAATAACGCACTATCGCAAGATTTTTCCCGGGGTAGCGCCTTATGCCACTCTCATAATAGGCTTTAGAATCTTTTATTTATATTCAACCGCTTTTGTACAGTTATTAATTTTATAACGTTAACTAGGTTGTGTGTGCGCATCAGTGCTAACACTAAATCATGAACTTCGAAATTCGCCCTTATTTATTTATATATTCTTTATTGTACACCACAAAAAACATAACAACCAAAATTAAATACCCCCCCCCCCCCCCTTACTGCTGCAACAAACATATGCTGTGCATGTGCATGTGCTGTGTGTGTGCATGTGCTGTTAGTGTCACTTTGTTACCATGTCATGCGGTTAACTGGGAAGTACACACAACTATTACCTACTAACACAAAAATATATGCTCCCATCAATTAGAAAATTTGACAATAAAAACAGCGTAACAAAGATGCTACTCAACTCGCAACTGCTAATTTAAACCATATTGACCGTTCTGACACCGCACTCACCACTCAATTGAATTAGACCTTTTGGACCCCCATGTCGCTGTTTTTATGGCCCCACAACAACAACAACACAGATGAACCGAGGCGCATACGCATATGTCCCGGGTCGCTAGAAACATTTGTTACAACAACGACCCATGATTGAGAACCCCTGAAAAAATGGCGGCTAGTAGACAGATTTAGCAGATGTGTAGTATAGGTGTCACTTATTAATTGCTTGCATCCTGGGCGTGGGAATTCTTTTGTTTTGTATGCTGTTCGTGCCCGGCGTCGGCGTCGCCCGAGGTGAATTTCCTACAAAAATAGCATCAAAATTTCCGACTTTCTCGGAAGATTTTCCAAAAAAAATCATCCATACAAACCTTGTTCTGACAAATAAAAACACAACAAACAAAAAATTGCCAAATATGTGCGCAGCCGATTTGAAGTGATGCGCGAAAGGCAACATTAATATTTTTGGTAATCGAATTTTATTTAAATAGATAATTGGCAGGCAATTATTATCTATTTAAATAAAATGCGATTACCAAAAATATTAAAATTATTCACAATTATTAAAGAAGGAAGGTGTTATTTTTTTTTATCTGTATATTTAATTTTAATTACACTATCGACACTACAGGCGTGAGGGGTACAGATATCTAAATACGATAACATAAAAATAAATATTATTTGATGTTTTATGGGGGGTCAACGACCTCTGGCATAGTTGTTACTTGAAGTATGAGTTGGGATAATCTGTTTTATCGTATTTATTATCGTTACCAATCACGTCTGTGAAGTATAGACGAAAAGAAAACTGATTTTCAAACTGATATTTCAAGTGACTGCGCTAACAGCGGTCAATGACCCCACAAAAAATCACAAAATAATTTTTATTTTATTGTGTTTAGTTAGCCATTGGATACCCATCACATCTGCGGAGTTTCGCTAGCTAATTCGAGATGTAAATCAACATAAATTCCTATGTTGCCCGGTTAGATTGCTCTAAGAAAAAGTCGCTGAATGTGATATTGGTTTCTCGTGGCGTGTACGAGCGCTTTTATAATAATGGGTCAAGCTTCCGTGTGGTCCGCGGCAGACGAGGCCACCCGCATTTGATTGGAAAGGTCACAAAGAATAGGAAAGACACAAAGAAAGAAAATATGTGTATTTGGCACATGCTCAAGTACACACAACAACAAAGAAAAAACTTAAATGTAAAAAAATATATAAAATAGGCAGTAGCATCCTTCCATTTATTAGATACCTGGCAGAAGTAATTGGAAGGCGTAGGTACTTTAGAAAATCTTCAGTAATGAGTTCATTGATAGAAAGTCTGAAGACAGCCAATGGAAGAGGTAACAAAACTTTTTATTACAACCTCATTTCGCGAGTTAACACAAGGAAACCTATTGGCATTTCACCGCGCACGAATCCAGGCTCCGAGTTGTTACTGACAGGTTCTTAATGAGAAAAATCCAATAATACTTTGTCCGATAGGCTTGCCATGCGTCCGGATTTATTCCGGATTGTCCGGATTTGCCAACCATGTCTGGATTTTCGTCCGGACTCGTAATTACGTCCGGATTTTTAATATTATGCTCGAACAAATCGATTGCATTCATCGACAGTAGTCTTGTTTATATTAATAAGTGCATAATTTATGCAGCGTAGCATAATGTTGTATGTTTTTATTTTAATAAAATTAAATTGTAAATGGTAAACGATACATTGGGTTTTGAAACTCAGGAAGGTTCCAGGATCCCATTTATTCTAATAATAAGTCCTAAATCGTCATGAACAGACACCACTATATTTAGAACGGAGACACCATTACTTTTCAATCCTCAAAAATGCGGTTAAGGTCAAATTCTCAGAAGGGTCCTCGTTAGCGTTAACCAGAAGTAATTTAGTTCCAATTTAGGAGATTATGTCAACGGTTTGAACCGCAGTTGCTAACTATAGTTGGTAAGTTTACTGCAATTGGTCGTAATTAGAGAAATGTTTTCATCACAAAGGAATGATTCACGGTCATGATACTGTGAACCTGTTGTAAGGAGGAGATAGGCTTTATAGGAAGGGGAGCTATGTTTTTATTATTAAGAAGGAGTGGTTCCCAAAGTTGACTCACCGCGACCCACCTAACAAAAACTTCTAAATTCGGGACTCACCTCTGGCGGTCGCATGTCGTGGAGAAACAAAGGGGCGAAAAGAAGGACTGTTCAAATAAGAAAAAAACATACCGTTACAATCGATAATTGTAATAGTTAAATACAAGGAATGATAATTTAATGAGAAGGATGTATTTGTTTTTTATTTTTTGTCATTATAGATTTAGCATCAACTTAAATTTTAGTTACTTTTTTAATCGCAATGAGTTCAATACGACCAATTTAGTTCGGTATTTAGTTTTAATACCAACCATAGCTGAAAATCCGCCTCCCGTGGGCATGAGGTACTGAAGGGCAGGAGGACTTTTACAGCTTCATCAATCAGGCAAGGATAGTTCTCAGCAACTGAGAGCCAGAATTTCGTTAACTGCTTGTGTTCGAAACAATTTTTGAGTTACGTATTTTTCGAAGCCCACCCAACATTCGCTCGCGACCCACCGGTGGTCACGACCCATAGTTTGGGAAATGCTGTCTAAGCTAATATTCTATAGAGGTAAAATAGTTTTCGTGTCTGTAAGAGATTCGATTCTACTGATCCGATTACAATTTTATTGTTCACTTATTGAAAGCAACTTTATTGCCGAGTGCAATAGGATATGTTTTGTAGTGGTGGAAGAAGTGGATAGTAGTGGAAGTCGGGGGATAAAGGCAGTTATGAGTATGAGTAATTTATTAAAAATTTATAAATAATTTAACCTGCCTACTCATTGTAGACTAATCGCTTTTTGTGTCTGTCTGTATAACCGCATTGTTTATTTATTTATTTTATTATTTATGTAGGTACACACAGTAAAATACATTTATGGACAGGACATAATTATAATTTGAGGACTAAGGTACGAATTTCTTCAAGCAGACCCGCGAAAGGGGAAGAGAAAAGGAAATGTAGACAATAGTGTGTGACAACAAGAGAAAAATATGAATATGCGAAGTCATAAACGAATTATCTATGTTGTTCTTAAAACTACGCTAAGGATTTTGATGTGGTTTGTTTGAGAATTTATTGTGTAATGCATTGGAGAAGCGAACCTTTGGAAACTGCGGTGGAATAGTTTTGGGACATTTTGTGAAGTGAAGCCAAAAAGTTGTCAATGTAGATGATAGGTCTAGAATTATATTAAACTTACAAATAAACAAATCTCGATGTTTTGTCAAGCCATAAAACCCGTGCGAAGCAGGGCCGGCTCTAATATAAATCGGAGTAGAAAATATCTAGGGTTAGAGGTCGATACATCACTAAAACTGAACGCCTTCTTTTAGTAGGTAAAAAAAGCCTTTTCTTTCATGCAATAACAAAGTTAACTAAACTTAATCTAGTACAATAAAAGTTATTTAGTTTGCGAGAACCCCTCCGCAGGTGCAGGCCTCCTCCAAAGAATTCCAGCCCTCTCTATCTTGCGCTATTTGCATCCTGCTTTTAGTAGGTAGGGCTTTAGTAGGTAAGTAGGTATAAGACATAAAAAACTTAGTTATTAAATAAAATGCCCTACACAACGAATTTGTCTTAAGTATGTCATGGGTCACATGCACAAATGCTATGGCCCGGAACAACAATCTTTAAACCGAAAAACTACGCGCATGGACATTACACATTCCGTCGCCATCGCACCGCTTCCTCGCAGGACGCTGGCCACTTGCGCATACGCACATGTGCACCGTTTTCCGCGTATCATTATCGTGTGTAATCGTCTCCTTCGGCCGACTGCGCGTCTGTCTGCTCGTCTGTTAGCATGAATTTGTCTCGAGTACATTGGTTGTGAACTTGGCTGAGATCGGAGTTTTGATAACGTTTCGGTGTGGTTTGAAGGTTTTATCTTTTAAATGTTAGTAAAAAGAATAATAATAAGCTCAGCACAAATGAAGACTTGCAGATTTTCTTTGGCTCAAAGCGGACTACCTATTTATGATGGTATTTAGGTACTAGTATTTAGCTAACCGAGACAAGAGTCAGAATCTGAAATAGATAAGCATAACCAACCTATAATGTTCCCACTGCTGGGACACAGGCCTCCTCTCTGTGAGAGGGAGTGGGCCGTAATCCACCACACCGGCCCAGTGTGGGTTGGTACGGAAATAGATAAACTGGAGTAAAACTCAAGACTTCGCGGTTCATTTCTACGGGTTAAGCCGAATTCTGGACCGAATCCATGTAGATTGCCATCGACACGCTATGAAGAAGTGAATTAAAATGTGTTACAAAGTTAATAACAGTTATAACCATAGCAATAAAAAACCCTTGTGGCTAGACGGAGGGATCAGCGGTTGAATGTTATTATAACACTAGAACAACGAAGTACCTAATAACAAAACAGAAATATATTCGTAACTAACAATTGGTTATCTGTTTTCGTAAAATTCGTCTTCAAAAGAACGTATTATCAATTAGTTTCATCTTTCATCATCCATCTTCCCACAGACCCTCCCAGTATGGCTGAACGCAGACATCCTCCCCGGCCCAGTAGGCGCCACCACAAAGCCGGTTGACCCCGCCAAGTTCCTGAAGCTGGGCTCCAAGCACAACTCCGCGGTCCTCTCCGTCGGATGGACCACCAGCTACGGAGGGAACATCACCGAGGGAGAGTACACCAGCGAACAGATCGGCACCATGCTGAGGATTATCAATGAGAATCATATTAATCAGACTGTTACTTTCCCTGTAAGTATTGGTTGAAATCCTTTGGCAGTAAAGTAATACAAACGGAGGCTGCTTTCTAGAAACAAGCGTCTAGATTATAGA
This sequence comes from Brachylomia viminalis, assembly GCA_937001585.2. Classification (NCBI taxonomy): domain Eukaryota; kingdom Metazoa; phylum Arthropoda; class Insecta; order Lepidoptera; family Noctuidae; genus Brachylomia; species Brachylomia viminalis. Next base: position 25,351,902 of record OW443302.2, on the reverse strand, counting down.
GACGTAGGTAGGTACCTACCTACCTATAATCATGAGAGAAGTCAGAATCTTCAAAATTGAGCGAGGGAGACACATTGATACCACCGCTCAAGGTTTTATGAACTTTAAGGCTCTTTGATAGATAAGCTTGCTAGTCAAGTCCTGTGGCATTCAACTTGCAGTCATGCATATTACCTGTATATTTGAATGTGTATCTCAGGTTCTGTTATTAATATTATCATAATTAGATACAATTATATCAACCATCATAGTTAGTACGTAACGTCTGCAGTGAAATTGTAGATAAATACTTTTAAATATATCATTATTTCTGAAGTTGATAAACAGACCCTTTTGGTAGCTGGTAAAGAAAAACAAGCAGCTTCGACGCAAGAGAAGCAAGCATGCTTAAAATGTTCAATGACTATAAGATCCACACCCCCGACTCCCAAAAATAATCGCAACTGAAGTAAGTACCTATCGAAATGTCCCTTATAAAGAACTATGGCTAACGCAACCTGTGCCTATGCCCCATAGAATCTTTGCAGTAGGTAAAATAGACCCAAATTGGTTAACGTTCTTGTTCAGAAAATGTTACGCCTCTTATGGATCTCTTAGGAGTCTAGAATCATACAGAGCCAGTTTAAAACTAAATTCCTATACAATCTTATGTTACAGGTTCGTGCAGGTCTCGCAGCCAACAGCCAGCCAGTAATCCTGGACCTCCTGCGAGAAACTTCTTCTCTCAACTCCACCATGACGGTCTGGTCCAGCGAGGGTGACCACGTAGAGGTAGACCGTCTCCGGGCTCTGATCCTCACAGTGGGCCTGGAGAGGACTTACCTGGATGTGCCCCAGGAGCTGGCAGGGAAGCTGCACCTGCCCCCGCCTGATGCGAAGGCCAAGAACTAAATATGAAAATGCAGAAAGTTTTAGAAATTATTATTACATGGTGTTTTATTTTAACATCACCTGGAGTTTGATTTCATGCCCTGGATATAGCATTTAAAGGCCCATCCATTTGTATTGATATGTAAGGAAGCTCATTATTCATCTTTGGACGTATTTTTCCGGGGAATTACTAAAAGTCACGGAGAAGGAAGCCTTACCAGCAGTGGTATGATGCAGGCATAAGGTAATACTGATGTGTTTGTGAAGAGATGAATATATTTACAGGATATCACGAAAAAAGGGATGCAGTACATTATACGCAGGGGTGCAGTAGCATATTATACGGTTAAGTCTATTAGAAGGCTTTGATAATCAATCTAAAAGTTAAATTGGTAATAAAAGCCGTTTAAAGTAGTCACAAATTGTTGTAGGGAACTATATTTTCTATCACCAAAATTTATATTTGTCATCAAGTTGTATCACCTAATAAATAGATCTATCGCCACGAAATATTTTCGTTCTCAGATAAACAAAAATTGTTCCCAGGTTGATATCTCAGGATTTTAGGTGATTTATTGTGGAACTGATTTTGCATTGTTTGGTGACTACATTTTGGTGACAGATCTACTATTTGGAGGACAAACCTTATTATTTAAGAAACACAAAACTAATTAAATTGGTAATAGCTTAAATGATACCCGAGACAAATTACCATGAGAAACTGGATGCAATCTGGACTTTAGGGCACCCCGACTCGGACAGGTTAGGTTAGAAGGGGATGGCGGGGTCGATAGACCCCGCCATCCCCTTCGTGGTTATTTTTTTTATAAACCACCCAGAAGTAGGAGCCCCGCGAAGCGGGGCTCCGTCGACCAAGCCCTACCGTCGACATATTATGTATATCAATCGATCCGTGGTGAATAAGAAAACTACTACTATTGGTGATCTCTATAAATTAGTTTGCTTAAATACTTATTAGGACACACCTATTATAATACATACAAAAACATTTATTTGGTACTAGACCTTATATCTCAGGATTTTAGGTGATTTATTGTGGAACTGATTTTGTATTGTTTGGTGACTACATTTTGGTGACAGATCTACTATTTGCACGACAAACCCTATTATTTAAGAAACACAAAACTAATTAAATTGGTAATAGCTTAAATGATACCCATTGTTGTATAGCACTGCCGATACCTTGAACATAACTTTCTCCCAGGAGCCTTTAAAGTCAACCGCCAGAAGAGAGCCAAGCCCTTTCTTAACCACATGGCAGTCACAGTTATGCCCTTATAATTACTTGCAACAACAGTGCCACACATTAGCATAAGTCCCGCCCTAACATAAGGTCGTGTTTGGTCGAGACCTACAGTTTAAGGTCAGGAATGCGGCCCGTCTGAACACGGCTGAACTAACCATAGTAATTAATACAAACTTAACGCTGGTTTATTATAATATTCCCATTGTCCCAAAGTTGTCCTGTCTCCCACCAAAACCCACACAAACTTACTCACTGCATAAACAAAAATATTCCCTATAGCTTTAGTTATAAGAGTCTTGAAGACTGAAAATGGAGGTTGGTTTTCAGCCCTACATAGACCAAAACTTCTGCTGCCAAATTAAGCAATCCTGGATCTTATTTTAATAAAGCCAAAGGTGATGGTGACGGTAGTAAGAAGGGTGGTGCAAAGGGTGTCGACCTTTGCCATGTGGTGTCCACGTGACTGCCTAGCACTATAGGTGATTGTCATTCATGGGCCGTTGTTTGAACAGACATGAATCTATATAAATAGGTACTTGATGAATGGGTGAATGTTTTACAATTACACATGGTAATGAAGATGTTCTCATTCATGGGTGTGTGAGGTTATTTGCAAATGAGAGTAGGCATTTGTTAGCAATATTGTTGCACGTTAGAAACATGAATTTGATCATGTGTGATACCAATTTCATCGCAAGTTTTGCTTATCAATTTGGAGTAAGTAGGTAGGATCTTTCTATAAAAGATCTTGGACATGTTTTTAATTGGAAATTGAAGAAATGACCATTGGACCAGACGGTACATCTTTAGGCAATTTGAATAGTACCTCCCTAACCGTCTGAAGCCATGATATTATAGAAGTTTCTTCCCAATATTCGTTTTCTTGCATGTAGGTAAGTTTGATCATAACTTCCGTCTGAGCTTCAAAAAACGATGGTCTTATATTCTTAATGACAGCAACCTTACAACTCATTATCTATTATAAACTAGTATTGCAGATAACACTGTCTTTGGATTTCTACGTTATCGCTAAAAAAGAGAAAATAAAGGAAAATAATGCCGTCAATTCAATCAAAACAAAAGCACACAGGCCCTTACACAACATATTATTTAGATTGTAACACTCGCAGACCAACCTCGACCCGAAACAGTAGACTGACTAAATTGTGGCATTCCGATCTGATTGGACCTCGCTGAACCCATTAGAGCCTAAGTAATAAACACGTGTCTCAGACCACCTAGGGCAAGCTATATAGCTATTATCTGTATAGACTAACAACTAGGTAACTAAAATCATTAGTTCCTCCTTTTAAGCGCTTGGCTAAATATCAATTGCCGTGCCCCTAGCGCGCGGCTACAAATCGATAAAATAATATTTTTTTAGTTTTAGTTGTACCACGCTGTCAATAGGACGAAAATAGAAGGTCAAAAGGTTAAGAAAAAATATTGTTTGTATTTAGTATTTATTTACTAATCGTAACTTTTTGAAATGCGTTGCACTTGCAATGCAAACATAGAACGCAATGTTGATATTTATGGATTTCTTTGAAAGCATTCTGAAAGCATATTACTGCATAAGCTTTTATAATAATTACGAAAGGCTCGTGTGGATGGTTTAGTGGTGGCGAAGAAATAATCTAAAACTGTTGTTGTTTTAACGTGGCTTTCGTGGCGTGGTTTTTGTGACTCTTTTGGGAATCCCAAATTTTTAAGTCAAAGTATTTCCCCAAGCTGTTCTCCTTCAAACACTCAAGCCATTATAAAAGTTTTCCACTTTTCCTATATTGAACTGTGCTTAATTTAAACAGCTTATAGAATCTCTTTCAAAATGCTTACGTGACCAAACGGACACCGCTAGTGTTTTTATTGGTTTAGTTTTTTTAGATAGGTCGATGTCTGCCAACGAATCAGGTCTCTAGTTCAGAGTGACATGGGTAAACAGAGTGGCTGCCAACGGGAGCCAAATTGGATGTTGTTTATTTTTCTTGTGTATTTCATGATAGATGTCTTGTGGGGTTAGCAGAGAAGACAGTTTGATGGCGGTCGTTAATTTTTTAAAGTGACTGCGCTTTCTTTAATTATATATATTTATACCTATATTTATTTTGCAATACGCTTGCTTGCTAAATATACCTAGCTATTGGAATGCATTTCCTTGTTGCACGTTATACTCTGCACACGTGGCGAATGAGACCAGCGGAGCTATTCTGTAACAATCTCACCGTGATAACTTAGGTGAAGTGAACTTGAAGTGAGTTGTCAATAGTGTCGATCCCTAGCATCAGGTGGAATGAAACCTCACTTCACCTACGTGTTCACGGTGATATTGTTACAGAATCGACCGGCTGGACCGAAAAAAGGTGTAATATTTTGACCGTCATGTCATCGTCACGGCAATTATACGTCTAGCTCGCACGCGCCAAGTATGCAAATGCGATAGGAACTTTGTTCCAACCGGGTGTCCCACGACATCTCTCGCCTGTTTTTTCTTTTCTTTTTGCGGGTGAGTCCACACTCGCGGACAAAGTATACGGGTCAGTACGAAAAACTAAAATTACTCTTACAATAATAGAGCTAGCAGCATGAATGAAACTGTATGTTGTAGGTAATTGACGACACGGTTGGCGCAGTGGTTAAGCGATTGACTGCTGCGCTGCGTGTCGCGGGTTCGATTCCCACACGGGACAAATATTTGTATGACCTGCAAGTAGTTGTTCCGGGTCTGGCTATTTGTGTATGTGAGTTTATATGTTTGTAAACGCACCCACGACACAGGAGAAATTCGCAGTGTGGGGCAACGTTAAAAAAAAAAAAAAAAACAATTTACCAGTTAATAAAACAACACCAAATGTTCGAAACATTATTTGTATATTTGTCAAAATTACAGAAAAAAAAAATACGTTGAAAAAGTAATGGTTGGTACCTCACATACAAGACAAAAACGAACGTTAAAACAAAATATATACTTTATATTGTCTCCACGGGCTCCCCTCACAGATGCCAGGTGATGCAGCATGCTGTTTATTAAGTTTCTTAGGCGAAATTCCGGGATATTGGGTCATTCTTCTACTAACGCATGTTTCAAGTCTCGAAGTGTAGCCGGGGCGGGGTTTCGATATATTACACAACTCCCAAGCTCGTCTCAACGTGTTCAATTGGATTAAGACCGACCGGACCGGTTGGTGCAGTTGGTAGCGTCTGCCTTCTGAGCCGCTGGTCCCGGGTTCGATCCCCGGACAATTCAAACATTTGTGAGCATGAACATGTCTGTTTGACCTGTGTCTGGGTGTGTATATGTATTTAAGTATGTATATCAGTCATCAGGTTACCGTAGTACAGGTTCTACCTAGTTCGGGACCTGAAGATCTTGTGTGGATGTTGTCTCATATTATTATTATTATTATATTAAGGTTCGGGATCCTCGTGGGCCAGTCCATGCGATTGATGCCAACGTCCTAAAAATACTCATTTACAATTTGAGCTGTATGTGGCCTGGCGTTGTCATGCATGAATAATGAATTTTCACCCATATTAATTAAATATGGGCCGACATGGTCTTTAAGAATTTCTTCCACATATCTTGCACTAGTTAGCGTATTATTTTATATCAGTACTAACTTCGTGCGACACTATGAAGAGATTCCAGACCAAACCATAACAGATCCACCGCCGAACGGCACTTTTTCCTCAAAACAAGCTGGAATTAAACGATCCCCTGGCCGTCGGTAGACTCTTCGCCACCCATCATGTGCATACAGCATAAATCTGGATTCGTCAGAAAACATTACTCTTGCCCATTCTTCGTCTCCTCATTGTGCGTGTTCGCGGGCGTAACGTAATCTTGCTACCCGATGTTGTTCCCTTTCAAGTTTGTGGGGTCAAATAAGCTACAAGGAGCTGCCGCCTTACAGTCCGCTCGCTTAAGTCGTCTCTACGGGTCTTCCAAAATTGATTTGTTAGTTCAACTGCCGTGAGGTGCCGATTTCGGAAAATGGCTGTAAGAATAAATCGATAATCTCGAGCCGTAGTATATCTCGGTCTGCCGGTTCCTGGTCTTCTTATGTTCTGCCCAGTTTCTCGGAAACGTTGGACGACTCGCTGCACTGTAGAAAGTGACACGCTTATTGTTATTGCTGTACTTCGCTGACTTCTAACATAGTGACGATACGTGTACATTCTTCTGGTGTTAGCGACACGATAGTAATTCAATAATGATGGTGAAAGACGACATTGACCTCCTTTTATCATTTTGATTAGACAGATTGAAAATAAAATTGAGAAAACAAGCAAAAGTAAAACAACCACAAATTGAATTGATTTCCAAATTCGAGGTTTTTAAAATTTGAACTTTTTTTAATAACGTGGTACTGAGATCATGTAAGGTTTTATTTCATACGATATTAAAATTCTCTGTAATATAAACTTAGTGTCATGCACCTTTATTAATTTGAAGTTACAGGATTTTCGTCATCGACCCATGTTATTTGACTGCGAGTGTAGTTTCTGAATAGTTATATAGCAAATCCGCCAGGTTCTTTTGGTTTAAGTTGTATACCTATTGCTTTATCTATTTTGTCATGAATGTCTTTTACATCTTCAAATGTCGCTTGATCAGGATCTTTTGGATGGGAGTAGTGGGACACAGTTCGTGGTGTGCCGCGTACGCAGCACTCATGGCGGGAGAAGTGCTTTTTCTGGAAACCTACTGTAAGAACGGAGTCTAGTTGTCAGGATGCATTCTAGGAAATGAGTCCCTCTACTTGCTACAATCATTTGTTTTTCGATGTAATGGCATGAAATTAAAATTATGCCTGTCTCGCTCTTGTCGTACATTGTGTAAATTAGCGCTACTACGTATTTAAAATACGATATAAACGAGATGAAACATACTTAAACGATGTTCTCCCCTCAGCACCGTTTTCAAAGGACAAAACGCAGTCGAATGCAAATAACTTACTAAGAAGCAAAAGTTAATTTCTCCACAATTTCCAAAGAACGCCGCACAGTCCCCTTTGTGTTAATATTATTAATTCTGAGTATTTCTATAAAACGTGGCACTCTGTCTAACAATGTTGCCAACTTCTTTGAATCCGAACTCATTTGAACACTTTGTAATGATGTTTTTACGATGCATTTAGATGCATCTACAGTGTGCCCAGTACCAACCTATATTGTGGAGTCTCGAATCTTTGTGCCGAATACTTTAAAGACATTAAGAGGTAGGTACAAACGTTCTTTATAAAGTTATTTTTGAACAATAATCTCTTGCCAATAAGAACCTATAGATACTTAACATGGCGTCCTTTCCTGACATTAGACAGATCTTATCTATTTAGCTGTCCTTTAAAAACTCTGGGCACACAATCCAGGAATTACTCATTTAAATATTTCAAGGGTATATTGGTTAATTATGACTTTAAACAGAAATATAATGCGCTCAATTCAGTTTCACCTATCTTTTAGTGCCTGACACTAGATTTTAACATTTTCAGACCGTTACATCTTTAATTACCTAAGACAGGACTATACTGTCTAGTGCAAGGCTGCTCGCGGGCCACCGAGTGACCCGCCAATGCATTTAAATTAGCCCGCCAATAGCTGCTGCTGCTGCAGTTGGATAGTCTTTTGAGAACAGATTTCAGGACTTCAAACCAGTTCTAAAAAATATTTTGTTTCTTATGAACCCATTCTGAATTAGCCAACAAGGGAACATATTTTCAGACCACATATTGATAAGTTGTTAGCATAAAAACCTCTTTAGAGGTATCGTTTAAGTTTTAAAGCTATCTATCTACATAACTGTGGGCAAGTTTTATATACTCGATGGCGCGCCGGCTGATACAGAATCAAAAGTGTGGCTCACGTTCAAAATTGGGTGGGCAGCCTCGGTCTAGCGGTTGAAAGGATTCAAAACTACCTACCTATAGTGCCTATATTCAACAATGCTATGGATATATGGATGTGGTTGTGCTGGTGTAATATTTTCAAATGCAAATAAAATCTTACATTGACGAAAGCATCCAGCATGTTTTAAAAAGTTGTGCCCTTTCCAAGCGCCTGACCTCGTATTTACTGACCTGCCGGCATTTGCGAAGGCATTCGCGATGTACCTACGACTGCTATGACATATCGCCATGGATCTTGGAAGCAAGGGAGATTTGATACAGGTAAACATATAAAGTGCCTACCTACTCTACTAGAATCGATTCAAACAAGATGAAATAACATAACCACTACGCTTATATTACCTTCAGGGGGTAGGCAGAGTTTTCACACACAATTCGTCAATCGCCAGCTATGGACCGGCGCGGCGGGCCTATTGCCATTAATGAACTGGGCACAAATACCTACAGACTCGCGGTTGCTATTGAGAATTGCCTAATGGGAAAAACCAATGTGCGCGTTTATAATTTCTGACGTGGCGATATTATCGTGGACGTCTACGTCCACGTCTCGGCATCACGATAACACAGGGAAGTAAAATGTATGGAAGTGTATGGAATTCTATCCACGATAACGTAATCACGTGCACGTATTTCCATACAATGGTTCCTATTCTACCTGAAACTGGAGATAGGCCCTACGGGCCACGCTCAGCCGTCGCGCTTGCCACCACTTCTTGACCAGCGAGACAGTTAACAAATCACAATATGCCAGTTTCAAGCCCGTTGAAGCAACAAATGCTAGGTTTTCTCAGCACATCTTATTTCTACGTTCTGTGTGCACAAATGACACTTCACTTTGACTTTCGACCTGTGACACTAACTAACATCTTAATTATTGTCATTCTTTACGTAGTGTTTTGAAACTAAACGTTGCGTTGAAAATGTATGGGCGATGTATCCGGGAAGTATAAATATTAGAGTACTTACGTACTTAGTACTTATTAGATTCCTAGGAGTATTCCTTCGAGTTTCGTAAGTGGCTTTAGTTTGCATAGGGCTAATTAATATTTTGAGTTTTGAACTGCAGGGGGTGCAGTACAAAACACATTCCTTCTCTGTAGGTATATGAGTTTGGTCTCCAGCTCATTGCGTGATGATGACTTAAGTTTCTTAATTTTCATGTTTAAAAAAAAGATACTATGTTCATTGTTTATAACTATAGGTAGAAAGTATGTCTGAGGGCCTAGACAAGTAGCAATCGCTTTAAAAGATTTTTTTTTGCAACACATTTCAGCTAAAACTAGATTGACATAAGCTTTTCGGTAGCTTATGTGAATTTGTTTACTTTTCTTACATCGTTATTGCTGATAGAATGTCACTTTCTCTAGACCCTCTGAACTTTTCTCGCTCATAACTGGAATGTGTTTGTTGTAGAAATGGGTGACGTCTTTATTTATTGCAACTCTGGGAATCGACCTCATTGCACGACCTCTCGCTCTCCACGCGCTCACCAGACCGCTACCTCTGAGTTATTGCCGCTTATTACATAATGTATTTGAGGCAATGACATTGCTAGGTAGGTAAGAATTAAGAGAGCTTTTACAGATTAGGTACGTAAGTAGCTATCTTACTCAAATGGACGGTTTGCGGTCTATTCTTTGCCAGAAAGCACAAATGGAACATTTACCAATACTTGTAATTAATACCCCAGTGGAACTATGAATGTTTTCAAATGGTTTCAATTCTTAGTAAAATAATATTTATTATTTAACATTATTGGACTTGTAGGAACTATATCCTGGGTCGACCGTAAACTACCGATTCGGCGTCATGTTATAGCGTACAGTTGGTACACCCATTATTTGGAATATATAAGCTAACCAATCATTTACTTATTGCCAAAGATTTAAATCGTTAGATTAACCCTACCGCGACGATATATGATCGATTTTCTGTTTCGTTTTGACACCTCTGACTCTGACACACACAATGTCGCCGTCGCCATGGACACATTGATCAGTGATCACACTAACGGATTGTGTGAGCTCACCCTTCTCAGTTTGGGCACTTTTTTGCGACATAAGTACGGTGTGGGCAAATCTAATGATTTAAATATTTGCTTATTGTCCAATGTATTGTAACACCCTTTGTAACTCTCAAAAGTTCTAATTGATTACCAACTTGAATGTTCTGTACATTCAAATAACAACTGCCCTTATTTGACAGTTGTGTGATATGGCTATAACACGTCAAATTGACGTATGTAGTGTGTCAAATGAATACACAATTAATTTCCCTGGCTGCAGGTACAATAGAATGGTAAGAAATATACCTTGTAAGTAGGTTTAGGGTTTTCCAAATCCATTGAGCTAATAAATTCGATAACCATAGATTCTATATCATATAGCCAAAGACCAAAAAAAAAAACAAGACATAGTGCTGTCAACAGTGACGTGAGGCCGGTTTCGTAAACATGTGTGCACTTAGTGTGGTGTAGTTTGGTTGTAAATTGGATTGTTAATATGTAGGTACGTGTGAGCTTGTATGCACAGAGCAAGGTGTAGTTTTGCATGCTTCACTATATTGTTCGCAGCGCTATTATGTCTTGATTTTTATTTGGTCTGAGCATATAGCCACTTAAGGGAAAACCCATAGCTTGGATCTAATGGTTCATCTACGCGAATTCCTGAACCCACCAGCATTATCATCATGTAACAAACATACCAACATCCTGACTCAATCCTGACGCAATCAATTCCAAATTACTTAGAAATACCCACTAATAAATAATTCCGGATGCAATAATTAGTTAGTTATTAATAAAATACATGTTTATGTATTATAATTGCTTGTAAACGTAGTTATCAAGCAACAAGCAATAAATTATAAGATGGGTTGTTATCTTATTATTGTGACGCAAAGTTGGTGACCTCTGACTCTGCTTTCACCTACCTATTTTAGAGGTCGCGCAAACTGCGCGTCGTGTCGCTGCGTCTAGACGCAGCAACAAGACGTAGAGTTGTCGTGTGTATCTGCGTCTTGTTGTTGCGACTAGCCGCAGAGCTATCGTATCCGCTCGGACGCAGAGCGCGGGAAAAATAATCGAGCCAGATGAATGCCAGATGCGTCACCGGCGCGCGCGGCGCGGCGGGGCGCCGCTCGGCCGCCCGATAATGTAAATAAAGCATTTTTACGACTTGGGTTTGTTTGAATGGTGCTAACACTTGTGTTTTTTGTTATGGTAAGGAACGGGGCTTTAAGATAGCGGAGTTTCGTTTGAAATAGGATAGTATTTACGCAAACACTACGTACGATACGTACGTACGATAGTATTTACGTAACTTTGTTTTCAAATAAATGGTTATAGTTCGAAAAAACGAGCGTTGACCTATATTGTTTAAGGTTTTAAATACATTATGTGTATATACTTAACGCAAAACACTAATAAAACCACATAGCATTAGTACAATATGTACTATTTACGAGCGTGCAAAGTTGAAAAAATTTGCCGACGGCAAAAAAATAACAATGGCCGCCAAGACAATGGAAACAAAATGTTGTTTTATAAATATAAATCTGATACGTAGAATAAAAATATTGGTACCTGTGGAAAGCTTATTTAATGCTTCAACTTTGTTATAAAAGTAGTGGTATTAGAATAACACACTGTACTAAAATAAGGATCTGAAAACACATACACGTAATAACAATAAACATGAATCGGTCAGCGCCGGTTGTGGAATAAAACCGAAATTACGTACTATTTTTTCACTCACCGACCTTGAAATCCTGCAGTAATTCACTTCACTATAATATTTATCACACACTTAACAGGCCATAGCACTTCAAACACTTGAAAACCCACTTAAAACACAAATTATTTATCATGTAAACAAAACACGCGCGAGTCCGTACGTCACTGACAAGACGCCATATTTTTTTAATTATTTGATTTTTTTGGTTGAACGCTTGTAGTTTTGTCATACATCTGAATACGCGGCTTTTAAGCACGAAATCGACTAAGCAATCGGATACAGTGTGCCACAGATCTTTTAAAAATGAAAAATTGAATAAAGTTTATCGGATTTCGATTAATTAAAAGGTTACGCGAGTGGACGCTAGCGTGCGGCGCCACTTTCTATGCGGCGACTTTGGTCACCTCATCCACTCCAGCGGTTATACGTCTGCGTCTAATCGTTACGCCAGACGTCCGTGCAGGGAGCGATAATTTTCTTTGTGTATTCGACGCGCTTCCACGTCTGATTTGAAAACTATAACGTATGGATCCATGGTGAGATTGACAATAAAAACACACGTGCACCTACTTCAGCGCAATCAGCGCTTACAGCAAGACCGACGCGGACCCGTCGCATGCGACTGTCGTCAAGGTACGCGCATGCACCGTGCTTCCAGTCGCTGCGACAATTAGCGAGAGCGTGCGATTCTTCTAGCCTGTCGTTGCGACTCTGCAACTGAAAAGTGATAATGATGAAAATTGTCGGCCGCAGCCCTTCGTTACGTCTAGTCGTGGAGCTGTCGCAACGCCTGTCGCATAGTATGCGAGACAGCTTAGGTTTTATATGCGATTAGAACATGTCATGTGTTCATGAGTGTCAGAGTCGTCATTGTCAAGGAATATAGAGACAGACAGCTCTTGATTGCGTTCAGTTTCATGGCTGAAATTCACCCTAAATATTCATGTTTTGATGATAAGATGCGGATTGTACCATAACTCAGATAAGTTCCGGAAGGTTTAGTAGACGTTGGTAATCCTGCAAGCGAAGCCGGGATCGGTCGCTAGTTAATTATAAACTCTAGCTGGTCTATTGTTCAAGGTCATTCTTCGGGTGGGTCTTCGCCCTGTGCTTGCCTCGGAAGGTGATGATAGCTGTCACTGTCACGGGTCACTTGAGTACATACTGATAGACGGCACCTATAAAATGCTTTTAAAATATGTAATAATACGTATTCTTTTTATTTATTTTTACCAAACAAATTTACAACTTAAGGGGGAAGCGCTAGGTTGCCCGCCAACTTCGATTTTATTGAAGTTTTTTGCAATTTTCAGGCTAGTGTCAGGTTGTATGTTGAACAAAATATGATTCACGACCGTAACAAGTACGTATTTACAGAATTATAATCATTAAAATCACCAATACAACCCTCTAAGTTCATAGAATCCTTCGATATAATCCTATTGATTGATTTTTATGAAATTGTCATTCAATAGGATTATATGAACGTAGGTAGAGGGTTGTATAGATGATTTTAATTATTATAATTCTGTAAATACATACTTGTTACGGTCGTGAATCATATTTTGTTCAACATACAACCTGGCACTGACCTGCAAATTGTAAAAAAACGTAAGATCATTTGAATTTCGCGGGCTACTAACGATGATCGTGTGAGTAATCTACTTAGTATCTAAGCAAGGAATAGAACACCAAAGAATGTGAAAGCAAAACAGTTGGAAGTCATGAGGGGAGGCCTGTGCCCAGCCCTGCGAATATACTGATTAATGGTAACTGTTAGCCTGCATCATCGCAGGGCTGGGCACAGGCCTCCCCCATGACTTCCAACTGTTTCGCTCCATGGATAGTATGGACGAATTATTTTAAATAACTAGGTAATCGTCTAGTGTTTACATCGGAACACAATTAATTAAAATAAACACAGTCCTGGCGCCTCTTTATAATTAAATTGTAGGTGTGTCTATTTAGAACACTTTAATGGATTTTTTTTTATTTTTGTTATTTTTTATTGTTTATTAATTATAGAACAAAACAAAATATAAACATAAACATCACAAAAACCTCAATAGGTTAAATGCGCTAAGGTAGCCCGCTAAATTCAAAATTTACTGGTCAGTGTCCGGTTGTATGTTGATTAAAATGTCTCAGCGTCAACATTGATCCGCCATCTTTATTTTTACTAAAAGTAACGTCATCTAATTATTACTAACCGGAAACGTCAAGTCAATAGTGCACTTGAGGAGGTCGATATTAGAAGTGGACACACTGGGTTGACGGCTGTCACTTAACAGTTGATAATCTAATAATCTGACAGTTGATAATCAGAAGGCCAATTCCCGTAATTAAAAACGTTCAAATTCAAGTCGCAATCTCATCTCAGCGACAGTCTAATGTCAAAAATGTAGGTAAACGCTACACAATTTTTGACAGATTGACACTGAGATTAGAATGCGAACGTTCTTAAAAATACGGGAATTGCCCCTCTGAGCTCGTGAGAGCTCACGGAAACGCGCTCGCCCGCGGCTCTCCAAAGAGTACAGTAGGTATATAAGGCTCACTTTGTGTGGAGATGGACTTGCGAAAGGTTGTTCTGTCATCCTATATCGAATTCACCGCGTACAATCGGATTACATTATGGAAATATTGAATTCTGATTGCATCTGCCTAATCAAGTGATATTTTTGTAATTAATGAACTTTACTGCAATAATAGACGTCTGCAGTGTAGTGTTTTGACTATTATTTCGGTTATCTATCATGTTCGACCGTTCTGATAACGAAGAAATCGAGATGCCTCCGTTAAAAATATGGAATTACAAAATTATAATCATTAGGACCTGCAATACAACTCCGTTAGAATTGGTCTCAAATGTCATGATTTCATGAGTGGAGCTCGGAGTCACTGGCTGAGTTGAGCTGCACGATTACTGTCAAATGCGTGCACTGACTGGACAGGTCCACTCAATCTGTATGGTTTTTCCTCAAAAGACCGTTTCAGACACCAATCTACATGGTCTTCCATGATCTGACCAAGATTATGTCTGGACTTTAAAAGAGACTGTGACCTCTGAGTTTGTTTCGGCCTTTCTTCTCAGAGTAGTCAGATAGGAAACGCCGACCTCATCTAGTTTTTAAAATATGATTGACGTGTAAAAGATTTATCATAAATCATTCAATAAGGTAATATAAACTTATGTATTGTTAATTTTTATTACTATATTTATATAAATAAATATTTGATACGGCCGAGAATTATATTTAGATCAACATACAACCCGATACTGGCCTGCAAATTGCAAAATACATAACAAAATTTGAAATTCGCGGGCTACCCTGACGCTTGCATCTATGATGACGCTCCCACACCGGGAGCATTCGCCTGTAATGTACCTAACAATCCAAGATTTCACTGCAACGGCTAGGGTTTCGCAAGTAGACTGCGCAGGCCGTCAAATGCTAGGTAGTGTAGAGAGATAATTGAAACTAGCAAGATAGGTTAAATAAAGCATATAATTAAACTTGTAGTAATAGCTAGGCTAGTTCGCGGGTATAGGTTACATTATAGGCATGTACCTACTCCCGGTGAGAGAGCACCTTTTCGCCTAACCTAGGTAGGTAAAGTAATCTGGTGGTAAAATGGCATCGAGATTTAGAAAAAAAGCTGTCACACAGGTAAGTAGGTGTGAATTTCAGAAAAGACAGTCTATAAAGTCGAACTATTTTTCTTTTTTTTTTTTAAATTCATGTTCGGTTGGTTGGTTACATTACTGACGGTACCTGGCTCTAGAAGATTTTTAATTGTCGAGGAAAAAAGGTTTTTTTGATAGGCGGGTCACGAACTTCGGATTAAGTTGGTGATAATATAGGCGCCATACAGCAACACAGTTTGCTCCACATGTTTTGTCTTCTCTTCACATTACATCATCTTATTAAATGCCTGCAGTATGAGTGTTCAGTCCACAATAGCCACATCTGTGTCTACTAATCCTTTATTTTTAGTTCGCGGGCTATTTCGGTAGCCGCTATATTGGCATTTGTAACTGTCAAATTGGTTTAATTTTGGTGGCGATGGCGTTCTTTTTTTGACGAAAATCCTCGTCCATTTTGTGAATGGCCTGTTATTTATTAACTAGTGTTTTATGTTTTGAGAATGTTGGAATTAGAGTAGAACTCGGGTAGATAAGTTTGGGTAAAGTCGGACACATAACGTTTTTAACTTTTTGTCCATAATTGAAGCGTCATCCCAGATTGGATGACAAAGATTTTCAAACTGCGAAAGTTACTTGTGTAATTCAGAATAAAAATATATTTGTATGAGTGGCGTTGCTTGGAAAAAAATTTTTTTTTTGAGAACAGCAATTTAAAATATCCCTCTGTCATCACATCATAATGTTAAAATCCCATGACGTTGACATGGGACTTAAACATAGCTCGCAAAATGTGTGTGTACTATAGGTACACCACCTTTGTCTAATCCTTCAGGGAAAACATGCGGGATTTATTTTAATTTAGAATGTATGTGAAAGATGTTATAGATCATAAAGCATCAATAAGACGCGAAGGTAGCCAGTTGGTAGCCAGGTGGCTATAGCAGCTGGTAGAAACATGTTCATACATAAGGAATGTTTCTGAAGAAGTGGTCTGCATGATGTTGAGCAGACGAACAACATTCTAAGAAACGTTCTAAAGGATTAATATGCTAGGCTATGCTGGGATCGAGCTGAGGCACGGAATGCATGGATGCATAATGTGGTTTATCTTGAAATGGACTGGTTTATCTCCATGCAAGAGGAACAATCAATTTAAAAAACGAAGAGTTATTCGGAAACAATCGTTTTAAATTTTATTGGCTACAAATTTACACAACACACATTATTGTACAACATTAATGTAGAAAACGAAGTCTTTGCGACAAAGCTGTAACACTGAAATACTTTTAAATTATTCAGAAACAATTGCAATAGTTAGATCATAGTATCACGAACAGCATTCATCAGGGGACCAGTGTCTATTTATTTAACACTTTAAGCACACACATGTACAGAGACGGACGGCGAGCAATGGGTAGCTCGCCGTCCGATAAGGACCAGGCCCGGGTCGACGGCGCGTTGTGTTCCACGCGCGCCTCAAAGAGATGTCAGCACCAACGACGGGGTCCGCTAGGGCCGATGCCAGCCAGAGTTGCGAGAAAGTCCGAAAGGGTTACCGTGGCCCCTGGCACAGGCAGCTGAAGGAACACGGGTGGGTTTTAGTCAGTAAGAGTCTGACACCCCTCCCGCTCCACCCAGAGCGGGAGAAGTTATTTGATGATTTCCCACCTACAAAAAAAAAAAAGATTTTTTTAAACTGACTGCAATAACTACGGTCGTTTACCCCACAAAAAATAATCATCATATTAATTACTTTTCTTTTATCATGTTTAGATATTGATACACATCACATCTGTGGAGTTTCGCTAACTAATTTAATTTGACCCTGTATTCTAAATTCCGCAAAGGTTTCATCTGATCGCAATGTTGATATGACTCAATGCTTTTATTGAATTCTGTGAATTGGAACTTAATGGAGGTTTATACACTGTAGAGCTTGTAATGTAGGTTATTTCCATGTACAGTTACCATCGTAACTGGATGAACAAATTAGAAGTTACACCATTCATTTGTTTATGGAAATTCATTATCCTCTAACATACCTACCAACAATTTTGTATGGAAAATGTATAATTGCGTTTTAAAAATATGTTACAATTTTGCTCGTCACTTTAAGCTTATGCTTAAAAGTTTGGGCAGTGATCACTTACATTTGGAGCTGACTGTACTTACCTGTTGCACAAAAACTCATAATAATTTGTATTTAATTGAGCCCAGCGAAAGGTAATGGCGATTTGATCGCCAAAAAGTTTTAAGGTTCCGCGCAAACTGATGCGAGTTTGGAGAAAATTATTTAAAAGAGTTTTGATTCTACTTCAATGAAAAATTCTTCAATTTCAATTTTTTCAATTAATTTATTCAGGAACAATTCACATTGTGTTTGAAATCATAAATAAATAATAATAATAATAAAAAAGCATTAAAAACATAATTATAAAAGTAACACATACTTAAATCAAAAAATTAAAAATTAAATAACATTTTTCTTTTTTAACTTTGCCCTACTAGGAATTTCTCCTGTATCGCGTTTACAAACATTTAAAACTCACTTACACAAACAACCAGAACCTGGAACAACTGCTTGCATACAAATATTTGTTCCGTGCGGGGATCGAACCCGCGACACGTAACGCAGCAGTCAATTGCTTAACCACTGCGCCAACCGTGCCGTACAAATTAAATACAATTAAAAATTCTATAAGATTGTGGGGATTTTCCCTGCAGTAGATATTGTTAATTTTTAAGTTTAAACAGATTTTGCAAATTTGCTAAACTTATTAATAAAATACAGGGAGGACAACGTGTAACGAATATTTTTTTGCAAAAATTGAACGCAAACTAATAAAGTTGATTGATTTTTCGAAATCTTTCAGATTTCAGCAAAAACAATTTGAAACATAATATAGCAAATTGAAAAAAAAATATACGAGCTTAAAAACAGAACTAACGTCACTAAAACTCGCAAATTATTTCATTTTGCGATTACTCAGTAGAATCGTCAAAATGGAACAATTGTTGGCGAGGATTACAAGCCCGCCTGGAAACGGTCGGGGAAATGGACTCGACGACCGGAGCGAGTCACGTAAGGAGCTGGCGCTTGTGGTGCCGGTGGTGCTACTGGTACTGCTGGAGCAGGTGGAGCAGGTTGCTGGGGCGGTGGTAGGTTTTCGCCCGGCACGAAGAGCAGAATGCCTTCGTCGTCGTCGTCTTCGTCCGGATTTCCAGCGCCCGCCGGTGGAATGTCCTCGGAGACGATGTAGGCTGGTTTCAGCCTATCAATCGACACAGGGACGTTGGCGCCGTGGATCCGGAGGGTAAAGTGTTTCTCGGTCCAAGAAACCACCTCGAACGGACCATTGTAGGGTTGTTGGAGCGGACGCCGGACGGCGTCGTGTCGGACGAAGACATGCGATGCGGTGGCGAGATCTTTAAAGACCTTCGTCTTTATAGATATCTTTATTATATACCTTTATCTTTCGCTCACCGTGCCTGGTACCGCTGACTGGTCGGAGCACCTCAAAGTGCTGGTGCAGCTCTCGAACGAAGTCAGCGGAGTTGTCCAGATCCCTGGTAGATGTTGAAACCAGGAACTCACCAGGTAGACGAAGTGGTTCTCCGTACACCAACTCCGCAGCGGTGGCTCGAAGATCTTCCTTCCAAGCGGCGCGGATCCCCAGGAGTGCCGTCGGGAGCATGTGTCCACGTGTCAGACTCCAAGCACTTGATGGAGGCTTTCAGTTGACGGTGGAGGCGCTCGACCATTCCGTTGGCGGCTGGGTGGTACGCCGTGGTGTGAAGGTGATCCGTCCCCAGCAGCTTGTTCAGGCAGCGGAACAGGTGGGACTCGAACTGGCGTCCCTGGTCCGTCGTCACCCGGAGCGGGACACCAAACCTGGCGACCCAGTTGGTGTAAAACGCCCTGGCGACGGTTTCCGCTGTCTGGTCCTGGAGCGGTATTGCCTCTGGCCATCGAGAAAATCGATCAACGCAGGTAAGGCAATACCGATATCCCTCGGAAGGTGGCATGATGATCAAGTCGATGTGCACATGCTCGAAGCGTCTCGACGGCGGTTTAAAATTGCCGATCGGAGACGAGACATGGCGCGAGACCTTTGACCGCTGGCACTGGATGCAGACTCGGGACCAGTCTCGGCAATCCTTGGACATGGAAGGCCAGACGTACCGCTCTCTCACCAGGTTGGTGGTAACCTTGGCGCCAGGATGGGACAGCCCGTGGATGGTGTCAAAGGCTTGTCTGCGGAAAGCGGCCGTCAGGAAGGGCCGTGCCCTCATGGTGGAGACATCGCAGAAGACGGCAGCGTTGGATCCCGGCATGGTGACCTGGCGCAGGAGTAAGCCAGAGTCGTGGCTCTGGTGGAACTCCCGGAGCTCTGGGTCATCCTGCTGGGATGCTGCGAGGGCCTCGAAGTCGAGTGGTGCTGCGATCGCGTCAACCCTGGAGAGGGCATCTGCGACGACGTTCTCCTTCCCGGAGATGTGGCGGATGTCGGTGGTGAACTGGCCGATGAAGTCCAGGTGGCGGTAGCGACGTGGCGAACACTGATCGGACTTCTGGTTGAAGGCGAAGATCAACGGCCTATGGTCGGTAAGGATGAAGAAGTGGCGTCCTTCAACCATATGCCGGAAGTACTCGACCGCCTTGTAGATGGCCAGAAGTTCCAGATCGTAGGCGCTGTACTTGGTTTCGGCACCACTTAGCTTCTTCGAGAAGAAACCAAGTGGCTCCCAAACGTCGTCGACCAGCTGACAGGACAAGACAGGACAGACAGGAGACAATCGCGAGAACACTCCAAGTTGAGTGCTCAGTCTTGTACGCAACCTCGAAACACTGAACACTCAACTTGGAGTGTTCTCGCGATTGTCTCCTCGTGTCCCTTTGTTCTGGCGAGTCGAGACGCCGTGTTTATCCTATTGTCAACTTTTTGTAATTGTTTTAAGTGAGTTTATAAATAAATTCTTTAAAATAAATTCGGTGTTTGTTCGAACAATTGTTATCGTCACCCTGTCCCAACAAAATTATAAATTAATACATTCAATACAATTAAAAATTCAATAATAATACAAACTAATTTTACCCAGTCTCACATTAACCAATAATAATAATATTTTTTTCTTTTTTTTTTTAAACGTGGATATGTCATCGTCTATCGAGTAAAGACATTTCTCCAATAGGAACGCTTTGAGCTTCGACTTAAATGAACTCATGTAAATTATTATGTAGTTTTCAAGTCCAATGGCAACCTGTTAAAAATCCGCACTGCTTGATATTGAGGACTATGTTGAACAATATTAAGTTGAGGTATTATATTGCTTTTAAAATCCTTCCTGCGCGTACTTTACCTCAACTGTCTCTCATCATCTGTTTCATAGTTATGCAGGTATTTTTTTAAATTCTCCAACAATACTAAAACGTAGAGGCTAGGCACAGTAAGAATTTTTAAATTTATAAAGTGTGGCCGAAAGCTCTCTATTTGTGAAATCCGGACCATGGTTCGCATGGCTCTCTTTTGGAGTACAAAGGCTCTCTGGCAGTTATATTTAAAATTATTCCCCCAAAACTGAAAACTATACTCAACCTTGATTCTATTAGAGCATAGTATACCATTTTAAGGCGTTTTATGTGTATCTCATACCTAAGACTGCGCAACGCATAACACGCTGAGGAAATATACGAATCAATGGCTTGCAATTCCCTTTTCTAATTTAAATATTTGTCAACCCCTAGGAATTTTACCTCATTAACTACCTATGTCAATTTTAACTTCATTAAGTGCGATCGTCATGTTGTCTTTATTACGAGCTGTTGTACTAAATAACATTACATTGGTTTTTGCAGTGTTCATTATGAGGTTGTTGCTTTCAAACCAGGAATTAAAAACTGTTAACACTGCATTAACCTTAGCCGGAAGCTCCTGTATGTCGCTAGCTTCCACTATTGCGTTAGTGTCATCTGCAAAAACTGTCAGCTGTGTGTCAGGAAAAATTCTATTAATATAATTAATTAAATCATTTGTAAATAATATAAACAAAATAGGCCCCAAAATTGATCCTTGAGATACGCCCGTTACTATATCTTGCATAGAAGATTTATTGCAATTGCTATTACCATTAGCTTGCATATTACTATCTACTACTACTACTTCTTAGGTAGAGATCGTCTAATTTAAAATTGCGCGCCCCTCTACTAAAATTTATATACAAACATTTGAACTGTGTATGCCACAAGCAGTGGAGGGGCGTGCCATTTTAAATTAGACGATAAGGAGATAATGTTAAGGGGGATGCGCCAGGGTAACCCGCAAAATTCAAATATTCTTACGTGTTTTTCAATTTGCAGTTCAGTGTCCGTTGTATTGATGATTTCAATGATTATAATTCTGTAAATACATACTTTTCACCTTCGCGAATCATAATTTGATCGACATACAAAACTGATACTGACCTGAAATTGTAAGGAACATAGGTAAGAACATTTTAATTTTGCGAGTTACCCTGGCGCCACTTAGCAATTTTCAAATAAATTCCTTTACCTCATAGCGGGTGGATGCCACCTTTACGAACTAGCACTTACATTCAAAAAAAAAAAAAAATATTACGTAGGTAATCGGAAAAAAAAGTGCAAGTGAAAATTAACCTTGAGGTTCTTGCAATATTTATTGCACGACTCTTCATGAAAATCAGATAACATAACCAAAGAGGTTTTGCACCATTTTATGGACCTAACCTACCAACTTAGTTTTTAATAATCAAATGTAAAGAAACTATATTTTTTACGAGATAATTCGACCACACATCATGTCTGTAACCAAGTTTCCGCAGCACCATAGTTTGGAAACAGCTTAAGAATTGGCCTCAATATTTTGAAATGCAAATAATTGATCAAACGGTAAGGTGCAGTTACGAGTACGTGTGAATTAAATTATTTTTTTACCAATCACTTATTATATTAATACCCTGGAGCAGTTTGGAGCTTGATCCATGACATAGGTATTTACAGAATTGGCTGCGAAATACGTGTTCAATGCAGCACATTTGTAAAGTCGAAGAATAAATATGTTAAACACGTTAAGGCGGGAGCCTTAACGTGTTTAACATATTTAGTAGACAGACGCGACGCGACTCTTGTAGAACAATTTCCATGAAGTTTTTATAGTAATTTTTCTACTAAAGTCACATCGCTCCTGTTTGCGAAAGCCTTTAAGGTAATTTTTTTTCTTGCACCTTATTATTTTTCAGGCTATACATTTCCGGTTTTAGCTGACCCCGTATTGTATAGTTGTTTGCGGATAATAATATTAATGGTTTTGCCGCCATTATTAGGAATAGATGTGCATCCCTGATGACGCGTGTTCGCGGCAGCACAAACAGTATTCTCAGTGTGTTCGCAGATCGGTGGGATTGCCTGATGTGGCGGAGGTGGATGCAGATCCACGCTGAATTTTAATTGTATACCTGTATCTGTATTATATTAACTAAAATACACCAATCAAGCTGTTTCTACATCAGTCAAATGACCAATTTTATAGACCGCGTAGGCTGCAGAGCTAAGATGCTTCGACAATTTGGTTACATGTGGGCCCCACTGTAGCTTCGAGTCCAAAGTAATACCTAAGAACACAGTGGTGTCCACAAGATCCAATTCCGCCCCATTTAGGTACTAGAGCATTGGTTTTTACCTGCTTAACGTTAGGTGTCAGAAATCTAATACATTTAGTATTTTTCTCTTTTAAAAGTAAATTATTAATACTAAACCAGTGCACTGTTTTGGCGAGAGCATTATTTACATCGTCAGTAATTGTCTGTTGTCGCTTAAGCTTAAATAAAAGTGATGTATCATCTGCAAATAACACTATTCCATGACTGTTCTTTATAAGGCAAGGCAGGTCATGAATAATACAAGAAATAAAAAGGGTCAAGAATTGAGCCCTGTGGAACTCCCATAGTGACAATAGAACACGGTGATGGCTTGCAGTTAACGTCCACTCTTTTGATCCTATTATCCTAATAAGAAATAAGAAGATCCAAGGCAGTGTTTCTAACACCATAGTGGTGCGATTTCCTGACCAATGTATCGTGAGAAACACAATCGCAAGCCTTAGACAAGTCACAAAAATACCTAGGGCTTCATCCAGACATCAAAAATATGTGAAAGAAGCTCTGACCAGCATCGGTAGTTGAGCGACCCCCTGTGAAACCGAATTGTTAAGTGTTTAATAATTTATGTTTATTAAAATGTCTTTGCAACTGATCTAGCATCAATTTCTCAAATATTTTACTGAAGGTGGGTAGCACAGAAATTGGTCTAAAGATCGTGGTTTCTGATGGCTAATTCAGGCGCTACAGTGTCAATTATGCATTTTGCAACCTCTACGGAATTTCCCTAGATCAGTAGTTTTTTTTTTAACATTAAGTGTATTGAAAGTTTTAATAACATCTCGAGCACTAACATAGTCGAAATTAAATACATGGTTACAAGTATCAACATTTACTTTCAATAGAGACTCGGGAACCGTGGGTGAAGAATTAAGAAGGGAATAAAGAAGGTTGAGACTGGAATATCTGCAAATAATTTTTTAAAAACTGTGGCAACTTTAAATCTTTTTTAATAACTATATTGTTAATATTAAGGCTGTAGTTACTACTACGCTTTCTATCCCTTCCAGTACCATTTCTTATAATTTCCCAAGTAGTGTTTATTTTTATTTTTGGAGCTTAAATACGACACATATCATCGCTACAAACTTATATAAATAATTTGGAATAGTTCTTAACATATTGATACAATTCTTTACTTTTATTATAATATCTTTCTTCATATAGTTCAAACAGTTTGATTCTACTATTAAATATCCCTTTAGTTGCCCATTCACTGAAGGTTGCAGAACCATTAACAGAGATCTGCTTGGGTATAATAAAGTAAAGTAGTAAAAGTTAGTAGTAGTTAAAGTTGAGTTAAATTCTGTACAATACATGGCAAAAAAAAATTGTACAGTTCATTAGTATCATCACTTTAAGGCAAGTAGGGTAGTTTACTAAGTTTATTTTTAAACCTCTCCAAGGACCTGCAGTATTTCGCAGTTTTT
The DNA here is from genome assembly GCA_937001585.2 of Brachylomia viminalis. NCBI lineage: Eukaryota > Metazoa > Arthropoda > Insecta > Lepidoptera > Noctuidae > Brachylomia > Brachylomia viminalis. Next base: position 25,327,372 of record OW443302.2, on the reverse strand, counting down.
CCACTTTTTTATCTTGCTTGTTAAATGTAATCAGCTGTCCACAGTAGTCAGAATCCAGTTGAGTTATATTTTTTTTATTAATAGGTAAAATGTCAGTAAATATACTATATAAACATGCAGATGAGGTGGCGATTATTCTAGTAGGCTCCAAGATTAAATGATATAGGTTATATGACTGAAATATTTTTTTAATTTTCCGGTACATCGATGAGTCCTCCAATAAACTGACATTAAAATCACCACACACAATTATATTTTTTCCTAATTTACCAAGTGTTTGTAACACATCATCCACGATACTCTCAAAGCAATCATTTATATCGACGACGGAGGCCGGTACAGTACACGCTCAATCATTTATATCGACGACGGAGGCCGGTACAGTACACGCTCAATCATTTATATCGACGACGGAGGCCGGTACAGTACACGCTCAATCATTTATATCGACGACGGAGGCCGGTACAGTACACGCTCAATCATTTATATCGACGACGGAGGCCGGTACAGTACACGCTCAATCATTTATATCGACGACGGAGGCCGGTACAGTACACGCTCAATCATTTATATCGACGACGGAGGCCGGTACAGTACACGCTCAATCATTTATATCGACGACGGAGGCCGGTACAGTACACGCTCAATACAACAAGCTGCTCCAACTCCACACTGGCGATTTCTATAGTCCGCTCAACAGAGAGGCTGACAATATCCTTGCGTTCTTTGAATTTAAGTTGTTTAGTTAACAGTATTAATGTCCTAGTTTATCATTTGTGGCTACTAGTTACAGCTATATACATATAAATAAAAAACATAATGCAGCATTGCATATGTAAGCGGGCACGCCCTTTATGCCAAGAGGCTTTTTATTATGTATTAAGTTCTGTTTGCGTTTTTGTTTTTATTATTTATTTATGCTTGAGTATAGTTTTAAATATTGGCGTGTGCTAGCTGACATATGGCAAATAATTTTAATATTTTTGTGTTTCGTAATGTTAATTTATTTATTACTATATGTATAGAATCCAGTTCTTCTAACTGAACAGACAGCAGTGCTGCTGGGGCGTTTGTTCCGCCATTTCTTCTTCCTAGCTAAAGCACTAGGAAGTGGTGAAGGGTGGGCGTTTTGGGGGGACTGTCTTATGTGATTTTGACGTTCAAAAAGTGCTGATTCTCAGCCTAATTTGAATAAATGACTTTTGATTTTGATTTTGAATGAGCCACCATGTATTGCATTTTCTTTGCTGTACGAAACGTGATTACTGAAAGTGAAATTAAACATAACCAATGTTCTGTAATACATATTTATAATTCAATTTCAAGGTCCTTTCTCAACATACCTTGAATATTTTGGTGCACCAGGTTAACTGTGTTAGAACTTATTCTGACATTTTGATGATTTGGACTAGTATTTAAATTTAAATTATCATCATTAATGATGCAAGAGGTTTTCTCTATTGCCTCAATTTCTTATTTAAATTAATGTCAGCTTGTGTAGTCAAGTGATTGGCTGAATCAATGAAAATTGCTCAATTTTTTTGGCTCATAAATCAATAAAAAAAAAGGATAGCGATAATTTCAAAGTAAAAACATTTATTTCAAATAGGCACATAAAAGGCACTTTTGAACGTCAACATTTACATTTAAATATAATTGATTCTAGTCGCCCCTTCCAAAAGATAGTTTCGTATGGAGAAGAATGGGCAACAAGCTCCACCGTTAATCTTTTAAAATGTGTTACAATATTTTGTATACATTGTGTGTTTATTCGCCATAACCTTTTTAGGGTTTCATAAAAAAAAATCTAGTAAGAATCCACGCACATATACGGAACCACAAGCTCGCCAGACATGCAGATATGAATGAGCGTCGAGACAGAGTTTATATTCGTGACTTACAAATAAATATCAGGTGCAAGCGCCAGTTGTCGGCCGCACGATTTTTTATCATTGTTCTGGATTCGTTTTATTGCAAGATGATTGCTTGACTATAAACAAGGCAATCTGAGATTGTTCGGTGCATTGTCTGCTTTTGATTGGCAGAAATTATCGAGGTCTTGATTTTTTTATGAGGTTTTAATTCTTTCTTTCTTTTCTTTTTTAAAAAAAAAACGTTGCCCCACACTAGGAATTTCTCCTGTATTGTGGGTGCGTTTACAAACCTTTATAGTCACATACACAAACAGCCAGACCCGGAACAATTACTTGTAGGTCATACAAATATTTTGTTCCGTGCGGGAATCGAACCCGCGACACGCAGCGCAGCAGTCAATCGCTTAACCACTGCGCCAACCGTGCTTCTTTTTTTTATAAGTCTTTTTAGTTATTAATCGCCGTCATCGCCCTTTAGAAAGTCCTTATTTCTTGAAGGTGAATAGATATTCTAAAAACCTACGCAAATCCGTTGTTTTATTTTAAGAAAGTAACCGCAAAAGTCAAGACAATCACCATAATTGATTGAAAACTCTATTAGAAATGAATAAAGTTCAAATTACAATATTTATGAATAAGTCATTAAGTAATGAAAAATTAGCATGTTTTTTAAACAAAGATAAAAATAATGGCTGTAGCCTGTAATATAAACATCATTCGTTGTCAGAGTAATAATAGTAAAAACATGATGTTAATTCTATTTTAATAATTTTAAGAAGGTAAGTAATTGCTTATTATCTCCAAATTGTTTCTTTTTTGTTCTAGACCGTTCCAGCGAAAGCGGAGAATTTTTTATTGCATGTGTCTTGGAGCAAAATTTAAGTGGGTAAATAACATATTAATAGTGTTTCAGAATATTATGATAAAACAGGTTTCAATCCGTAAACTGCTAAACACATAACTCCAAATGATATCTATAGGACCATCCATTGTCCAACGAGGTAATTTTCATTTTAACAAAATTAAATACATTATCCAGATAATTTGCTACAAACTGAACATAGATAGTTTGTAGGCTTCACTTTAACTAAGTTGGACTATTAGCAGACAATTTGAGCAAAGTCTATCGAACCCACAGTTATTCTGAAAATTACAACGAAGACAAACAAAACATTGTAAGTACCAAACATAAATAAATAATTATTTAGTTTTAAATAACAGAAACATTCGTTGCTAGTTACAGTTTTAAATGCTCAAAGAAATCAATATAAACTTGATTACATAATGTACGAGTAACATTAATGTTTATCATAGACTATGGTGAACTTTAACCTGGGTCATCCCGAACACTGCAATACATTACAAACACACACTTAATATATGCATTGATTATTTAAACAGCAAACTATGTAGATTTATTCACACCTTTCGAACGTAATCTAAAAAATCAAGACCAATCCCGCTCCATAGAACGGGCGCGTTCACTAAAGTATTCCCAACGCGCGTCGCGCGCCCATGTGCCAGTCGCCCGTCCGCCGCGTTCGCACGATGCTGCGTCTACCCCTCCTCGTGATCCTTCTTACGCACCGCATCCGAACCGCTCACGTCACCGACACACCGTTTTCAAATCGTTTCGATAAATTGTATCAAAAATTGGAAAAGTTAACCGTCGCGCCTGACCGACAATTGGGCCAGACACCTGAAGAAAAGTTGTACGAAAAATTGGATCGGTTGAACTCTCTCTCGCCGGAAAGAGTGGAGTTGACTGATGAAGATGAGGAGTTGCTGTTGGCCATGAAGGCCTGGGGGGGTCTGAGTTCGGAGCAGATGGATGGAGTGGTGAAGGATCTGCAGCGGATGAAGGAGGAACGCAGAGAGGATGTCGCAGACCAGGACTACGGGGAACGTGCCTGGGATGACGAGGTAGGTGAATGATTCCAGTGTTTTTTTACAGAATGTGTTTTGTTTAGAAAATATTCGCGGCAGTGTGTGTTAGGTAGTGTAATAGAAATGTAAGTGTGTTAACATTAAAGTTAATAAAACCTGGTTAAATAAAACATAAGTAAAGTTATTTACTCAGCTTTTATTTAAATAGCTAATATTTTAGTATCTATCTATTTACAGAGTAGTTAATCGAATTTATTGAAGCATTTTTCGGAGGCAACTTGGAATAAAAGTATGTTTTCAATGTAATATTTAAAAGAATATAAGTATCAAAAATTATATATTAAAATTATATTCTGACTTCTGTGTTTGAGGAAAAAATCGCTTTTAACGAAACGCGGTTTATCAGAAGTAATGGCGTTCAACAAAAAGTTGTTAAACCTTTTTATAAAATAAATTAATGAGATTATTACTCATATTTGTTTCTGATACGAAATGTACGACAAGTACTTACCTAATTAGAAACTGCACAATATACAAATAAATAACTTATGTACCTACATACTAGGTATATAATCTATTAACATTTATATGGACATAGTTCTCACATAAGTAACTTTTTTCTTATGGGGTATTTAAATTATATTGGGAATCTCAGATTTTTCTATCGCTTAATCTTCGGTAAAGACAATAGAAAATCTAATCAACAGCTTTTTACTGTGTAGTGTCTGGATGGTCAGCACCAAGACTTAACTTAAGTCCTATAAGTACTTTCTATGATGACTTGACGGAGCACACCAAAAACTCCATGGTGACTATCCATACTTTCATACCTTCTAATCCATAATTTACATTAATAATATTATAAATGCAAAAGTAACTCTGTCTGTCCGTTGACTTTTCACGCCTAAACGGCTGAACGGATTTTGTTGAATTTTGGCATTTTGGGACTATAACCTGGGTTAGGACGAAGGACTTTGTATCCCGGTAATATATTACGTTCCTCCACGCGCACAAAGAGCTAGTTATTCATAAAATAAACTCAAGCATCATGTTCTAGTTTTTTGTGGACTCAGCCTGATTTCGTTTCTTATCTTTTTTGTCGCTATGCAGGCGCCTTAACTGCATTTGCTTAGTTTTAGTTTGCATAGAGATATCTTTCTTGGCTGTGATTAATGAACAAGTTTATTTTAAGATGTCTTTAGATTATGTCGTTCACACACCTAAGTGCTTCAAAATTGACTCACAGTGAGCAAGCATGGTCATCAATGGTCATTACTTTGCCGCCGCGGTGGACGCTCCGGGCGTCGGGAGCCGCGTGACGACTCCCGGCCACCGTAGGCGCGGGCCTGCGCCGCCTGCGGGCGGTGAGTAATGGGTAGCTCAGCGTCCGATCAGGACCAGGCCCGTGCTGGACGGCGCGTACGTGTTCCACGCGCGCCTCAAAGAGATGTCAGCATCGAAGAGGGGGCCCACTAGGGCCCAAGCCTGCCGGGAAAGCGGGATCATCCAAAAGGGGTACCGCTGACCCGGAACATAAAGGGCCAAGGAAGGAACACGGGTGGGTTTTAGTCAGTAAGAGTCTGACACTCCCTTCCGCTCCACCCAGAGCGGGAGGGGTCATTTGATGATTTCCCATCCTCAAATAAAAAAAAAAAAAATGGTCATTACTTTTCTCTATGAGAAGAATCCCATGCCTGGAAGTGGGACAATAATATAATATAGCAAAATCAGCCTATAATGTTCCCACTGCTGAGACTCGGGCTTCTTCTCGTTGAGAGGGAACGGGCCGTAATCCACCACGCGGGTCCAGAGCGGTTCCAGAGCGGGTTGGTAGATCATGTCACATGTCTTCACTTTTGGTTCTAGGACATGCAAGTTCCTCACGATATTTTCCTTTACCTATTTGAGAGCAGTGGTGATGAAATAATGTACACCAAGTAAAGCTTCTGTCAGGGTTCGAACCTTTCGACCTCGACTCGTAATTCGTGGTCGTGGTCGCCTATTATTGTCTCGCTGCAATGCCAAGGCCTCTGCTCATACAGAAAAGGCATACCTAAGCAGTGATCACCACGCTTGCTCAAGAATGGCTGGCAGGCTGACTTATATTGATTATAAGTCGTTTCCTCACGATGTTTTCCTTCATCAATGTCAGTGTCCAAGATAAACTTAAAAAGTACTTATGAATTTTATTGAAAAAGGCTGACCTTATTAAATACCTATATTAAACAAGATGTCGTATTGCATCCTCGTTAAAATCGAGGAGGTAACTATGCTAATGATTCTCGACACGATTCAATAATAAAATAAGTAGGTTTTTTTGTTTTGTTTTAATAATAAAGTAGTAACGAAGAATGTTTGTCTGTGTGTAAGTTCCGGATTAGCGCAAAAACGGCGGAACGGATTTGGATGAAATTTGGTACACAGATAGTTTATAACCTGGATTAACACATCGGGTACTTTTAATCTCGATAGTACGCTCCCCTTGGGATATTTTCTGATATCCTCGCAGGCGAAGCGGCGGGCAAGAGCTAGTTAAAACTAAGGAAATTAAAATGTAATAGCTTGTGTAATGAATTTAATCAAGTTCTATGAAACGATTAGATTTATAGCCAATTTACAAGTACTAAGCTTTATTCAAATGATTCTTCGAAGCTATTCGTGCTAGTAAAAATAAATGCGTTACACGCAAAACGTTAATTAATATCGGAATAAAACAAGTTACCTACGTTTGACCGCGGGTTAGCTTAGTTTACTATAAACCTGTCCAATGGAAATAACTTTCAACATTCAACTAATAGAATTATTGAAAAAAACGAGAAAACTAGTAAGAAGGTATTTTTTTTTAAATATTACGTTAGTTCAATAAAGCAAATTGTTATTTTTATACGTAAATACGGCCAAATATTATGCTATATTTATATAGGCTTATGTATTTTAAATTAGTGTTTTTAATAGTATTTTATTACCTACTCACGATAATTGTTTGAACAAAACACCATGTATCTACACGATTAACCATTTTTTTATATTATATTTTATTTTTTTATTTAACCATTTACGTACACATATAAATACACTTTTTTTCCATTTCTTCTTTCTTATTTTTTCTACAATTTCTCACTTATTTTGGATGTCGACTGTACATAACCTAAATAATTTGACACTCAAATTATATTACAACAAAATACCTTGTCATAAAAGTATTGCAATTAAATGAAAGAAAATTTAAAACTCATATAAAAAGTTCACTTTGTAAACAAGCGTAGCTATTACAAATTAGAGGATTATATCCAAGATAAGAATGCTTGGAAACATGCTGATCCAGATCCATAGGACAGTCTAGGGTCTAGACAAAATCATACTTGTTGCTACTTTCATTGTATAGTTTATTATTTTTATGACATTGATTTACATTCTGTGATTACTTTAACTCACACACTGACATATTACTTGTTTAAATAATTTGGAAAATCGTATACTTTTACAATGTTTGTAAATATGTGAGCACCATGTATCCTATCACAAAATTAACTTATTTGTCGTTGATAAATTTTTTAAAATTCTTTAAATACCGTTGTGGTAGGGTAATTTTATTATGGGTGCATAGGTCTTCACATATAATTAATGTATTTATACAAAATATTGTAGCACATTTTAAAAGAGTAACGGTGGAGTTTCTTGCCCATTCTTCTCCATACGAAACTACCTTTTGGAAGGGGCGACTAGAATCAATTATATTTTTATGTAAATGTTGACGTTCAAAGGTGCCTTTTATGTGCCTATTTGAAATACAGGCTTTGACTTTGTCCTAGAACACTCGGGTAGCCAATCAGGAGCCAGCATTAACATGTACGAATTACACGGACTAATCGCAGTCCGTTCCTTATTTTCTCACTCGCTATCTCAGTTCTAAAAGGTATGGTCAGCAACAACAGTAAAATCACTAGACGTTTTATTTTATCTAAGGCCGAATGCTTAGGAAACACGCTGCTGTAAGTGTCTTTAAAGGAGTTTGAATTGATGTGTTGTAGATTTATTATTCTACAATATAAAAAAAACTTTTTCACAATTTTTTTTTTGTGACAAATTTTTTTTTTCACTTTTTAGTTGTGGTAACTACCCCAAACAAAGTCGTATACCACTACTTGCAATGTAAATAACAGTGACAGGAAGTTATAACAACATCATCAACATAATTATACTAAGTAAAAGAAATAAGTGTTATTGAAGCTGACTCAAAAACTACTCATCAGAACTTGACCAAATTGATTTGGGACCACCTGGGAAGTATACCCTTTGAAAAATAAAAAAATCCAAATCGGTTCAGGCGTCTTCGAGTAATCGGTGAACATACGTAAAAAAAAAAGATTCCGACGAATTGAGAACCTCCTCCTTTTTTGAAGTTGGTTAACCGGTCTGGCCCGTGGTGACGTTCAAGCACGTCACTTCGCCCAGGCCGTCTAGCCCGGCTGTCCAACATGTTGGACAGCCGGGCTAGATAGATATAGATATAGATAGATAGATAATATGGTCTGTTTATTTTAAAGGTTTTAGAACACATTGCACAACTCGATACATATTATACTTACGGAATTTTCACGATCCCACGTAAAATTCCAATTTCATGGGCTACAAATATGGCACAATTCCAGACTGGCATCCTTAACAGAAAACAGCTACGGTCGAAAACTTAATAAAGTAAATCATTATAAAATAAATAAATAAATAAAAATGTTTATTTTCCTTCCACAAATAACACTTATTAACAAAAACAATGTTCATTTGTGGGAGACTGGTGCCTAAACTAAGCCGTGACTTGTATTTTAGGACACCAGGGACTCCCCCCTACAGACAAAAATATCATCACCAGCATTATTATAGACAAAGCACGGAAGTTACATTATTATGTTTTAAGGGCAAACTGTTTGTTGCAAAAAAAGATGAAAACAAATAAAAATAAATAAAATAAAATACAATAGGTAATAAAATCTAAAATTTGTACGAATTGTGGTGGAGTTCAAGGTGTATGAGGATGTGGTGAGGGCGTGATGTATTTTGAATTTGACTGTGTGTGTGTGTGTAATTGAAATATTTTATAGCTGAATTTATTGGCTGACTGTACTAAAGCTTTTAGTAACCAACTAACCACGCATGCAGTAACTCGTAAGACTAGTTTTATTTTAATTTACTTACAGATGCTTGTGTGTGAAAATAAACGGTTTATTTGTTTACTTTACGCAGAAACAATGTATGGCACTTCAGGGACCTATGTAGGTACTGCACTAGAAAAAGGTCCTGCACTGGGAAAGAATGCAATACTTATTACTTGTAGATTTGTAACATTTTGTTTTTATTTGCAGTATCCATTATCCTTTCTAGTTTATGTGTGTATAAGTGGGTACTTGCACACACACACGTACTTATTCGATTTTGGTGGAAGGTTTTTATTACCCGTCTGCGCCAGAAGGAGGGTTATGTTTTTCGAGTGTATGTATGTATGTATATTTATTTGGCACGCTCTGGAGCCTACACGGCCTACATTTCAGCTTGAGAGGTGCCGTTAGATTAATTTTAATTGTGAGAGTGACACTGGGTATAAAAATTGAAGAAAAAAAATTCCGATTTCTGGCACTACATTTGGTCTTAAATTTTTTTATTTTCTCAACCCCTATCGAGTGGGGTATCAAAATAAAGGGTTTCATAAATAGCTAGCAAAAATTTGAGAACCAATAATTTTTATTTTATTTTATATGGTTATCTTATAAGTAATTCCAAGTGACAAGTCGTAAAAAACACGTCACTACAATAAAATTAAAAAAAAATGTACTTATATTAAATTAATTAAATAAAAAAACTGGAAATAAAAAAAAGTAATTAACAAAACCCGACTGCGGTAAAAAAAAAAACTGAAAAGCTAAAAACAAGCCCCTTTTAAAGTTGGAAGCAGGCGGGACCCATCTGAGTTTGAAAATATAAAAATATAATGTAGGTATATCAGTCATCAGGTTACCGTAGTACAAGCTCTACCTATATTCGGGACCTGAAGACCTTGTGTGGATGTTGTCTCATATATATATATATTTTTTTTATTACTTTTTTTTCTAATTCTCTTTTACAGGCTCTAACAGAAAGAGCCAATTGAAGCCGATTCATTTGATCACAGCATTATAACAATTCATGTCGCAATCTCGTCCACTTTTAGTTTAGCCAGCTATTCTGGGCCCGCAATATTCATGTCAAACAGTAATTACAATCGTACATTAGGTAAGTAGCTAATTTACGATTATTTGCGACCTAGTGTATAATTGTGAGACCGCATATCGCGTAAATGATAAAATTATCTGATCTATTCGACGATATTAAATTTTCTAGATAAAGGTTTCTGCAGTACAGCCGTACAGTCTGTTCTTGTGTCTGTTGTGTATTTATTTGATGAAAGTATAAAAAAATCCTGTACTGGTTAATTTCTTACGCAATCACTTACTAAAGGGAAATAGCAACACATTCATGTGTATTTAGAAGGTTTTAACGTTATATCTCACCATTTTTTCCAACGATTCTTATTTGAATAACATTATTAAATTGAATTGAAAAGTCATCGAAGACACTTGAGGTTATAAAATTAACCTCAATTCACAAATAAAACACATCGTTAAGGTGATTTAAAATTAGAATATCCTGTTTATGGATTCAAATAATTAAATCAAAGCACTCAATTTGTAAGTGACACTACCAATTGGCATTCACAGGTACGTTATGTGTACATTTTCATAAAACACTTTTGGAACAGACCATAGAGTCTAGTGTTGTTATTTTGACGTGATTTGTAGTAATCTGATTTAGCTTTTGTTGAGCAATTCCAGGTTTAGAAATATCAGTGTGCAATATCACACAAAATTAATTTAAACATGCAACTAGGTCCCAACAGCATTAGATTAAATAAACCACGATTATAACAGAGTAACAAGAAGTACATATTATTACTAATTGACGATATAGATTCAGATTAAATAAGCATTGTTCGCTTTCAAGTGATTTCGTTAGCATATTTACTAAAAAGATCTGCAGTAGGTAGCTAGCTTGCTTCAGTTTTCTGACTATGTGACCGATTCCTTGACAATTCAAAAGTGCCTGTAAGGTATAGTTGAATCAAATGTTTTTAGTTTTAGCAGGTACTATTTTGTAAAACCTTATGGGTGAGTTTGATAACAGACAGAAGTTTTAACGGGATAGCGTAGCCTAGATATATTCTACATTATTATACAGACTACATGTATCTTTTATAGAAAGTTGCAAAGTCTAGTATAAAAATATAAATAAAATAAATACTAAAAAAAATACGCGTTGACTTGAGAATCTCCTCCTTTTTTTCGGCGGTTAAAAAGCCTTAAACGAATTAACTCTTACAGGTTGTGAGAGCAAAAGGTGATAAAAACGAGAGGTGCCGTGGAGCAACGGAAACGATGTTTCTTTTGTCTTTTGTACCTCTACACTTACGTCACAAAAGCGTCGCGACGCAGTGACGCCGACGCCGACGGTCAAAAGGTTTACACTTCTTTCGGTCTAGCTCTCATTCGCCCAGTGTGCAGAGTATAACGTGCGATAAAAACCTGGTTCCAAACCGACCTCATCTAGTTTTTAGGTTTAAAGAATCTTTATTCTCAATTAAAACATAGGTACACAAATGTCACTTACTTGAGAACAATAAATTAGTGTTAACAATATAAAAATTTTTGACTTCACCTCTATGTACAGTTTCACAAGTTTTTAAAATTTGATTGACGTGTAAATGTGTTTGTGCAAACCTAATCATTAAATAAAATCATTTAACATTTATCAAGAGCAAAGTCGTTTCAAAGTCAAAGTCAAATCGTTTATTGCTAAATCCATAATGTACATTTATAGGTGGTAAATAAAAAATAGAAACAATTATGGACCCTGTCGGGCACAGCAAATTTCATAAATATGTAGAGAGGAAGAGCGCTTTATAATTTTTCAGTTCGAGATGTTTCATATCATAATAAGTAGGTATTTTATATTTCCATTTGTTTTCTTAATCTATCAATAGTTATTAATATAGGTATTATTTTCAGTTAATTGTATTTAAAATTGCTTATTATCTTAGTTTCTATCCCCCTCTCAATGAGAATCAACAACATCACGATTTTCTCTAAATGCCATAATAATCACTAGATGTTACATGACTTAGCGTACATAACCGACTCAATTATTGATTGATTACGATTAGATAACACAATATTATAATAAATTACCATAGGTGCCAAGGGAACGCAATGTTTTTTTAATCGAAGGCGTGTATCGATTTGTTTTTGAACATGTTTGTCCGACATTTGCATACATGTTGCTCAAAGTTTTCAATGTACGCTAACTCTATGTGACATACGATGATCATTCTTGTTTTATTGCTCGTATTGCATGATACTTATGTAAATATATTTTAGCTTATTTATCGGTCTGTGAACTCGGGAAAATGTACAACTTAAACAGTTTGAACGCGATCAGCACATATAAAATGCTTTAATGCTTTTTGCTTTGCTTTGCTTTTTTTTGCAATTGCCAGTGTCAATATCTCTCAATACTTATGAGAGCGTGTATAACCAGATTAATCAAAATCAAAAGTCATTTATTCAAATTAGGCTGAGAATCAGCACTTTTTGAACGTCAAAATCACATAAGACAGTCCCCCCAAAACGCCCACCCTTCACCACTTCCTAGTGCTTTAGCTGGGAAGAAGAAGTGGCGGAACAAACTCCCCAGCAGCACTCCCATGGGGGGAAGGCGTGAGTTTATGTTTGTATGTATGTATGTTTGATGGGAGGAGGTCTGTGTCCCAGCAGTGGGAACATTATAGGCTGATTATGAATGTTTGAGGAGTATGATGATTGAATCCGCTGACAGCTTTTGAACTTGGTTCAGATTTGCCGATCACGTCTGAAATTCGCCCTAAGACTCTTTGGTCGAGTTTTTTTTAATGTGTTTACATCTTAGATTTAATCTGCATCGTTGGTCTTGTGGTCGCAGGCACCGCTGCTGAGTGACCTACCCCTCCTGAGTTCAATTACCAGATGCGGAAAACCGTTAGGATTAAGGTTTTTCTCAGGTTTTTAGTAGGCCCGCCCCCTATTAAATAGATCTTAAACATACTGGAGAAATGAGGACGTAATATAGACCACCCTTTTCGGGAAACGTAGGCGTCATGTTATGTTATCATTACAATGATTTGCAGTTAATCACACAAGTTGCAGTTAATCACACAAGTTGCAGTTAATCACACAAGTTGCAGTTAATCACACAAGTTGCAGTTAATCACACAAGTTGCAGTTAATCACACAAGTTGCAGTTAATCACACAAGTTGCAGTTAATCACACAAGTTGCAGTTAATCACACAAGTTGCAGTTAATCACACAAGTTGCAGTTAATCACACAAGTTGCAGTTAATCACACAAGTTGCAGTTAATCACACAAGTTGCAGTTAATCACACAAGCTGCAGTTAATCACACAAGTTGCAGTTAATCACACAAGTTGCAGTTAATCACACAAGTTGCAGTTAATCACACAAGTTGCAGTTAATCACACAAGTTGCAGTTAATCACACAAGTTGCAGTTAATCACACAAGTTTCAGTTAATCACACAGGTTGCCTCTATTTTATTTGGAGTCAAATTAATATTTTTTTCAGTTTATTTATAACATAACATAACATCATACCTATATTCCTCAAAGGACACCTATTTCGCCTGTTATAATGTTTCGGTTCCATGTAACAGGTGGCGAGCCTGTTGCCATCAACGGGACATAAACCCTGACTCCAGGCTGCTACTGCGAAATCGCAGATTAAAAAACCCCACAACATTTGGCCCGACCCGGGAATCGAATCGAGCCCAGGGCCTGCAGTCTCGACATAGTTAGCAATCGTTTTCGGTTGCTAAGTCCTAACAATCCAGATGTAACGGTATTTGGTGGTCTCCACACTCAAATTTATCGGTTGTTACTGGTATTTTAGGTAGGTACCGGTAGGTAACAACCGATAAATTTGAGTGTCGAGACTTCCAAACATTTACATCAACATTTACATCTGGATTGTTAGGACTTAGCAACCGAAAACTATTGCTAACTATGTCGAGACTGCAGGGCCAGGACCTCTTGCTTAGCAGTAGCGCTTACGACCATTGACCAAAGGGGCAGCCTATTTAATACCTAACAAAGAGGCAGCCTATTTAATACCTGACAATTTATAACGAAATGCTAATCATTTTACTCAAGCGCCTCCGAGATAACTGCGATCCGCCTCAGTCATTACCGAGAAACAACTTTTAGTATGTCTATGAGAGTAACTAGTAATTAACTACATAGTTTATTTTATGTAGTGGTGACGTCGTACTATAGTAACGACGAGCTAAGCCGGAAAGATGACCGGGTAATAAAAAAGCTCATAAAATTAGTATTTTAGATTCTAAATTGTGTAAGCCGTGTCTACGAATAATGTCGCATGCAAATGTTAACTTTCGGAAGGCAAGGTAAAAGTAGGCAGAAAATATTAATTAAATTAGTGATAATAGAATTTCGTTGCTAACCGTACAAAGTTGTATTGTTGTGTGTTTTCTTCATCGTTTCTTCTATCTTTTTCCTAAAAATGAGATGCATTTCCTTAAAACTATCCTAGTAGCCTAAAGGCTTGTTTTATCCTGAAAGGTCTATCAATAAAACCATGGAATTTACACTATCAACGATGCATATCAGTAGGAAAATGATATAATGAAGTGGGAACCTTGTGGTGTTTATATCCAATACCTACAGGTACCAAACTAGGCGTAAGTTATTTGTGATAAAGGATAATGGGTGATAAAATATAACTTTATATTTCTGAGGTAAAATTAAAATAATGTTCCATAAAGCCCGGTAGGTCGTTACTAACCGGGTTTTACATATGGGATATTTGAAAAGATAAATTCTTTTTTTGGTCAGAAGTGCGAACAAGAAGGAAAACATAAAAAAAATGGAACTCAGTAACTTAGCGCAAGTTTGCCCCGAAGGGCAAGGCAGTGCTGTAGGTACTAAGGTACAGTACCTACACCGACATTTTGCCAGATATCTATGCTCAAGTCCTATGTCCCTTGGCAGATTTTTTTTTAATAAAGAGAGTTATATTTCGGTTTCCGAATAACTACTTTAGTCTCAAAGTGAACATTCGATCGCTTTTTTGATCTGTTACGAAACAAAGTTCTTTGTAAACATGCATGATGCATCCAGAAAGTCTTTCAAGACTCCCTTTTAACGAAAAAATACGACGTTCATAAATTAGAAATCAAAAATCTTTTAGAAGCGCTTTTGATCGTTCAACTTTAATATTTGTATGAATCTGTTCCAAAAGCAATAAAATGGCTGCCGTCGCGATCGCGCCAGACTCTGTGTCCGACACACTCAAATAGAGCTTGAAATTGTGTCAAATTGTATAACTAGACGATAGATGTGGATTCTGTTGGCGATCGAAGTTAAATGTTGCAATAAGACAACATAATGGTGAGAGGTACTAGTATTCAATTATTTTCTGCATAATTAAGACATACAAAAATATTATAGGTTTCAATTTGCACTCAAACTACACCCAAACCAATAAACAGATAGTATTACATCATTGACTCACCTAACCTAACACGTTTCTAAGCCTCGACTGACCTTAAGACACATCAAGGCTAGGTCCGAGCTTTTCAGGAGTCAGATTTAAGTGTAGGTACCTAAAACCCGTCTCATTTAATCCAATAGGAAAAGTCCGTGCTGCCAAGAATATTGTGATTATGATTGAAATAGTACTGATTTCTGACGAGAATATATTCTTTCGCGAATGTTAAATGTATCTGAAATTGATCAATGAAGTTAATTAATGATTCGTATATACTTATAACATTTTTTTTTTTACATTTTTGTGTGTGTGTTTGTTCCAGCTAATCTCCGAAACGGCCAAATCGGACGAAACCCTGGGGAAGGACATACTTAGGCTACTTTTTATCGACATAACCGTGGGCGGAAGCTAGTACAAACTGAACATTTTAAATATGAAAGTAATTCTGCCAGTCACTATGTTGCCTTTTCACACCTTGAACGGATTTCGACGAGGTTTGGCACACAGGTGACCATAACCTGGATTAGGATTAGGAAAGATACATTTTATCTTGGTACTACGTTCCCGTGGGATAGTTTTCGACCTCCACCCAAACGAAGCCGAGGGCAAAAGCTTTAACAGAATAAGTCACATAGCTTTTGAACCTGTGCAACTTGATACATCAAGCTGCCTGTAAATCTTCAGGCTACCTCGACATAATAGGTGACATCTCGTTAATAATGAGTTAAGCTTCCAACCATGACAGGTAGGTAACTAGACTTCATCCTAATAAGGCCGCAGCGTGATGGCACATGTCATTGTACATAAGATTTAGAGAGACATGCGCGCGCGACGATCGTGGTCATTGCGAGGTAATACGATACCGATGCATGGTGTATAGAGTAATGAAGGTTGGGAACCGGCTGTCTACGTAACTATAGCACTTAGTTTAAAGCTTTAAGCGTATTATTAAAAAGGCTTGTAAGTAGGTACCATAAAAAACTTTGTTCCTAAAAAAACAACCATCTTCCAAAAAAGAAACTACGTAGTGTAGGTAGTTAAGTTTTTTTTTGGAAGTCAGTTGTTTTTTTTTTTTAAGTTTTTTTTTTCACTATTTAGTTATGGTACAGTGCCAATTACCAATTCCAAAACGATCGTCTTACACGTCCACGTCCGTTTGACGGCGGTTTATTTTTGTTTAATAGTAGATTATTAACCAAGGGGATAAGCAGTGTCTTCTGTCGCGGGTGACGATTTAAATCGCGAGCGTAATGAAGGACTCGAAGATTACTCCCGAGCGTAGCGAGGGTGTTAAAAACTTAAATCACGAGCGAAGCGAGGGATTTAAGACGAGTCCTGAGTGTAGCGAGGGATTTAAGTTCACCCAAGACTAAGACAGCTTTATCACCGAGGAAAATAGTCTACTTTTCGTACCATTTGCGAAAAAATTAACACAATAATAATATGAGATAAGCATTTATTAAAAATAATGACAATTAAACGTATTTTTAGAACACTAGCTTATTTATAAAAATAAATTAAAATAAACTTAACGTTTATGTATTTGAAGAAAACAAAAACGCGGCAAATTCCTAGACTAATATTTTTTTGTCGGAAAAGCAAAGGCATCAAGCTCATACGGCCTCGTCGGTTTTCGTAATTTTATTTAATAATCATAACTGCATAATAAATGCGTATTCCTTTTTCAAAACGATGTATAATGCTTTATATACAAACTCAATGGTGTAAACAGAGATGTAGTTCAGTATAAATTTCGGTAAGTATTCCAAATTTAAATCACATTCTCCCCCTAGAGGATGAATGAAATTCAGTACAATTTTCTTTCCCTGTTTTTAACAGATTAAAAATGACTATTGTTATGTTCGCTTTTTGTGGCATAGAATGTCACTTTTTTGAGCAAGTGGTACGAAAAAATAATTTATTGTTGATTTTTCAAAAACCGCTCGACCGATTACGATGAAATTTTAATAGGACCACCTGGGAAGACATTTGAAACAAAAAAAAAGAATTTTCTAATTCGGTTCAAGCGTCTTCGAGTAATCGGTGAACAAACATAAAAAAATATACATATAGGTACGGTCGAATTGAGAAACCTCCTCCGTTTTTAAAGTCGGTTAAAAATAACGTAATAAATTATTATTTTTATTAATTTCGAGTCTGATATTTCTTCTTCCTCTTTCTTTAATTTTATTCTTCTTTTTCGAAACAGAAAAAACAGAAGTTCGAAACAGAAGAAAGCTTTTCCGCCTGTCCAGCAGATGCTCAATAGATATTCAGCGTCTGCTGGACAGGCGGAAAAGCTCGAATGATTTACTCAACCGCCTTTTCATTGTATAAAAATACTAGCTGGGGCCCCGACATCGTCTGCGATCCAAGATGAAAACTAGCCTATGTTCTTACCCAGGTTATGGTCTATCAGTGTGCCGTGTAGGTGTGAAAGTGTAACAAACAAACAAACTTACTTTTGCATTTATAATACAAGTTAGGATTACATTCTTTCATTATCCGTTAAAGTGTTGTCACAAATGTTATTACCATAATCAATGGCCCAAGGATATATGCATAATTCTTAATTTAACGACCCCTGGCGTCTATGATGCCATCAGAATTGTTTACTGACCATTAAATATGAACCTCTTATATCCTTAACCTGTTTAATATGAGTTATTTATTCAATAAGGATATAATTGAAGCTCGGAGAACTTTGTTTATTTTGCCTGATGGCAATATAGAGGGGCTTGTAGCTAAGTAAGTACGAGTAATAACAGCCGCACGGGTCGATCGGCCAGGTTAAGCTACGCTTACCATGGTTCGTCCGTGGATGGGTGACCACCATTACATATCAAGACCCCTCCGTGCCTCGGAAAGCATGTTAAGCTGTTGGTCCCGGCTGTCATACGTGGATCATAGACAGTTGTAACTAGGGCTTGCAATATCCGTTAATTTTTACTATCCGGATAATGATAATATTAATATTTTACTATCCGGATAATGCGGATAATACGGATATTTTATCGTTTTTATTATAAATAATACTGATATGCTTTTGTGACACGTTTTTCAGTCTCTCAAGCATAATGATAAAGAAATAATAAACTATACCAATATTTCAAGTAACAATTACATAAAAAATAGTACTCTTTCTAAAATTATACAATAAAACAACGAAACCGCAAAAATCATTTGTATCTATTCTTCTTTAAAAACAATCCTAATTATAAATTAGATCTTACATTTATCACATATCACAACATCCCAATCAAATCAACTTATTGAAAACATAATAATTAAATAACAATATCTCTTTCCCTGGCAAATCAGCTCAATTATTAAACAACAATCGTATAAATCAAACATAATAAAACAAAAATGAACAAAATAATCAAATTGCCCTTTATAATATAAATTACGAAATTCTTTAATGATTGTTTATCCAAATTCTGGAAATATGATCTTAAAAAGCTTAAACAATCTAATGAATCTTCTTTCATGGAAGTTCCTAAATGGTTACATACATTCTTTTGTTTTCCTTCTGCGGTGTATTTATAAAGCACCGCAGACTTGGTCGGTGATTTTTTAAACATCTTGAATTCTTGACTACTTTTCTTAACTCATTTTATTATTTCGTTATAATCTTGTAAACAAACTTTAGTTTTACGACCAGTTGCATGTAATTACTTGTAGCTACAATAAAACCTTCTTCACCATCGGAGTCTTCAATTTCTTGTACATTTATTTAGATATTAAAATAATAAATAACAGTTATGTACTTTACAGATGACGATTTTTATTTAATATTTAAAAGAGAAATACAACTATCCGTAACATCCGAAAAATCCGGATGGAGATGCAAGTAAAATCTGGGTTTGAAAATCAGAGGATATCCGGATAATACGAATATCCGGATATCCGGATTGCAAGCCCTAGTTGTAACGGGTCGTCAGAAGTTTAAAACGCTGACGACCAGTCTTACCATGGAGTACCGTGTTACCCAGTGACTGGGTTGTGGAGGTCAGATAGGTAGTCGCTCCATGTAAAATACTGGTGTTCAGCTGCATCCGGTTAGACTGGAAGCCGACCACATGAGAGTTGGGAAAAGGCTAGGGAAATTGAGCGTATAGAATAGATATATCCATTTATATGAAAGTAACCGTATGTTTGTAACGTTATCACGGCTACATCGCTGAACCAATTATGATGAAATTTGGTAACGAGATAGCTTGGAGCCTGAGGTAGGTAAGTGCATAAGTATAATTTCATTACAAAATTAATCCCTAAAGGGGTGAAGTGGGGTGTTAAAGTTTGAATGGGGATATCCGAAATCCAGGCGGATAAAGTACTGCCAGGGTTGCGGGTAAATCCGAAAGGGTTAACGTGGCCCCTGGCACAGACAGCTGAAGGAACACGGGTGGGTTTTAGTCAGTAGGAGTCTGACACGCCCTTCCGCTCCGCCCAGAGCGGGAGAAGTTATTGGATGATTTACCACCCTCTAAAAAAAAAAGGCGGATAACGTAGCGGATAGAATATTAGCTCTATAATTATATACTGTGCTACTTATTCGACATTAATATAGGTATAATCACTGCGCCTGGCGAATTATAGTGATTAGAGCTTGTTATTAGACAGAAGGACGCTGGCTGTGAGTGCCACCCATTCTCTCGGAAGAATTCCTTAGGTGTAGTTATTTTATATAACCTAAGGAGAGCTTTATACTCCTTTGCCACATAATTTACATTTATAATGTCTAGGTATATGTAAATGATCTGGCACAGGGTAATCAAATGACGTTTGGCTATTGAGTAAATATGACAGTTTGACATATTTTCTATACAAAAGCTGTCAAACCGCAATATTTATTACTCAGTTAAAAGTTAACTGCCTATTTAAAAACAGCCGTAATGGAGCTACCTTTTTATAATCGTTTAAAATCTTACGCTGGAAAATGTTCATTCACACCTTTCAGCCAGGCTCATTAATTTAGTGTTCGGAAGCGTACCTACTTAATTTACAACATAAGTAAGTATGTAATTGACAAAAAACCACAAATTTCTAAACAAAACATTAAAAAGTGAAATATAACTGAGGGGTAATTCCCGTAATTTTAAGAACGTTCACAGTCAGAAGGCCAATTCCCGTAATTAAAAACGTTCAAATTCAAGTCGCAATCTCATATCAGCGACAGTCTAATGTCAAAAATGTAGGTTAACGCTATACAATTTTTGACAGATTGACACTGAGATTAGAATGCGAACGTTCTTAAAAATACGGGAATTGCCCTTCTGAGCTCAGTCTCAATCTGTCAAAAATACAATCAATTTACATACATTTTTGACAAGTTTTTGACATTAATTGTCGCTGAGATGAGATTGCGACTTGAATTTGAACGTTTTTTATTCTCTGATTTCGGAACTCGGTGACTTTGTTTTTTGTATTTTCGTTGTTTGCCACCGACTTTAGTAATTAGTAATTTTTTTACTGTGTACCTAGTCCATTTTTTGAAAGTCGGTGGTTTTTTTTTGTGAAAAAGTTTTTATTATTCACTTTTGAGATAAGGTACCTACCCCAAACAAAGTCGTGTACCATTACTTGCAATGTAAATAACAGCGACAGGAAGTTATTACATCATCATCAACATACACCAAGTGGAAAGATACGTATTATTGAAGCTGACTCAAAAACCACTCATCAGACCAAATTTGTAAGGGACCAATCTGGAAGTATATTCTTTACAAAAAAAGAAGAATTTTTCAAATCGGTTTGTAAATGAAGAGTTCAAAGGTAACAAACATAAACCCAAAAAAATTTACTATCGGAATTGAGCATCTCCTGCTTTTTTTGAAGTTTGATAAAAATAGTGGGTACCTATAAACTTACTGCACATCTCTGCCAATCCTGTCGAAGATTAGAGTCGTGATGTTCAGTCTTACCATGAGTCCATTTACTAAATTACAACGAAAAGGCCACGTGCACGAGTTAAAAATAAACGCCATTACTATTACTTCCTCATCATTAATAACTACATTAATAGGCGGCACAATTTTGATCGGGGCTTGGCCTAAAATGGCGGCCTATTTGGTTCTGCACGGGAGCACATCTGCGCGAGGTTCCGGGTTCTCTTCCTGTGTTCTGACCGATATTTATTGAGGAATTGAGACTTGGATTGTAATGATAAATACAAAAAATAAATATATATATACATATAAATATAATTATAAATATTTTGATGTGTAATGATGCGAGCTTTGAGATAAATTTCTTCCGCATTGATTATATTTGGGTTATGGCACTAATGATCATATGATAGTTACGCCACTTTCCATCAAGCAGTAGGTAAATAACTTAATTTGGAAAACAATCCTCGAATGATTGATGACTTCCTCGTTGGTCTAGTGAAAGAAAGAAAGAAAGAAAGAAGCGTTCATAGGCAAAACAGCAAAAAATAATATACCCCGTACAACTAAAAAAAACTAAATGATTATAATGCCAAGACGGCCTCAGCTCAGCATAGTGTCAGATGACAACACACCACCTGACGCTGATTTTCAGCTGCAACCCACGAGTGCTTTATGCTGGAATAACAAACACATATTAAGGAAGTGTGTGTCCGTTATAATAAATTAAAGGTGATGTGACATTCATCACAACACACGCAGTGTTGTGTGAAAAACTAAAATAAATACCCAATATCTGCTTATTACCGACATTAAAATAATAAATCTATAAATAGAAAGTACCTAGTTCTTCTTAAGGGGACAGATGATCTAAACGGAAGTTTAATATTGCCTAAAAGTACCTATATATTATGATCCACTGCAGTAAACAAAATCATAAAAATATACGATATTCTTCAGTATATATGCTAGTTAGATAGTGTGTTGAAAACATAATACAACTAATTTGGTACGATAGAAAAAAGTCACGAAGATACCTCTAAAAATTTATTTTAACGATTAAAAACCATATTAATATACATGCTATCATTCTGTGTTTTTTTCTGATAGTTCTTCAAGCACCATATTAACGTGATAGTATTTTTATTTTATTCCAATCAATAGATTTTTTTGTAAATAGAGAATTGCTTCATATTTTGCAATAAATTACCAGCTTTGTGTCATCGCGCTTCTCTTTCTTCTATGCAGTCCGACAGTGACCGCGCTTTAGTTGTTGTCAGCCACTTAACTACGAAACGGATTTTCATGCGGTTTGCATTATCATTTAAGTACAGTTAAGAAAATAATAGTGCTGAGCATGAGGTCCTGAGTTCGATTCCTGAGTGGAGCAAAGTATTTTTGGGTTTTTCCACCTGGAATTCCTCAGTAGCATTCGGGCAGGAGTCTGGGTTTGTGTCCGCATTGGGCTCGCCCGTTATTACATGGGACTTAGCAAAAAAAAAGCTTATTAAAAAAATGTGCATACATAATCAGCCTATAATATTCCCACTGCTGGGACACAGGCCTCCTCTCGGTGAGAGGGAGTGAGCTGTAATCCACCACGCAGGCCCAATGCGCTTTGGTAGATGTCACATGTCTTCGAATTTTTGGTTCTAGGACATGCCGGTTTCCTCGCGATGTTTTCCTTCACCATTTTAAGAGGAGTGGTGATGAAATAATTTACACAAACTAAATCGCCTGACTGGGTTCGAACCCACGACCTACAACTCGTAACAAGAGGTGCACCCCTGCCTAAGCCTTCGCGGAAGCAACGCGTGATGTTATCAAAAGCAACAAATTCTTTCATTCCTTCTGTTAATTAACTGGCGGGAACATTATCTCAAATAGCTTAAAGTAGGTACAAGTGACTTGGTTTCTAAGAACCGTGACACAGTCATGATGACATAATTTGTAAATATAGTTCGACGCTACGATAGCTAAATATCAGCTGCATTTTATAGCATTATTTTATTAAGAGAAATTCTGTTTAATGTCAACTGTTGAACTGCAAAACTGTTGCTTTAAACTGAACTTGACCTTTACGATATCCTCAGGGGTTGAATTTATAAAAAAATCAAAACCCTTTGGGCTGCCCTTTTGGAAAAAAATAATAAGATCAAATAAAGAAATATTTTCTGAACCAGACATTTTCCTTTAAGTTTCGCAGATTTCGTAACTTTCCTTTTTCACTTGTATAGACGTTGATAGATGCTTTCCTATAATTTTCTGTATAATAAAATTCTTAAATTCATTCATTCACTCAATGATAGACAACTGACAGCCTAGCCCGCTGGGTGAAGGCATGGAGTACACAAAAGTTCCTTAATAACAAAGATGAGCGCTATGGAAAGATTTGCATAAATTCATCCCTTATAGGAGTTAAATAAGGTATACTTTGTATGGAGCTTCCTCAGACCAATAAAATACTTTTTTATTGGTCTGAGGGAGTTTCGTCCTTTTTAAATAATAAATAATAATAAATATCGTCTGACATTGCACACAGCACCATCTAGTTCGAAGTTAAGCACTTAAGGCTTGTGTTATGGATACCAGATGGTTGATATACCTACTACTTAAATACATTTTTTTTTCGTAAATACATACATATTATAAATATACATCCTTGACTCGGGTACAAATGTCCATATTCATCATACAAACATTTGCCCCTACCGGGATTCGAGCCCAGGACCATCGTTTGGTTTCGCTGACTACACTTAACCACTGTAGCCACTACACCAAACGTGTCGTTTAAATAAATAAATAAATAAAATAAAATTCATTTAATTCAGATAAATAAATCCATACAATTCAAATTCGATGAACATTAAAATTACAACTAAAAATACTAAATTATTTTTGCCGAATTGACTTGTCTTACAAGATTCAAATAGAATACTCTTTATTATGTAGATACACACATCAGCAGGTCAAGTTACCACAAACTGTCAAATTTTCTCGTTCGATCTTGAACTTAACGTTCAACATTTCAAGGTTTAAAATCATTTAGAGAAATTTGACAGTTTCGTATTACCTTATATGCCTGTACACCATAAAAATACAGATATAAATGTAGATATTTTACATAGGGTGACACAATGGGCGGTCTTATCGCTAATAGCGATCTTTTACCGACAACCTTTGGATGGATTAAAGGGAGAAGGAGAGACAATACTGCAGGTAGTCGGTAACAACAATAATATTCGTGTGAACGAAGAAATATCCTTGCGGCCGGTTTTACCACACAGGAATGCAATAAATTTATTTCTCCTAGGTTCCAGGCTAGAAAATAAAACGATGATGGCTCTATCTTGTGGTCAATATAACTTCGGTACTTAAGTGTCGCACAATCGCTGCAGGATATGAGGTCAAATTACTATCCAAGTGTCTGTTACTTGTTAAATATTGTTACGGCGGGGTACAACCTGCAACTTAATGCGTAGCATTAAGTCGCCGTAAATAAATGAGTGATAACTACGTTATCACTCATTTATTTACAATAATTATAATTTTTTATAGTTTTGGCGGTAGCCTTGATAATCAACAATTAATGTATCTGACACATCGAGCTTTAAAGAGAGATTGTCACTTTGCTAGCCCGGGAATCGAACCCAGGACCATGAGGTCAGAGGATCTTTTGGCTCATGAATGACATTGACAGGAGTTCGTCGTTGGTAAATATATGTGAAATTGTATTGGATAACAAGATGGCGATGGCGGTGAAAGTTCTGATTTGTGCCGCGCGCCAAAAGATGCTCATACCACAGATTATATTATAATAGTTACTACGTACTAGTACAGTTGAACGAAGGATGAAGATGACGTGCGACTCTAAGAGAAATTGTTAGTAAAGAGTCGTGTCTTTTGCTGATGACACAATCGGACACAAAAAAAAAAAACATGATTACCTAAAGGTGGTGTCATAGGGTTATTTTGTTCACCCCAAGATCTGTAACTATCAAAGTAACAGCCATTTTAAACATTAAGATAATATTAACGATTGATCGACGGGCAACTTGACCCCACATCCTTTAATGATAATAGTTATGTCCGTAATTAGTTTTCACACAAACTCTGGTGAAATGGTTCCGCCTGGGACTAATATTGACGTCTTGGGTTCTATTCCCAATTAATAATAATAACGCAGTAGTGGTGGTGGTGGGTTATAATAAGGTGGTGTTGTGTGTTTCCCAGCTAGTGCCACACCACCCCGGCCACATTCTCTACCTTGTGCCGTCTACTCACCGCTATTGCTTATTATGTCTTTTAGGTAAGTACCTAAAAACTAAACATTCAAATATCTTAATCTTCCTCTTCTCTGTCTTCTTTTTATCTATCCCCTCACTTCATATCTTTTTCTGTGTTATCTGAATTAATTAAAAGGAAGATGCCCAAAAACACCCAGCCTCGACTAAAAAAACTTATATGTACGATATATTTATACACAAATGTTCCTACAACCAGGCTCAAGAAAATGGGTGGCTCGTTTAGATACCAATGTTTAAGTGTTTATAATAAACTTCCTAGCTACATTGAAGCCTTAATAAATTTTATAAAGCGTAAACTTATATATATAACGTATACGAAATCAATAAATATAACATTGAAATGATTAATCCACAGGTCAAACCAGCATCGATAAAAATGATTCGTACACTAATGGACTTTTTACGGCACAATTTTCTAAAACATCAAAGTCTAATTAATTTTTGCACTTCCCGGTACACAGCGATAAAGCAGAACTATTTATCTCATGACGTCACGCTATAGCGGCGTGTGCGCAAGTTATCGCGCATTAAAAGACAAGTGCACCACTGATTTATTGACTGACAGTCTGACACTTAGTCATAAAGTCACAACTCAGAAACAGTTACGATCTATTACTTCTTAGGAATCGAAAAATAATGGCTTAGTACTTAGAATTCTAGCGATTTTACTTATATCGATATGGATATTGAGAGCCAGCAGCAGCCAGGGTATAGGCACCTCTATGTATTTTGACAATTAAACAATATCCATTGCGTTAATTAATTTTTCAAACATATTAAGCAATATTTTTCCTTCAAAATCGTTGGAATTGTGATAGAAAGTGTGTTACGACAATTATGACTTACAAAAACCAGGGTTAAATCAGCACATTTAGGTTGGTTTCCCCCGTCTCTAAAGCCATAATATTTAAATTGATGGAGATGGTTAGCGAGTAATACAATCAGGAGGTGTCAATCATTTCAAAATATTGTCAATAAGATCGGAGTAAGCTTAGTGTATATCCATTCTAGTCGTTCGATTTCTTCTAGATGCGTATACCGGTGACATCACAAAATCACAATAAACAAGAAACTAATAAATCATCTAAACCGCTGTCAAGTAGATAAGCAGAAGTGAGACATTTAATAGGTTATTATAACTAAGGGCTTTATTAATGATGACAAACGCCTTTGTTTCCAAAGTAGGCTTGGATTAATATGAATTTCATGTCCAAATCTGCAGCTAGACAGACTAAGGTTAATGTGGAGAATCAGGAGTTGTGACGCAACTTGAAATAGTCTTCATTCTAGCAGTGGACAGCATTAGATAAAATCAATGGATTGATTGACTGAAGAAGAAACAATGTCAGCTCTTTATTGTCATCAAAGACATATCGATATCCATATAGACAACTAATGTTGCCATGCATCGGCATTGTGCGAGGAAAAGACTTTAATTTTCTCCTGGAATGTGGAATGTTTAACGGGGTTGCGCTCTACTAGGAGTCCCTATAGACGATATTGTGTCTTTGAGGATTTTTGAGGGACGTGCATAACTATAGGTAGGTTCTGCTCAGTCAGTCCCATCTGAGGATTCAGTCAGCACTCATATTCTGGCAATAGCCATTCATTTTTTTTTCTGTCTGAAAAATCCTCATGGATACCTTCCGCCTGAGAAGAACGGAAGGTTATGTCGGACTCCTGCCGACTAAAACCCCACTGTCCCTTCTAGTACCATGAGTCGGGGGCCCGGGAGATACTTGTACATTCACCGCACCCCGACTGGTATCAGCCCGCTATGCCTAGCGGGCCCCATCACCAAGTGCGGCCGATCCCTCGACCGCACCTCCTTAGTTACTATCACATTTATAACATTAATAATGGATATATGTTTGAATTTTTACATGTTTTCAACATTTTTACTTGGTCGTCGAACAACTCTGCCCACTATAGCTAGATTGTATACAGAGAGGTTCTCGTCGTACTTTATTCTGTCACTTTAATCAACGAACAAACATTGCACCATCTTCTTAACGAAACACTTGAGTCAATTGTGTCTGCGTATCTTATTAAACGCCTGGTTATAATGAAATGACATGCAAGCAATAAAATGCTCTATTAGCATCATTGTAAGACAATCTTTAACTCAAAATAGTGTGAATGTCGAATTTGGTAAGTAGATACAGGTGGTTAGAGAGAAAAGACAGACCAAACTAAATATGGATGGAGTGGGTGAAAGATGATGTGGCCAGGAAGGAGATCTTTGAGATCCGTCATCTGATGAAAATATTAATGAGAATGATAATTATATAAATTAATATGATTGTTTGGAAGAAGATGATGACTGCACTGACCACAAATAAATTGGGATAAGGGCAGGAGGATGACGTGATGACGATGTATCGGTGACGGAAAACATCGTGAGAAAGGGATTATTATAACGATCTCTGAGCTACAGCATGAGGAAAACGACGCGAGGGGGAGAAACTCCAACATGCCATGAACAACTGTCATGATCAATGTTCTTTCTACTTCAAAGCAAAACTACTACCTTGGAGTGGCCAAGCTCATTTCGCCTTTATATTGGTTGTCAACAATATTGTACATTACAAAATGTTTTTGTAATGATAAGTGAACAAGAAAAACTTGTTGTTCCAGACGGCTTTCTTTGGGCAAAAATGTTGCTTGGCCAGTGATAACTGAAGAAATTTATTTTGTAATTGTGACTCTTGAAGTGGACTTGTATGGTAAAAAGAATTTTGAGCTCGTCGTCCACGAGTGACCAGTTACAAACTCAAATCCCAGAGTGTCATAATAATACTCATGTTTGACCTCTTACGTTCCGCGATTGAAATACTAGTACTGTGGCATTCTGGTTACTCATTGGTGATTTCTGTTTAGGCTTTAGGGTTTTCCAAACCGTAGTAATAATGGAGCCTAGCTCCATGGTAGACGTTAAAGTGTCGTTTTCCATTTCCAGGTAGCACAACTAAATAGATGTGTGTATACAGGCAGGGTTATTGGTAATACGTCAGCAATCCATTAAGAGGATGCAGGGGAGGTCATTTGCAACCAAATGACCCCTTATAACCCTATGCAAATGTAAACCAATTCCGAGTAATTTGCCGTTTTATATTTTTTTGGCGGTATACAAGTTTGAAAATTTATTATAAAAACCAAAGCATGATTAACAAAAAAATATTATTGTTGATTCTACTTCAATACATAATAATCAATCATAGAATGACAATTAGGTATGTTTAATATTTTATAAATGAGAGCACACAATTTTTATAATTTTGAACTGGTTATTTGACTTAAGTGGTTGATTTCTGCAAAAAAACATGGTCATACTTTATAGACAGAACATTCCAATAATATGTACAACTTCTCAGCTATCCAACGAGATACAATAAGATAGGTACCAGATATCTTCAAAAAAATATAAAATGACAATTTACTGGAAAATGGTTGACATTTGCATAGGGGTCATACGGGGTAATTTGGTTGCAAATGACCTCCTCCACCTTCCCTTAATGGAATGCCCTCATATCACAAATAACCCTGTATATTTTAATAGTCAGTGCTCCAATTAACCTATAAATAACAAACCTGTGGTTTTGTAAAGACTGCTGACTGAGTTAATTAGTGCTATGGAAATAAATCATGTCATGGCCATAAAAAATATAGAGCTTAATAATAACACTTATGTGGAATTGACATAAACAAACAGAAATCTCTATGGATGCGTTAGCAAGTTAGCAATTCTGAAGGAAAACATCGCAGAAAACCCACAAGATTGTGAGCATTATGACGAAATCCAGTGCGTTTCTAAGAAGCTGCCATGTTTATTTATGCAACGGTTATGAAAGTACACACTCGGAGATATATCGTTGCTACATCTTCAACAGAATAGATATATCAACGATTTAGAGATGAAATAGATATAGTGACCAGAAATGGTATGACAGTTGTGATATGTGGCGGCTTGATCTGGCCAGATGCGGCTAAATAATATTATAACGTACCTATGCTTGTGTTGAAAGATCCATTCTCCGTAATGGATGTCTGGAAAGGGGCTTGTGGCTAAATTTTCAGCCGTACGAGGCGGTCGAACAGGTTAAGCTACGCTTGCCGCGGTTAGTCTGCGGATGGGTGACCATCTTTACAGCACGTTAAGCCGTTGGTCCCGACTGTCATTCGTGGATCTTTGGCAGTCGTTACGGGTCGTCAGAAATCAGAAAGTCAACCAGTCTTACCAAGGGGTATAGTATCACCCAGTAACTGAGTCGAAGAGGGCAGATCTAGGGGGTATTCATGTAAAATACTGGCATTCAGCTGCATCCGGTCAGACTGGAAGCCGACCCCAACATAATTGGGAAAAGGCTATGCAGATTGATTGAATGCCTGGAAAGTTTAATAACATCCATGTTAATAACATAAACAAGTTAAAGAGTCGTAACCTATCTTAATAAGCATGCGTATAAAAGCTTCGTTTCTTAAAATGGAGGAAGAGTGAAGGAGCGATGTTTTAGGCCAGCTAAGTCCTTAGTACAATTTTTCTTATAATGTTTTTATAACCATAAAAATAACAGTGGTGTGAAAGCTAAAATTAGTTTGAAATAATAATTTGTACATAACGCAACATGTGGCCATGCAAAATCCATCACGCTAAATACCTCACCATCCTACCTATTGACCCGTTTATA
Source organism: Brachylomia viminalis (assembly GCA_937001585.2). NCBI lineage: Eukaryota > Metazoa > Arthropoda > Insecta > Lepidoptera > Noctuidae > Brachylomia > Brachylomia viminalis. The sequence continues at coordinate 25,297,083 of OW443302.2, read as the reverse complement.
CATACAAATTCCCCGGCTGTCTGTGCCGCTTGTAAACGCGTATACCTAACTGATAACCTCTCGGCTCCTTACATGAATGGGCGCACAATCTGCGCAAGCGCATGTGACCCCAAACCGGACCGTTCGGTGAATGCTTACTGTTGGATTTGTGTGAAGTTATTTGTAAGGTATGTTAATTATGTGAGACTGACAACTACATATTTCTGTTTAAAACATTATCATGTTGCTGTTTATGGTATCTAAATGCAAATAAGCAGATGCCTATTAAGTAGTGCTCTGGGGATAAGATGCCTCGGTACTCCCAATCTTTCACGGTTATTCTGTCTGTATGGCTGATCGAGAAGTATATTAATTTAAGACACCAAACAAAATACAAAAGTAAACTTTACGTAGAATATACTCGTAACATTGCCTTGCAAGATTATTACCTAAATGAAAGCAAACGCAACCGATTCACAGACCGAATTTTGATATTCGTATGAAACGCAAAGTAATGGTTGATTGCGCTTTATAAATCTTGTTCTTAGACTTTAATCAATCTTTTGACACTTGCATTTCCTTACTGATGGCTACCTATTTGTAAGGCATGTTATTAATCAAACCTCAAATTACTTATTCTGATTTTTCTAAAAATATGATTGAACTTTATTGATTATAAGTACCTTTTTTTGTGAATCTCATATCACTACATATTATTATACAAAGTTACCCGCCGCGCCTGTCTGTCTGTCTGTCTAGACAGAAAGACGCGGCTGGGGGACTTTGTCGTTTTTTAGTTTACTGACGGATTTTCATACGGTTATCACCAATGGACGGAGTGATTCACGAGGAAGGTTTAGGTGTATAATTCATGAAGGTTTTGTTTAAATTGGCTGAAATATGACTACAGTTGTTGAACATGTCGGAAAAAAATATGCCGACTGGGAGCTTTACTGGCATGCGCCGCGTAATCATTGGATGAAACTTGGAACGCAGATAGTTTATAACCTGGATTAACACATAGAGTACTTTTAATCCCGTTGGTACGTTCCCAACGGGGTATTTTGAGACACTCACGTGGGCGACGCCGCAGGCAAAGGCTAGTAATTCCTATTTGGGGTCCTAAAAGTAATAAGTAGGCAAGTAACTGTGAACAACTTAGATGTAGCGCTCGCTCGGCTCGCGCGCGCGGTTTTTAACAATTCTAACCGAACCTTGCTTTTTTTTTCTCTCAAATGTTTCTTTGGTTGATTAAAGGCATTTTATAATTGGATTTTTACTAGGAACCCCCTAAATTCATTGATGCCTTTTCGTTACCTACAGGTTTATTTATTCGAGATCGCATGGCTACAGCGTTAAGTTTATCGTGGTAGCGTGCATTCGTTGTTAAGTGTTTCGTATTAGTAAACTTACGAGGACGTGTTATTCGGTGTTACACTTTTTTAAGTCATGTACCACACTCCTGATTGGTCGGGATACCCTAGCTTAGTTGCTGAGAGAAAAGGCCAGAAAGTAAAAAAAGGCTCAATTAACTATTCGTTAAAAAGTGTGCAAAAGCGCAAAAAGTTTTGATGATCACTTCAATATTTCCCTTTGTATTAATAAACTACGTATTAGAGCAGGCACCTACCTATGAACACCCTTCGACGGCTACCGGCAGTGGTCAGCGGTCACTTAGTGGTGAAGCCGCGATAATAAGACGTTACTGGCAACAGATAATGGCGCGGACTGTCGCACCTCGCGGCCATTACCGGTTACCGCCATGATATACAGGGTTACTTGTAATTCGACGTATATCCGCGTCAGGAGCTGATAGGGGGGGGCCAAAATGCAACAAATTGAACCCCCCATATGTATAGCCGAAATTCAATAGTTTTCGATACATTTTAATTTTAAGGGTTTTTTGATGTACAACCCAAAATTTGACAATAAATAAAAAAAAAAAACTATATATTGAATGGGTACCATTAAAAATTTATACAGCGTGGCGCTGCTATGGTGACCTTAATTTAACACACATATACGTTTTCACATTTTCGTTTCATGACAATTTTTTATTTCCATTAAACGTTATTATTTACAGATTTATTAAAGAATTTAGGAAATAGCATCTTAGAGCAACCTGTACTTAAAGAACTGTCGCGCAGCGGTCATTTCCCTCGGTCACGGATCATAACTTCGCATCAATGAAATTAAAACGAATAAGCAATACTATTAGGATGAAACAAATGCATAGAGTAGGCGAATTTAAGGAAATTTCCTTTGTTGGCGAGCAGCGCAGGCGACGCGCGCTCTCCCTTCCACCCACCCGCCGCACCGAACACGAATTCTTTTTTTGCTTTTCTAGTGCTAGTCGAACCCGTGTCCTTGACGCACTTATTTATACTAGTGCGCATAATTACGTCGCGAAAAAGACTCTTAGCTATTGTTTTATTTATTTCTTTTTGTGTAATTAGGATAGTAATTAGATCATGGTACTGCGATAAAGACACTTTGATTGGTTTTCGTTTTCTTATCTAGTAGGTACGTTTACACCTCTTGCGATACGGACGCATTTATTTGTGCTATTAGTGCTTGTGTAAACTTATGATCGTGATGGCAGTGATTAGTGATGACAGTTATTACTAATAGTAACAAGAGAGGGTGATGTGATAAGTGTTTGTACCACTTGCGCCGCTCGGTTTCTTTGATAATATGCCGTCAAAGAATCGGACCGATCACGAGTAGGTACAGACGCCAGCACATCAAGCTACTACAATCTGTCAAATTTCTTTAATAGATTTTCAACTTTATCGCTAAAGCATTAAGGTTCAAGGTTGATTGGGAAAATTTGACAGTTTCGGGTAGCTTGACCTGCTGGCGTCTGTACAAGACGCGATGCGCGCGGTTGCCAGCCCGCGAACCGACATATTGCCGCTCCGAGTTAACGTAAGCGAGCTAGGTAAGTAATTTCATGAATGAATTTTTGCAAGGGTGATCCCAATTTTAATGACTTTTTTATTATTTAGTTTGTTTGAAAAATTTTTTTTTTCAGTTTACGTATTATTTTAACCTATCAATATTTATATGGTTAATGGGCACTAGCCCTACCCGTGTATTAAATTAAAGTCACCATTGCAGCGCCACATTGTATAGTAGCTGGCACTTCAATTAAGCTATGAACATAATTGAAAGTACATAAGTCAACAAAATAATTAAAATGATAAGCGATTTAAGAATAATAATTATCTTAGCAATATTTTCATTTTACGCATAAAAAAATGATGTCTCGTTAAAAAAAAATACTATGACATTAATCGTACAAATAACTAAAACATTTTTTTTCCATCAATTTAATTATTTTGTTGAAATTGTTTGATAGACGGCGTTAAGTTGAACCGTGGTGAATGATACGATCTTAAATTAAGAGGTAAAATCCTTAGGGAGTTTAGAATACCAAAAATATAAATAGATATCTTTAACATTCACCAATCAGCGTGCGCTGTCAAGACAGGATCACGAAGTATAGTTGTGTAGTCTAGTTGCAGGCCGAGGGATTAATTCACTATGACTCACAGGCTAGACATTTAGCCTAATGCTCATGCCTCTAATCAATAAAAAGTAGATAGGTACTCATAGATGGTGTAGAATCGCCGTTTAGATATGATAAAAAAAATCCAATTAACAGTTTCAGCATTGGACTTTCATAATTAACGATATTGATAGGTAGTTCATGTCTAAAAACCAAAGGAAATAAAACAAATCAAAACTTGAATAAACCATTTATTATTCATAAAATATATCATCCAAGAATTGAGCTGGAGCACATACATCGTTGATGCAGCCCCAGCTCAGATACCATAATACTGTCATAGTATGAGCACAACACCCTACTGTACGGTTACCCACTAGACAGTTACAATAGTAAGCAATGATACTATCTAAAGTATTTTCCCGATTTTCATCTTTACTAATCAATCAATAAGAGTAAGTACTAAGTTTTATTGCTCACATGGTGGGACTTAATTCTAGCCCTAATTAAATAATTATTTTGATCCAATATTAAGGGAAAATCCTCTTCCAAAATATCATTGCTTACTTCAATATTATAAGTAATATTAGTTCGTTTGTGCTCCCCATAATAAATGATCTCGCCTGTTTTAGTTGGTAGGATCCCAATGCAAATCTTCTTAAAGATGTAAACTGCCTATAGGTTATATAAACTTAAATAAAAATAATTATTTTTTATTGTTTAATCGTTTTATTTTTATATCGATTACTCAATTGATTAAAAGATGGCATTAGTTACCTATTTAATTCTTTGATATCTGGCAACTTTTTTTTACCAATCAAACCACAGACTACATTGAATCAAACGGATGTCGACGTAATGTTTAACAACTATTAATTAACTTTAACTTAATCCCAGGGTGAAAGAAATCGTATAAATACCCTGTACCCAAAAAAAATAGTACCTAATATTTTTAGGTTATTATTAAAATCAGGAACACGATACCACAAAAGGGACCTGCTCCGTGGCAATCTCCTTTAAAAAATTCCAACAACATAATTTGTCGGTCAAGTAAAGTTTAAAACAGGCTGAATATGTTTTAAACAAAGATGGTATATTACGTAAAAAATAATGCAGTTATATACCTAATACTGCGCTACGCACTATGCTCCTCTGCCTTCCCCATTCGGGAATACCTACCTACATGCACGATGTTGTGCTGTTTGATGTATGTGTAAAGATCTACTCACTCACTAAATTCTCTGATCCTGGTCATTGCACCGTCTCGACATGTCAGCAATAAAATCTGGACGACTATATTGCAGTCTGTGATGCGACGGTTACGTATGTCGTATTACTCTTTAGTCATTGCCTATTACCGGATTCCTGGCATTACTAGGCAAACGTCAAACGAATTGTGTTTTATATTTAGCTGAAAACACAATGAGTAATCGGAAATAAGGGATTGTTTCACGTTAGGTGCCTGGATTCAAATAAACCACTCTTTCTTATGATTCCGACCTTAAAAGGAAAAACTGGAACCTTTTTCAGATCTATTGTTGGTCCGTCTATTATAGAAGTTTTTCTCGAGTTCTATGCAACGTTGGAATTAGATTGTTAGCGCGATGTTAGGTCTCGAATGACAGATCGCCATTCAAAGATCCAAACATTTATTTGGGGGAGTTCAACACGAATTTAAGAAAAAACGTGTGTGCTCGGGGGAGCACCGTCTGGAACGAAGTTCCCTAGGCAATACTCGCACGTACACACACTCGTACATAATAGAAAAAGAGAGAGAAAGACAGAAAGTAGCATGGAGGTGCATAGCAGTTTTACGTTACGTGACGATTTTGTACCAGTCAACATCTACCGCAAGACGCGTTAAGAAACTTCGGTTAATTTTATTTTTGGAACGAAGTTTCTTAATGTTAGGAAGGAATCTATCATTAAAAGAGGTTTTTTTTCAAAAAAATATGGATTTCTTGTGCTACTTAATAATTATCACGTCTAAATTCGTCTAAGGTAGGCAGATGAGTGATTAATAGGTAAGTACACCCATATTTTAGGTCAAACCCAACTATTAAGTCCCATGTAATAGGGGGCGAGCAAAAAATACTACGTATTATAAAATGCACTTGTTGTTGTTTTGTTGGCCTACAATGAGTTAAGTTCAAATTCATTCGATAATTATTTGTCACAGGTGGAACGTCAGTACTTATAATTATTACATAAAGGGTCGGTGTAACATACCTATAGCTATATGGTGTACAATACTCTAGCGTAATTCAAATTTTATTCAAACATTAACATTTTTATAAAATTATTATTAAGTAATTGTAGCCTACCTGTGTGGTCGTTGCCATGTATTAATATAATAATTTTTATAGTTATCCAGAGTCAAAGATCGATATTGGAAACGCACTTGAAAATCTAAATAAACTTCCCAGCACTTTGATCGCTTCTATCACACGAAACACGTACATACACGTACCTAGGGAACACGTAAGTACATAACAATGCGGCAGATGTCACAAGCGGCTTTCAAGCCGCTTTTACGACCAGCTTATGTGAAAACTGAGCTTTCCCAACACTAAATAGTAGAAATGGTAGAAAGTTATTTAATTCTGTGACGTGCTGGTAATAGGGGCTTGTACTCATTTGTATACCTACTACCTAACGGATGGATACTTACTACTAGAATGCAGTGTGATATAGTGATGTAATAAATAATTGGTAGCTTTTGAATATCCATACCAGAAAGTTTCATAAACCTCTTAACAAAGCGTCCTATACCTATTTATTTCTACTTAATTGCTAATGTTACCTGCCGATGCGATGCATGTAAGTTGGAACAAATCATAGGTAATCCATACTTTAATATTATAAAAGCGAAAGTAACTCTGTCTGTCTTTAACCTTTTCACGCCTAAACGGCTGAACCGATCGCTATGAAATCTGAGCAGCAGGTAGCCTGGGACCTAGAGAAGAGCATGGGCTACTGTTCATTCTGGATATTTGTATATAAAATGATGACATAGAAAAACAAGCAGACGACGACGTCGCGGTACCATCGCTTGCAAATGAGTTCTGGTAGGTATATTGAGATGATGCGATAGATATCAAAAGATGACTCAATTTAAATGTAGTTACCACCAGAAACAATATCTCACAAAGAGCCGGTTTTTTGATCTGTAGTCAACTGAACTATTGGTAACTACCAATGGTTGGTTGGTTGGTGGTTGGTTAATATGTTTTTTTTTTTTTTTTTTAAGTAATGGTTAAGTTAACTACGGATCAAAAAGCTGGCCCTATTATTATTTTTTTGATGGTGGGAATTCATCAAATAACTTCTCCCACTCTGGGCGGAGCGGGAACGCGTGTCTGACTCTTACTGACTAAAACCCACCCGTGTTCCTTCAGTTGCCTGTGCCACGGTAGCCCTTTCGGACTTTCCCGCAAACCTTTCAGGCATCATTTATTACCTACTTTAAAAAAAAACTCAAAAAAAAACCGGCCATAAGGTGCAAATAAACGGAAATGTAATATTGAAAACAATATTAGCATGTAGGCAGGATAAGTTTCAGACCGATCCAATTCTGACATTAGCAGATTAAAAAAATGTGTTCAGTCTTTAGACAACAAAGTCTCATAAGTTTGTTAAAAAATAGTGCCGCTGAAATAGCGTTGAGCGCACAATTACGGGGACGTATTGACTGCCCAAGCTCCATGGTCTTTTCTGCCGACTATTTGTGCCCGACCAATACATCGGACACCGTCAGAGCCGCGCCGGCACAATCTGTTTGCGCAACTACCAGCCAAAACTGTAGCTAGAGCCGACTCCCCAGTCTGTGGTAGTCTAAAGGTGCTGAATGCTCTTATTCTGGCTGCCAGCCCTGAATGTGATGCGTTTGCGGATGAATGATGATTAAAATTATGCGTATATGTCTGGTGTTCTGTCAGAGAAAGTATGCAAGGGAGTCTACTGTTCCATGTTAGTTTTAAGGTTATTAATAATTGTCAACGTAATTGTGATTCCTCTCTATGTTACTTAATGTAATTGGTGTTGTACCGTTTTAAGTAACTATAAATAAATAAATAATTTCTGTTACGGACCGCCTTCAAAGCCATCAGTTTCTGTAGATAGGTACGCCATTTGTGTCGTAGTACGAGTAAACGGTGACACGTTTGGTTTGTATGGAAAGTGTTGACAATGCCACCTCTACTACCGCCGAGGCGTCTCCGTGCTCTGTGGTTTATAGTTCTTGTCATAAATGTTATACTTACTCTTTATCTTTTGTGTCCAATATTCTCGACGGGTGCGGTGTCTTACTTATGTGCACACAAAAGCCTTTGTCTTCTTTTATGATTAATTTTACAACCTACTTTTTTAAGGTTGCATAAGTTGCATGTCAAAACCTAGTGTGTTGCGACTTCCATTGTCATATGTGGACTTTTAAGTTAATTCAAGTAACTAATATTTATACTAATTACTAACCAAGCTCATACTCATGTATATACTCGTATAAAAACAAAAAAATAAAATTGAACTGCAAAGGAATACCTACTTACTACAAAAAAAAACCCAGGCCACTTAGGCGTACAAAGTACTCCACCACATCGCTGTTTTCTGAAAACAAAGATGAAGGAATGCTGAACTAAATCCAGGTTAAAAATTTTAATCGTGTTAATTAGTCAGAAGCAAGCATCACGGTTATGAATGCTCGTTTTCAGTTCCGCTTAATAAGAAAGGGGCATTTAGAAACTAAGTATAAGGTACCTATTTTCATTATTGTTTCTAGATTTAAAATACAGGAATTCCCCAGATATTGTTCCGGTTCACAATAACATAACAAGTACCTATAAAATAGGTACCTAATTAGGGATACCTACATGATAATGTTTCCGTACGCAAAATACGCGCATTGACGTGGAGTTGCGGACACCAGCCCGTATTATCTATCTATTATCTATCATGATAATGTTTCGATTGTAGATAAGGTTTAAGCTGAAGATTAATAGAGCAAGAAATACTTAAAAAATGCCTCTAATTAAGAAGATCCTGTCTTACGATAGCAAATTCAGAAAACTTAAAGTTTCAAGGGACAAACACCTGAATTAAGAACTTGGGAAACTATCTACTTAGGGTGCAAACAGGCGATTTGAATTTCGAGAGCTACATTGTAGTAGTCACCCTAAGGTATGCTAAAGTACAGCATTCTTATTGCACACAAAGTTTTGAAGGATATTGATAAACCATTGCTTCATAGATTTGAAAAATTCATCTGCTCAACAACGTAAATAACGCAATGAACGTGCGTGAACTGTCAAAATGAAAGCCATTGCAATCAATTGTCATTTTATGTGTGCTACGCTATCGTCCCGCAGTTTGACAAGAGCTCAACTTTAAATCCTAAATCCAGAAGCCGGGTTACCACCCGGCTGGTCTGGTAAGGAAAATCTCAAACTCAAAGCATTTATTTCCATTAATCCATTTACAGGCACTTTTGAATCGTCAAGTGGTCGGTCAGTCAGAAAGATGAAGCTAGTTGTCCATTCCAAAGCGTAGTAGGTACCTATGGAGAAGAACGGGCAAGAAACTCCATGGACATTCTTTTAAATTATATTGTTACTTATATATTAGTTAAATCACTAATGTTGAAGTTATAATTATATGTGAGAACGATGTAAATAAGACGTGCACGTTAAGTGTCCAGAGTACAGCAAATATTAAAAAAAAACAATCCCAGAGATGGCCAGTCCCAACTGATGGCGCCCGTGCACGAACGTGACGATCAGCATCATTCAGCTCAACCATTTTGAAGGGAGCTAAATGTTCCAACACTCGCGCCACCGTCAGCGAGCCCTTACTCAGACATTCTCAATTGGTATCTAAAGCGTAACCTTCACTTACAAATCCAGTTTCTTACGAGGGCTGGTCAAGTCAATATGACAATTAGTCATCGAGAATGCAACGCAAAAACGAACTCGATAAAAACTAGATTGTGAGCAATTTTGCAACCAGTTGGTCATGTTCTAATAACGCTCATCTGGGCATTACATTTCTAAAGTCGTGGATTCTGTTGGTAAGCTTTGACAGATGAAGATTTTTTTTTTTAGGGAAACTTCAACGGGAAATATATTTGTTTTGGCCTGATTCAGCGCTTCCGGATATGTTCCGCTTATCTTATAACATAACGTACCATAACATCACGACTGTATTCAGGCAAAAAGGGAATAAGCAGAGATGTACCCAATAGCATCTAGATAACACACACATTTCGCCAGCTATGTCTAAGTCCCATGTAACAGAAGGCGAGCCTATTGCCACCAACCTGGCACAAACTCCAGGCTGCTACTGTGGAATGATGGAAGAACCCAATAACATTTTGCCTGACCCGAGAATCATCAGTGGATCATCAACAATACGAAATTGAGTAGGTTTTCGAAGTGCAAGTGCGCTGACGTGCGGTTGATTGTACCAACTGCCTCGTTGTTCTACTTAGTAGTATCTTGATAAAGAAAGACCTTCGTTTCGAAAAACATGTAGCCGACTCGGTAAGAAACCTTTTTTACCGCTTGAAAGTTCTGTACAAGATTAGGCCGTACTTGTCCGAAATACTACGGGAGCAGCTTGTTAAAACCCTAGTTTTGTCTGAGCTAAACTACGCAGAGACAGTGTAAGGCCAGCGTCTCTTGGCTCGCATAGATCGGCTTATCCAAATGGTTCAAAACGCTTGTGCTCGGTTTCTTTATAAAATTTCTTCCAGAAGTAAAGTAACTCCATTTTTAAACAGACACTTCACATTGATAATGTAGTCGAGACGCAAACTTCACTTGGCGTGCCTTCTGTTCGGTGTAGTTAAATACCAGAAACCAGGCCACCACCTGTACGACAAGTTGAGTTGGATAGCGAGTAGACGAGAATGTGGGAGAAGGCAATGCTCGCAGCAACTCTCAACCCAGTCGCATAGTACAGCCGCTTTTAGAGGTAGCTACCGTTGTGCGGCTTCTAAAGTGTGGAATAACCTGCCACCACCTATTTCAGCAATTAACACGATCGACACATTTAGAAGACACCTACGGCAGTACCTCATAGATGCGCAACGGAAGCTAGACAATATAAATTTGAATGTTTCATTGATATCAATTTATGATATATGTAGTTATCTGTTATTTATTGACGACAGTCCTTTGTTTCTTGTGCAACCATACCATTTTATTTCTTTCCTTAAACACCACTCTATTTTTATCTAGATTTTTTTTTTTTTTTATGTTTTTGCATGCCCATGTGACGGTAGAGCATGGAGAACTCTTTAAAGTAAACATCTATGTATTGAATACCCATGTTTGCAATCCAATAAATGATTTGATTTGATTTGAAAGAAATTTCTAATCGATTTTATTTGAATATTTACACACTATAAAACTGATTTACATCCGTAAGACGTCCTCGTAAAAAAGTGTCGAGTTGAAAATAGCGTCAGGCACTAGTTGTAAGGCATTTATGATGGACTGGAGCTATTTGGCGCAGCCGTGAGGCACACAATACTATTTGGCGCAGCCTTGAGGCACACAATACTTAGAGTAGCCGTGAGGCACATAATATTATTTGGCGCAGCCGTGAGGCACACAATACTATTTGGCGCAGCCGTGCGGCACACAATACTATTTGGCGCAGCTCTGAGGCACACAATACTATTTGGCGCGGCCGTGCGGCACACAATACTATTTGGCGCAGCCGTGAGGCACACGATACTATTTGGCGCAGCCGTGCGGCACACAATACTATTTGGCGCAGCTCTGAGGCACACAATACTATTTGGCGCAGCCGTGAGGCACACAATACTATTTGGCGCAGCCGTGCGGCACACAATACTATTTGGCGCAGCCGTGAGGCACACAATACTATTTGGCGCAGCCGTGCGGCACACAATACTATTTGGCGCAGCCGTGAGCCACACAATACTATTTGGCGCAGCTCTGAGGCACACAATACTATTTGGCGCAGCCGTGCGGCACACAATACTATTTGGCGCAGCCGTGAGGCACACAATACTATTTGGTGCAGCCGTGAGCCACACAATACTATTTTAAGATTATTCTGGTTTTTGAGTTTGTGTGAATATTGTGTGTCATAACCTGGGTCAAATAAATTTATTTTCTTTCTTTATTTTTCTAGTAGCTAGTCCGAATGCTGACCGTTGGATGCCAGGTCTGATTCAAGTCAGCAGTGATATAAAATATGTCTTTTTTATTGTAATCATTCTCCAGACCGAATTTCGGCCATGGTGGCCAATCTCAGCGGAGAGTAGCCATCGACGCGAGAGATATTACATATAGTGCACAAGTGTGTGTGCAGGCACAGGTGCACTCTCTGTTCCTTCACTCTCATAGTCTGATGGGACGGAAATCCGACACGACCGGAGAGAGATGAGGCGCAGGACCAACGGCTGAACGTGCTTTCCGAGGCACGGGGGTATCACACCGCCAACTTCCAATCTCCGGACTGATACTGGTGTTTTTTTCTTTTCTTTATTGTAGCAGTACTTTTACATAGGGCAGAAATGTCAGGCGTGGGAGTCCTGTATTGAGCTAAAATACCTACAGTTCTGCACACTCTTTTAGGAAATTCAGGTGTGATGTTTTGTTTATAACCAATTCCGTAACAGTACATTGTATTTGTCTCTACAACTGTGCAGGTAAAGTCAGGAAAAATTTTTGTTGGGCAAATTTACTGCCAACTTAAATTGTCCACATATTCAAATTATAACTGTCATTCTTTGGCAATTGTATGAAATGGTTTTAACACGACTAATCACTCGGCAAATTGACGTAGAGTGTCAATTTGATACGATTAATTTCCCTGACTGTACACACTACACAAGAACTTTGTCATTTCACTAAGGCACAAACAAAAGATGCTATTTCTAAAACAATATAGTAACTTAACGTTACGGTAGGCTCAACGCCTTATCATCTCGTTGTAAATCAATTGGCAAGCAGGTTACCGTGGTGTTCAGTGATAAGATAACCGCCGTATTATGCTACATTGAAACGTTTGACGTTGTTGTTGTTGACCTTAATATAATAACACCCGGTTTCTTAGAGGCTAATCGACCCGAAACTTAGCTAACTGGCTAACAAATTCATGGTGACCTATCGGTCTATTCTCATTTAGGTTAAAGAGTTAAAGTAAACTATAACTTTTTTTCTCTTCTGAAGGCACACGACACAGTCCACTCATACATAATATCAATTGGAACCTAATTGCGAAACACTGTCTCTTAAGATACAGGATACCTTAGTTTATGATACAGAGTTTAATCTATTGCGTACAGATTTCTGCAGCATTTAAATGTTTAATGTCAACTCAACTCAACTCAAAGCATTTATTTCAAATAAACCAGTCACAGGCACTTTTAAATTGTCAAGGGGTCGGTCAGTCAGAAAGATGAAGCTAGTTGCCCATTCCAAAGCGTAGTAGGTCAATTGTTTATTTATTTATTTCACATGACATGATTCCTTTGCCATTACAGATAATAATAAATGTAATGCGACAAAGTAACTTAAAATATACTTAACTATACCTGTGTATACGTTTACAATTTTTGAATTTATGTTGTCTATCATAAATTCAAAAAATTTGAACTTAAAGTACAATTCTCTGTATTTTTGGGAAATAAATATATTTATTATTATTCTGTAAACATATCACCGTGAAAACTTAGGTGAAGTAGGCTTGAAGTGAGCCTTCATTCCACCTGATGCTAGGGATCGACACTATTAGCAGCTCACTCCGCCTAAGGGGGATGTTTACAGAATAGATCATCAGTTTTGTAGCTTTGATTTGCTGACTGAAATGACGAATGCCAATCAAATCACTTCACATGAATTTGACAGTTTGTTAAATATGTAGTTTTTGTCACGAATGGCCTTCCAGAAAGTGCGTGTTACCTGAGTTAGAAGTTGGTAGACAATTTGCTTAAAAATAATGTCTCTGACACACTACACTATCCCGTTATTTAGCTACCTTTCACTAGGTGTTCACATGCAAACATTTAAGTACGATTCCAAAGATCCAGAAAACATTGTTAAGAATGCGTCATCTATTAACTACTCTACAGATTCATTAGCTAGAGCATTGTCCTTGACCACTTGATATTCTGCCTGCCCTTTAAAAGCGTGATGATAAATAAGCCAGCATACCAAGTGATATTACCGCGTTCTGCGAAAACGAGGCAGGTGCAACGGAAGTATACGGGGCAGAGGTAATCGCGGTGAAATTAGTTGCAGATCCTACAATCAATTTACATACCTTACTCTAAAGTCACAGAGTTCAAATTGAATGTAATGTTATGAGTAATTTTGACGAGGTAGGGTTTACACTTGAGAGAATTAGACGCGGGTGTCTCTTGCCAAGCTTTTGATGCCAAATTACGTGGTATTTTAGATGCAGTTTTAGTAAATGTCTGCAATGTTACGCGTCATAATGTTATTGTAGATAAATTGGCTATCTGCTGTAAAGGCTGATTTAATCTTCGCTAAAATATAGTGAATGAAGGAATTGCTTCCTTCATTCACTATATTTGAAGAAACTAGAAACAACACAACACACAGAGACGAGTAAGATGGGTTAGAGACAGTCGTTGCGCTAGCTAGACTAATGAAATAAAGGGTGTCTCAGAATGTTTTTAGTTTTTGGTATTTATATATTTTTATCACGGTTAAACAAAATTAGTTAACTTTAATAGAAAGCCACCGCTCCTCGCCGCTGGTTTCGTGTACGCAGCCATTATGTTTATTACTTAATTATTTGAAATTGCACCTGCCATTGGTTGTCTCTGCTTCACCTAAAGGTTGACTAGTAGAACATGCCTATGGCATTAAGTCGCCTATAAACGTTTGTGTGTTTGAAGTATTATAATTATAAATAAATAAAACGATACACTTGAAAAAAAACCCATCTGGTTTTTTCATCCTAATTGAAAAGCAAAGTGAATCGTGTAGGTAATTTGGCCGTAAGATCCTCCATTGGGCTTTAAAGATTTAAAATTAGATTTTTACTTAAACTGATTACGGTATTTTTTTACAGTTAGTTACAAAATAAGTGACACACTTATGAAACAATTGGCTCCGTTTGCAACTACTCTCATTGCATAAGTCTGCATGTAAGCTGTTATGAAGGGATTCCTCCGTATTGTTCCACTACTTCACCTAGTTGTATTGTAGGTGACGTCCGGTGAAGTGTTAGTAATCGCAGGATTCATATACATACCTACTTAGCTATGAAAAGGCTTTCCAATTAGATTATCACATATTGGTACAATGGTAGTCAGGGCATTTTGTAACAATGAGAGGACTAATGCTCTGGATTGCCATTCTAAATATTTGGTAAAAGGATTGACAAACTATATGATTAAATGAAGTAAAATCTGAGATCAGGTAGAGGTAATCAGGAATGGGGTGCCTCAAGGGTTCATTTCAGGCCCGGCTTAATTTTCCGTTTAGAATAGCGTAGTTATTAATACCCTTTTATTAGTCTAGCCGTATTTTTTTCTCTGCCTTGACTTATGTGCCAGATAGTTTCAAATGCTTTCACGCACTGACGGAAATATCCGTAAACAAACATGGAGGTCTTCTAAACTCTTCATACTAATAAATAAACTACTAGGCATCCTCTTCTTAGCGGTTTAGAGATCAAAAACATTCAACTGATTATTTTTTCTTTGAAGTTCATCGATTGAGTCGGCGGAGAGCAGTGAAAAGAAACAGATGGATACTATAAATACTGCTGCTATTCTGGGTAGCGGGTTCAAGCCCGCGCGGAGCATTCCGGGGCTGTGACTACATGCTTTTGTACTTAAGTTATAATGTGCAACTTAGTGGTAATGTACTCAGATTACATTGAGTTAACTTGATTGAACGTTACGTTCGGCATCTTGGAATATATTAACATTAAAAACGTTGTTAGTTACTTGTTGTACATCGTCTTCACATATACCTAATTATAATTAATGTTGATAGAACATTGTACACATTTTAAGAGAGTAACTATGGAGTTTTTTCCCCTTCTTCTCCATACAAAACTACCTTTTGGAAGGGGCGGCTAGACTTCAGACTTTTAGGTTCTTGTATATTTAGACCCTCAAAAGTACCTTTTAACGGCCTACTCGAAATACACACATCAAAAGTGTCTAGGGATCAACATATATTTTTGCAATAACTTTTCTCCTGATTGATATTAATTAAAATTTTCTTTAAGGATTCATAAAATAAAGTGTTTTCGTTTGTCACAGTAACGATAAACCAAGTCACCT
Organism: Brachylomia viminalis; assembly: GCA_937001585.2. NCBI lineage: Eukaryota > Metazoa > Arthropoda > Insecta > Lepidoptera > Noctuidae > Brachylomia > Brachylomia viminalis. The sequence goes on along the minus strand of OW443302.2, from coordinate 25,281,298 downwards.
TTGCATTAATAAAGAAATTTGCCATTTTCCGAATAAAGGGATTTTTGACATTTGAACCACTAACACAAAAGTTCGAAAAAAAGACTGAAATAACAGTTTTCTTTAAAATTTTATTGGGTAACTTAAACAATTAATAATCCGTGTTTCTACCGCGAACACTAACAACACAAGAACATCGGTTTGGCATACTCAAAATGAGTTCATCCAAATCACGCTGTGGAATGGCCGCCCATGTTCGTTGCAACAACAAAAAAAGGTCTTCTTGCGACTGGATACCCTCCATATTCGGCAGAGCTCTTCTCTGTAGCATATCCCATGCATGCTCAATCGGGTTCAAGTCTGGCGACTGAGCAGGCCAGGGCAGGACATTGATGTTAGCTGCGGCGAGAGTCTGTCTTACAACTCTTGCGGTGTGCGGTCGTGCATTATCATGCATTAACTGAAATAAGGGACCGATTTGCACTTGTAGAGGAACGATGACGTCTGATACAATCGTCTCAGCATAAATTTGAGCGTTGAGGTTGCCTCTGATCCAAATCAACTCAGTTCTTCCGCCGATCCAAATACCCGCCCATACCATGATGGTTCCACCACTATAAGGATGGACTTCCTGGCAGGATTTTAATCACTGTTGGCGTCCAGGGGTTCTCCAGTGTCGTATACGTCTTGTATCCGGTCTCATACCAAAACGAGACTCATCAGAAAAGCACACGAAACGCCATTGTTCTTCTGCCCAATTTCTGTGTTCAAGAGCCCATTGATATCGAATCCTACGATTGTGCATTGCTATAGGTGGTACCCGTAGCGGTCTTCGGGAATGAAGGTTCACTTCATGCAAGCGGTTTCTGACTGTTTGGTCGCTAATTAAGTTCCCTGAAGAGTGATGAAGCCTCACGGCTAACATCATGGCGGTTATTGTTGGAGCTCTTCGAGTTAAGATTTGAATGTATCGGTCTTGTCTCCGTGTGGTGCAGCGATACCGTCCTCCATGGCGCTCAGCCACGGTACCAGTGCTTCGGTAACGTGTCCAAAGTCGACTGATAACACTCTGACTTGTATTCAGAGCTAAAGCCACAGTACGTTGCCGGGAACCAGCTTCTATCATTCCCACGGCTCTGAGCATTTCTTCCCTGCTTAAATGACGTCGCCGCTCCATAATAACGTTGGTTTTAATCAGTAGTAGGGAAACAGTAGCACTAATAATGTCTTCAATGCGTTGTATGTTTTTATAGGGAAAATATTGACAGCTGATTTTCATCTTTTACTCGAATTTGATTCACAGTTCCTGATTCAAATTATGAAATGCACCAAAAAGGATCCATATAAATTTATAAAATCATAAATTTATTACAAAGCCACATCTTAATCTCAAGAAATCCGCATAAAAATGCTTGATCCCTAGACACTTTTGATGTGTGTATATTATTTGTCTTTGTTGTAAATTGTACCTACATTATTTAAATAATCAGAATAATTTGGATGTCAATTTAAGTATACAGCAAATGTTCCTAAAAATAGTAGGAACCTTTGCTGTATACATAAATTGCGCCGCATGCTATCTCTGTCTACTCCGTTAGTATCTAAATAGAATTCGTATTGCTGAATTTTGGGCCAAGTAAAGAATTTGCGACAATTTCTGGATTTGTGACCGATTGATGGAAATAGGGTCGCCTCTATTTCATAGGACTTTAACATAACTGGCACAATGTGGGTGTACTATAGGTGCACCTCTGCCCAATCCTTTGGAGATGACAGGCGTGTCGTTATGTCATGGTAAGTAAATGAAGATTAGTAGGTATCTATCAGACTATTGAATGGTCGAATGAATGCCAATGAATTACTTGTAACAGCGATTGGCATGTTGTAGTAGTATTTACTATGTTCCTACAATGTAGGTGGGCACATTGTTTCGCGACGTCGCGTCGTAATTGCTTTAGCACTTTCGCCAAAATTTCCCAGTAAAGGTGGTGCCACACAAAACATAGTTATGTAACATGTTTCTATGGAGAAGTTAGTAATGTTACCTACATAATGTGGACGTGTTAAATAACAAAAGTATATGTGTTATATACAACACTAGCTGTTGCCGGCGACTTTTTCAGCGATCCAGGATAAAAGAAGCCTGGTAAGAAGAAGTATGGTCTACCCATGCGCCAAATTTCATTCAAATCCGTTTAACCGTTTTAGCGTGAAAGCGTACCTAGCAAACGAACAAACAAACTTACTTTCAAATTTATAATTTTATATGATATATAGTAGGGATGATATTGGACGTACCCTAAGGAACTTGAACTTCACTAAGATTGACTAACTAACTATCTAACTGTCACATTCGTCTTAAAGCAAAAAAAATAGTAATTGTCGCTTTATGACGTGCAAGTGACGTTCACCATTACGGTAGTAAAGTGATTTCGAAGTCGACTTTATGTACAACTAATAAATAGTTTTCAAGTAAATATTGTCGAGGTTTTGTGATTTAGTCTATCGTAGAGAGAGATTGGTTTTGGTCAAAAATGTAGATCTGGCAGCTTTATGAGACTATTTTGTTGTGCCACTATTATACCGTAGAGCGATAGTCTGACTCAGGTCTGACCACAACTTGGTTAGGGACTTGGTTAGGGATGAAACATATTTTGCATCCTCCAAATATTTTAACTGTAAAACCGGACTATGGGCCATACACCTGGTTCTTTACACATAGGGCTCAGTCTTACAATCGTATCAATTTATTTAATTTGACTCGAGGTTCATTCTGCCATTCTACATGGAAATGTAGGGCTTGCTCGTAAATTGCGGACTACACAATTTATTTAACCACTCAAAGAACTGGGTCACTGAATTTGATAACTATGTTACTCCACAAATTGACAGTAGAATTTATGAATGTGTTACATGCGTCGCCTTTTATAGCTTTATCCTGCAAATCATATGCATTTATACGAATTACATGATCGCTGTATGTTCATGTTTGATAGAACAAGTCGATGTTTAGACTGTTGACAGATTTATCGAGTGGAGGAGTCTGTAACTCAACGCGTTATTGCTTAATTTGTGGTTTAAAATAATGGTCTTTGGTATTCTTAGCAAATTAGCGTGTACCTATGTGCACCTAATGATAAGTAATCATATATTGTATTTCAATATAAATTAGCCATTTATTTCCACTTTACTTAATTAATTCACAGAGCGCAATAGGTAAAACTCCCGGTAGTCAAAACCCAACAATACCTATATTTTTTCTCATTAGGTTGGTAGGTTATGTACTTTTTGTTTTAGAGTAATTCATCTATCTTCTATGTATCCACCTATACATTAACTAATATTATAAATATATATATTTTTGGTTTTTCGTTACGCTTTCACTTTCACGCTAAAACGGCTTAAGGCCTCGTTTACGGAGACGCGGGGCGTCGCGCGTCGAGTGCGGCGTGGCGTCTCGCGTCTCTCTCGGTCTCATACAGCGTGGTCGAGAGCGAGAGAGACGCGAGACGTCACGCCGCACGCGACGCGCGACGCCTCGCGTCTCCGTAAACGAGACCTAACGGATTTGGATAACATTTGGCACAAATGTGTAGAGGTAGACCATGACCTAGATTATGACACAGGATAGTTTTTATCCCGAAATTCCCACGAGATCGAGACTTATGTGGGAGAAACCGCGGGGCACAGCTAGTTATAAAATAAAGTCACTTTTCGTATCTGGCTGTGTGTGACCGCGTTGTTTTTGACTACGTAACGAATTTTGGGATGATTTTCCACAACATTTTTTAAATTTGTTTTGGATTACGTGTATAATGCACTAATATTTAACCTAAATATTATACAGAAGTCTCGTTACATTTGTCAAGTCGTAATAACCGTGCGGAACAAAGGCGGGTCCCTAAGTAGTTATAATTACCTACTTACCGTAGCTTATCCCTTTCACCTTATTTTCCAGGACTTTGTTGAGGGAGACTACCCTATGGACGGTAACGAGGACTGGGATTCTGATGATCTGGTCGACCCCAGTTCCACGTCCAAGCCTCAGATCCTGGGAATGACGCCTTCGGCCATCACCCGGTCAGGGCCGGTGAAGACTGTGGTGGTGTCTGCTGTGGAGTCCATCGCAGCCACCAACGCAAGACCTAGGATCTTAGACGACCGTGAGTAGATTTTGTGTGATCAGGCAGTAGTTTACAGGTAAAATGGGGTGAACAGAGACGCAGAGCAAACCCTTTCGGACTTTTCCGCAACCCTGGCAGGCATCGGCAGTAGCGGACCCCGTCATTGATGCTGACATCTCTTTGAGGCGCGCGTGGAATACAACGCGCCGTTGACCCGGGCCTGGTCCATATCGAACGGCGAGCTGTCCATTGCTCGCCGTTCGCAAGCCCGTACCTACGGTGGCCGGGAATCAGCCTGCGGTTCCCGACACCCAGGGCGTCTCCTGCGGCGGCTAGGGGCGTGAGGGCGCGAATTTTGTCTCTCCCTCTCGCGTTCCGCCTCCTCCTTCGCGAACATTACTGCTTCGCAGAAGGAGGTGGCGGATTCCCAAGCCCTGTCACTCCGTACTATGGCCTGGACCAGGGCCGGACGCGAGAGATCGCCACCGCCAATCGCCTCCACGAGGTCACGGCGGTGCTCCGCCCAAGCCGGGCAGACCTCCGCCGTATGCTCCTCCACCTTGTCCTTCGGGCGATCTACACAATGGTGACACCCGGGCGTTTCCTCCCGCCTTATCCGGAACAGGAACCTCCTGAAACCACCGTGTCCGTTGAGACCCTGCGCCAGGCGGAAGGTGAGGACGCCGTGGCGCTTCTCTAGCCACTCCTCAAAGAGGGGACTTATCGCCGCAATTGTGGCCCCCCTAGAGTCTAAATTTTTCGTCGGTAATCAACAAAAAACAAAAGCTGTGTCATAGAAAAGTGGTACACCTACGCGGTGAAAATGTATGGAAATACTTTTTTTATATAACCGACTAAAAATTATCTACACAGGGGTTTTCAGAATTATGAACTGAATCCATGGTAACGGGATGCGCGTTGATATCCGTGCCGCCCTGTATAAGAGAGTTAAATAATATTTTCCGGAATGAAAACAAAACAAAAAAACACCTATAATAAACAGTTTGGCTCTACTGATAATACGTTTCTCAGCAAAGCCGTATTTAAGAGTGAGATTACAAGTATTTTAAGAGATAGCCCTAGTATATAGTTAATAAGTGTTTTTTTTAAAGTGTTTTTTTAACTTGCTCTGCTAACAGCTAGCTATTCTGTATTGTAATCTGTAGATAACGTCTTGAGTAGTGTATTTGTTACTTTTATTGCAAGTTTTATATTGTATGCCTACTGTGTAATATACTGCTGTTTGTTATTCCTAACAAATAAAATAAAATAAAACTGGCAATTATTTGAGGTTATATTAAATACATGCCAAAACCCATTCATAGTTTTGTCTCGCTTCCTTTTACCGGCTTACAGTATCTACAGTAAAACTATCGGCATTAAAAAGCTACCGTCCTCAATTCCAGCAATCACACCAGTGGAGCGTGCGGCTCTTCGCCGAGCAGCCATGAGCAGCATGAGCGATCTACTGAAGAATGGCAAGTGCATGGACCCTCAGCCGCGCTGGCTCATCGTGAGGCAGCTGGCCCCGGCCGCTGACACCAGGTACAGTCAAGTTTTCCTGCCTTGATAATAATACCTTTTGAAGCTACGGCACTGAGCAGATACTGTCATAGAAGACATTAGAGAAAACTATATTTAATTAATGGATAGCTAAGATCAAAATAGAGCAATATCGAGTTAGCATCAATCGATCGACGGTAGTGCAGGAAAGTAATCTATTCACTCGGGACTTAAGAATGGTAAGTTTATAGTGTCGGCAAACACAGTACTCCGGCCAAGGTCGACTTCATAGCCGTTTGCATTTCCGGTCTGGTGTCCCATTCATCAAAAAGTAACAGCAGAGAGGAAATCAGTGACGTGGCCCATAATTGAAATGTAAGTGAAGAGGTCTAGGTGTGTAAAATATCCATGGAACACATCCATGCACTAACCGAGGCATTTTAACGTCGCAAAACCATTACCAATTGTTCTTACAGATTGATTTGTATTGTAATTTATAGGCAACAGTTAGTTGATATCGGTGACGAGCTATTAATCATCTTATATTCCAGCATGGCGAAATTACTCTTATTTACTATCGTAGTTTATATTTAACGCTATTCTCTCTTGTATTACGTGACCACCAGCCTTCTAATCCGTACCTTGACAGATATTTCTCATTTGCGTTTGATTATAGGGAAACGTAGACGACTTACCGCTATACTTAACACTAAGCAACATCGCTCCTGACTCTTGATGACTGTTGACCCTTAACTGACTCAGTTCTTCTAAACCAAACTAGGGTATAAAGCCTAATCTCTAATTACGGTATAAAACAATCAAACGTTAGTGATGATCACTGCTTCCAAAAACGTTGGCCACAGAACACGTTGCGTGAGGCTTGTTATACGATTATTAACTTTACCAGCCTAGGGTTACTTAGGAACAGTCACTATATCAAGACCCACTCAGTGCCTCGGAGAGTATTTACAGCAGTTGGACCTGCGCCCGATCCTGTCCCGGCCGTGTTGGCATTCGTGTCATTCCGACTATGAAAGTGAGGGAGAGGGAGAGTGCACCTGTGTTTCCGCACACGTTAGTGCACTATAATATCAACTGCTTTCATGGCTACTTCCCGTTAGCCGTAATGACCGAAATACGGCCAGGAGGATATTACTACTGTGGTCTGAAAATATCCTCCTTTTATTTGCAGCTACTTGCCGCCATGCGTTCAGCTGCATCGCTGTGCCCCTGACTCCGGCTGCTGCGTCAATGAGAGCGAGGTCTGCGCCCCAATAGAAGGCAAGACAGTAGTTTTACCATTCTACGTAAGTCGTCTTCAATATATATATATTCAATATATCCGCAGTCCACCACTGGATACAATAAAATTGATAAGTACCTAAAGATAAATTGCACGGTGTAAAAGTACCACTTTTTCTCTAGTATTCACAGCCAGTTTCATAAATAATAAATAGAACAATCTTTATTAATATTAAATTACTTGTTTCCTTACAGCTCCACAAAGCGCTTGGTCCAATGAGCATAGTGAGGATGCAGTTCTTCAACCATACCCGATGCGCGTGCGTCTCTCGGGGGACTCTGCAGATGACCATGCCCGCTACAGCTGGGAAACCAAGCTACAGTGACAGTCAGGAGGAGCTGGAGAGACCCTCGCGAAGAGTTCTGGTGGAGAGCCAGAATGACTGGAGGTCGCCGACCGAAGAGCCTCATTTGGAAAAGGATGAGGAACCCACTGCATCTTCCCAGCTACGCAGGTACCTAATTTAAAGCTTTTCAAATAAATAATTGATGAAACCCACTTTTTGTTACCTTAAATGGAGTTTCGGCGGTGATGTGTGATATTAAATCCTCCTTAAACTACAGATGCACCTGCCCAGCTCTGTTCCTGGCAAGCATGACAGACAACGAGCCTTGTTCCTGTGTCTGCGACTGGCACGACGCGAGCCGTCGCCGCGACTGCCAGTACCTGGCCAAGGGTAGAGAACACTTCGGGCTTCGGGACAGATTCTGCGTAACAAGAGGAGACTGCACCCCTCCCTCCTGCGAGTACGGAGCCTACGATAGAACTGCCGGCAAGTGCCCTCTACGAAGGTATAGGAGGATGAGGTTCCACTCTCGAGGCAGATACCAGGAGAAAACTATGGTGGTGTGAGGGAGTGGAGCAGTTTGTTTGTAGGTATTCTATGGTATTATGCCTATTATGCCAGCATTAGGGGATTTGGGGGCAGTCTCTTGGTTAAAGTTCTACCAGCTCTTGTTCTGAGCCGAATAAAATTTGACTAGAGCTATAGAATTTATGTCATTTGTTGGCATAAAAATCTGAATTTTGTAATCTGAAACAGTAGTCCAACTGTCGTTAAAGTTCGTGATGATTTAATGGCAAAGTAACAGAGAGTTGATTTTCTTGTTTAACTCCGTGGAGAAGCTCGAGAAAGTTTTAAACTTGTAGAAATACTATACCTACCTATTGTTAATAAGTCGCCAGCTCACTGCTCGAATGGCTTCCATTGAATAACCTAGTGCGAGTGCCTAAATGTGCAACGGAATGTTTGATTATTTTTTGCCCCAAACGGGCTGGTGGATTATAATTTGCAGGTAGGTATCAAATTATTCAAATAGGTTCAAATTATATGAATTATACCTAATTATGAGAAAAATAAGTATTTCATATAATATAATATATCATAATTATAATAATATTAATGCAGTAACGACATTTCAAATTTTCGCCTTTTACCTACTTATTACACTGTACACTGAAATAAATATATTGGACGAGTCCCCCTATTTGTGCAAATGGAGTAATAAATGAGACTGCTTATTGCATATATTAATTGTCTACTATGTATTTAAATATTAATTTTATGTGCATTCTGTGAAAAACTCTGTCCGATCCGTGCTGGATGCATTCAGCACGATATCATAAGTATGTTAACTAACGAAGAGCAAACCATTTAACCGGCAAATGGCACTATAGCGTCCAATTAAACTAAAAAAAAACAGCCTGCCCAAAAAAAAAAGATTTTTTGAAAACGGAGCACGAACTTGAAACCACAGAGCACGGAATCGCCGCGCCGTCGCTCGTTTAAAGACATCATTAGATACTAATAAAATTCGTGGTGCCGAAAGTGCGTTGAGCGCACCACTTCTGTCTCGGACCGCCTTCGTCGTTACGGTCGTAGAGGGAGTAAACGGTCATGCTTAGTGTGTGTGGGAAGTGTTGGCAACGCCACCTCTAGCAGCGGCCGCCGAGGCACCTCTGAGCTCTGTGGTGGGACGCTAGTCCGTTGAGAGCGCTAGCGTCTGCTGTTAAATAAAATTCTATACTGAGTGGCAGTAGGGACATCTATGCACAGCCTGATACCATGGATTTTCAGTACATCATTCTGAACCCCCTGCGTTGAAAATTTTCGTTGGTGATATTAAAAAAACCTTTTCTCTATCTAGAATCATGTGCTGAATTCATGGTTTCATTTTGCGCGTCGATGTGATGCCACCACAGAACAGATAAGATGCCACCCTGTATACTTTCAATTTATCAATTATTTATATGCTGTAGGTATGTATCAGTGCTAACAATACTTGCCCTTAATTTCGGGTCAGACAGTGTTTTACAATAAGCTGTACCTATATCGTGCCATATGTTATGTTTAATTGAGTCAATATCGTATTTTTTTGATTTTGTGCTTATAAAGGATCTGTTAGGTAAATTATGGAACAATAATCTGCCGATAATTAGGGCATAATTATCATATATTAAAAAAGTAGGTATCTGATGGTGGTGGTAGGCTTTGTAGAGTCATTTCTATTATTGGAACGAAGTTTCATATCGCACGTTATACTCTGTACACTTAACGAATGAGAGCTAGACCGAAACAAGTGTAGCAATTTGTCAAAATGCCCACTCTTTGACGTGCAAAAGGGAAAGGAACTTCGTTCCAACCCGCAGGCTTAATATGCAAGAAAGAGCAATCAGCAATTATCGCACAGTCATCGCGCGATCAATCGCTTAACGTTATAAAAATCGGCATTATCTAAAAATCGTTCGCTAATCGCTCGCCGTTTGTTAATATGCACTTATCGCTACGACACTAACGCCAAAAGCTATTATGTAGCAAACTTCGGAACTAACTTAATAAAGTCAGTTGGTGTATTTTCTATGGTCGATTGTCAATCACATGGCGAATGTAACAGAAGTTTTGTTAAAATATAAAATCTATTGCAAGGCTTCTGCAAGATACGTAATAAGCCTGAGATGTCCTGACACCTCGACACCTCTCGAATTGATTTTTCATAGTTGTATGACAGTTTCTTTCTAAAAACCGATGTGCCTTATACCGCTTGGGTAGGTACCTACGGTAATTAAATATGCAGCCCTATGGTTTAGGTACACCAAAAAAAAACTAAAGAAAAAATGAGTAGGTACTTCTTGAGTTATAAGCGCACTAACAAACAACCCAGAAGGATTTTTACGACATGTAGATGAAGAATACAAACAGTTTTGTTGTGGTATCGATCTATGTACGAAAGACGACATTTCAAGCTATATATACCTGCATGTCCAGAATAAGGTTTATAAACTTTCCTTAAAGTTAAGAAATGATAAGCATCTGCTTAACCATACATTTTTTGACGCTCTATGCAACGTTTATAAATAAAGGGACAATCTTTTTCTGGAAATGTGGGTATTGCATGTTGTCGCCGTGTTTACTTATTTTTTAGTCGACCTCCTAATTGCTTTACCATACACGTGAATTTTTTTACACAAATTTCTTGACGTGAAAAACGACAGTTGATTCGCCGTGTGTAGGCACAGTCGTCAGTGTTGTATGGATCACTATGGAAGCAGATTAAAAACCTTCGAGGTATATTTTTGCTCTAAGACCAAAGTTACAGTTAGAGAGTTTCACTGTTAGCGAATTTTCAATTAACTGGGAGTTTTTATAAAGGAAATAGGAGGTCGACAATATCTAAATCAATTGATATCTTCACTTCGCATTCGCATAATAATTCTTGTAACTTTGTCAATCTGGAAAAGGTTCGATTATTAGTAAGATTATTATTTTTAAGTTGTAAATAAACATGATTTTAATGTAAGGCTTGTTTTCTTCTCAATAAAATGTCTCTTTAAATAAAATACGATCAGAATATTTTGTTCTTTTCTAATATTTGGTAGTCTTATCATTACCTGCCTAGCTGTTTCCCAACTATGTCAGGTCAGCTTCCAGTCTAACCGGATGCAGCTGAATACCAGTATTATACATGGAACGACTGCCTATCTGACTTCCACAATCCAGTGACAGGGTAACACGATACCTCTTGGTAAGACTGTTTGTCAGACTTTCGGGCTTCTGACTAACCGTAACGACTGTCAAAGATCTACAAATGACATTCGGAACCAAAGGTTTTACCTGCTTTGCGACAAACAGAGGGCTTTCGATATGGATGGTCACCCATCCATAAACTGACCGCGGCAAACGTTGCTTAACCTTAGATCGAAACGTGCGGCTGTTACTACTTAACCACGAGCCCTATGTGCTAGTCTTATGCACTAGTTAATAATTGGCTTACCACAATTACAATAAATATAGACAAACCATACTATAGGCTACTTACTGCCTTGGATCACTTAAAACTACAAAAGTACCTAAAGTAAATAGTTTTTAGTACTTTGTCTTCCGGTTGGTGCATATGTACACGTATGGTTTACTTTCTTACTGAACATGTTTGTTATGTGCTCAGCTGTCACTAGGTAGGTACGACGATATTATATTTTTCTTCTCTGAACGCAAATAAAATAAGATATTTATGTAAATATCGTAAAGTACTTGTTAACTTTTTGAACGTCATTACACGCTGATATTTGTCCAAGTGCTAAGAAGTACCTAAAAAGTAAGTAATAATTAAGTTTCATTTAAAATTTAACTTTTATTTACTTATAAACAAAGTAAATAAGTAAAATATAATGAATATGCATGCGTGTGCATGTCTGTACCTAAATACATATTAAATGTATAATTTTATTATTGAAATAATTGCTGTACTGTAATTGTAAAGTACCTATGCACTTCTCCTTTTACTGTAGGTGGTACAGGGGGTAATGCGTGACACGATTACTATAGGTGGTGCAGAGGGTTATGCGTGACACGATTACTATAGGTGGTGCAGGGAGCAATGCGTGACACGATTACTGTAGGTGGTGCAGAGGGTTATGCGTGACACGATTACTATAGGTGGTGCAGGGAGCAATGCGTGACACGATTACTATAGGTGGTGCATAGGGTAATGCGTGACACGATTACTATAGGTGGTACAGGGGGTAATGCGTGACACGATGACTATAGGTGGTACAGGGGGTAATGCGTGACACGATTACTGTAGGTGGTACAGGGGGTAATGCGTGACACGATTACTGTAGGTGGTACAGGGAGCAATGCGTGACACGATTACTGTAGGTGGTGCAGAGGGTTATGCGTGACACGATTACTATAGGTGGTACAGCGGGGTAATGCGTGACACGATTACTGTAGGTGGTACAGGGGGTAATGCGTGACACGATTACTGTAGGTGGTGCAAAGGGTAATGCGTGACACGATTACTGTAGGTGGTACAGCGGGGTAATGCGTGACACGATTACTGTAGGTGGTGCAGAGGGTAATGCGTGACACGATTACTGTAGGTGGTACAGCGGGGTAATGCGTGACACGATTACTGTAGGTGGTACAGCTGGGTAATGCGTGACAGGATTACTGTAGGTAGAACAGCGGGGTAATGCGTGACACGATTACTGTAGGTGGAAAAGCGGGGCAATGCGTGACACGATTACTGTTGGTGGTACAGCGGGGTAATGCGTGACACGATTACTGTAGGTGGTACAGCTGGGTAATGCGTGACAGGATTACTGTAGGTAGAACAGCGGGGTAATGCGTGACACGATTACTGTAGGTGGAAAAGCGGGGTAATGCGTGACACGATTACTGTTGGTGGTACAGCGGGGTAATGCGTGACACGATTACTGTTGGTGGTACAGCGGGGTAATGCGTGACACGATTACTATAGGTGGTGCAGAGGGTAATGCGTGACACGATTACTGTTGGATGCGTGACACGATTACTTTTGGTGGGACAGCGGGGTAATGCGTGACACGATTACTGTTGGTGGTACAGCGGGATAATGCGTGACACGATTACTGTTTGTGGTGCAGCGGGATAATGCGTGACACGATTACTGTTTGTGGTGCAGCAGGGTCATGCGTGACACGATTACTGATGGTGGTGCAGAGGGTAATGCGTGACACGATTACTGTAGGTGGTACAGGGGGTAATGCGTGACACGATTACTGTAGGTGGTGCAAAGGGTAATGCGTGACACGATTACTGTAGGTGGAACAGCGGGGTAATGCGTGACACGATTACTGTTTGTGGTGCAGCAGGGTCATACGTGACACGATTACTGTTGGTGGTGCAGAGGGTAATGCGTGACACGATTTCTGTAGGTGGTACAGAGGGTAATGCGTGACACGATTACTGTAGGTGGTGCAAAGGGTAATGCGTGACACGATTACTGTAGGTGGTACAGCGGGGTAATGCGTGACACGATTACTGTAGTAGGTACAGCGGGGTAATGCGTGACACGATTACTATAGGTGGTACAGGGAGCAATGAATGACACGATTACTGTAGGTGGTGCAGAGGGTAATGCGTGACACGATTACTGTTGGTGGTACAGAGGGTAATGCGTGACACGATTACTGTAGGTGGTGCAAAGGGTAATGCGTGACACGATTACTGTAGGTGGTACAGCGGGGTAATGCGTGACACGATTACTGTAGGTGGTACAGCGGGGTAATGCGTGACACGATTACTGTAGGTGGTACAGGGAGCAATGCGTGACACGATTACTGTAGGTGGTGCAGAGGGTAATGCGTGACACGATTACTATAGGTGGTACAGGGGGTAATGCGTGACACGATGACTATAGGTGGTACAGGGGGTAATGCGTGACACGATTACTGTATTTGGTACAGGGGGTAATGCGTGACACGATTACTGTAGGTGGTACAGGGAGCAATGCGTGACACGATTACTGTAGGTGGTGCAGAGGGTTATGCGTGACACGATTACTATAGGTGGTACAGCGGGGTAATGCGTGACACGATTACTGTAGGTGGTACAGGGGGTAATGCGTGACACGATTACTGTAGGTGGTGCAAAGGGTAATGCGTGACACGATTACTGTAGGTGGTACAGCGGGGTAATGCGTGACACGATTACTGTAGGTGGTGCAGAGGGTAATGCGTGACACGATTACTGTAGGTGGTACAGCGGGGTAATGCGTGACACGATTACTTTAGGTGGTACAGCTGGGTAATGCGTGACAGGATTACTGTAGGTAGAACAGCGGGGTAATGCGTGACACGATTACTGTAGGTGGAAAAGCGGGGTAATGCGTGACACGATTACTGTTGGTGGTACAGCGGGGTAATGCGTGACACGATTACTGTAGGTGGTACAGCTGGGTAATGCGTGACAGGATTACTGTAGGTAGAACAGCGGGGTAATGCGTGACACGATTACTGTAGGTGGAAAAGCGGGGTAATGCGTGACACGATTACTGTTGGTGGTACAGCGGGGTAATGCGTGACACGATTACTGTTGGTGGTACAGCGGGGTAATGCGTGACACGATTACTATAGGTGGTGCAGAGGGTAATGCGTGACACGATTACTGTTGGATGCGTGACACGATTACTTTTGGTGGGACAGCGGGGTAATGCGTGACACGATTACTGTTGGTGGTACAGCGGGGTAATGCGTGACACGATTACTGTTTGTGGTGCAGCAGGGTCATGCGTGACACGATTACTGTTGGTGGTGCAGAGGGTAATGCGTGACACGATTACTGTAGGTGGTACAGGGGGTAATGCGTGACACGATTACTGTAGGTGGTGCAAAGGGTAATGCGTGACACGATTACTGTAGGTGGAACAGCGGGGTAATGCGTGACTCGATTACTGTTTGTGGTGCAGCAGGGTCATGCGTGACACGATTACTGTTGGTGGTGCAGAGGGTAATGCGTGACACGACTACTGTAGGTGGTACAGAGGGTAATGCGTGACACGATTACTGTAGGTGGTGCAAAGGGTAATGCGTGACACGATTACTGTAGGTGGTACAGCGGGGTAATGCGTGACACGATTACTGTAGTAGGTACAGCGGGGTAATGCGTGACACGATTACTATAGGTGGTACAGGGAGCAATGAATGACACGATTACTGTAGGTGGTGCAGAGGGTAATGCGTGACACGATTACTGTAGGTGGTACAGCGGGGTAATGCGTGACACGATTACTGTAGGTGGTGCAGCGGGGTAATGCGTGACACGATTACTGTTTGTGGTGCAGCAGGGTCATGCGTGACACGATTACAATTCCTTTCATTTTGACAGTTCTACAACACTAATACCTACGTTATTTACGTTGTTAAGCAGATGAATTTTTAAATCCGCTGTGGATTCGGAATTTTCTTCTGTGATAGAAAGTGTGTTACGCAATAGGGGTGCAGTTTCCTATATCCTAAAAATCTTTACCAAACTGTTGAGTGATGGCGAGGGGCGACCAGAGTATTTAACCCAACAGATAGAAAGCTGCATACAAACATAGGTTGTCTGTAAAAGATCGCTTTCAGCGATAAGACCGCCCATTGTCACCCTATGTAAAAAAGTTATATTTATATCTGTAATTTTTATGGTGTACATAATAAAGAGTATTCTATTCTATTCTACAAACGCCCAATGAATGGTGCAGTAGTACCTACAAAGCCGGCTGTATAAAACTTAGAAGGTTTGCCTCTATGGCGCGACGGAATAATTCGGAAACACAAAGATTACCCAAGCGCATACCTTTTCCTTTTTGGTTTCAACTGTACAGCCACGAGCATAAATACCTACCTTACATAATACGCAAGATTCAAACACGATTTTCTCCTAAAATAGGTAAGTACGCCCAGGGGGCATATCTACCGTCGGACATTTTGAAAAAATATATGGCTCTGATCGCTCTTTTCTGCAGAATAAAAATAGACTATGTCTGCAGCCCGTCCCCATAGTAAAATACCGTACGACATAATACTATGAAAGTAACTAAAATAGACTAGCCTCGCGGTTTTCCCAAGCCATGTTAAAGAACTGAGCCTCAATAAATTTAAATCATTTATGAAACAGAAACTCTGTCGAAAAGGCTTCTATAACGTTAAAGATTACTTGGATGACAAAAAGGCTTGGGATTAATTAAGCTACTCCAATGTACCCCCAAGCAACAAACCATTTTGTACATGCGTGCACTGACTGGACAGGTCCACTCAATCTGTGTGGTTCTTTCCTCAAAAGACCATTACAGACACTGATATACATGGTCCTCAAAGATTATGTCCGGATTTTTATATAGGTACACATTGATATTGATGTATCTTATAATTATATACTATGACATGAGTATTTACTTTGTAAAGTATTATAATATTATTTTAATTATTGTGAATGTGAGAACTATGGCGGTCACTGCTTTTTTTGTATTTTTATCAGTTAGTTTAATCATGATCTGGCAGTTTGAGTAATTTATGCAGCCTACTCAAATGTCCTTTCTTTGGTAGGTATTGTTCGTCGAATCGTTGAGCTTCTTAAGTTTTGAGTTGAGCTGCACGATTGCTGACAATTGCGTGCACTGACTGGACAGGTCCACTCAAACTGTGTGGTTCTTTCTTCAATAGACCATTTTAGATACCGATCTACATAGCCTTCACATGATCTGACCAAGATTTTGTTTGCACTTTAAAAGAGACTGTGACCTCTGAGTTTGTTTCGGCCTTTTTTCTCAGAGTAGTCAGATAGGAAACGCCGGCCTCATCAGATCTAGTTTAAAAAATATATGTTTGACGTGTAAAAGCGTTTGTACAAACCTACTTATAGAAATAAAATCATTCATCAATAATAACCCCATCGCCGTATCTCTACGTTGACCTCGTGGTAGGGCTTGCGCGCTCCAAACTCTAGGTATGTGCAGGTAAAGTTAACTTTGCCAAAATAAGTCTAAGGGGAGGGGCCAGACCAAGAAATACATAATCTTGCAGGGCAGCATGTGGCGAGCTGTTGGGCAGTAGCGACCTCACGGACCCAATCTTCCGGGAGAAGTCATGTTCCTCATCTCGGACTCGCCTTTATTGGCCGGCTGTAGTGAACACTGACGAGGAACTGAGCTCCCACGTCATTCTTGCCCCTTTTTTGGCCGGCTTGAGTGGAGATTCGCAAGAGCAAACGTGCTCGAAGGAACGAAGTATTCCAGTAGGATCCTGGTAGGGATCATGACCGTACTTCCAGGATTGTCCTGATAGCCGTGGAATACCTCGCCACTCCTCAAGCACCTCAGGGTGCCTATTACGAACTTTTGAAAAACCCGGCAAATTCCAGGCAATTCATTTCACTGGCTGGTTTTTCGTATTATGACGTTCCTAATTATTCTGACTGACTTCACGCTGGGTAGTTTGTTTATGGCTGGTTTATAATTCTCAGCCGTAACGTTCAGAAATAGATTTAAATATTTATATCGGTAAGTTACGTTTTTATTATATCACGTATTTCATGATAAATATATATTAATCTAGTTACTCTAGTATAAAAGTAGGTGCAAACATGAACGGAATGTCTATTGTGCTATTTTAAACTCACATTATTATAATTTTCTGTTTGTAAATTGTAACGCGAGATTAAGTTTCCGAACGTACTCCACTTGAAGTTCAGCGGGGAATTTGACCACTTCAATGGAAGTACTGTTTTACAAACTAATAAGAACACTATCGTATTGTTTATTTAAATATGGCGTAAGTGTTATTGAGTGTTTTTTAATTATTATTTAGTTTTTAACACGATATAATATTAAAACAATTGTAATTATTATAGTTCAGTGGATGAGAGTTCTCGCACTCGTCGGCGCGTAACATAAGTTCAGCTGGAAACATTGTGGAAGTTTTTATGTTCCCACAAAGAAGTGGCCATTGGGTACAATAAATCTGCCCAAGCCCTGACATGTGAGGCCTTAGTACCTCACAAAGATTCAGTACCAAGTCTTTGCTAAATCGATATCGTTGAATCATCCATGTCGAACGCAATCATCTTTTGAAATCATTGAACGCAATAAATTCATCACGAAGTCATCTTCTTTTGTTCCTTGACTCACTATTTTGATGAGAAAAGTCACTTTCCAAGAACTCGAACAATTCATATTCGTTACACATGATAAATTATTTTGTTATCTAGATGACACTCGAATAATTTCGCCAAATAAACCATAAACAATTCAATAAAAGTTCGTCTGAAACAGCGTAAACTGAATGGACTGTGAGGTTACTTTTTGACAATTTTATTATGAGAAGAAATGTCAAACGAACGTTCGTAATACGGTATTGCCAGACAATATCCGGGCAGAAGCCGGCCAGGGTGTCACGTGACCGCTGACTGGCTTGTTTGGAGAGTTCGTAATACGAAATTGCAAGGCAGTTCTGTTTACGCCGTAAACTGTCTGGAAATAAGAGTTCATAATAGGGCCCCAGGTCAACTTGAGTGCCGCAGCAGACGCCCTGGGCGTCGGGAATCGCAGGCCGATTCCCGGCCACCGTAGGCGTGGGCTTGTGAACGGCGAGCAATGGGCAGCTCGCCGTTCAATAAGGACCAGGCCCGGGTAGACGGCGCGTTGTGTTCCACGCGCGCCTCAAAGAGATGTCAGCACCAATGACGGGGTTTGCTAGGACCGATGCCTGCTGGGGTTGCGGAAGGGTCCGAGAGGGATACCGTGGCCCCTGGCACAGGTAACTGAAGGAACACGGGTAGGTTTTAGTCAGTAAGAGTCTGACACGCCCTCCTGCTCTGCCCAGAGCGGGAGAAGTCATTTGATGATTTCCCACCCACAAAAAAAAGAAAAAAAAAGGAAGTGTTGCCCCCGTGTTGCTACGTCACTATGTGCTAGCGACTATTTCCGGGGCCCACCTATTGAGTGTGCAAGTCACCCCCTGCTATTTTATCCGTGTACTGTAAGTATAAAACATTGGTCAAGCAGGGGCCATAGTCTTCTCATAGTTCTCTAAGTAACCAGTCCACTTTAGCCACCCAAATCCATCGTTCAATACCTTTATTTTCCATATCCTGCAATAGTAATACACCAAAAGGAGGTTGTCCTTGGGTACACTTGCATAGTCTGTACATGGATAGTCGTAGGTTAGTGCCTCATTTCATTAAAAGCGTCTGTACGGGCATCTACGAGTTGGCTTCGGCCCCTCGTACGCCTTCCAAAGGTCCGGGACCCCGGGGTCCCGAGATATGTCAGACACAATATACAGGGTGGCCCAAAAGTCGTGGATCAAACGCAACTAGGCGTTAGGTAGGGTCATCAGCTGCAAAAAGTTGTTCTACGGGAGGTCCTTAAGGTCAACCCCTGCAGAGTATAATTTATTTTGAGTTTTTATGAGAAAATTGACTTTTTTTAACTAATACTTATTGAAATTCGAAAAAATCTACATCCTGTATCTTTTTTATAATTTTCACTAGATTGGTACTGATGAGTACTTGCCTAGACATGCTATTTACTGTTGTTTATTGGGTATGTTGAAGATAATATTAAGTTTTACGAAAATTTTTTTCTCAAATCATAACTTTTCATTTACTTTGGTCCCCACTGTGAAAAAAAAATACTCTACCGAAAAGTGACCCTGTGTTACAAGTTTTGGCGCATTTAATAGGGATTCCGAAAAGGTATTACACATGGCCATGAGTGGCTCTAATATCTTTCTAGGACGAAAAAACAAGACAACGATTGTGAAATAGTTGTTTTCTTTGGGGCTATTTTAAAGAAATAGTTTACCAAGGAGAGAACAATAGCGAACAAGAACTACGACAAAAGCTCGAATTTGCTAGGTTACAAGTTACTAACAACAGAGGTGCATTCCGTAAGTTACGGAGGAATTTTATTAGACGGTGCAGATTATGTATTATGGTCAGAGGCAGGAATTTTGAGCATTTATTGTAAAATGTTTTGCTTAATAAAACAATTATTTTACAATCGTTGTCTTGTTTTTTCGTCCTAGAAAGATATTAGAGCCACTCATGGCCATGTGTAATACCTTTTCGGAATCCCTATTAAATGCGCCAAAACTTGTAACACAGGGTCACTTTTCGGTAGAGTATTTTTTTTTCACAGTGGAGTCCAAAGTAAATGAAAAGTTATGATTTGAGAAAAAATTTTTCGTAAAACTTAATATTATCTTCAACACACCCAATAAACAACCGTAAATAGCATGTCTAAGGCAAGTACTCATCAGTACCAATCTAGTGAAAATTATAAAAAAGATACAGGATGTAGATTTTTTCGAATTTCAATAAGAATTAGTTAAAAAAAGTCAATTTTCTCATAAAAACTCAAAATAAATTATACTCTGCAGGGGTTGACCTTAAGGACCTCCCGTAGAACAACTTTTTGCAGCTGATGACCCCACCTAACCCCTAGTTGCGTTTGATCCACGACTTTTGGGCCACCCTGTATATTATAATAATAACTAAGAATTCGAGGAATTTTATGTAGGTAAGTATGATTGTTTTTGAAAGTTATTTTAATTTTGTGACATTGAGATGCTAAGCTTGTATGATTTCATTTTGCCAAATGATTTTTCCTCTTGTCTTTTGATTTATGAAAAATATCGGTAATAAACCAAACAACAAGGGGTATGCGATTTTATTGCTCTCAAGTGTAGATATAACAAGTGCTTTTGCAATTATTATTGTGCATTGCAAATATTCTAGAAGCACCCTGAGTCTACAGGAAGTATCAAGGTGCGTCGAGTATAAATTAATTACGTTTCAATTTACTTTTCGGGCCCGTGTTTGCGCAGATGTAAACTAAAAGCTAAACTAATATTCGGATCATATAAAAGGCTGCGTTCTGTGACCGAAGTTACAAGTTGCTCATCATCGGGTTACAAAGACGTGCTACGACAAAAATTGTAACAAATAATTATCTTCCAAAATGAAGACAACCCTGTTATTGATCGTCGCAATCGTAAGTACATTTTCTTTTGAATCAACTTAAAAAATATGTCCGGTTCGTTTATTACCTCCGCTTAGTATGGAGCTGCTAATGGCGAGATTCTTAGATCACACTTTGACATTACTTGGCTAAGTAAGCGTCGCATACGAATATGACCATTGAACGCGTAGAATAAACTTCATAATTATACGTATGAAACGCTTACTCAGCGGAGTCAAAGTAGGTACGGTCTGCGAATCTTACCCTAACACCCGGTTACTGAATTGAGAAAAAACACATTTGAGAAAGTTAACAAATTAAACACAAATCTTAGACATAAAAGTCTAAATTTAATTCAAGAATATGAAGTGTAATATCGGTTTAATGTAATACAAAGTATGTACGAATAATTTGATTTACATCACATATGTATTTTCTGACAAATTTGGTCAAGGTTTTGGTAGTATATTTGTTATAATGTTCGCATCAATATGTGATTAATAATTGCTCACCCGGTGCCACTATTAGCCAATTAATTAGTAATATTAAATTGAAAAAAATAAACCCCAGTTCAACGGTTATATATAATAACCGTTGAACTGGGGTTTATTTTTTGGGGTATAGTTTAACTGAAAGAGAAAAGGACATAATTGATTGTGTCTTTTTGATGTTACATCTCAACGAGACCAATACCTGTAAATTAATTTACTGTGACTTGGTATATTTGTACCTTTATAATGATTAATAAAATGGTCTGATGAGCAAAATAGGCACATTTATAATTTAAATAGGTAGGCTAGTGTATACTTAATAGGACTTGCCGTCACAGTGACGCTATTTCATATTCTAATTGTAGTCAATTTATTACTGGTTACAAACTGACAAATTATACAATGTATTTGCCACCTACTTGTAGGAGAAAAATTGCTAATCTTTTAGCATACAATATACACAGTGACACCACTACTTGTAGTGTACCTTCAATTACTGTTAGTAGTTCAATAAATGTGTTGATTTAGAAACATAATTATCCTGACCTCATAAATATATAAAGTAAAGTCATACCATTATTTAAAGCAGGTAATAAAACTAACGTTGGCAATTTTAGGCCTATTTCTATCTTACCTGCATTTAGAAAAATATTTGAAAAGTTAATACTTAAGCAACTGCTAAGACATTTTAATTTAACTACCTACCTTCATGGTGGCTATTCATGTCGTTTGACTACATATGCGGGTGTTACTTTGCTGAAAGAACTCGCAAAATGCTATAGGAGTTTTCTGTGATCTCTCCAATGCCTTTTATTGCGTGCAACATGATACGCTTTTGCGTGAACTACGTCATTACGGTGTTCAAAACGAAGCTCTCAACGTAATAAATGCATATTTATATAGTAGTCACCAATGTGTAGATGTTAATGGTGCGAAATCCTCCAGTTCAGATAGATATATATCTCAGGCTCAATACTGGGTTCATTCATATCTTTATTCATTTTCGTCTATGACTTACCATTCTATTTAAAGAGAGGTATCATCAGCAAAATGCACAGATTGCATTCTGCTTTGGGGCAAAGCCGCTGATATTCAAAACATATTTATTTTGTTCTTCAAAAACGAGCTGTTCGAGCAACATCTAGGTGAGGTGAAGCGTCTCTGAGAGATTTTATCAAAGATATTAGTATTCTCACGGTGGTATCACAATTCATCTTCGCCAACATCTTATATATTAGGCAAAATATATACTTACGCAAAAAACAGTGATATTCATAATATTAACACTAGCAATAAGGACAAACTGAGTGCTCACTTTCACAGGCTTCATAAGGTTCATAACTCATTTGTTGGGCTGGGTATAACCTTTTATAGCAAGCTTCCCTCTTCTTTGCTAGATTTACCTTTTAATGCGAATAAGGTTAAATCTAACCTTTGTTCAAAGGCATACTATTCTATCAACGACTACTTAAACGATAAGAATACTGTCGCTGTGATTACCTAAAGATTATTTCTCCAGAATTATATCTCCAGAATACCTACTGACAGGTTGACCTAGACATGAGTCAAGAGCAAACCCAGGTAAAAAAAAAAAGTTTATGAGTTAATTTAGTTTTATTTTATTTACATTTGTTAGTGAGTTATTCAACTCATTTCAATGTTTTTAATGAGTTGTATTGCAGTATGTGGTTAGCTAGCGACCTAGACAATTGATCATATTATTCTTGCCTGAGCAACCGGCAGCAAGTTCGTCATGCTCCCTTAGATGTCACTGCTTGCGGTAGCTTCAGGGGTCGGGTTACCTCCTTCCCTCAAATATGGCGAGGGGGGTAGTGGCTGATCTTTGCATTATGCTCGTTAGCGGGTGTTGCTTGTGGTGACAGGTCGTCTTGCTGACGATGGTTTTGTTATTAGTAATTAACTGTTTATTTAAGAACGGTTTTTTTTTATATTTTTCTTTCTTTCTGTATTTATTTTACTCTGAAAGTCCTAGTTTATCATTTGTGACTTCAAATTACATCTATATGAACATAATGCAGCATTTCATAATAATATGTAAGTCGGCACGCCCTTTATGCCTGGAGGCTTTTATTTAGGTATTAAGTTACGTTATTATTATTTTTATTTCTGCTGGAGTATAGTTTTCAATGTTTTTGTTGGTATATTGGAGTGTGCTAGCTGACATAATATGCCAAATAACTTAATTTAATGTTTTGTATTTCGTAATGAACGTACCTATAGAATCCAGTTGTTCTAACTTAACAGACATCTGTGCTGTTGGGGAGTTTGTTGCGCCACTTCTTCTAAGCTAAAGGCGGGCGTTTCGGGGGACCGTCTTATGTAATTATGACGTTAAAAAATGCAGATTCTCAGCCTAGTTTTAATAAGACTGACTTTTTGTTGTCGTTTTTTTGTGAGTTTTGAATTTTGCGGGCTAAGTAAACTGGAAGGAATCACCTTAAGTAATGCTATCGCCGATAAGAGACCACGAGAATTAGAAGGTATGATCTTGCCAAACTCTGACAAGATCACAATTTCTAATTCTCAAATCAGAAACAGGGTGTTTACCTCGAGTTTGCAGTGCAGTGCAATCGCCAAAAACATGAAATTATTCTATTTCGCGGAACAGAATCGTAAAGTCGCTTCAACTGTACGTTGAAATAGTACCGTTTGATAATTTTTACTAATAAGTACACAGGTATTCCATATTTGTAGCGAGCACATTCATTCTGTTGAGATATTATAATTAAATTGTAATGACCGCGTAGATCTGCATACTCAATGTGAAACCAATTTTGTTTTACTTACTCGAAACTTAACACATGGTTTTTGTAAAAAAATATGAAGTTTAATCCTATTTTCCAATGATTTATTTTCACTTTATGATTATATAAAAAAGCTTTTGTTTAATTGAAAGATTTCACATTTGATACAAAAAATAGTTCAACTGAAAAAATCTATACAATTTGTAGCAGAAAAGTGTCATAAACTCATAATACTCTATGAAAACCCTAGATGAAAAGTATCTTCTATAATCTGGTGCAGTGAAAGTTGAACAGACTTGTTACAGTTGTGCTACGAAAACAAGTTGCTATCACACACGGACGTGGGGTTGAGCTTACGCATGATACATAATTGTACAATCTGATTAGCACAGAATGATTAGCAGTGAGTTATACATTACATGTTGAAGCTTGTAATTTGCAAATTTTCCTACCAGCGAATGATTTTTAATTGTGTTAGGTATTAGTCTGTAAGCTTTCTGTAAAATAAAATAAATAAATATAAATAATTACATTGTTACAGGCGGCTTTAGCCTTCGCTGAAACAAATGATCATTTATCAAGTCAAAAAAGTGATGTCAATGAAGCGAAGAGTAAGTCTACAGACGGCTCGGTCTACTCGCAAGACGACGCGGACGTAAATATTTCCAATGATTTATTTTCACTTTATGATTATATAAAAAAGCTTTTGTTTAATTGAAAGATTTCACTTTTGATACAAAAAATAGTTCAACTGAAAAAATCTATACAATTTGTAGCAGAAAAGTGTCATAAACTCATAATACTCTATGAAAACCCTAGATGAAAAGTATCTTCTATAATCTGGTGCAGTGAAAGTTGAACAGACTTGTTACAGTTGTGCTACGAAAACAAGTTGCTATCACACACGGACGTGGGGTTGAGCTTACGCACGATACATAATTGTACAATCTGATTAGCACAGAATGATTAGCAGTGAGTTATACATTACATGCTGAAGCTTGTAATTTGCAAATTTTCCTACCAGCGAATGATTTTTAATTGTGTTAGGTATTAGTCTGTAAGCTTTCTGTAAAATAAAATAAATAAATATAAATAATTACATTGTTACAGGCGGCTTTAGCCTTCGCTGAAACCGATGCTTATTTATCAAGTCAACAAAGTAGTTCCAGTCAGTCTGAAGACGGGAAATACGACGCGGCCGTGAATATTGAATTGTCACCCCTAGCAAGTATGTATTTTTTTAAAATATTGAAGCAATTTAGAGACAATACTTATATTGTTATTTGTTATCCACAAAGCAACTGAACACTGAAACAAATCATCTTGAAGACCTAGACAAGAAGCGCCAAATGTGCAAAAGTCGCCAAAAGCCGTCATACAACTATGCTGATTAGCTCTTCTGTGACAAGGTTTCAGGACTAAGTTTGGTTTAGCCAGTCATCAGAGAGCTCACGAAAGGAAAGAAAGTTAGTCATGGTCGCTGTCACTAGATACGGTGAAGGGGATTATATATACAAGGTAGGGCAAACGTAATGTCATAATGTGAATGTGCCATAATGTTTTGCTAATGGCATAATATCATTGTGATTTGATGCATATGTTGTAGACAGATAGAGAATTAGTTGACAAATCAGTAGGTGCTCATTTGACCGAAATCATTTTAGGTCATACATTTTACACCTTTTTTTTTTTTTTTTTTTTTTTTGAGGATGGGAAATCATCAAATGACCCCTCCCGCTCTGGGTGGAGCGGAAGGGAGTGTCAGACTCTTACTGACTAAAACCCACCCGTGTTCCTTCCTTGGCCCTTTATGTTCCGGGTCAGCGGTACCCCTTTTGGATGATCCCGCTTTCCCGGCAGGCTTAGGCCCTAGTGGGCCCCCTCTTCGATGCTGACATCTCTTTGAGGCGCGCGTGGAACACGTACGCGCCGTCCGGCACGGGCCTGATCCTGATCGGACGGTGAGCTACCCATTACTCACCGCCCGCAGGCCCGCGCCTACGGTGGCCGGGAGTCGTCACGCGGCTCCCGACGCCCGGAGCGTCCACCGCGGCGGCTTGGACGGGAGACTCTCTCCCTCTCCCGTCCCGCCGCCTCCTTCGCTAGCATGACTGCTTCGCAGAAGGAGGCGACTGCCTCCCACTCCCCCTCGCCCCGGACCATGGCTTGAACCAAGGCCGGGCGTGAGAGGTCGCCGCCGCTGCCGATCGCCTCTACGAGGACACGGCGGTGCTCCGCCCATGCAGGGCAGGCCCCCACCGTATGCTCCACCGTGTCCTCGGGGCGATCATCGCAGTGGTGACACCCGGGCGTTTCCTCCCGCCTGATGATGTGCAGGAACCTCCCGAAGCTTCCGTGTCCGGTGAGGACCTGCGTCAGGCGGTAGGTGAGGACGCCGTGACGCCTCTCTAGCCACTCCTCAAAGAGGGGTCTTACCGCCGCTATCGTGGCGTGCCCTGCGCTGGGTTGCGACAGTCGCTCTTTCCATGCCGCCATGAGATCGCGCCGGAGGTCCGTCCGCTCCGCCGCGATTTGCCGCGGAAGCGGGGTTTCCCCCCGGCGTAGTGCCTCCGCGCGCCACTCGTACAGGCGCGCGAGGACTATCGCCTCCAGATCCCACGGCGGCAGTCCGGCAAGGAGGCTTGCCGCCTCGCCCGAGATCGTGCGGTAGCCCCGGATCAGCCTTACGGCTACCACCTTTTGGGGCGCGTTCAGATAGTGGGCGGCTCTCCGCCGCAGTGAACGCGCCCACACCGGGGCCCCATATGTAGCCATGGACCGCACGACCCCCGCGTAAAGCCTCCGGCAGGAGGCGTTTGGACCCCTCAGGTTGGGCAGGAGCCGCTTGAGGGCGGCCCCAGTCCGTTCCAGTTTGGGGGCCAAACGTCGGAAGTGCTCCACGAAGTTCCACCGGCTATCGAGCACGAGTCCTAAGTACTTCATCGTGGACTCGACGCCGATGTGAACCCCTCCTGCCGTTAGTTGGGATCCCGATGGTGGCCTGTTCCGGGGCCCATGGAAAGACATGGCCTCGGACTTGTGCAAAGCCACCTCGAGACCCAACTGCCGGATCCTCTCCACGACTATCGCAACCCCGCGTGTCATCGCGTCGGCCGCCGCCTGATGCGACCTCCCCTGCGCCAGGACCAGCGTGTCGTCAGCGTAGCACACCACGCTGACGCCATCAGGGAGGTCGGCCCGCAGCACCCAGTCGTAACCGATGTCCCACAGGAGCGGCCCTAGTACCGATCCCTGTGGGACACCGCACGACATCTCTCGCCGGTTCCACTCCCCATCGCGACCGGGGTAGATGACGGCTCTGTCCGTCAGATATGCCTCGACTATGCGACGGAGGTAGGTTGGCACCCGGTGATACCGGAGTGCCTCCCCAATGCAACTCCAGGGCAGGGTGTTAAATGCGTTAGCGATGTCGAGTGACACCGCCACGACAACCCCGCCCCGAGACACCGCGTCCCCCGCCGTGAGGGCTCTAACGCGCATGATGGCGTCCACCGTCGAGCGCCCCTTGCGGAAGCCGAACTGACTATCCGCAAGATCCGGCCCCGTCCTCACCAGGTGCCCGACGAGGCGGCCTGCAATTACTCTCTCAAAGAGCTTGCCGACCTCGTCGAGCAGCACAATGGGCCGGTATGCGGACGGAGAGTCCGCAGGGCGCCCTGGCTTCCGAATGAGGACCAGCTTCCCCGTCTTCCAACGGAGTGGAAACTGGCCTCTCTCCATACATGCGCTTAAGAGCGCCTCCAGTCGAGGCCCAAGAGCCGTCGAGGCCAGGACCCAGGCTTTCCCTGGCAGGCCGTCGGGTCCTGGGGCGGTATTTTTGGCCTTCAGCCTACCTACCGCCACTCTCAGATCTACCCCGGTCACTTCAGGGGTGTCGTCGTCGTCCGCGTGGTCCGTTTCAGGCACCGCGAGCGGCGGAGCCATGGGCGGGGGAGTATGCTCCCCACGTGAAGGGAACAGAGCGCTCACCACCTCCTCCACCAGCTGGGGGCGGAGACTCTGCGTCAGCGGGGGGGCCCAGGTGCGGAGTTTATTCCGCACCGTTTTGTAAGGGCGCCCCCATGGATCTCCGTTCAGAGTCTCCACCAACTCCTCGCGGGCCGTATATTTGGCCCGCTGGACAGCCTCTTGGAGGGCGGTCTTCGCCGCTCTGTATCCCTCGTACAGCTCCGCCTCCGTCGCTTCCGCATCCGGAGGGCGGATGCGGAGCCTACGGTGCCTGGAGTACAGGTGTCGCATTGCGACGCACGCCTTGCGTAGCGTCTTCAGCTCCTGCGACCACCAGTACACCAGACGTCGGGCGCTTCCTGGACGGACTCGGGGCATTGCCACGTCGCAAATCTCGGACATGGCCTCCCGGAACCACTCCGCCTCATCGTCAATATCGGCAGGCCTGTCCGGTGATGACACCCAGGCCTGCACGATCGAGGCTTCCAGGAGGAGCTCCCGGTCCATCTGCTTCAGCGCCCACCGCGGACCACTCAGGGCCTGTTGGACCGGCGCGCTAGAGGTCTGGGCGGAGACGTCGAACCGGATATACCGGTGGTCGGAGTAGGTCTCCACCTCCTCCATGACGCGCCAGTCAATGACACGCTGTGACAGAGCGGGGCTGGCAAACGAGATGTCCACCACAGACTCACCCCGCATCCGCACACACGTGGGAACAGAGCCCCGATTTAGGACGACCAGGCCTGTCTCCAGAGCCCAGTCCTCCACCATCCTGCCCCGCACATCAGTGTTACGGGAACCCCAAGCCAGATTTTTGGCGTTGAAGTCCCCGAGCACTAGCACGGGGAAGCGATGGTACCCGGCGACGACGACACTTAACTCTGTTAAAGAGTTCTGGAACTCGGCGAGAGTTCGGCTCGGAGAGAAGTACACTCCCACTACTACTATCTCCCCGAACCGTGCTGCTACGCACCCCTGTCCCTTCGTGACACCTTCGAGGGATGGGGTGCCGGCGGCGGCCGACGAAATTATGGTCACTGAGCCGCTCAGGTCCTCAACCCAGTCATCCCTGGGCAGGACAAAATACGGCTCAGCGACCACGGCAATGTTAATCGACCACTGCGCCATGCTCTGGAGCAACAGGTCCTGAGCGCAAGCGCAGTGGTTGATGTTCGCCTGGAGGAGTCTCAATGGAGCCGTTACTCCTCCATTTCAGTCTCCTCCCGGGTGGCGGCAGTGGCGGCGGCGGCCACAGTGGCAGTGGCACTGGCCGCGGTGACGGTGGTTGTGGCTACGGTGGCGGAGGGCCTGCCTCTCCTCCTGGTTCCGGCGGGTGGAGCGCAGGACTTACTGCCCGCCCGGTGATCGGCCGGCTTGCCAGCACCCGCACATGCTGCGCAGTGCGGCGCGGCTTCGCACGAGCCGGCCTTATGTCCGGGCTGACCGCAGCGGAAGCACAGAGTGCTGCGGTCCACCTCCGAGGTGCACTGGACGCCAACGTGGTGCCCCACATGGCATCGGAAGCACCTCAGAGGTCTGGGTTCCAGCAGTTTAACCTGCGCCGAAACCCAGCCCACCAGAAGCCTTCGGCCCTCCACAATCTTTTTGGCCGCCGTCACGGGGCAGCTTACCGTTACGGTTCGCATACCCGCGGGGTCCGGACGTATGGTGCCCGCCTTCACCTGGTCGGCCAGACACCCGCCCGTCCTGACGACGGCGGCCACCACCTCTCCCTCCGTTACGGAGTCATCCAGGCCCAAGACTCGCATGTCTGCGCACTTGACGGGCCTGGAGACTCGAGCCTCGTCCGCATTGAGGGACGCCCATAGCTTCTCAGCTAGGGCGTCAGCGGTGGGGCCACTTGTCGCACCGGGGATCTCCAGCATGCGGGCGCCAGTTGCGGTCACCCTGTGCCGGAGGCCCTCGGTGATCCCCAGCTCCTGGAGGTCCACCGTCTCCCTCGCCTTGGTGAGCACGTCACGGTACGTCACGCCCCTCTTTACCGCGTCCGGCTGTAGCGTGATCACTACAGCCGCGGTCTTTGGGGCGCGGAGCCTTGCCGCGACGGCTCGCTCCTTGCGGCGCCGCCTTTGCCCCTTTTTTCTGGCCGCCTTGGCCGCCTTCTTTTTCTCCCCGACCACCTGCCACCCGGCGTCAGTCGTGGGAGATTCATGTGGCCGGGAAGTAGGCTCTGGGGCCTGCGCCTCCCGTGCCGTCCTGCCCTTACTGTTCCTAGCCCCTGCTGGTGTTTTGCTGGCCGGCGTCTGCATTGCCGGCGCCGGGGCTCCACCGGCTGACGCCGGTTTTGCCTGGGCTCCGCCTGCCGACGCCGGTTTGGCCGGCGGCTGGGCCCGGCCAGACGGCCCGGGCTTAGGGGCGGCGGCTCCCGCAGCAGCCGCATACGAAGCCACCCTCGGCCCCGGTGCCGTCCTGCCCGCTAGTGGTGGACGCAGGACTATGCCCTCCAGGACGGAGAACCGCGCCTGGAAGGCCGCCAGCTCCTGCCGAACCAGATTGAGGACCTGGTTCTCCTCCGGAATGGGCTGGCTTGGCCGAACGGGCTGGTTTGGCTCCTGTTCCGCCTGCACCTGCCCGCTGCCGGTGGCCTTCAGGCCAGCCAGGTCCTCCCTCAGCCTCCCATTCTCCTCCCGGAGAAGTTTCATGGCGGCCGTCAGGCGAGCGACCTCCGCCCGCAGTTCGGCCACTTCGCCGCCCGAAGGCCCGTTGATTTTGGCCGCCTCCACCGCCGCCATAATGGAGGCCGTTGCCGCGACCACGGCCCTGCTTTTGGAGGACTTGATCTTCTTCAGGGTCACCTTCCGAACCTCAGCCTCTACTACCTCCTTGAGGCTGGTTGTACAGGCCTCGTTGTTGTCGGGGCCATTCGACAGGCTCGCCTCGTCGCTTGAGGGCCCCGAAGCGACTGCACGACCAGTCACCCCCTCCTTTGCGGGCTCCTCCGCTAGCTCCGCTGCCTCCCGGGCTGTGAGCCCCCTCCCCCTGCCTCGCTCTTGGACCCCCCCTCCCCGCCTACCGGTGGGGATTTTTCGAGCCGATTCTCTCTCGCCGTCAGAGGACGACCCCTGGCCGTCCACTGATCTTGGCCGCTTACTGAAGAACCTGATATTCTTCTTCGTTTCAGCGGCCAACTCCTCCGCGCGGCGGTTGCTCAATGAGCCCGTTCTCGCGCCACTTGGCGCGGTGTCGGACTCCGACCCCGCACCACTCCTCCCCTCCTCGGTTTGGTTTTTGTTTTTAGTTTTTGTTTCCATATTTGATCCCACGAGTAAGAACTTTATATATTGACTCAAATAAACGTGGTTCGCACTAGCGACTGAATCAAGCTACCCATCAGCCAAGCTTACAACCTCCCTCACGGTGCGCCGCCGCTTAGAGGTTTGGGGAATTTTTTATAGAGGTTAATCTTCCTCGCGGTCCGGGCGGTTAAGCCAAGACCCTCGACCCCCGTCAAAAGTCAGAGACATGACCTGGACAGTCTTCGGGGCTACGAGATTAAAGCGGTGGCAGGAAGAGACTTCTTCGTGCCAGCCCGGCGGCAGGGTTAGTGCACACCGAGCCCGCTCCCTCCACGGCGGTCAAACCGCTCCTCCCCCCGTCCACGACCACTCACCTTCCTCTGTAAGCAGAGGGGGAGTGGCCGTATCCGTATATAGCCCGGTTCCCTTCACCAACCATCAAGGATGATCGGTGATTGGAACCGTGACCCTTCCCCGTGTGTTGAAGATTCGCCGCCGGCCCCAAGTACCCCCCAAAAGCCTGGTGGGCACTTGAGCCCGGCGTTGCCCAGGGTGCGCCACGTGGAGGCTCTTCAACATGCACCCCACATTTTACACCTTTAAATTAACTTTTCGTGTAAACAGAGCAATATTTTTAATTTTCAATCAAATGGCAGCCAATTCACATATGACATTACTTTTTCCCCACCTTGTATTTGGTATTGGTACTCCATTTAAATATTGCTCGCTCCGAGTACTGCGCAGGAGCGCACGCGCACGGGCAGCGGTCATTGTTAAATCAAAGATTTTCCCTAAAAGATATCCTCTCGAGGATCGAAACCAGTGCTGTGCTTCTTTTCCCTTAAAAACTCGAGTGTTACTTGTTGAATGATAGGAATTTCAACAAAGGAAACCTTTGCATAGATACACCGACTATTTGAAAAATGTACATAGACAATAGTTTGAATGCAGCATTTGAATGCCGCAACCCTACAATCGAAGATCGGGTCTTTAAGAATCGAACTAACTGATCTAACCAAATTTGGACATATGGAGTTCGGAACTAGTGCGCTAGCCCACTCACAAATAGTCTTGCGCGGTGGCGCGCAACTTTGCTTGAGAAGTTTTTGAGTTAGCTTCATTATTAGTACGAAAGTCGTTATCTTTGGTTTTGTATTTACAGTTTTTTGCTACCGTCTTCCGAAATTAAAGTTATTTCACTTTGTATTGCTTTACTTTTTGGACCAACTTTTGTTAGCTTGTTCGGTAGAAAAGTTATAATAGAAAACATTTATTTCAGACCGGAGTCCATAGGGTTAGTAACAATTTTACTTAACTTCTAGTGTAAGTAGGTTACAGATACAGATATACACTTAAAATTCAGCGTGGAGCTGCATCCACCTCCTCATCATCGGGCTATCCCATCGACCTGCGAACACACTGAGAATACTGTTGGTTTAATACATAACTAGGTACTACATATTATTCTAGTGCAACGCCTTTTGTGGTTATAATTATTTTAGGTGGTGTTTGAATGCATGTGCCATGTTGTTCGGAACCTTGGTATTTTAAATCCCGTGGAGCTAAGGCGTGCTACAACCCTTGTTCTGGTCACATTAGATTCGACCGATTTGTTGAACAACAAAGCTAACCCGAAACATCTTTCGTTTTCGTTTCGTTTCGTGCCGATCGGAAAACTACGTTCCGCATCAACCTTCGCTGAATTGGCATGTAGCAGTTGCCTTTAACCGCATGGCTTTGCCGATTAATACCAACTCGAACGTGTAGCACGTCCAAGACGACTGTTATATTGTTTTACAAACGGACACAACGGAGAGAGATCAGGAGTTCGTGACTAACAAAAGCAGGTCAGTATTAATTTGGCAAAAAGTGAAGTGTTCAGCGATTGGGAACCATGCTTGTTGCAACCACTTAGCCCCGTCTACACCAGAAACACAGTTGTGCAACATTGTTTCAGCAACATGTTCATGTGTTGCGTGAACCATGTATATATAAGCGGCTTTAATGTGAATTTGACCTACCCTGCAACTGATTATGGTACTTACACACAACAACACAACTTGAAGAATCAAGAGAAGACCGACTCAATATATCAACAAGCTACTTAATTACAAATACAATCAAAGGTTCCAGCATGGTTGAAATGACTTTCTTGGGAAGAACAGGAATAATATAAGTATGTTCATTTATTTGTTTGCCAAAGTTAAGGCTACTTAAAAGAGCAGCAGTCGCAAACGATCACAGCGCCTAGTGTAATAACAAGCCGACCCATTTCCCATCTCCTGGGAGAGTCTTGGGGCTTTTTAGATGATAAGAAAGGATTTAGAAGAGTGCCGTAACCATATTAAGATTACTTGTTACGTGAGACCGCCAACCAGGGCCGGTCACCGCCGCCGCAAACATTGTGGATAAACTTTGCCTTTGAATAGAATAACAATCTTTTCCCTGAGACATCCACTTCGAGAAACTCTCATTTAGCATACTAACACCCAGCCTGTAACGTTCCTACTGCTGGGACACAAGCCTCCTCTCTGTGAGAGGGAGCGGGCCATAATTTACCTCGCGGGCCCAGTGAGGGTTGGTAAACTCTCAATAATTCATTGTAAGCAAGTCTTGGATTTTCCAAACTTTAGTGTCGAGCAAATATTTAATTACCAGAGCTTGACCGCGCCAACATCACTGTCAGTGAACTCGGTTCTTCTATTAATTATGTAAATATGAAGTAGGATAAGAGCAGGTACGGCACGGTATCTGTTTGGATAATCCCCGATTGGATAAGTTGTACCTATCGGCGGCAACTGTCTGCGTTCGAAGTCCAAGATGGCTGATTGGCAGGCTCAACGCGACCCACAGTCTTGTCACGTACTATTTTAGCCGCCTGTTACCGCCTCGATCGACATCAGGAAGCTATCGCATCGTTCTTTTTACTGTGCATCTACTTTTCCTGAGGAAATAAAGAGGATGTCTTTCGTCGGTCTGTTGTTTCAATCGAGTAACTTTTCTTCAGAATATACCTGCGTCTACGTTGGTCTTCAGATACACGGTGTTTTAAAATATAGAACTTAAATAATGTGGACTTTAGTCGATTGTGAACAGCTCGTACATTGGAAAGTAATCTCACAACGAGTCTACGTTGTGTGTACGTGTCTCGTATGCCGATTGTCGCTGACAAGTCGACCAAGCAACGGGTTTTTGATTTGGTTTGCACTCATCTTTGATGAATTGTGTTTGTAGCGGTATCTATAATCTACATCGCCACATGCGAACGCATCACTCTGATGTCACGCAAAATCCTGCATCGCGCAAGCAGAGTTTACCGCGCAACTAGCATATATTCAACTTTCCGGCATCAACTGTCGGGCAGTTGCCCAGCAGACACGACACCCATCTGGTCGGAGGATCTTCCCTTTTCTATGGAGGTATGAGTGAACTTTACACCCTGTTCCTCGTACCTCTATACTGATGACCCCAAACATGGATATTGACGCAGCCTTTGAGCGGCTAGTTCAGCGCGACGTCATCACCATCGCTTCCTCAAACTTTCGAGCGGCAAGTCACACAGCCAGCCAGAACCCACGGCTTCAAACGGGTATCCTGACCACCACGATGCAGCGAACGCGCTTTCCTGGTCATCACCCTCAGC
The DNA here is from genome assembly GCA_937001585.2 of Brachylomia viminalis. Lineage (NCBI taxonomy): Eukaryota > Metazoa > Arthropoda > Insecta > Lepidoptera > Noctuidae > Brachylomia > Brachylomia viminalis. The sequence goes on along the minus strand of OW443302.2, from coordinate 25,246,501 downwards.
CTCATCAGCAACCTTGGCACAGCACATTCGGCCGGTCCACAAGCAGAGCCCTTCACACCTTTCCTGGTCGATGCCAGCAGTCAGCCTCAACCCGGCGCTGTACCACATCCGACGCACTGGAGCACAACGCAGAGCCAGCCTGACTCACTGTGAGATATACTGCACCCGGTTCCGACCCACTGGAACCTCAAACTGGTACTGGCAAGGATCGCAAGATACACGACTCAGCCCACTATCGACCTCCGGTCTCCGGGGAGGAGTAACGTAGCGGTATCTATAATCTACATCGCCACATGCTAACTACGCATCCCACTGACGTCACGCAAAATCCTGCATCGCGCAAGCAGAGTTTACCGCAAAACTAGCAAATATTCAACTTTCCGGAATCAATCGTCGGGCAGTTGCCCACCAGACACGACACCCGTCTGGTCGGAGGATCCTCCCTTTTCTATGGAGCTATTAGTGAACTTTACACCCTGTTCCTCGTACCTCTATATGTTCATAAGTCGAAGAATCTGTCAAGAACAACCATTCCCAGTTGTCCACATTATTTGGAGATCTGCTCGGGTTCGGTTAGGGGCTGCAGTCTGCTAATAAAGTATAACCGTTCCCGCAGATTACATGCCTGGTGCAGGAGGAAATTGAATTGAAGATGGTGTTCAGCTTGACTGAAGTGAGCCTTGGTTTTGTCCAATGTTTTGTTTTGTCAACAAAAGCTTTGTGACTCTGCCATGGCACTGGGACGTGGCCGTTCGTCATAGTATTCCCGCCTACACTTTCATTCAAAGCGAAGCTAAGTACACGTGCGTAGCTTAGAGATGGGTTGCTGTGGAGCGGTGCCTTAAAATCGTCAAGAAATAACGTTACCTACGTCTCATGAAGTTAAATTTCATTTATTTACACATACTCGTATATCATGTCAAGAAGAAAAGAACAGCAAAATACACACAAACGTGACGCTTATTTCAAAAAAATCTCTTCCAGCGTACCTGCGATAGGAAAGTAGATAAAGAGATTTAGATACTGTGTGAGTGGAGAGACAGCAAAATACGTAACGTCAAAAACGACTTTTCGACGAAAGAAACAATATCAGAATATACTTATATACCTACCTACTTCCAAATCAGCAAATAAAATAATAACATATAATTATAATGTAATTTAAATAATAAATACACACGCAACTATGACGAAGTGGAAATATAGTGTTCTTTCACTCTTCTTTTAAATGCTGCAACAGTTTGGCAATCCTTAATGCCAGGCGGAAGTGAATTCCGCACCGCGTGCACAGTAAAGGAGTAGGAGTAGAAGTAAGGGGAGTGGGGAAGGGACTTAAGGAGGTTTCTAAGATGGGACTCGCAAGGCGCCTCTGAAAGACGGGCGTAGGAAAAGCGCTCCCGCAGACTAAGGGTACTACTACTATTACTGTAATTTTTTTTTACAGGTCTTAGTCTATCGGTGATACCTCCACGGAATCGTAAACAGAAGCGTTCATTGAGTTTAGCTGGTTTAGTTAACGTAAAAGTCGACCAAGGGCAAGCGGACAAAGGCTACTCGGATAAGAGAGTGAAAGTATCAACAACTGCCGCCGTCACAACTAAATCAACGAATGCCGTCAACACCACTGAAAAATCAACTGCCGCCATCAAAACTGAACCAACAACTGCCGTTGTCAAAACTGAATCAACGAATGCTGTCGACAGCACTGAAAAATCAACTGCCGCCGTCAAAATTGAATCATCAACTGCCGCCGTCAAAACTAAAGCAGCGACAGCTGTCCACAGCACTGAAAAATCAACTGCCGTCGTCAAAACTGAATCATCAACTGCCGCCGTCAAAACTAAATCAGCGACAGCTGTCGACAGCACTGAAAAATCAACTGCCGCCGTCAAAACTGAATCAACGAATGCTGTCGACAGCACTGAAGAATCAACTGCCGCCGTCAAAACGGAATCATCAACTGCCGTCGTCAAAACTAAATCATCAACTGCCGCCGTCAAAACTAAATCAGCGACAGCTGTCGACAGCAATGAAAAATTAACTGCCGCCGTCAAAACTGAATCAACAACTGCCGCCGTCAAAACTAAATCAGCGACAGCTGTCGACAGCACTGAAAAATCAACTGCCGCTGTCAAAACTGAATCATCAACCGCCGCCATCAAAACTGAACTAACAAATGCCGCCGTCAAAACTGAATCATCAACTGTCGCCGTCAAAACTGAATCATCAACTGCCGCTAAATCAGCGACAGCTGACGTCAATACTGAAAAATCGACTGCCGCCGGGGACACTAAAACAACAAAATCTTAAGTAAATTACCAAACTTTTAGTGGCATCGTGGGTGTAACAAAATCATAGCTTTTCTTATATAAATATTTTGAGGTAACGTGTTTGCTAAACATCTAGGTACGATATCGTAGGTGCTTAGCGCAGTTTAGATTTATAACTTAAAGAGTTTTTTAAATTACTCATACGATTCCCACAAGTCAGAACAAATAATAGTGCAAACATCACGGTCCTCATGAAGTAGCGGACAAGCGTAAACAGCTCTGTTGGGAATACGTGAACACTATGTTTGTTCTAAGCAAGGTGCAGCAGTAATGGTCACATGAGGATCATCAACAAACAACAACTGTCAGGCACTTCGAGTAACTTCATGTCTGTCATCATCAGACCGCGAAAAAGCTAGTGGTCACTCCAGATCACAAATACAATGGCAGCAAATGGTACGCATTGTAGTCTCGCCAGTCACCATCAACACTAAGTTATCGTGTCATATTGGACGGTTCAACTGTCAGAAAACTTCATGGATGAAAAACATTTTGTAGAAGTATTCATACTGAGAGAGAAGAAAACATACGTTAAGTCAAGAATCCAGTTTTCTTACATCTTAAAAGCTTAGGAAGATAGAAATGGGAAGCTTGACGGCTGCTTCATCTCAAACTAAGAGGTATGTGAATTTAGTTACTACATATAAAAAAAAAAGGGCTTTTTGGGTCATGATGTTTTTGAATAGAGCAGGTGAACACCGTGGTCGAATTTCCTTTTATTAAAGACATACTCATAATCGTCTCTGCATTCCTCTTTTTATAAATCATGGATTTTTGTTTATAATTGACCGAGGGCAGAGACGTTGTTCATAAATTAAGAACGTCGCTTTTCCGGGGATGTGAGCAAATACTGAGTGTGAAATACCGTCACTGATCGAGCCCACCATGACTGACATATTATGTCTAGTAAGGTTGTGCTGCCATCGGAACCAGCATCAACTGATTCAACTTAAAGTACTCTCAAACGTGACAAAGATAATGTAAGTTACATAATATTTTTCACAGATATCCAAAAAACAGTCGCAGCAGACATGAACCTTAAGTTGCTGACGATGGCAGACGGCACACCTAACGGAAAGTGCTATTGTTCATGTAACCTCAACAACCAGCCTGTTTTTATCGCGATAGACAGTCTGCCCGGAACCTATGACGTTCAGTAGTAACGCGAATGTTACTTTAACATGATTGTTCATAATGGGCATTTAAATAATTTCTAGTAACTCTCCTTGATAATATTTCTTAGGAATCACTGCGCTAAAACTATGCAAAAATATGTAATAAAATTGTATAAAATCATTAATCGATTCTAAAATAAAACTTGTACTGTTATAAATAGGGTGTTTTTGTTCTACACCTAATGAGTGGTTTGGGCCCTGAGGGATATTCGAGGAAGATGTGCAACTTTCCACAAAAGCGAGGACTTAGTGCGGAGAAACGCCTCTCACAACATTCTGTGACTACTAAGTCGTGCACGCGGGTCTTGTCCGCAGTTATTACACTTCGGCGTGGGTATTAAGTAAGCAAGAATGGGAAAATTAACGAATCTCACAGGTAGATTTATTCTTACTTCCTCGCTCAGCGTTTATGCAGAGTCCTGGTGGAAAGCGAACCTCAAATCATTAGTATCTGCAACCACACATGAATATGGCCGAAGTTCTCGATGCATTTTTCTGATATTATTTTAAAATAAAAAAATATTGTAATAAAAATAAGGTCTTTATTTCACCGGGAGTACTTAACATAGGGAATGTTACTCCATATGTCACCGTTACTAAGCAAAACCGATTATGACTATGATAAAAAAGGATTACAAAACCGTTTTTATAAACGTCTTAGGTTCAAATCCATGATCTTGACAGAGGGTTATATCATACGAGGCGGGTCCATAGACTACATGGTCTAAGGGCCCGCGTCGCGACACTCATTCTTTGACACATACAAGTACACAACACAACAACTAGACGATTTTTTTTCAACGTGTGGTACATTGCATGTTTCGTTTTACATAATGTTTAGGTACTTAAATACACCAGTGCGATTTCTTTCGGCGTGGCACTGCGAGCGCTTGGCGCAAGTAGGTAGCTACATAGAGTCATAATGATCAAAAAAGCCGCGCACGCTCAGCGGCCGAATAGTAACCGCGTCGCGCACGCGTTGGGTTGTGCAGACGACGGCGTGGGCATTGCGCCACCGTGGTGAGTACACCACGGTGGCGCAATGCCCACGCCGTCGTTCAAATTCTATATAAACGAACGCGATCCACGCGCGATGAAATTCGTGTGAAATAAACGTGTCCTCGGGGCGGTGATTCGTTGCTTTTATCACATAATAGGCTGAAATTATTATGTTGGGTTCCAATCGCCGATATTATCTAAGTTTTTATTCAGAAAAACTTGAGCGAATCGAAATACTATTAGATAGTTTGCTGCCTTTGATCGCCCGGAAAGTGAGTTCCTGCAGAATTGTAAAATAAGAAAAATGGTGCAATATTTATGCGAGGAATTCGGTCAAGACCTGTCGTCCAAAACTTCAGCCTGTGATGTTTTGGACGACCGGTCTTGACCGAGTTCCACCAGTGGTTGTAAAAGTAAGTTCTATTTTGTATTGTGGTTACCTATGTAGCAACAAACCTACGCAAGTATACCGTAGCATAATCATAAACTGCCGAAGTAAAAATAATATGTACTCACCTTGTACTCAGATTATGAAAGTAGTAACTTTCATAATCAACCAAGAATAAAACGGTCCATATTTTCTATGGCTTTATACAAAACTATACATACCTACTGTATGGACGGGTTACCTATATGATACGGGTCACAGAAGTCAAGGACTCGGGAGTAGGCTTTAGCACTGGATTGAATTTTCGTGATCACATCATGCGTAGCTGCAAAAGAGCGTATAGAGATTTAGGTTTCACATCACTAGCGACTACCCCGTTGCTATGCAAAAGTCACTGTCTACGAAAAAACCAGATTCTAGGTGTGACCTCGAGTTCGGGAAGAAGAGATTTCGAGAAGAGTAGACAAGCGATTTCTATTCTACAGTAGAGTAGAAATAGAATTTACACGCGAAGCCTGCAGTACACAGATTGTTTACTAATCAGATACTTTAGCCTCTCTCTCTCTCTGTCTATTCTGTCATAATTACACCGTGAAATATTCGCTGACGTGAGCATAAAGTGAGCTGCCATTACACCTGCCGATCTATTCTTTAAAAGTCTTTACGGTGAGATTTATGCAGAATATATCGGCAGGATTTCGGTATAAGGGCACTATTAGCGGCCATAGACCCACTGACTTACATTTATTTCCGGATTCTAGTACAAAAACAGAAAAAAAGTCCGTTATCCTGAATCGAAATCTATCTTTGTCGTCAACAGTTTTCAAACGATTGGTACATAGTTTTCTATATAAAAAGACGTATCACTTATTTCCTTTCATGTACCCTACTAAATACCTCCTAGGAGTGTTGGGCTTTAACTCGTTGGAGGTGAGACGTGGCTTTCAACAGCTCACAGTAGCCTGCAAAACTCTCAGAGGACGCATCGACAGTCCCGAACTCCATGATCTTTTCTGTAGGCTATTTGTTCCCGACAAATATATCGGACATCGCCAAAGCCGTCGACACAATCTGTTCGCACCGCCGTCATCTAAAACTGTCGCCAGAGCTGAGTCCCCTGTGTGTCGTACTTTAAGGATGCTTAATGCCCTCCTGACTACCAATCCTGAATGTGATCTGTTTGCCGATGAATGGAATTATGCGTGTGTCTGATGTTTTGTGAGAAGAAGTATGCTAGGGTGTCCTCTATTATATGTTAGTATTTGAAATATTTTTGTATACCTACCATACCTGTTTAAATCTATATGTTAATTTTTGTAATTGGTGTTACCGTTTTAATTACCAATAAACAATTAACAATTGTTTGGTGTCAAACTTTTGTGTCACAGGAAATTTCTATAAGAAATCATAATGGTGGTAGGAAAAGCAAAACAAAGGCAAATGATAACAATTAGACTTTTATAATTAAGAAGAAGGGACAGCGGTCAGCTAGGCGGCCAGCGTGCAGAGCATGGCGGTGCCGCGCTTGACCCAGAAGTCGGCGGACTCCTTGCCGGCTGGCAGGTCGCAGGCCACGACGAACGCGCCCATGCGCAGCGGGTAGTAGTAGCACGGACACGTGTACCGGTCTGCGGGACGACATTAACTACATTCCTACTATTTACTTCATCAGATACTTTTGGATGTGACCCGTCCAAAAATATCTGATGAAAGGGTTAACAAACCCTGTCCAGGTAAAATTTTTGCGCACATTAATTAATCTGTATTTAGAAGGCTTCAAACTTTGTATCTCACCAATTATTTCAACAAGTTTTTTTGAATTACATTATAAATTGTCGAAGAATATTAACTTATTAAAATAAACCTCAACTGTCAAATGAAATAACTTTAAGGTTAGAATTGACCCTAAACACCATGACTTCATGATACTCATGAAGTTCAAATTACCCTATACAAAGACTAGATAGAGTTGTATTGATGATTCATAATATTATAATTCTGTAAAGTGTGTGACTTACTGCGCACGCGCTTGCCAGTGATGCGCACGGGCTTGAAGTGTATGGGTGACATCGGGAACACCAGCTGCATAGGCAGCGGCTCCTGCAGGCAGCCGTCCTTGCGGAACCACGACGCGCCCTCCAGGTACTGCCCTCTGCGCACGTGCACACACAGAGGTGCCGTATTATATGGCATGTCAAGATTTAGAAACTGGATGCTATTTACCAAATGCAATCAGAATGTTGGGCCACAAAAACGATGAATGAAGGGTAATTGTATGCAGCTGAGATGAGAGGCTAAGAGGGATGTGTGGTGTAACGTGAATGGATAGAAAAAAAATATTTAAAAAAATATATGAAGTGTTCAATATTGTACGGTTGTACGGAACCCTTCGTGTGCGAGTCCGGCTTGCACTTCGCCGCTTTTTATTTTTAAATATCGGAACGATGCCGAGATATTTGAAAGTAAATATCTCATATAGCGAACTTCACCGCGGAATATCTCGGAAACATGACACTTTAGGGCAACGTATCTCAGATAATAATACATTTTTGTTTGTTCAAGTGTTCTCTACCCATATATTTGTATATATCCCAGTTTTTTTATATATATAGCAGCAACTTTGAAGCAACATCATAATACCGACGAGTGAGTGTGTACTTATTTTACAAAAGAAACATAACCTAAGTATGCCGTTTTATACGGTTACATTACTACATTCGTGGTAGGCCTACAGACTGGTCTCATTTGTTACGTTACTACATTCGTGGTAGGCCAACAGACTGGTCTCATTTGCTACGTTACTACATTCGTGGTAGGCCTACAGACTGGTCTCATTTGTTACGTTACTACATTCGTGATAGGCCTACAGACTGGTCTCATTTGTTACGTTACTACATTCGTGATAGGCCTACAGACTGGTCTCATTTGTTACGTTACTACATTCGTGATAGGCCTACAGACTGGTCTCATTTGTTACTTTACTACATTCGTGGTAGACCTACAGACTGGTCTCATTTGCTACGTTACTGCATTCGTGAAAGGCTTACAGACTGGTCTCATTTGTTACGTTACTACATTCGTGGTAGGCCTACAGACTGGTCTCATTTGTTACGTTACTACATTCGTGGTAGGCCTACAGACTGGTCTCATTTGTTACGTTACTACATTCGTGGTAGGCCTACAGACTGGTCTCATTTGTTACGTTACTACATTCGTGGTAGGCCTACAGACTGGTCTCATTTGCTACGTTACTACATTCGTGGTAGGCCTACAGACTGGTCTCATTTGTTACGTTACTACACTCGTGATAGGCCTACAGACTGGTCTCATCTGTTACTTTACTACATTCGTGGTAGGCCTACAGACTGGTCTCATTTGTTACGTTACTACAAACTCAAACTCAAAGCATTTATTTCAATTAAACCATTTACAGGCACTTTTGAATTGTCAAGTGGTCGGTCAGTTAGAAATATGAAGCTAGTTGCCCATTCAAAAGCGTAGTAGGTACCTATGGAGAAGAACGGGCAAGAAACTCCACGGACACTCTTTTAATTCATACATTCGTGGTAGGCCTACAGACTGGTCTCATTTGCTACGTTTCTACATTCGATAAAAGCCTACAGACTGGTCTCATTTGCTACGTAACTACATTCTTGGTAGGCCTACAGACTGGTCTCATTTGTTACTTTACTACATTCGTGGTAGGCCTACAGACTGGTCTCATTTGTTACTTTACTACATTCGTAGTAGGCCTACAGACTGGTCTCATTTGTTACTTTACTACATTCGTGGTAGGCCTACAGACTGGTCTCATTTGCTACGTAACTACATTCGTGATAGGCCTACAGACTGATCTAATTTGTGTTTCGCGGCCAATTCGCTGATTTTTACGTAAATGCTCTTGCAAAATTATCTCAACACATTTCACGTCATAATTGCTTTACCACTTTTGACAAAACTATCAGTGAATAGAAAGTTCACTTAGGTTGAATTTAGGGTGCTTAGTATTTATGGGGTCGACAAAACGCGTTTGGCAACTGTAAATAAACTAAGCAAATGCAAATATTAAAAAAATAATGGTAAATATTCAGTTGTTCCTCTAAAAACCTATTCATCTACTAATGATAATAATATAGGCTTTCAAAAAAAAACTCTTTATTTTCTGGCCTTCTCTCAAAGTTAATCGCAGTAAATAAGCTTGGTTACCCCGACTAAAATGGGTTAGGTTTTTTTTTTTTTAGGTTATAACTTTGACGGGTATCCCCCATAGGGGGGATCCCTCGTCGTCATCCACGGACCACGGCAGCGCCCCCCACCCGACGCCCACATCTTCGTGGAGGGCGTCAGAGTTGAGGTCAAGGCCCAGATGAAATATCTGGGCCTTGTAATTGACAGCAGGTGGCGCTTCGGTCCGCATTTTAGCGGGCTGTCATCGCGCCTGCTGAAGTCCGCGGGTGCGCTGTCGTGGCTGCTTCCTAACTCGGGGGGCCCAGCGCACGATGCCGGCAACTCTACGCCGGCATCTTGAAGAGTATGGCCCTCTACGGTGCCCCTATCTGGGAGGACTCCCTCCAAAGGAGGGAGAACGCCACCGCCTTGCGGGCCCCCCCAAAGGGCATAGCCCAGCGGGTGGCGCGGGCCTACGCACGGTGGGATTCGCGGCAGCATGCGCTTTGGCCGACACCCCTCCTTGGGAACTCGAGGCGTGGGTGCTCGCCAGAGTGTACGAATGGACGGCGGGGCGGAGGGCGAGAGGAGAACGCACCGCCCCAGAAGAGCGGGAGGCCGTCCGGCGGGAGGGGAAGGACGCCATCGTCGTCCATTGGACGAGGGACCTCGCCACCGCAGCCTTCGGCCGCTGAACCCTCGACACGATTGGGCCGGTCCTGCGAGACTGGCTCGAGCGGTCGCATGGGTTCCTCTCCTTCCGGCTGGTGCAGGTGCTGTCCGGACGCGGTTGTTTCGGATCGTACCTGCACCGAATTGAACGGGAGGAGACGCCGTCGTGCCGTGACTGTGGGGTGGCTGAGGACGCGGCGTAGCACACCCTCGCGGTGTGCCCGTCGTGGTCCAAGCCGCGCTGCAGTCTCACTGCGGGTGATCGGACCGGACCTCTCACTCCCCGGTTTGGTTAACGCCATGCTGGGCGATGAGAGGTCCTGGGCGGCAGTGGCCTCCTTCTGTGAACACGTCATGTCCCAGAAGGAGGCGGCGGAGCGCACGCAGGAGGACGATCTTCACGCGGCGGCGCTCCGAAGACGGAGGAGGGGTCGAATAAGACGTCAGTTTGACAGTCATCTCCGACTCCTCCCAGGTGGAGGCCAGGCAGGTATTGCACGGGCCTCCACCAGTGTCGGACGGGAATGGCCAGGTGTTCCCGGCCATTCCCCTAGCCCCCCAGGCTGGGGGGCATGCGGGGCCCGCCAGCTAGGCGGGCATGCGCCGGGAGGGTTGTGTAAGTGAAGGCTGAGCCGGTTTCCCATGGCCCTCCCATCACGGCGATGCGGGAACACCGCTGAGTTTTAGTGGGTATACTGTCGGTGACAGGAGTCCCACATACCCCTATTCGTCCCCCACGAGCGGGGATGCGTAATGCATTTCTCAGCGCCAAAAAAAAAAGTTTAGAACTGTGACCAACCGCGTGCGAGCTGAGCGAGTAAAGGGAGCGGTGCCGACATACAGGTTGATCGAAGTTTATTGGGTAATTAGTGCTTTAAGCCAGTAAAATTGGAATTATTTGAGGCTCACAAAGAGGCACATTTGGTTTCTTTTTTTGCGGTGCGATAAAATATGTACGTGCCTTAAACAAATAGAAACACAAGACAAGTTTCCGAGTAAGATGGAAGTACCTGACGTAGACGCCGCCGTCGCGCGGCGGGCGCACGAATCCGGCCTCTTCTAGCGGCATGACGGTGAACTCCCAGCAGAGCGTGTCGATGGGCCAACTCTCCCCACGGGCCGTCGTCTGCAACAACACCACTCAATTATGAATAATAATATTATAATGTACTATTATAGGTGAGAAACACTTAAAAGTTATATACTATACAAGCAGCAGTCAAAACCAGATATAACAGCTGTTTCCTAAACTCATTAAAAATTTACTTTTATCTCAAGAGCCATAGTTCCTCATAAACATTGATTCTGACAGTCAGCAGTAATTGAGCAGTGGTGGCCCAGTGAGCAGTGGTGGCCCAGTGAGCAGTGGTGGCCCAGTGAGCAGTGGTGGCCCAGTGAGCAGTGGTGGCCCAGTGAGCAGTGGTGGCCCAGTGAGCAGTGGTGGCCCAGTGAGCAGTGGTGGCCCAGTGAGCAGTGGTGGCCCAGTGGTAACGGTCGCGACTTACGAGTTGTAGGTCGTAGGTTAGGCAGGCGCTTTACTTTGTGTAAATTATTTCATCACCACTGTCTCAAACGGTTAAGGAAAACCTCATGAGGAAACCGGCATGTCCTAGAACCAAAAATTCTAAGACATGTGACATCTACCAACCCGCACTGGGCCCGCGTGGTGGATAACAGCCCGTTCCCTCTCACCGAGAGGAGGCCTGTGCCCCAGCAGTGGGAACATTATAGGTTGGTTATGGTGACAGTCACAATCATGGTGAAAGTGGTCATGTAACATTATTGAGTAAAAGGTATAAATATTAATCTGAGTCTGGTAATGTTCAATGTACTTAAATGAAAATGACCCTGATCTAAATGTATAAATATATTCCTCAGTTGCAAAATTTAATTTGGTATGATAAATGTAAATATTTAACTTTCATAAGGGTAATTTTAATAAGCAGTAATTTTCAAAATTCTACAAAAGAGTAAAGCCGTAGTTTTCAACTGATTCATTTCCAAAAGAACAATTTTCAATTGGATAGTTTCGGGTAGGCATCTTTTTAAAGTGGTTATTTTCAGAATTTTGAAACAGTAAATTGCTAACACTTAACTGTCAAAAGAGTAATTTATAATGTAAATTATTTGTTTACCTAAAAGTAATTTTATTAATCATAATTTAGACGTAGGGCGTTCTCAGATCATTATCAAAGAGCTTATTTTCTTAAGGATTACCCTTAAGAAAATAAGTTGATTAGCTAAAGGTTATTTTCGAAACGGTAATATTTTCAAAATGGGTCATTTGAAAGCAAGTACTATCCAAAATGTAAATTTTCAAAATATATAGTCCTCCAGAGCGTATTTCGGCCACGGCAGCCAATCTCAATGGAGATTAGCCTTCGGCGCGGAAGATATTATAGTTGAATACAGGTGCACTCTCTCTTCCCTCACTCGCATAGTCCGATGGGACGACAATCCGACACGACTGGAGAGAGATCAGGCGCAGGACCAACGGCGCCAGTTTGCAAGTTGGCGGTGTGATGCCCCGGGCCTCGGAAAGCACGTTAATCCGTTCAAATTAAGTAATTTACGAAACTGCAATTCTGGTAGTTTTCAAGGGTTATTTTATTTATGAATTATTTTGTTTAAATTTATTAATAATTTATTATACCTATATTCAACATTAATGATGTAACTAATATTTATGTAGCAATATAATTTAAAATAGTGTCCATGGAGTTTCTTGCCCGTTCTTCTTCATAGGTACCTACTACGCTTTGGAATGGGCAACGAGCTTCCTATTTCTGACTGACCGACCACTTGACAATTCAAAAGTGCCTGTAAATGGTTTAAATGAAATAAATGCTTGTGTTATGTGGTATCAAAACACATATTTACAGCGTGAGAAGAGGCCCAAGATGCCATAGGAATCTTCTGTGACCTCTCCTAGGCGTTTGACTGCGTTGATCACGAAACCTTTCTCTTAAAACTTGAGCATTACGAACTAGGTAAACTCGCGATCAGTTTAGTAAAAATGTATTTAAATGATATCCGAAAACAAAAAGTCGAAATAAATGGTGTCAATTCAATTGATTTAAAGTAAAAATGGGTGTCCCACAAGGCTAAATATTAGGTCCTTTCCTCTTTTTAGTATATTAGGTTGGGGAAAAAGTCTTTTCGCATTATAGTATGTATGAACTTCTAATAAAATCTCTTTGGCTATACTATTTGTATCTGGCTGGTTTTGGTATCATTGAAAGTTTAAATTTTAAAGAACATAATTCCAATTCCAAATTAGGAAAATGTGTGATTTTCATTTGTTTTTCGTACCGTCAAGATGAGTGAATCTAATGAAGAAATTTGATACATTTTAAAATTTTACTATAAAAAGGTAAAAATGCAACGTAAGCCGCGAAAAAAAATTTGCGATGTTTATGGACTAGTGCAGTGTCTGTGAGAGTAGCACAAATTTGGTTTAAGCGTTTTCAATCCGGAAATTTTGATGTCAAAGATGCACGTCGCTCTGGTCGCCCTATTACAGATAAAATAGATGCCATTTTTGAAAAAGTGGAGCAAGATTTACATATCAGTAGTTACGACGTAGTTGAAGAACTGGGAATTGACCAAAAAACAGTTTTGGCGCATTTGAAAAAAACTGGGTACACAAAATAGCTCGATATTTGGGTACCTCACGAGCTCACTGAAAGAAACCTAATGAACCGTGTACTCATTTGAGATTCTTTATTACGACGTAATGAAACCGAACCATTTTTGAAGAAGCTGATAACTGGTGATGAAAAGTGGATCACGTACGACAAGAACGTGCAAAAAAGGTCGTGGTCAAAAGCCGGTCAGGCTTCACAGACTGTGGCGAAACCCGGGTTAACTCGCAACAAGGTGACGCTGTGTGTGTGGTGGGATTGGAAGGGCATTATTCATTATGAGCTGTTACCACCAGGCAGGACCATCGATTCTGAACTTTACTGCGAACAACTGATGAGATTAAAGCAAGAAGTTGAGAGAAAGCGGCCGGAATTAATCAACAGAAGGGGTGTGGTTTTTCATCATGATAACGCTAGACCTAGACATCTTTAGCCACGCAGCAAAAATTAAGAGAGTTTGGCTGGGAGGTGTTAATGCATGCGCCGTATAGTCCTGACCTTGCACCTTCAGATTTCCACCTGTTTCGGTCTCTTCAGAATTCTTTAGGCAGTGTCAGGTTAACATCACGAGAGGACTGCCAAAACCACTTGTCGCGGTATTTTGATCAGAAGTCCCAAAATTTCAATGCAAGGCAATGGGATCATGTCCCTACCTACAAGATGGCAAAAAGTTATCGAACAAAATGGTACCTTGATACTTTAGTTAAATGTAAAGAAACTATATTAAAAAATGTTTTGAATTTTCTTAAAAAATGCGAAGATACTTTTTCCCCAACCTATTATATTAATGACCCCATTTATTAAAAAAACCAACCACAAATGGTGTTATTTGCTGACGATACTTCCGTACCTAATTTTTTTGATAAATAGGCGTGCATAAAATCTTGACGACGTAAATAATACAAAATTGGTTCACTGCTAATAATTTAGTTATTACTAACATTTCCAATTCCCATTTATTAATGGAAAAAAAACTAAATGCATAAAATTTGCTTTACCGAATGTTAAAACTGAGTATTGAATACAGAGAAAATAGAATTCGTCGATAAAACTGTTGTCCTGCGGATCACGCTCAACTCAAGGGTAGAAATACCTCATTTAACATATCTTGCAGGACGGAAGTATCGTCATCAAATAACACCATCTGTAGTCGTTTTTATTTAATAGTTGGGTTACATAAAAAAAGAGGACAGGACCTAATATCCAGCCTTTTGGAGCACCCATTTTTACTTTTAAACCAAGTGATTTAAACACCGTATATTTTTGAACTTTTTGTTGTCTATCATATAAATAAGAGATTTTACTAAAATACTACCTAGTTATTATTGGAATTAGGCAGTATTTCAATAAAAGTCTTGTTAGATTTCTGTAATCACGATAAAAATATATTTGCTCACAAGTGACAATAGTCATGAATAGTCTATATTTTTGTAAGAGAACGAAGCGCCACAAGCGGCAGAAAAAGAAACTTATCTCAACACATTTATAAAGGCAGTCACCAAAACGCACGCAACAAAACGTTTACAAAGACACCTAAAACTGCTTTATAAATTTATTTATTCAACACTCCCACTTAAATTTATAAGGTAGACATAATAATTGACTTTACTTTTAAGTAAACAATTACAGAAAATAAACATGTTTTTTATTTTATTTAAACTTTAACTTTAAATTAAACATTAGCCACATCAAACATTTCTCAACATCTTATCTTTATTTGAATTAAACTTATTTACAGACAAAGCTTTAGTTAAGAAATCAGCTAATTGATTTGAACTCTCAACATATTTAATATTAACAATTTTCATTGCAACATTCTCTCTAATAAAATTATATTTTATATCTATGTGTTTGCTTCTTCTATGGAAAACAGGGTTGTTTATCAATTTAATTGCACTCTGGTTGTCAACATTTAAAGTAATTAAGCCTTGTGGCTCCCCAATATCACAAAGAAATTGCCTAAGCCATAAAATTTCTTTAGTAGCTTCACTAGCAGCCATGTACTCAGACTCGGTTGTGGATAATGCCACAGTATTTTGTTTACGGCTAGACCAGGTGACAGGACCTCCATTCAGTAAAAATATATAACCTGTATTAGATTTCCTAGTGTCCAAATCACCTGCAAAGTCAGAGTCAGAGTAGCCAACTAACTCATCATTACCCTGATACACAATAGACATTTCTTTAGAATTAATTAAATAACGTAAGATTCTTTTTACAGCTGTAACATGTGAAGGACCTGGGTTATTGACATATCTACTAACAATATCAACAGCATATGCTATGTCAGGTCTAGATACAGATGACAAGAATAACAATGCTCCCACTGCTTCTCTATAAGGGAAATTAATAGGCTCATTGCTTGTATTCTTAGATAAATGTACATTTACATCGGCAGGGGTATTACTACATTTAGCATCAGACAAATTAAATTTATTTATTATTGTTTTAATATACTGTCTTTGATATCTTATTATTTATTATCTTGCTTATACAATCTTTCTCTTTATATATTTCCATGCCAATAAATGAATTAGCATTTATAATCTTAATATCAAACTTTTGTTTAAGAATATTTAATATTTCAGATAAAACAACTTTACTTTTAGCTAGTAGTAATCCATCATCAACATAAAGAATTAAAATTACTTTTACATCTTTAAAATATCCAACAAATACACAATTATCAGATGGACATTGTTTGAAACCACAAATGTCAAGAAAAGAACAAAATTTCTCATTCCAACATCTAGATGATTGTTTAAGACCGTATATGGATTTAATTAACTTACATACTTTTGAGGACTGTGTTTTCAATCCCTCTGGCACCTCCATGTATATGTCCTCAGAGAGCTCACCATACAGGAAGGCCGTCTTTACATCAAATTGCTCTATCTGCAGTTCATCTCTTGCAGCAATGCTAAGCAGAACCCTGATGGAATCATACCTGCTAGTGGGGGAAAAAGTCTCATTATAATCTAAGCCCTTTACTTGTGTGAACCCTCGTGCACACAGTCGTGCTTTGAAACGTACTATTTCTCCATCTTTATTTTTCTTTAAGGTGAATACCCATTTACAAGACACAGGTTTCTTATCTGTCCGATCAGTCAGTATCCAAGTTTGATTTTCTTCATGTGACCGAAGCTCTTCAACCACAGCTTTCTTCCATAGATGAGAATTTGGACTATTCATTGCTTCTTCATAAGTATTAGGTATTTCGAATTCAGTGAAATTTACTTCCAGGTTATTATTTCGACGTGGACGTAACGTGACGTTTCTCTGTTCTTCCTGTTCCAAACCTATATGTCTTGGAGGGACATAAGTTTCATCTAGTTCTTCTAAACTCTTCATACTATCATCTGAACTACTTTCTTCAGGAACAATGCCTTGTTGATTGATGACATGTTGAAACTCATCCTGTGGTGTAGACCTCGTAGAATGATCTTCTTGTTCAGCGGTCACTTCTACAAAACTTTGTTTTTCTTCTGGTGTACTGCATTCATCAAACTTTACGTCCCGGGATACTGTAATCTTTTTGGTATTATTATCATACATCCTATAATTATCATGGTTATATCCAACTAACAACATCTTCACGCTTTTCTTGGCAAGCTTTCTTCGCTTTTCTTTTGGTACATGTACATAACCAATGGATCCAAATATTCTGATATGTTGGAAGTTAGGTTTCACTCCATGCCACAGTTCAAATGGTGTAACATCTCCCGTCTGGCTTGATGTATTTCTATTTAACAAATATACGGCACAGTTGACAGCTTCTGCCCACATGTTCAAGGGAATGTTTTTTGCATATAACATTGTTCTTGCAGTTTCCATGATGGAACGCATTTCTCTTTCTGCTCTACCGTTCTGTTGAGGGGTATACGGGGCAGTACGTTCATGCGTTATTCCCTTATTCTCCAGAAATGACGTAAATTCTTGGTTCACATATTCACAACCATTATCCGTATGTAGTATGTGCAAATCACGTTGAAATCTGTTCTTCACAATTGCATTATACTTCAGAAAACATTGAAATACTTCACTCTTATGCTTCATGTAGTAAACATGGCGATAACTTGTTGCTCCATCTTTGAACAAAACAAAATACTTCATACCTGACATAGAAGGTTCTTCTATAGGACCACACACATCACTGTACACAATTTCACCCGGCTGTGTTGGACCCCGGGTAGATTTCAAGAAGGGGCGTCTTGCTTGCTTCCCATATTGGCACGCTTCACAAACGAATTCTTGATTTCCACTCAATGTAACAGGAATTACACCATTCTTAGACATATTTTGAAGCTCCTTGACATTCAAATGTCCAAATCTTTCATGCCAAACTCTTATATCTGTTTGCACAATATAACAATTTTCTTGTTTGATTGTTTTGACATCTAATTCATACAAGTTGTTCTCTGTTAGATGTGCACTCATAACAACAACATAATTTTTCATAATCATTGCTTTTTCACAACTCTTCATTATCATATATCCTCTCCTAGTGGCAGCACCTTCCGAAAACAGATTTCTTCGCAAATCAGGTACATATAAAACATTCTCAAGTTTACATCTCTCCCATATACCATTAACCTTTTTGTCTATAAGTATAGTTCCTTCACCACATACTTTGATACTCTGTCTGTTACCCAATTTAACAGAATTGTTGTGTTGAGACTCGTTCAACTCCCAGAAGTAGTCCCGCTTGAAGGTCATGTGCATTGAGGCTCCACTATCAAGAATCCATGCCTCTTCATCATGTTCATTCAACGCAGCGCTGAATGCCAACATATTGCTGGATTTCTGGTCATACTTTGTCTTTGGCATTCTGCAATCCTTAGCGAAGTGGCCTCTTTTATTGCAATTGTAGCATACAAATCTATGACTTGATGTTCGTTGATCATTTGAAGCATACTGTTTATTTCTATTTCTTGATTTAAGATTTCCTTTCGATGTTACTAGTGCTGTCTCACTACTACTTGCATCATTGGCAAGGCTGGCTTCTTCATCTACTAGGCGAGAAGTGAGGTTTTGAATTGTTTGACTTTCTTCATCAAGTGACAACCATGCTTGTCTAAGTGAACGGTATGTTGATGGTAATGTACTTAGAATCTTAGTCATTACTGCTGTGTCACTGATTTTCTCACCAGTCTCCCGAAGCTGCTTTGCTAAGCTTTCCACCTTGGACACGTGCTGTGCCATCGTATCACTGGCACTGTAAGAATATTGATAAAATTTTTCATGAATTAACATTTTGTTATATTCTGATTTCTGTTCATAGATGGCTTCTAATTTTGTCATGACTTGTTTAGCAGTCTCGCAGTTTTCTATAAGAGATATTTGGTTCAAATCCATGGACGATGTTAGAATGAACATGGCCATGCCATCATCTTTATCCCACTGCACTTGCGAACTGGTTTCCACTGGTCTTGCCTTTTCTATGTTCAATCCTTTTGCTCTTAATGCGCATTTCACTTGGAATTTCCATTGTTTGAAATTTCTTCCATCAAACTTCTCAATTTTCATCGCGTTCGTAACCTCCATTGTAGGTTAGTATTACACCGGTTGTAATCTTGCTCTTATCTAAGTATTTTATTGAAATGTTTAATTATCTAGTGCCTGGGCCCATAACCTATTGGAATTAGGCAGTATTTCAATAAAAGTCTTGTTAGATTTCTGTAATCACGATAAAAATATATTTGCTCACAAGTGACAATAGTCATGAATAGTCTATATTTTTGTAAGAGAACGAAGCGCCACAAGCGGCAGAAAAAGAAACTTATCTCAACACATTTATAAAGGCAGTCACCAAAACGCACGCAACAAAACGTTTACAAAGACACCTAAAACTACTTTATAAATTTATTTATTCAACAGTTATTATATTAAAAAATCTGTGTTAACAATAACATGCATAAAATCTGCCAAACTGCATTAATGTTTTTTTTTTATTTTCAAACTTAAATAGCAGCGGAAAGGTTAATTGTATACTTTCGTTGTTAAAGTTAAAAATGTTGAGGGTGTTATTTCTCATAAAAAACTGTATTTTTATTTTCTGACCGGTACTTTAACTTTTGGGTAAAAAATGTTCGAAACTTGAATGATGTCCTTTAGATTTTTACACAATAGGTGTGCTAGTACCTATTTATAACTTAATTATGCTAAGGAAACTTATGCGCATTGACGATTGCCATTGTCCGTGGATGGCAAATACGAGCCTTGTTACAAAAATGTCTATGGACACAATGAGAGATGATGTTATTTTACATATTTTTTAAGTTGGTCTTTCAACAGTCATCGTTGTATAGTACTTGCATGACCGTGGTGATGAAGGTGCTTGTTGACAAGCCAACACTATCCCTCCATATAGCTATTAATACTGTAATTTTGAAAATATTGTTCTCCATAGGAAACGACCAATCGGAACCGTGCACCTAGCTTCTGAAATTGGACAAGTGTCCATGTAGGTTTCTGTGAAATAAAATAGTTACAATTAGAATTAGATACCTGCATGACGGCGGTGAGGAAGCCGGTGGGCGCAACGAAGGCGGGCAGCCAGCACAGCGTGGGCGGCGCGCGCGGCGCGTTGGCCCAGCCCTGCAGGTGCGCGCCGCGCAGGAACAGCTCACGGCACCACGCGCCCAGCGGCTTCATCGACGGACGACCTGCGCGACACATCGCGCTTGTAGTTTCATTCGCATTCTCGATCAAATTTGGATGACGTAATATCATTAGTAAGGTATTGTACTTTAACTCTCATCTCATCGTACGAATTGGATGTAGAGTTGCGGACACCAGCCCGTTATACTATACTTAAACTATCTATTGTAATCCATACATATTATGAATTGGACGTAGGTACTTGTGCAAACCGGAACCAACTCACAAATAGTTTAAAATTGATTTAAGGACGGAGGTCACACTGAAAGTTTTTGAATAGACCAGTCAGAAAAGCAGCTGATGAACAAATTATTTAAACGAATTATGAACTCTTTGGGAATCTGTAGATGTATAATAAATTTTTATGTCATTTGTTTTTACAAATTGGCGGCAATTTAAAAAGTGTGTGTCGTACGTCGATATGGATTCGACTAGAGAAAATTTTCGTTCAATGTTTTATTCCGACTTTCGTAGCGGTCTTACTCAACAACAATATTACGATAGACTTCGATTAGCATTTCATGACGAAGCCACATCCCGTGCCACTGTTTACGACTGGTTGAATGAGTTTAAACGTGGTCGAAGCACACTCACTGATGATTCGCGAGAGATTTACTTAAATGTAATTTGCAAAAAAATACTTATAATATATTTTTACTTGATTTGGTTTATTGGTGTTTATAATATTCCACATCGAAAAGCAAAAATAATAGACGATACAAAATACGTCCAAAACGAACTTTTGCTTATGCAGTCGGTTTTCATTGATATTTTTATCGATCATTATTTATACTAACCCCTCTTCCCTAGTTGAGGCTACAGTTGCATGGTGCATACAGTGACTATATCTATACTTTCTAGTGCCCGCCCCTTTTGAGCATGTGTGCAATAAAGTAGCAAAAAAGTGAGAGCGTTTATACCTTATGAGTGGCAACGTCGCCGCGTCGCAATTTAGTGTCATATTTCGTGGTTTTCAATTTTTATCATTTAATCGGAGCTATATTTAAAAAATCAGTTAAATAACTTTTTAGAATTATGTGAAAACTGTGTAAAAGGTAAGAAATCGTTGCGTTTACAGTTCTATTTATATGCAAATAATACATTGGAAACATGCAGGGCGTTATTTTCATTGTAAAATAACTGTAAGCATTACGGTTGCTTACTTTTTAAACACTTTCACGTAATTCTAAAAAGTTAATTAAACAGATTATTAAAATATAGCTCCGATTAAATGATAAAAATTGAAAACCACGAAATATGACACTAAATTGCGACGTTGCCACTCATAAGGTATAAACGCTCTTAAGTACGCATATTTTCTTGTGTGCGTGCGAAGAAAGCATCATGTGTGCCACCATCTGTATCGTGTGTTTTTGCGAGTTTCAGGAGTGGGGAAAAGGTGGCGACACTTGAAATTTAACAAATATAGAAAAAAATATATATAAAGGCATATCTCTCGGATATCTATAGTTATTAATAATTAACTGTTTATTTATATATTAGGTCATAGTTTATCATTTGTGACTTCAATTTACAGCTATACATATGAACATAGTGCAGCATTGCATATGTAAGCGGGTACGCCTTTTATGCCAAGAGGCTTTTATTTAGGTATCAAGTTCTGTTTAAGTTTTCATAATTTATTTCTGCTTGACTTCAGTTTTCAATATTTTTGTTGGTATTTTGACCGCGTTGTTAGCTGACATAATATGCTAAATAATTTAATTTGATGTTTTGTTTTTCGTAATGTTAATTACTTACTATTTATTGTATAGAATCAAGTTGTTCTAACTGACCAGACAGCTGTGCTGCTGGACAGTTTGTTGCGTCACTTCTTGTTCCCAGCTATAGCACTAGGGAGTGGTGAAGGGCGGGCGTGCCGGGGAAATGTCTTATGTCATCTTGATGTGCAAAAAGTGCTGATTCTCAGACTAGTTTGAATAAATATTTTATTTTATTTTAATACGATTAAGAACTTTATTGTTGGGCTTATAAATTGCGTATTCCTTCGTGTACCTACGTCTTATTTACATCGTTCTCACATATAATTATACCTATATTCAACATTAATTACATCATTAATGTTGAATATAGGTATAATTATATTTGTACTAATATTTATGTAACAATATAATTTAAAAGAGTGTCCATGGAGTTTCTTGCCCGTTTTTCTTTCTTTCTTTTCCCCTTTTTCTCCATAGGTACCTACTACGCTTTGAAATGGGCAACTAGCTTCATATTTCTGACTGACCGACCACTTGACAATTCAAAAGTGCCTGTAAATAGTTTAATTGAAATAAATGTTTTGAGTTTGAGTTTGTAATATTTTGTATATTAGTTGAACGTAAAAGTTTAGCCATCCCAAATTGTTTCGGTAGAATTTCTTTTCCTGTGACTGATACGATTACATTAGACTTTCCGTTATCTACCTTATCGTTAATCTCATTTATTTGGTCACTATTAGATTTTTTTCGATTTACCCTTTTATTACCCCTTACTATCGTCACAAATCCATCTTCTTCCACTATTTCTTCATCATCCTGTCTGCCTCTCTTCTCTGATAGTCGTTGCTCACCGTCTGTTTTCTTCTTCGTCTCCTCAGTTGAAGTTAAATTAAGTTGTTGTTCACCATTTTCATTCGCCCTCCTCCAATTAGTTAAAACACTATTAAATTGTTGTTCACATTCAATTACTAGTTCCTTCTCCATTATTTCACCGTCACGCAAATCCAAATTATTATCAACTTCACCCATTCTTAATTACCAGAATAAGCATAGTCATAAAAATGTAAAACCACGCGATAAAAAGATGCGGCCCAAAGCGTACGTGCATTCGCCTTGACTGCTCACGCAACACTGAGAAAGTGCTATTTGCGAATCTTGCTCTAAGATCTATCTACCTTGAACTACAGTAATTTATTCTACGAATATAGGTATGCAGTTTTACCTCTAAGCCAGAACTCGGGCGTCCTGCCCTCAAAGATGCACGAGTACATTGTTTCTAGCATCTCTGACATCACGACCAGACCTTCAATGGCACGTCGCATCTCCTGCATCAAAGAGACGAGCATCAAGAGAAGTCTCCACGGTCACCCGTCCATGAACCGACCTCGGCATGCATAGCTTAAGCTTCGACCTTCCCACGCGGCTGTTACTGAGGCCCGCTTGCACCACAAATCACTAAATACATACAGACATAAACTAAGAATTTCATCCTATGGGGGATAGGTAGAAACTACCGTAATGATCCTATGTAGGGTCATCTGATCATAGACGCACGCCTTTTGCGAGTACTACGCACCTGATTATGTATGTCCTCCTAGGGCCTCTAATCCCGGCGTTTCCACTCGCCCCGCCTCGCACTGCTTCGTAAATACCTTTTGTTATTCGCCTTTCATCCTCTCACCATGACCTACCATCTAGGCATACTTTTTTTAATTGTTGTCACTACATCTTCTATTAAATCACACCGTTGCCTTACAACATCACTCCTCAGCCTATCATTAATAGCCACACCTCGCATGCTTCGCAAGGAACGCAAATGCGGCACGGCATTTATTCTATTTTCATGCTTCTTTTGCCACACCCAATATTCACTTCCATACATAAGCGTAGGCACCAGCACACCATTGTCAACAGCCAGTCGAGCTTTTTTGGACATTAATTGGTTGGTCATAATTGCATATGTAGCACCATTCAATTATTCCCCGTATTTACTCTCCGTTCCACATCATCAATCTTTCCATCTCTTGTAAGCAGACTCCCCAAATATACAAACTCACTTACTTGCTCCACATTTATATTTACCCCTTTCATCTTATATGCTTCATCCATCACAGTCACCATGTCTTACAATTTTTTCTGCTGACGATGTAGAACTTGCTCATCTGCTAAGAGAAGGCATTTGACAGGCAACTCATTACTCGCCACTCAATCCGCTCTCACCCTCTTTCAAACCTGTCGGACAACTATCCATGTACAAGTTGAACAGCCACGGTGACGCTACATAATCCTGTCTAACACCCCTCGAGATGCAGAACCAGTTCGTGTTTGCCCCATTTATCCTAACACAGGCACTGGAATCCTTGTGTAAACACTGCAGAACCGTGTTTGTATGCACACAAGCAGTGTTCCCAAAGACACCCATGACATGACAACATTTTTGATGAACTGAAATCTCTAACTTAGTTTTTATCTATCACCGTCCCTTTCTCGAGCTCTCTGTCAGTAATAGATAACAACTCCCGACATTTTCTCATTTACACTGCTAAAAGAATCGTTTGGCTCTTCAATGACATGTTTAGAGGGGCGTTGTTGGTAAACATTTGAATTTTATTTTTGCGAAAATCTAAGTATTAAAAAAATCACGAGCCGAAAGAACCTTGAAGCGCTATACATTGATTTTGTCTTATGTCGAGTTACCTTGAGCCCGGATATAATGATGCCGATGAGGGTGTTGTAGTACCCGATCTCCTGCAGCAGCGACACGCACATGGGCATCACGATCTCTGGACCCATCATGCGCTCTGTCGTCTCCATGTCTATCTTGCCTGGCAGCTTGTTCAGCATCTCATTGGCTAGCTCATCCACCTTAACGACAGGGGCCCTCGTCATCACCAGAAGTTACGTAATTACCCGTCTAATACAATTATTTATTTATTTTACTTTAAAGCGAAAGTGCCAGGGTAGCCCGCGATATTCAATTCTTACAATTTGCAGATCAGTATCAAGCTGTATGTTGATCTAAGTATGATACGCGGCGGTAACAAATATTTATTTATAGAATTATAAAAATCAGCATTACAGTTCATATTACGTACCCTATTGAATAACTATTTCATGAAATCATGACATTTGAGGCCAATTCTAACCTAAGGAGTTGTATTGCTGCTTCTAATGATTATAATTCTGTGAATACATATTTGTTAAGGTCGCAAATCATATTTTGATCAACATAAAACCTGACAGTGACCTGCAAATTGGAAAAGAAGTAAGTTTGAATTTGGCAGGCTACCTTAAAGTTGCGTAGAACTATTAAATAATCTGTGCTTAGAACATCCCCCTTACAGCCCGATTAAAACTTTATGGCTGCACAGTAACAAATTCACGTGTCTGGGTTCGGTATTGCAAGTAGCGCACGTCAAAGCCGCCATAAAATTTGAATCGGGCTGTTACATAAAACGGCAAACTGCCATTTACTTTAGCTAAAGATAAAATTAGACAAAAAATCACTCACTCATCTCGCAGAACTCAGTAAGTATTAAATCCATAATTTTTTCAGTGAAAGAATGAGACGGTCCTATACATGACCGATAGCACCATCCCTTTTTTGCAACGGAATCGTCTCAGTTAAGCGTAAGATCTGTAGTTTCTTTACCGTAAACTTAAAAGGGGTCATTGCACTCATCATTATGAACTAACTACTTTTCCTATGGGACCAACCCTGAAATCGCGAAAAAAATCAGCCGATCTATTCTGTAAAAGGAGGTTGAAAGGAGCTAACTTTAGTAGGTACTGTAGCCACCGCCGATCACAGCACCTTACCACGTTTTGACGCCCCGTTAAAGAAACCAATCCCCAGCAGCAGGTGGAATGGCAGATCACTTCGCCTACGTTTTTACAGTGACATTTTTACTGAATAGACCGGCTGCTGTTCTACATTGTGTTCACATAAATCGACAAAATGTATGGAACAGCAGATTTTTTATTTCGAGGTATCAACGCGTCTACGTGTATGACGCACCTTTTGATCCTCTCCTCCCCCCGCGCCTCCTCCACCCGTGCTCGCCAGAGCGAACAGCGTCGAGCACATGATCAAGGCGTCCTGAGAAAAAAATGTTTGTTTTTTTCAAAGAGACTGAAGAACAATACAATCCTGCTGTCGTCATATTTATTAGTTAGCGAGTACAAAAAAACCTTTTACAATCCAAAATTAAATTATGTTTTAATACTAGATGAGGTTGGTGTTTCCTATCTGACCTCTCTGAGAAAAAATAACGTACCTAACAAACTCAGACAACGCAAGACACACTTGTAATAACAATTAAGTACATTATATTACATTAACTGTCAATGGGAATTTATTTCATGAAAAATACAATGTTTTTATACATAGTTTCGCGGTACGACTGTAGACTGTAGTTTTTTTTTTTTTTTTTTTGGGTTCATTATTATTTATAAGTAAAACTACTGGCTCAGCTACGCCATCAGCTGGCTCTGTGGATCCGATCAAGGGAGGGGAAGAGGAATTTATCGGGGAGGAACACGGACGCGGACGCGAAGGACCTCGGCGGCGAGGTCGGAACTTCGTTTTGTGTCTGTGTTTGTATACTGTACTGGTGGCCCTACTGCTTTCCTGGAGGAGGGTGGTGGGGTCGTCGGGGTCGGTCAGTGCGTGCCTTGGACGGCGGATTTCACTAATTCTAGAGGGGACATAACTGGCGGCCTTCACAACCAGAGGGTTGCGATGGCTGCCAGCGGTATCGAAGAAACGCTTGCAAGCGCGTTTTATGAATTGTTGAATGGTGGGGATTTTCAAGTCTAAATGTAAGTTAATGTTACGAACGAACCAGGGGGAACCCGTGATTTTACGTAGAAAACGGTTCTGTAGGGTCTGCATCCTGTGGATGTGCCGGGGGTGGGCCTGTGCGAAAACAGCACAGGTGTATGTCATAATAGGTCGGATGCATGCCGTATAAATGCGCAGTTTGCACCTGAGTGACAATTTACTGCGTGTATTTAGGACGGAATGTAGTCTACTCAGAGCAAAGGCGGCTCGCGAACGAACCACCTTTATGTGCTCTGCGAAGGAGAGACGTCTGTCCAAAGTCACACCCAGATATTTGGCATGCTTCTCCCAAGGGATCGGCTTGCCAAACATCTTGATCGGGCGGGCGTCGTCATGTCTGCGTTTGACACGCGGTTTCAAGAAGAGAACCGCTTGACTCTTGTCGGGGTTAACTTCGATTCTCCACTTTCTGAACCATGCGCCAAGCTTGTTGACTGCGGTTTGGAAAGTGCGAGATATCGAGTCGGGGATGAGCCCAGTGTAATAAATGGCCGTATCGTCTGCGAACAGAGCCAACTGCGCATTTTTACTTTTCGGGATGTCACTGGTGAATAGGGTGAACATGAGGGGAGCTAGCACAGAGCCCTGAGGGACTCCTGCGCGGATAGGGTGGGGGGAGGAAAGCGCCCCTTCGATACGATAACGAAAGGTTCGGTTAGCCAAAAAGTCTCGCAGGATGAGTACGAGACGGTCTGGCACACCGAGTTGGTAAAGCTTATATAATAAGCCATTGTGCCAGACTTTGTCGAAGAACACAGCACCTGTCATGAACCCACGTTGGAAACCAGCGCTTACGTGTTCGATGATGCGGTGTACCTGTTGGACGCTCGAGTGTTGGGATCTAAATCCGATCTGTTCGTCGGGTATGAGGCCCTTGGTCTCTGCAAAATCTCTGAGTCGCTTGTATATAAGCCTCTCATAGATTTTGCCCAGAACATTGAGCAGACTAATGTGGCGGTAACTAGAGGGGTCGGTTTTGGGCTTGCCCAGCTTTGGAATTCCAATGACAGTGGCCCTTTTCCAAGCTTGGGGAAAGATGTTGTTGCTCAGAGCACCATTGAAGATGATGGTCATGAGCATTATGAGGTTAGCGGGGAACAATTTGGATCACCCTATTCGTGATTCCGTCTGGACCGGGGGCTTTACGGCGTTTCAGACCCTTGATGTTATCGTGCACCTCGTCTGGGGTGACGGGGTGCAGAGGATTATCTGGGTCTTCGACGAAGGGAAGGGAGGCACTACGTTCGACTTCCGCGTCAACCTCAGAGAGGTAAGCTTGGTCTACTGGTTGAGAGCTGGGTGTGCATTGGGCCTCAAGACTGTCGGCAAGGCACTCGGCCTTGTCGATGTCATCGAACGCGATGGTCTTGTCGGGACGCACCAGTGGGGGCGTGGAGGCTACATTTTGGGACTGGAGTTTCCTCTGCAGTTCCAAAAAGGCCAGGTGGGTGGGCTCTAACTCGCTCAGCATCTTGTTCCAGCCAGCGTCACGCAGCTCCGTTATTCGTTTCTTTACAGATCACTGTAAATAGCGCATGTGGGCCTTGTTAGCTTGGCAAGGAAAGTTGCTGTAGTCACGTACAGCCGCGTTCTTCTCAGTCAGCAGTTCACGCACATCGTCCGGCAACTTCCAGCGATGGTCGTCCGTCGCTGGAACTTCCCTAGAACTTTCGTTCAGGACGGATTGTACGTGATCCGTGAGTGAGTCGATCGCGGCTGTCGTGTCATTGATCGAGTCGAACTGATCTGGAATGGAGTCTAGTCGGGGGCAGGAGGATGTGGAGGATTTCAGTCTTTCGCTTACTTTCCTTCAGTCCGTGACTACTTTGGTGAGGGGCGGTCTGTCGGGGTCGGGGAGTCCTAGTCGGGGGCCTAATGTCACAACTACAGGTTGGTGGTCGGATGTCAGTTGATGCACCACCTCTATAGAATCCAACCGAAGGTTGACATTCTTTAGGAGTGCCACGTCAAGGACGTCAGGGGCATGAAGGGGCGCGTGGAGAAAGTGAGTGGGAGTCATCGGGGCGATGACATCAAAGCTAAGGATGGGACAGAGGTCAAACAGATGTTTGCCCCTGGTCGAGATCCTGTTACTATTCCAGGCTGTGTGTTTGGCGTTGAGATCGCCCGCTATGATAACGGAGTCACTCAAGCCAAATAGGATAGCGAGGTCGTCAGATAACTGGGAATAGTTTTCTGATAGTTGCGGGGGGATGTAGACCGATATTAGAGTGATCGGCTGGTGACTTGTCATGCCGAGCCGGCAGACAGACACTTCTAAACGCGAGAGAGGGGGCGCGTCCACAGGAATGCAGTACAGATCCTTTTTATAGTAGATGATGGTACCGCCTCGGTGGCACCGAGTCCTGTCATTGCGCACTATACGGTAGTTCGCAATTGACGGGTCTCGGTGGCGGGGCTTGAGGAAGGTTTCCTGTACAAGTAGGATATCTAATTTATGGACAGGCAGGAACTCGGCGATCTCGTCGCGTTGTCCCTGGATGCCATTGGCATTAAAATAGCCTAACTTGAGGGATCGGGGTTTTGTAGACTGTAGTGAGCCCGTCAGGGTATATATGTTCTGTGAGTGTGTCTGTGTAGTCTTCCTAAAGTATCTGATTAAAGTGTAAACTAGCTATCTTTATGTTAGATTCTTACGCA
The DNA here is from genome assembly GCA_937001585.2 of Brachylomia viminalis. Classification (NCBI taxonomy): domain Eukaryota; kingdom Metazoa; phylum Arthropoda; class Insecta; order Lepidoptera; family Noctuidae; genus Brachylomia; species Brachylomia viminalis. The sequence continues at coordinate 25,217,238 of OW443302.2, read as the reverse complement.
ATCAGTCACTAAAACGTACACATTCATCTGCATTTAGAAGGTTTCAACTTTATACCTCTCTACCTACTTAGCTAACTAAATATTGTTTGAATTATAGTGAGACATCGCCGAAAATTGACGTTACAAAATTAACCTCAATTTGTCAAATGAAAAACACGTAGACAGAGAAAACTATAGACTGCTGGTCATCTTCTACCTCACTTACACAAGAAAAGGAAAAATATATACAAGATGCTTGTAAGGAAAAGAGACAGAGCCTAATATTTTTTGTCCCATCGCGTGTCACGTATTTTAAGGTGAGCACTGTGAGCACTTCAAATGGTAAACCAAGATTGACGTTTGATACGCATTCAAAAGTGGTTGCCACGATATTTTAAATTATTTAATTTGTTATTTCGAAAAATACTGACGATTTTGTGTTTATTGTTGAGGATTGACTTTAGCTATTGCTGCAAAATGGTACGGTGCAGTGTTCTTGGTTGCAAAAGTGATAGTGGGAAGAAAATTGCCGGATTGTCCTTTCATTCGTAAGTAGCTAAATATTTCGGTTTATTCGGTGGAAGACCGTGGAAGTTTTCAACTAATATGGTTTATAAACTGTTAAACTACATAATATACAGCTGTTTTAAGATAAAATGAGTGCTGAATTATGTGTTACATATTGTGATTTACATAACCTCCAAACTCAGTGCTGCCTACTTTTTACTCGGACACTACCCCATTTTAGGGGAAAATAGTACACCAATAAAATATATTACAATAAATTACCTTCTTCAAGCATTTCTGATAAATACTTTATTAGAGTGTAATGTATAGCGCTGGCAGCAAATTTGTTCCACTTTTCGCCGGGCGTAATAATACATCTTTACCTTTTAGTACCTATTTATAGTATAAAATATTGTATTTATAGTAGGTATTAAAGTGTCAAAAACTTTCAGATTTCCCGCCAAACCAGAATCACGGGAATTATGGATAAAAGCAACTTAAAGAAATAACGTGGTACCAAAGAAAAGCTCTAAAATATGCAGCCAACACTTGCATAGCACTTCTTTTATGAAAGTTGGAAATAAAACATATTTACATCCTGAAGCTATTCCTATTGAGGTAAATGTATGGTAAATAAATGTGATTTATAAAATATCTAGTCATCAAAATCATCATCTATTGATAATATTGTGGTATTATTTTATTTAAAGGCCTTACAATCAGCAAGCACTGTTGCGTCTACGTCCACGGTACCAATGGCGAGACTGAACAAATTACATGGTTCCCTAAGTTGAAGTAATGTAAGCCAATAAAAAAAAACACAATCACAATCCGATGAATAGTGTCGGAGAAATGCGTGGACAAACATACATACAAACGTACAAACATACATACTGTATATAATTTTGTACATTTGATTGGAAGTCCTAAAAGATTATCGTAAGTCAATATCTTGCAATTCCAATAATATTACATACATACGTGTCGAATAGATAACCTCCTTCTTTTTTTGAATTCATTAAAAAATATGTTTCACTTGTTTAGATTTAATGAAACATGACTGACCGGTTGGTGCAGTTGGTAGCGACCCTGCCTTCTGAGCCGCTAGTGCCCGGTTCGATCCCTGGACAAATCAAACATTTGTGTGCATGCACATGTCTGTTTGACCTGTGTCTGGGTGTGTATATGTATATCAGAAACAGGTTACCGTAGTACAGGCTCTTCCTAGTTTGGGACCTGAAGACCTTGTGTGGATGTTGTCTCACATTATTATAACAAAGTTATTGGTTTTTTGTAAATCGGGTAATAAAAAGATTTTTTTTTATGCTGTATCTTAGGTTTTCTTTAAATATCCTTTTTCCCGTAGGTGAAAGAATTCCTACTAAGAACAAACTATTTTGACGTTGATGTGTTATTTCTATTTATAACGCCTGTGCGTTTGTACAAAGTAGATAATATAAATTGAAAAACATGTGAATATTCGGGGTAAAATCACCTTGAAGGGGGTAACCCTAAAGTTTCAGGTACCTTGATTTTCTGTCCCTTACAGCGACACGCTGAGCAGTAGTCTATATAGTTTTCTCTGTCTACGGAAAAAACATCTATAAAGGAGATTTGAAATTACTCGTAGAATTTCGTGTTAAAATATTCATAAAATAAAATCAAAGCACTCAATTTGTAAGTGGCACTACAAACTGGCATCCATGGGTACGTTTTCTTCTTCTGGTTAGCGTGTCGATGGCAATCTAAACGGAGTCGGCCCAGAATTCGCCTAAGAGTTTGGCGCCATCACTAGCGTCCATCAGTTTGTGTAACGTGCAGCTGTCAGGACACGTAGGACACGATATTAAGTGTCCAATGGTTTGTTTAGTTTTCCGTTTTCTGGTCCATTTGTTTATATTTTAATCAGATACTTTTGGAGCAGACCATAGTACCTGCGCGAGCGTGGCCACGTCGGCGGACGCGTGTTGTCCGACGGACTCGGCGCGCTCGTAGGCCGGCAGCAGGTCCAGGAAGTCGCGGTATGACTCCAGCGAGCCGTCCCGCGGGATGTGGTACGCCGGGATCGTTGCTAATCTGCCCGATACAAGACGAAACGAAATAAGGCTGAGAATCAGCACTTTTTGAACGTCAACACTACATAAGACAGTTTCCCGGCACGCCCGCCCTTCACCACATCCTATATATATATAGCTGGGAACAAGAAGTGACGCAACAAACCGTCCAGCAGCACAGCTGTCTGTTGAGTTAGAAGAACTTGATTCTACGATTGATTGATTCAATAGGTACCTACGTAGGTTTGCACGCTGTACTGAACAAGTAAAGGTGACCTTATTTAAAGCCTATTGTCAGTCTTTTTACACGTGCAGCCTATGGGCCAAATATGAGCAGCGAGCATACAGTGCCATGCGCGTACAGTACAACATTGCGTTTAGAGTGCTGCTAGGGTTGCCGCGGTTTTGCAGCGCTTCTACGATGTTCGCGCAGGCGCAAACCGATGATTTTTACGCTATTATAGGAAGCGGAGCGCCTCGCTACTAAGTCGTTTCCGACGCAGCACTAACAGTATCCTGAGCGTAATGTCCAACCGGTGGGACTCGGTGGTGTTGGAGAGGTGGATGCACCTGCATACCAGTTCGTCACCATTTATTAAGTGATTATTGTTTTAAAATTAAACGTAATAGATTGAATTATAACGTAATAACTAATTGTACTTTAACATATTTTTAATTTTTTTAATGCATAATGAATCCTTATGTATATGTCTATGTAGTGCTTAACATGGAAATAATTTCCTGAAATAAATTATCATATCATTTAATTTAATAGTATGCTATGTAAAAATCAACTGTGTATCATCAAAGGCTGTGTAGAAAACTTATTAGTTGAGTTGATATTTTACCAATCGCAGATAGGTTGACATAACTATCTATTATTATTTATTATCAACATTATTTATCGAAATACTCGCTAAATTATAAAATACTAACAAAAATAACCCGTAGTTTAGTCCAGTTATTTTATCACTACGTCGGCCTCGTTAGCGATACCACAGTGTAGTTATCACTACGTCGGCCTCGTTAGCGATACCACAGTGTAGTTATCACTACGTCGGCCTCGTTAGCGATACCACAGTGTAGTTATCACTACGTCGGCCTCGTTAGCGATACCACAGTGTAGTTATCACTACGTCGGCCTCGTTTGCGATACCACAGTGTAGTTCTAAATAAGTTATTTTGCACACATGCCACCAGTCATGTGGGGCGAGTGATGGTAGGCCTTTACCTATGAAATTGCCGTTTAGTATAGGTACATAAATAGAAAGTTAAAGTCATTTTTACAGTTTATACTTTTGCAGCTACCATCGTTTTACCTGTTGTACTTAGTCTTGTGTTATTGTTCCGAAATAAACTTTTTATTATTTTTTATTTCTATCAATCAACATATGCACCAATGCTATAGATGCATCTCTGCTAGCGCAGTGGTAATTTTTCAATGCCCTTCTTGAAGAGGTCAGGTGTACGGGAGCCAACAAACTCTTCAAAGGCATTTTGTACTGCCTGTCGGGTGTTGATTTTTTTCCCTGCCAGGAAGTTGTCAAAATTTTGGAAAAAGTAGGAAGTCTGTCGGCGCAAGGTCTGGTGAGTACGGTGGATGACGCAAAACTTCCAATCTTAGCTCTTGTAGCTTAGAGAAAGTCTGTAGTGCCGTATGAGGTCGTGCGGTGTCGTGAAAGAGCAGCGGGGACGAGCGATTTTTATTTCTATTTATTTTATACATAAAGTACATGTCGATTCCATCGTACCTTATCTTAAGCTAAAATACATCTACTTACAAAATTATGGCTTACGACTAAATAACATAAACAGCGCTTTAGCAGCTTCAGACAAAGGAGAGGACAACATCTCGTGGAACATATCCCCATTAGTTCTGTTCAAGTGGAAAGTTCCTATGAAGAGCTCTCGATCCGTCTCGTAACGGACACATTCTGCCAACAGGTGATGTACGTCTTCAATTACACCGCACACGTCACAGTTTGGAGAATCTGATTTCCTCATCATGTGTGCAAACTTGTTCAGTGGAACGTGACCAGATCTTAACCTGAACGCTGTTACAGTCAAAGATCTACTCAAACTCCCATTAATGAGCCATGCTATACGATGATTGTATTGTTTTATACCAAATTCCTTTTCGAGCGTTGTCGTGAAGGAGCAGCGGGGACGAGCGATTAACCAAAGCTGGCCGGAGATTTGCGAGCTTCTCCATCATTGTGTCCAGTTCCTCAGAGTGCACATCCGCAAAAATGCTGGTGCCATTTGGTAAGAAGTTGTGGTGAATTATACCGGCACTAGACCACCAAACAGTGACCATGACTATTTTAGGGGTAAGTTTTCGTTAGGGGTATAGCCTAGACGCTGAACCTGGGTCTAACCAACATGATGACCGCTTACGATTATCAAAAAAGAAGATCCATTTTTCATCGCAAGTTACAATGCGGTTCAAAATGCTTTCGTTTTTGTGTCTGTTAAGCTACGCAAGCCTTACCTCAACGCGTTCGTCGCGCTGGCGATCGTTCATTTCGTTTTTTACCTTGCCAATTTGACGCAAATGGACCAATATTGTTTTGATGCTAACGTTGAAAGCTGGTGCTAACTAAGCCGTAGATTGGGTATCGTCAGCTTCCACTATCGCCTTTAATTCGTCGTTGTTGACTTTAGTTTTCGTGCGACCACGGGGTTCATTTTTTAGATCCTTTCCATGTCGGAAGCGTTCAAACCAATAACGAGTCGTGCATTCGTTTGTAGTGTTCACTCCGTACTGTAATGTAGCGAGCCGCTCAGCGAGCGGTACCCCTCCCGCTCCCTCGCACCCCACCAATCGGTAGTCCTCTAGATGCCCTCTAACTGGACGGCCGCTTCCGCTAAATGATTATGCTTCTCGCGCGCTTGTTTTGCCTAAGCTTATAAACTGTGCTGTGCTTATATATCTCCTACTTGTGCTTACGTGACTTTCTATCAGTGCTTCTTCTTGTGTTGACTTTCTCCTTCTGTTATTTGAACTTTATGTGGTACGTGTGTGTGAACCGGAAGTAAACAAAGGAAGTTACTGAACCTACGGCTTTCATTCATCTCCCGTACTTAACCACTTCACTGGTGACCCCGGAAGAACACCATGAGTCAGCAACAAAGCGTTGGAAAATCTGCAAGTCATGATGTAGGCTATGACGTATTTCGTGTCGGTGTGCGGGTACCGCCTTTTTACCCCGAAAAACCAGCGTTGTGGTTTGCGCAGCTGGAGAGCCAGTTCGCATTGGCGAACATCACGACTGACGCCACGAAATTCCACCACGCCATTGGGAGCCTAGACCCAATATACGCATCGGAGGTCGAGGATATAATCACGGCTCCTGCAGCTTCGGACAAGTACGAGAGACTGAAGACGGAACTTGTGAAGAGGTTGTCCGCGTCGAAGGAAAAGAAGGTACAGCAGCTCTTAACACACGAGGAGCTTGGTGACCGTAAGCCCTCGCAGTTCTTGCGATACCTGCGCCACCTGGCGGGACCGAGCGTGCCGGAAGAGTTTCTGCGTACGATCTGGACCAGCCGCCTGCCGAGCAGTACGCAAAGCATCATCGCCTCGCAGGCCAAGGCGACTCTAGAAGAAGTGGCCGAGCTGGCGGACCGCATACAAGATGTAGTGCCAGCCAGCCCGCAAGTAGCAGCGACATCTGCACCGACAGCGATACCAGGAAGCAGCGTGATACAGATGAGCGGTCAGATTGCCGAACTCACGAGACAAGTGCAAGCTCTGACCTCGCAGGTTGACAGACTGTCCCGATCGAAACAAAGGTCCGGCAGAAGTACCAGTCGAGGAAGATCGGGGTCCAGAAGATCAAGTTCCAATTACAGGAAATGGCCAACCTGCTGGTATCATTTCAAGTTTGGCGACAAGGCAACCAGGTGCAATAAACCCTGTGACCACGCAGGAAAAGACACGGGTAGTCGATAATGGCGACCGGCGACTGTCGTAGCACTGGTCGCTTATTCGTGACGGACCACAGTACGAAGATGCAGTTCCTCGTCGACACCGGTAGTGACGTCTGCGTCTTCCCTAGGTCGGCCATGAATCAGCGCCGTAACAAAACAAATTATGAACTATGTGCGGCTAACGGTAGTGCGATAAATACTTACGGGAACGCGTATTTAAAATTAAGTATAGGCTTGCGCCGTGACTTTGCCTGGCAATTTATAGTGGCGGACGTAACAAAACCAATTATAGGTTTCGATTTTAAGTCACACTATAACTTGATAGTAGACGTTAGAATGCAGCGACTAATCGACGCTGACACTACGCTCGCGACCCCTGCTTTGCCTGCTCGTCCTTCTGATGTTGTTTCTTCGGTGAAGGTAAGAATTGGTGACACTACATATGACGACATACTCCGGGAGTTTCCTGACATAACCCGGCCGTCGGGTATACACCGTGCACCTACACACAACACCTTACACTACATACGTACAACACCTGGACCACCCGTATCGGGTACACCGCGACGACTGGCTCCAGACAAATAAAAAATCGCTAAGGAGGAGTTTGAATCTATGCTAGCAAATGGCACAGCCAGACCCTCCGACTCACCTTGGGCATCACCCTTACACCTGGCACCTAAAAAAGGATAGTGGGTGGCGACCATGCGGTGATTACAGGATGCTAAATTCGCGTACGATACCCGATAGATACCCTAACCGCCACATCCATGACTTCGCCCACAACCTTTCTGGATATCAGGTATTCTCGACAATAGATTTAGTCAAAGCCTACAACCAGTTACGCGTTAACCCAGAAGACATACCGAAGACCGCTATCACTACACCGTTCGGGCTATATGAGTTTCCATACATGACGTTCGGATTACGCAACGCAGGCCAAACTTTCCAGCGTTTTGTCGATGAAATGCTACGAGGTCTAGATTTCTGCTTCGGATATTTGGATGATTTTTTAATCTACTCCAAAAACCAGGCTGAACATGAAGACCACCTACGACAGCTGTTCTCTAGATTGAGAGATTACGGGATGGTGATAAACACGTCGAAATGCGTATTTGGAGCCTCACAGGTAAGTTTTTTAGGCTACCTAATCACCTCAAGCGGCACAAAACCATTGCCAGAAAAGATCGAGGCAATCAACAGCTTTCCAGCGCCGAAGACTGTCAGAGAGTTGAGAAGGTTTTTATGGATGGTGAATTATTATAGGCGGTTCATCCCAAAGGCAGCCCAACATCACGCACCTTTAAACAAACTTTTAGAAGGATCGGTAAAAGGCTCGCACCCAGTATGCTTCACAGCAGAAGAGGACGAAGCGTTTATGGCCAGCAAAAGGGGTCTTTGCCAAGCAGCAATGCTAGCACACCCTGATTGCGGAGCTAAACTGGCTTTGGTGACAGACGCCTCCGACACCGCCATGGGAGCAGTCCTGCAGCAGTTAAGGGATGAGGAATGGCAACCCCTAGCTTTCTTTTCGCGTAAGCTAAGCTCAAGCCAGCGAAAGTACTCTCCTTATGACCGTGAACTGCTTGCGATATATGAAGAGATTAAATATTTCAGACATATGGTTGAGGCCAGAGAGTTTGTGATCTATACAGATCACAAGCCCATCTGTTACGCGTTTCATACACGTAAGGAGAATTGCTCACCAAGACAGTTCAGACACCTAGATTTTATCTCGCAGTTTTCCACGGATATCAGGCACATTTCAGGCAAGGACAACGTAGTCGCCGACACCCTGTCACGAATAGACGCAATCACCCAGCCTGTTGACTTGAACATCCTAGCTAGGTCTCAATCCTCTGACCCAGAGCTCAAACAACTGCTAGATGGGGAAACGTCACTACGTCTGAAGAAGATCACACTGCCAGGAACACTGTCTGAACTGTGCTGCAATGAGAGTAGCAAGACACCAAGACCATATGTCACGAAAGAACTTCGCCGCCAAGTCTTCGACAACCTGCACTCTTTGAGCCACCCAGGAGCCAACGCCAGTGCCAAGCTGGCATCAGAGCGTTACGTGTGGCCCGAATTGAAGAAAGACTGTAGAGAGTGGACGCGATCTTGTTTACCATGCCAGCGTGCAAAAAACACTCGCCATTTCTCCGCACCCCTGGGCAACTTCAAACTACCACGATCGCGGTTTATGCACATCCATATAGATATGATTGGGCCACCACCATTACTTTTTACATTACACTACTATTGCCTCACCGCTGTAGATCGCTTCACGCGATGGCCTGAGGTAATACCAACCAAGGATATCACAGCCGAAACAGTGGCCAATGCTCTTCTATATGGATGGATTGCACAATTCGGCTGCCCTACAAAAATAGTGACGGATCGTGGCAGACAATTTGAGACGGCCCTCTTCAAACACCTGTCGGACATGGCTGGATTCGAGCATCGGAAGACAACCGCTTACCACCCTGCCTGTAATGGTATGGTTGAGCGGTTCCACAGACAGCTAAAAACAGCTATTACCTGCCATGGGAATCAAAACTGGGTAGAATCACTACCGCTAGTTCTGTTGGGCATCCGAAGTGCACACAAAGATGACATACATGCAACTCCAGCCGAGTTGGTGTATGGGGAAACATTACGTCTGCCAGGTGACTTCTTCGAGCCAGACGCAGTCAACAACACTGACGTGACTGACTACGTATCTAGGTTACGCATGTTCGCGAGAAACATACAGCCGCCATCAGCATCGCGACATTCCAACAGACGGGCCATATTTGTGTTTAAGGACCTTCCCACTGCGTCGCATGTATTCTTAAGGGATAACGCGTCATCTGGTTCATTCAAGCCAGCCTACACCGGACCACATGCAGTACTAGAGAGGGGTGACAAAACATTCAAACTCTTTTTTAACGGTAAAACAGTCACAGTATCGGTAGACCGACTGAAACTGGCCTACACACACACCACAATAACACACAACAACACACACCCCAATAACGAACATGAACAAAAACAGACTTCACAGGATACACCAGACACAAATCCGACGCCGCCGGCCACCGGAGACGACAACATCAAAAGGACATGGTCAGGCCGTAGGGTGCGCTTCCCTGACTACTATCGCCCTTGACGGTCTCAAGAGGGGGGTGGTGTAGCGTCACCTGTTAATTGTATGTGTCGTAAAAGTTAATATGTACTTATATATTAATATATTCAATACAAATATAAATGTAGGTACTTGCATATACATAAATAAATACTTTGTTATATATAAAATAATTACTTACTACAATTACAATATAATATGTGTATAAAACAACGGACAAACCGATTATCCTATTCGTGTAGATAATTAATGAATGTAACAAACGAGCGCGTGAGTCATTGAACGGTTGCGGCGGCCGGCGCGCTCGCGCAGCGAGCGGGACCCCTCCCGCTCCCTCGCACCCCACCAATCGGTAGTCCTCTAGATGCCCTCTAACTGGACGGCCGCTTCCGCTAAATGATTATGCTTCTCGCGCGCTTGTTTTGCCTAAGCTTATAAGCTTTGAGCTGCTGTGCTGTGCTTATATATCTCCTACTTGTGCTTACGTGACTTTCTATCCGTGCTTCTTCTTGTGTTGACTTTCTCCTTCTGTTATTTGAACTTTATACTAATAATAATAATATAATAACTTATTCAAAAATATAAGGACTCACGTTAAATACAGTTTTTCTTAAATCTATGTCAAGTTCACCTATGATTTGTGCCTGAACTAGGTAATCCTGTGTTTCAGGCGATTGGAGGTAACATTAATTGATTAAATAATCACATAATTATCATATATTATATCTTATTGGTACCTACTTATCATGTAAAAAGGTGTATAAAATTATATAATATGAACAATATTTATTTTAACACAAGTAATAACTTCTCTGTATCTTCATAGGACATAGTTTGAAGAGCCTCCATAAGGATTTTCTTGCAGTTACTATGATTTAAGGAGTAGATGTTTTCTTTATCATTTAGCCTATTATAGAGTAGCGGTCCGAGGTACATATAAAATTTGGCTGTGAAAGCATGTTTTGTACTTTTTTGAGGGCAAACTATATCTTTCCGTCTCCTTTTTGTTAATTCAGTGCTGTATGGAAGCGCTGCGTGTTGTTTTAGTACAGTGCTCATTATAAATAACTGTCGAACTGTAAGTACTTTACAAGCTTTGTACAGTATGTTAGTGGGGAAAAGAAAAGGGCGGCAAGTAGCCACCTTAAGAATAGCTCTTTGAGCTCTTTCAATAGGCAATAACAAAGTTTTACTCGCCCCACCCCATGAAGTAATACAGTAAGTCAAAATTGACTGACAAAGAGCAAAGTATACTTGCCTAATTATTTCAGGATCTGCAATAAATCGTATCTTTTTGAATACGTATATTAGCTTACGAATTCTATTGTTTAGAGCTTCCATATGTGGTTTAAAGGAAAGGGTTTCATCTATTATAATACCCAGGTATTTTATTTTATCTGTCTTTTTAATATTCGGACACTTACACTGGCTATCTGCAGGGGCTGGGCAACAATGAGCATGCAAGGCTGAGGGGATCTTCGATATGTGGTACGTGTGTGTGAACCGGAAGTAAACAAAGGAAGTTACTGAACTGAACTACGGCTTTCATTCATCTCCCGTACTTAACCACTTCATAACTATTATAAAAAAAGTATATTATTCTGGCTCATAATAATATCCGTTGAGCTAAAGCTACAATGTATAGCCATTTTTGGTTTATTCAAGTAGCAAGTGACGAAAGTAACCAAAAGTTTCGTCAGATCTCCTGTGCACCCATACTAAAAAAACTAGGGCATGTTGACAGCCTCCATCAGTAGCCTCGCAGTCGTAATAACAAAGATGTAGGTAGGCGTAACGAAAGATATTTAAATATACTTATGAAAGACGGGACAAAGCGAACAATATCAGAACCTAGCATAATCTGTTGATAATGATCCCTCTACTGGGACACAGACCTCTCTTTTGGGTTGGCTGGGTTGGCAAATATCACATGTCTTCGAATTTTTAGGGTTCCGTAGCCAAATGGCAAAAAACGGAACCCTTATGGATTCGTCATGTCTGTTTGTCTGTCTGTCCGTCCGTATGTCACAGCCACTTTTTTCCGAAACTATAAGAACTATGCTGTTGAAACTTGGTAAGTAGATGTATTCTGTGAACCGCATTAAGATTTTCACATAAAAATAGAAAAAAAAACAATAAATTTTGGGGGTACCCCATACTTAGAACTGAAACTAGGTTGTTTTTTTCATCAAACCCCCATACGTGTGGGGTATCTATGGCTAGGTCTTCAAAAATGATATTGAGGTTTCTAATATTATTGTTTTCTAAACTGAATAGTTTGCGCGAGAGACACTTCCAAAGTGGTAAAATGTGCCCCCCCCCCCTGTAACTTCTAAAATAAGAGAATGATAAAACTAAAAAAAAAATATGATGTACATTACCATGTAAACTTCCAACGAAAATTAGTTTGAACGAGATCTGGTGAGTAGTTTTTTTTTATACGTCATAAATCGTAAACCGCAATTTACCTTTCATTCAATTAACTCACTATTATTAAAACATCGATCAAAGTTTCAACGAACTACAAGAACTTTTATATTATGTTACTTGCTGCTACGGAACCCTTCATGGGCGAGTCCTAGTCGTACTTGGCCGCTTTTTTTGGTTCAAGGACATGCCGGTTTTCTCACGATGTTTTCCTTTATCGTTTTGAGAGTAGTGATGATGAAATAGTTTACATAAAGTAAAGCACCTGCCTGCGTTCGAACCTACGACCTACAATTCGTAAGTCGGGGCCGTTACCACTGGGCCACAGCTGCTCCGTGCACTGCTGATAACAAAATCTAATTTAGATAATAATAGGCATTTACCCATGGCGTTGCCGTTTTATAATACTAACCATGTGAAACGTAATTTATACAGGGTGTCCCAGAACTCAACTTCAAGCCGAAACGGTGCGACAGGATTGATTGTAAACATCATGAGAAAAATCAGAAAAAAATCTATCTCTGCATGGGATAGATTTTTTTTCTGATTTTTCTATTACATTTTTTTAAAGGAGGGCGCGGCCTTTCAGAGTCGAAAAATTTTGAAAATTTTAAATTTATAATTTAACAAAGTCGTAATTCTAGGAAATTTGGGGCAATTGTGTCATTATTTTTGACTGTGATTCTTAGAAATATTATTTAGGGTTACGCTTCCAAAGTTTAAATGAACAAAAATTATAAAAATTAACCACAATAACCGAAAAATGGTTAAAGATTGACCAAATTTTTAGGTTTTTCTTAAATGCCCATAATTTTTTTCTGATTTTTCTCATGATGTTTACAATCAATCCTGTCGCCCCGTTTCGGCTTGACGTTGAGTTCTGGGACAACCTGTATATATTCATTTTAACGTAAAATTAATTTAAACGTAATTTATAATATTATACTATATATTTATAAGGACCAGGCCGGGTCGACGGCGCGTTGTATTCCACGCGCGCCTCAGAGAGATGTCAGCATCAATGACGGGGTCCGCTAGGGCCGAAGTCTGCCAGGGTTGCGGGAAAGTCCGAAAGGGTTACCCCTGGCACAGGCAACTGAAGGAACACGGGCGGGTTTTAGTCAGTAAGAGTCTGACACGCCCTCCCGCTCCGCCCAGAGCGGGAGAAGTTATTTGATGATTTCCCACCATCACAAAAAGTGGTCTAGAATCATGTGCTGGATTCATGGTTTCAGTTGGCGCATCGATGTCCCTACCATCCTGTATACCACTGCTACAAAGTCAAAGCATTCTTTCAAATAGGCACATAAAAGGCACTTTTGAACGTCAACATTTACATTAAAATTGAATTGATTCTAGTCGCCCCTTCCAAAGGGTAGTTTCGTATGGAGAAGAATGGGCAAGAAACTCCAACGTTACTCGTAATGTGTTACAATATTTTGTATACATCAATTATATAATTATATTTATAAGTGAAGACGATGCACCTATAATAAAATTACCCTACCACAATAGATAAAAAGAATAAAAAAAATGTAGCAATGACAAATAAGTTAAATAAGTGCATGGTGCTCGAATATGTACTTACAAACATTGTAAAAGTATACGATTTCCCAAATTATTTAAACAAGTACCTAATAATGTCAGTGTGTGAGTTACGTCCCGATGTTTTGTTTTTTGGCGTATTTATATAAATTTTAGAAGAAAAACAGTTATTTATGCAACTGTTGTATAATAAGGGGCATTGAAACTCGAATGTGGGTTTATTTTAGATAATACCTAGTCACATGAGTATTTTAATACATAATTATGTACAGTTGCATAGAAGACTTTATCTACACCCATGTTGTGAATCCTCTATAAAAGATTCTGAAACCATAGGGTGTTGTTCATTGTTTGTTGTAAGAACCATAAGGTAAATTCATGGTAAGTTTAATTGCTGAATAACTAATACAAACAAACTATGTGTAAGTATTAATATAATTATTTACATATTGGATCGTACAATTATTGAAATGCATTTGAATATTTGCACCTTGAAGAATAATTTTTCGCAATACCTACTAATATCGAACAAAAAGGGCGGGATTCGACGTAATTTCGAATAATATATACATGTACAGTGTTATTACAAAAAGCGGTTTAACTGAAAACCCCGGTTTAAAGCTCTATAAACTACGGTTTAAACCAAAATGATATTACAAAACGTGGTTTTTCGAAAAACCGTGGACCATATCATGGTCTAACGCTAAACCTCGGCGGCCCCTAGTTTAAACGATCAAACTATGGTCTAAATCGTATCAGTCAAAGTTTCTCTTGTATTTTATAGCATCTTTTTCATTGTGTTGTGTTGTTTTTACCCGAAAATGGATCTTAACATGGTCGATTTAATAATAATTGATATTGAGGATATTGAAGCCGCTGAGTTGTTGGGAACGCCACGCCGACACAACATAAATCGTGTTCGAATCAATCAAATAAATTAAAATTAAATTTGAATCAATTAAACACTGATTTCAAGTTAATCGAAGTAATTTATGTTTATCTATGTAACATCTTGCATGCCATGATGCCATGTGTGTGTTTACTCATGTTTTGAACAAATAAAAAAATTATCTTATCTTATCTTATCTTATCTTATCTTATTTACTTTTTCCTCGGTACTCCAATTCTCAGATCGTTTTTTCTTTTGTTGGTCTATCACAATATGATATTAAAATTACCTACTATAGAAGGTAATACTATACAAAGAGGCAATTGTTCTATTAGAAACTTCGATAACTTAAAAATTCCAAAGCTAAATGAACTTTGTTCAACTTGCGATGGTTTTGTTTAATGTTATGGTTTCGTTACACGTACCTGGATGTATTATTAGTACTTAATACGACATTTAGTCATGTGCTTAAACCTAAACAAAACTGCAATCGACGAAATAACTAATATTCCATGCAAATTAACACTCTCAATATTTTTAACACTCCTAAACATCATAATAATCATTAGCGTATTAACAAAAAGTTTTCATTTCTGAGCATACGGAACGTTGCAATAGAATGATAACATGGTGAACGAATAATATTTGTATTACTCTGTGGTTGTTACAAAGACAATGGTTCAAATGACGGCACTAAGAAGACCACGGTTTTTTGAAGTTTTGTAATACGGACCAATTTAGACCATGGTTCTGCAGATAAGCCTGGACTTCGTAGCACAGGTTTAAATCAAGGTTTATTTAGTTTTTTGTAATAAGACTGGTAGTGTTTGGGATCTCCAGGAAAACTTCGGTTTAGAACAATATCCGTTTATTTTAAATAAAATTCACCGTCGTTACAGAACACGTCTTTTCAATTCTCACGTAATCGCCATCCTCCTTTTTCCTTCCTTTCACTCCCTCACTCGTTCTATCACTCGTTCAAAAACATATTTTTATAGTCGTTTAGAAACGCTTAAGCATACAGCCTAACAAGTAGGCATCATATTTAATCCTACAGGCTCGGCCATTCTACACATATTTCTGACCTCAGAAATGATGAAATTAACAGTAGTACATTACAAAAATGTTACAATTCGAACTTAAAGGTAAGCAACTTAAGGCTTAACTTAGGTATTAAAACTAATCATGAGAAATAATAAAGTAACAACTAATAAGTAAATAGCTTAGATATGCAGACTTTAGGATACAGACTTATTGTCTAAGTTTAAAAACATAACTACGTATCTACTAGGGTTCAGTCATCATTAGGCCACTTCTTCATGAAGTCAGCCACAGTGGATGTCTTACCTGGTCCTTCTGCAGTGATGTCCACCTTCTGAACATCATAACGGTCATTTCCTTTGACTTTTGTAATGGTGTAGGGCCCAAGATATTTAGGTTTTAACTTCATGCCTGAGCCAAACTGGGTCCGCTTGATGGCAACCAAGTCCCCTTGCTGGTACTTTGAACTTTGCTTGCGCTTCTTGTTAAATGTTCGTATGTTTTCCTTCTGTATTTCCAAAATTTGTTCCTTCGCCTTTTGTCGTCTGTCTTCTCTATCCTGTATGAAAATGTCTCTTCCTTCCTGCATAAGTAAGTCATATATATCATTTTCTTTATCAGTTTTCATTGTCGTCCCAATCAGTAGGTCATATGGGGTACAATTGATACTCCTTTGCCAAGTACTATTCAATGCTCTCTGCACACAACTTATGTGTTTATACCACTGCGTAGGGTTCTCTATGCATAACTTAGTAAGAATTGAAATTATGGTCCAGTGTATTCTCTCTACTTGCCCATTTCCCCGAGGCACACCTGTGGTAATCTTAGCATGTTTGATTCCTTCTTCTTCACAATATTGTTGAAATTCTTGACTGGTAAATGCTGTTCCTCTATCACTTATTATTCTAGTAGGATTCCCAAAATGTTGCTGATGGATTCTTATCTTCTCAATGGTCTCCTTGCTAGTGGTGCTCTTGGTGGGGAATATCCACACAAACTTGGTGAATGCATCAACCATAGTGAGTAGATGATTGTACAGTTTTTTCGTCTCCATCATCGGTCCAAGGTGATCAATATGGATAGTATGCAGGGGTGTGTCCTCTTTCTCTAATGAGTGCAGAAATCCTTCCTGCTTACCTTCTTTACGACTGCCTAGTATACATGGAATGCATGTGATGATGAAATCTTCTAGTTTCTTCGATATATCTTTAATGTAATAATCTTTAGTGATAAATTCAGTCATCTTCTTCTTGCCAAAATGTCCATTTGAGTGTACTCTTTTTATAACTTCCATCTCCATGCCTTTTGGTACTACCAGTCTTCTCTCCAATCCCTTATACAGCAGACCACCTTCCAAATAGTAGTCAAGGTAAGGTTTGTCATTGAGTATCTCCATAATAGCCTTCAATCCTTCATCTTGCTCTTGTGCCTTCTTTATTTGATCATGTAGGCTATTGGTGATCACTCCTACGTACGGATTGCGGCTCAGCGCATCAACATGCTTCATTCTCAAACCAGATCTGTGTTCTACCTGAAAATCAAATTCTTGTAATAATAATGCCCATCTGGCTACTCTGGTTGACAAATCTCTTTTTTGTAATGTTATCTGAACTGCTTAGCAATCTGTTACTATTTTAAATTGTATACCATACAAATAATGGCGAAACTTCTTTACACCTCCTATTATAGCAAGAGCTTCTAGCTCATAGCTAGAATATTTCCTTTCTGCTTCACTTGTCTTCCGACTCATATAATGCACCGGATGTTATCCATTGTCTTCACGGCGCTGCATTAATACTGCTGCATAGGCCAAACTGGAAGCATCTGTGTGTAGTTCTGTAGGTCGTTTTGGGTTGAAAATAATCAGCACTGGACCACTTCCTAATTTCTCTTTTAAAATATTAAAGGCATACCTCTGTTCCTCTTCAAATGTGAAACTTTTATCCTTCTTCAGCAGGTTCGTCAATAGACTGGCTATCTGGGCAAAGTTTGGTATGTACTTCCTGAAATATGACGCTAGACCCATGAAGCTTTGTAATTGTTTCACCGTTTTGGGCTCCGGGAACTTCATAACCGCTTCTGTTTTTTCTGTAGAGGGTCTCACTTCACCACCTTGCACGATGTGACCCAAATACTCAACCTTTGTTGTCAGTATTTCGCTCTTCTTCCAGCTAATCTCGAGTCCATAGTCAGTTGCTACCTCTAGTGCTTCACGTAACCTTTCGACTGCTTCCTGATAGTCGCTTGCTGGAATTATGGCATCATCAATAAATATAAGAATGTGACCTTTGACTATGAGGTCTCTAAAGATAATCGTTATAAACCTTGTGAAATATTTCGGACAAATCGACAAACCAAATGGTGCTCTGAGAAATTCAAACTGACCATTATGTGTGACAAAAGAAGTATATTTAACAGAGTCTTCATCTATCCTCAAGTGAAAGAATGCATCTTTCAAATCCAATTTGCTGAAAACCTCGGCCTCTGATAACTTGTCAATATGATCTTCTATAACCGGAAGGGGAAATTCATCCTTGACCATCTTCCGATTAATTAATCTATAATCTACACATATCCTCGTTGAACCATCTTTCTTTTTGACAAGTACCAGCGGACTGGCGTACTCTGAAAAGCTTGTTTGAATAATACCATCTCTTAGCCACTCACCCACCTGCCTCTCCACTTCCTTTTGCTCCACCAGGGACAACCTTCTTGGGCGCTGCGCGATGGGGGTGTCATCTTTCAATATGATTTTCATGGTTATTGGTGCCTCCTTAGTTCGTCTGGGTTGATAATTGTCTACTAACCTCTGAGCTGCCCTTCGTATCTGTGGATCAGAAACAAAACACACTGGTTCTGGAACCTCGACAAGCATACACTGCGGCAATACATCATTGTAATGAGGCACAATATTGACTGAACCCTTATTAATTACAGCTATAACTTTAGCTAAAAATGGTTGACCTAAGATGATATCATATGGCATTACTTCTTTTGGGACGATGAAAAAGCACACGTCCAAGCAATATCCATCGATCTTAATGGTTATAGTAAACTTTCCGAATGAACAGACGCTTGTCGCACCGATACCAGATAATATCACCTTTGACTTTTCGTAAGTTGTTAAACCTAACTCGAAAAATAGATTGGAAGAAACTAAATTTAAATCACTACCGGAATCTATTAAACTATTGACTTCTTTATCACCAATCTTAATGTTCTTAATTGATTTATTGCGCGCACACGCACTATCATTGTTAACATTTAACACCGTTTGCCACTTTTGACGTTTACACGATTGACAGGAGTCTGACGTTCGCGAGTTTGACGCTGACCGACGTTCATCCATTCCTGTTATTCGTTCGTTCCGTTCTCGTTCATCTTCATCATAACCGCCATGGTTTTCCGGCTCCGGATTGGAGGTGCCCTCTACCGGCAAAATCGATTTTCGAGAACTTTCGCCGCCATCTTTAGCATTATCTCGAATTTGAAGTTGGCGCCTTACACTCCTTTCCGATGTGACCAAGTGAGTTGCACTGGAAGC
This sequence comes from Brachylomia viminalis, assembly GCA_937001585.2. Lineage (NCBI taxonomy): Eukaryota > Metazoa > Arthropoda > Insecta > Lepidoptera > Noctuidae > Brachylomia > Brachylomia viminalis. Next base: position 25,198,192 of record OW443302.2, on the reverse strand, counting down.
ATTTTACACCTTTTGTGCACGTGCTGGCGACGTGGTCGACTTCACCACACTTGAAACACCGACGGGATGATTTTTCTGGATGCCCTTTTGTTTTCAGCTCGGACTGCTTCGTAGCTTTTGCGTCATCTTGGCGTTTCTTAGTTTTATTCTTCATTGTCTCGTACAACATTATTTTCTCCTTCAGCGCAGAGTAAGAAGTCGCACCGTACAGGATTGCCTTGTTCGGTTCGTAATCATGTATCCCATCAATTATGTATTGGATGGCTACGTAGTCCGGAAATTTTGCACGTTTGCCTAACTCCTTCATAGTTAGCACGTACTCTTAATACGTTTCGTTACTCCTTTTCTTACGAGCCACCATTAGCTCATGCATCTCCTTAGTGTTGATGGACTCAGGAAATTCTTTCAATAGAGCCGTCCGTAGCTCCTCGTACGTCTTGAAAGCTTTTTCAGATTTAAACCACAGCTCCGCTGTGCCTGTTAGTGATCGACGCGCCAAAATTAGTTTCTGCTGCGCCGACCAACCGAATATTTCGGCGTTGTCCTCCACGTCCTGCGTCCACTTTGCTGATGAATATGTTCTATCAGTACCATTGAACTTCGGTATGATATCGCCGAAGTTGTATGACGGTGTTGCATTCTTATCGTCACTCATCTTAGTTTGCTACTTCTTCACCTTAGTTGCAGCTGCCGTGCGAATTTTATTTCTTCGTAAATCGTAACACGTCGTAATTGTCGTAACGGTAATGGCCGCGTGGCGTGGGTCGCGTCGCGGTTCACCTTACCGCGGAACGCACCAATCTTCTTTGCTTTTTTCCTGGAAATCCCGGACGAGTCCTCAAATTGTAGTGTTTGGGATCTCCAGGAAAACTTCGGTTTAGAACAATATCCGTTTATTTTAAATAAAATTCACCGTCGTTACAGAACACGTCTTTTCAATTCTCACGTAATCGCCATCCTCCTTTTTCCTTCCTTTCACTCCCTCACTCGTTCTATCACTTGTTCAAAAACATATTTTTATAATCGTATAGAAACGCTTAAGCATACAGCCTAACAAGTAGGCATCTTATTTAATCCTACATACATATATAATTTTTTTTAATTATTAACAGTAGTAGTGAAAGGCGCGTGCATGACTTGTTGTTGTTGTATGTATGTTCTTTTTTGTAAATTATGCGTCATTTCTGCACATATACCAAGTGTAATTTTTTTTTTTTAATATAGGTACCTCGTGTTTTTCTCAAACATGTTTAGAATTTTGAGCATTATTTTGACAACCTTCTTCGAGATAAATCGAAATTGCTGTACTGGCCAAATACATGCGAGCAGCGGCCGGCCAAAGTTGTAAGGAAATCGATCTGCGTGGTAGCTATAGCGGCCAAATAAATTAATAGTAAACTGATATCTATCGTGTAATTTAAAAATGGAACGATCTTTTACTCCGAAACATGGCAACCAAGGAGGTAACTTATCAAAGGTTTTATTTAAATTTTGAACTGGCTTGCAAATAGAAATCTGTTTATTGAAAAAAAAAAACATTGCGGGAATAAATAAGGTTGTTCATCATTGATTTTGAAAAGTAATTCGTCATTCATAAAGTATTTCTCATTATTTGAGAAAAATACTATACAAGCCTTGGCCACAACTAGGCATTGCTGGACTTACGTATGTGTGACTCGGCTTCGCCTCGGCCCACATTTACACGTTCGTCCATCAATGCCTCTTTTGCTGGCCGCTGCAGTAATGTACTATTTGCATGCTGTGTCTACTATTATTATACACGGTGACATTTGAATCACAGTTTTGCTAGAACAAACGTTGTTTAGACCATGGTCTACTACCATTCTATAGCATCAAATATGTTATTAAAACAATCGATTCTAGGAGTTCTCAAATTAGTTTTATGTTGATCAAACATGTAATAATGTTTGAAACATTAACCGTAACTTCAAAGTACTCATCACGGTAGCGATATTGCATTCAAAACGCGAGCGCAGCGAGTCGCAGCCGCAATGTCTGTGTTGTAGGGCGTAACGATAATACCAACATTTTTAACATTGGCTTTTTGTTTTTTTTCGAAAACCAATGACGTTTTTTTTTCTATTGGATGCTATAGAATGGTTGTAGACCATGGTCTGAACAACGTTTGTTCTAGCAAAACTGTGATTCAAATGTCACCGTGTATATATTATTATTATATAATATTGTGCACTTGGCTTGTATGTTTGCTTGTGTTCATTTGATTGAACAGTGTAACGATTGTAGATATTGTTGGTGAATTATACGGATGATGAAAAATTCCCGTTGAAATCTAGGATCTTTCACTTGAGTGGACTGTATTTACGACTGTTAAAAGTTTGCCGTGGTTCTAGAATATTCCCTAAAAAATAGGGAGAGAATGGATGAATAAATGTAACTAATATTACCTAATTCGGTCAGTGAGCCACAGGAAAGGGGTTAGGGCGTAAAAGGATTGTAAAACACTTACGATTGTCCTGGTTTCACTCTTACTTTGTTAGTTTTCTTGATTGCGGAACCGCGTGCACGCGGTATCAAATTCACAAAATGTTGGTTGAATGTTCTTGAGGGTTGCTTCAGTGTCCACCACAGTAATTACACTTCACAAGTATTACAACAATTGCGAAATCACTAATTAAGAGTCTGATTTGGCCAATAAATTATTTAAATCGAATTTTCTTCTAAGGCGCGCGCGCGCCATTGACCGATGCGAACGACCCAACGAAGTATAGAGAAGTGACCGGAGGAAGGAATTAGGGATGGGACATGTCACTGATTATTGAATACGATTAAAATAGTAACGTGTATCAAACAATATCGAACAGATATAGACTAACAAATAAATAAATTGTAGCCATCGACATTTACAATGATTATAATTATACACTAAACTATGCCATCTTTACATGCCAAGACTCCTCCGTGTCTCGGGAAGCACGTTAAGCCGTTGGTCGCGGCTGTCCTTCATGGATCTTTGACAGTCGTTACGGGTCGTCAGAAGCCCGAAAGTCTGACAACCAGTCTCACCAAGGGGTATCGTATTAACTAGCTTGAGGAGGTCAGGTAAGCAGTCGCTTCATGTAAAACACTGGTATTCAGCTGCATCCAGTTAGACTGGAAGCCGACCTTGGGATGAGGCTAGGCAGATGATGATATACACTAAACACTAAATAAAACTGCAAGTTTTCTATTGTATGAAAAAATAATCAACTGACCTATAGAAGGGTGTTTCGAGCGCATCTTCGTTGAAGAACTGGTTGATGTACGCGATGAGCACTCGCTTGTCCCAGTCGTCGGTGATGTGGCCGCCGTAGTTGATGATCGCGAACAGGTAGCGCAGCGCGTCCCATGGGACCTCCTCGTACTCCTCCAGGTAGTTCGCTAGCAGGTTGTCTGATACCTGGGAATGGAGTCTCCAAATCAAATACCTTTGATACCATACCAGATTCTTGTGACTTCTTCTTTAAGGTCAGCATATTTACTTATTTTTTTCTGATATGGTTTTTTTGTAGGTTATGAGTATTAGGAACTGCAATGTCTATAAGGTAAGTGATGTTTCTTATTTTATATTGTACGGTTATGTCGGGTCTATTATAGTGGATAGTCCTACCAGTAAGAATGGCGCGATCGTAGTACATTTTGTGTGTATCATTTTCTAGGATAGTTTGTGGTATGTATTTGTAGTAAGGAGTGCAAGAGTTTTGTATGAGACTGTGTTTGAGTGCTAGTTTTTGATGAATAATGTTTGCAACTTGGTTGTGTCTGTAAGTGTAGTCTGTCTGTGTGAGGGTTGTGTATGCTCCGGTTATATGTTGAATGGTTTCTGATTGAATGTGGCATCTGCGGCATTTATCGTTTGTAGTGGTAGGGTCTTTAATGATAAATTTCCTGTAGTTTTTGGTGTTGATGATTTGATCTTGTATAGCTACGAGTATAATGAAGCCTTCTGTTTCAGGAAACAGGTTCCCTATTTAAAGCTACTTATTGGACGCCACTATGTTAATATGGGATTGTTCTAAATCATGAAGGTGTCTACCGTGAAGGACTTTCTTCTTCCAATGTTCAATTTTTTCGTTCTGTGGGTCAGAGTTATTTATGTCTTGTATATTTTGTTCATTTCAGTTAAGTGGGGTGTAGTTAAAATCATTTAGAGAAATAGCCTTTTGTATGTCACTAGTGCGAAATTTTGAATTGAAGAATGTTTTTAGCCTAGTGATTTGTTTCTGCCAAAGGTGATGGATGGATATCGATTAAGCCATTTTGTCCATTTGTCTTTTGATGGTGAGTCGTTCGATCGCAGATTTAGGGCGCAGGTTGTTGTGTTTTGAGAGTATTGTGCGCGTGGTTCTCTCTAACTGTTCGATGTCAGTTTTTGACCACTTTATTACTCCGAATGAGTAGGTCAATATCGGTATGGCAAAAGTATTCAAGGCTTTAATAAGATGCTTTCCCGATAATTGTGATTTGCAAACTGCGTTAATTCTCCTTCGGTGTTCTGTATTTAGTGTCTGTTTAATTGCTGTGTGCTCGAGTCCCTTAAGTTGTTTGTGGCCTAAATATTTGTATAGATCTGTTGGTTCCATGGCAATGGCGTGTTGGTTGGTTGGTTGCATTGTTGGTTGCAACTGTGTCGGTTTCGTTAACTGTATAGCTGCCAGGTTTGATTTTACCTCTTATGATATGTAGTGTCTTGTACTTATCCAACCCAAATTTAATATTTCTATCTTAGGAGGGGACAGACACTGTGTTAACAATTACGGACCAATATCGGTACTCACTTCACTTTCAAAAATTTTTGAGATTTTTTTAATAAACAACATAGAAACATCCTAGACAAATTTCGTCTTATTGCTGACAACCAATATGGCTTTCGTTCGGGAGTATCTACTGAAGACGCGGTACTAGATCTTACGTAATTGGTTGCTAAAAAACTCGGTGAAAAGACGAGGTGCCTGGGAATTTTCTTAGATCTTTCAAAGCGTTTGACACGGTTTCTGTGCCCAAACTTATCTCCAAGTTGGAATCATTGGGTGTTCGTGGCAAGGCTCTTGAAATTTTCAAAGACTACCTTAAAAACCGTAGTCAACAAGGCCAAATTGGTCCTAACTTAAGTAACGAGGAGCTGGTGACTTACGGTGCAAGCGGTGCGGTGCGGTGGTTGTTGCGGTGTTGCTTGCTTACAAGGCAGCATACTAGGGCCGAGATTGTTTCAAATCTATATAAATGATCTCTGCAATATGACAACCCCAAACTGCAACATATACACCTATGCAGAAGACACCGCTCACGGTCTTTCTTAGGAAGCTGCTAAAAGCAATGCTGAATCCGCTCTAAGTAAAATCATGCACTGGTTTAACTTGAACCAACTTACATTAAATCTGGCCAAAACCTCATATGTTCCTTTTGCCATCCGCTGCAACATGAGACCACCAAGTACTTTCTCTATAACGGCCCACTCATGTACAAGTCCTTCAACACATTGCTCCTGTCCAAAACTAAGAAGAGATGACAGCGTAAAATACCTCGGCATACATATAGATGGCGGACTAAGATGGGACAAACACCTAGACACACTTACCACCCGAACAATGCGACTTACCTCTATCTTTAAATCACTCAGGAGGTCAGCTGACCATGGTGTTCTAAAATTGGTGTATCTTGCCCTGTGCCAATCAGTGCTAGGGTACTGTATCAACGTGTGGGTGGAGCTAAAAAGACAGGTCTCCTGAGGGCTGAGAGAGCACAAGGAGCAGTCCTTAAGGTTATGACAAAGAAACCACGCAGATATCCAACTGCGCCACTTTATGCAGACTGTAAGGTTTTAACTGTACGGCAGCTATTTGTGCTTCAATCAATTCTTAGGACACATGGCAGTTTGGCTCCCCGCGCCCTCAAACGTAAACATATAATTCCCAGCATTCAACATAAAACGAAGTTTGCAAGGCTTCGATTTTACGTAATAAGTAGCCATATTTATAATATAGTCCATAAAAATCTAAATATTCTCGGTCTCCCCAGGTATAAATTAAAACGTACAGTAATTGAATGGCTGCTAAAACAGGATTATCATGGAACGGAATCTCTATTAACATACATCACCTAATAAACATCCACTCTTCATGTGTAATCCACCTATTTTAAGCACACGCGCTAAACATTCCCACATTCATAACACACTACACACAAACTCTCACTTCATTCGCTACACTCAACACTATCACAAAACACCCCAAATACAAACACACAATCATCAAACAATTGCTCTTATCCAATCACTCTTCACTCTCTCATTCTCACATTTTTAAAGTTTACCACAAGTACAAAAATGCATCCAGTTGACACAGTCCACTGGCACGTCTGTCACATTAGAATTATACAAGCATACCCTATAGCCGGGCACCGCCCCCTAAGATACAGGCCTAGCCTAGTTTAGGGGACAGGGTTGAACGTATTGTACTTATCTATATAATACTAAATTCTAAATTAAGAACTCTAATCTGTATACAGCGCAATGTACTTGACCTTTGTGGTAATAAACAAATTATTTATTTATTTAGCTAAATTCTGTCGTGACTTCTATAAGCTTTTTCATTTCTTTTTCGGTTTTTGCACATAATGTCATCCATATAGATGAGGTATGAGATAACTGTAGCTTCAGTATTATGTTAAAAGTTGTACCCGGCCTGACAGTGGCGCAGTAAGTGAGACAAGGGGTTAAGGGCGAGGCAAAACCACAGAGGGCTCAGGGAATCTCCCTGATAAATACCCTTCACTACTTTACTACCTTCTTAACACACAACTGACACACTGACTGACTGACTGTTGTCTTTATGACAAATGATATATCTAGTCACACATAATATTCACTTATAATAATAGTAGTGAACAAGCCTTAAATTAAAATTATCTTTTGACTTTAACACTGTGCTTTTCACGTGGACCTTGATGAAGTTGTACTCTTAGTACTTTTGACATTGATTTTGACATTTTACTTACTATTATTTTGACATTGTATTTATTTGTTGACATAATTATCTTCTCTCTTGAATTAAACATTTCACATAAATTATAATTAGGCTTTTATATGTATTGTTTCTGCATGTGATAATTTTAATTAACATTTTAGTTGGTACCTATTGTTTCTGCATGTGATAATTGTATTTAATATGTGATGTTCAACACAATGTAAATTGATAATGAATAAATAAATGAATGAATGAATGAATAGGTCATTATCGGGATGGGCGCAACTTCAGCCACTCAATATTAGTTTAAATACCAGGTTTTATCTTAATTGGATCACTTGCCCGACGAAGCGCCAGCCCGCGCCGTAGCTGAGCCCGTAAATATAAACCCCCGACTGTGACCTCTGACTTTATTTCGGCGTTTCTTCTCAGAGTAGGCAATTAGGAAACGCCGACCTCATCAAGCTTAATAATAAGAAAGATCAGATCCAGCCTGTCCCACCTTGCCTCCCCCCCCCCCCCCAGCGACGCCCTAAGCCGAGGTTCGTACCCCAGAGGGGGTGGCCTTAGGGGATAGTCGCTTAGTATGTAAAAATATGCCCCTGGCTGGAGGCTTTGAGTTTCACTTAAGGCAACCACAGGATAGTCCGGTTAAGTAGTGACGACCTCTCTGGGCCACCTACGAGATGCCATAGTTAGGAAAAAAAAAACTTGGATCATTAGTCTTTGAACTATCGTCAAGCAAACAACTCAATTGGGAAGAAAGTGTGAATTATGGAAAAAATCGAGTACCGTGCCGTAATAAAGTTCCTTACCAAGCAAGGAAAGTCAGTTCAAAATATATACTGGAAGAGATGGAATCCATTTACGGGGACTCTTGTCCGGGTAAAACCATGGTTTACAAGTGGCACAGTCTCTTTAAACAAGGCAGGACCTCACTTGAAGAAGAAAAATCATGGCAACAGTGTTTTGGGATTCAGAAGGGATCCTGTTGACCGATTATACAGGGTGTCCAAGAACCTGGCGTCCAACTGGATTCCCACGATGCCCCAAGTTCTAACAGTACTCAGAAAAATATTTTAAAAAATCCACCCCATGTACTTACAGAATTATACTGATTTAAAAAAAAAAGGGGAAATGAGCACCCTGTGACATACTTTTGAATGCTGTGACTGCTAATGCTGATAATTTCGATATTTCTTGGAGGTTTTGTAATCTAGGGTATTGCTGTGTCTAAATAGAATGTAAAAATAAAGTACTTATTGTACCATTTTAAAATAAAATATTATTTTAACTAAAGGTGATATGGAAAACTATTGAATTTCGCAACTTTGACCGACTGTAGTGTAAAAAAAATGTACCAAAATAGTATGGCAAGTGACGTCAAATTTTGACGCGTTTATTCCTCTTTTTAAAAAGGTATAATACTTACACATTAATTTGAAAAAAAAAATTTTGATAATATTTTTACTCAACAACCCAATTTTTACGAAGTGCCTACCTACTAACGGTAACTGTCGGACCCTTTCTTATCTTAGAAACTGTTATGTTACTACTATTATTTACTTCGGTTCCAAGAGTGAGCAAGAAGGAAATACACACAGGTAGATGGGTTCCCAGTAGAATAAAAGCAAAGAATGTTAGTTTAAAGATATTTTATTACAATAAATGTTCAAAATGTTGACCACCCGCGGCAATACAAGCTCTCACTCTCCTTAAAAAGGACCGCTTTATGTTTCGCGAGTAACTTTTTTGACGTATCACCTGCACTGCTTGTGTTATCTTCTCACGAAGGTCAGCGATGTCATTAATGGGCTTCGCATAAACGAGCTCCTTCATAGTTCCCCAGAAAAAAAAAACCAGCGGATTTAAGTCAGGTGAGCGGGCTGGCCACGGGATTGTTCCTGATCGCCCAATCCACCTGTTCGGGTATTGCTCGTCCAAAAACTCTCTAACGGATACGCGAAAATGTGCTGGACAGCCGTCGTGTTGGAACCACATATCTGGTGGGGTCTCTTCTAGTAAGTTTGGCAAATCATTTTGAAGAAAATTTAAATATGATTCGCCAGTCAAATTCTCGGGCATCTCAAATGGACCAATAATATTCCCACAGAGAATACCGGTCCACATGTTCACTTTGAACCGGTACTGGGATCTATCTTCTCGCATCAAGTGCGGATTTTCCACATGCCACTCGTGCAAGTTGTGTAGGTTCATGTAGCCATCCTTCTTAAATGTTGATTCATCTGACCACAAAATTTTGTCGATAAAGTTTTCGTCTTCTCGATGTTTTTGCAGGATTGTTTCACAAAACGCGACTCGGCTCGGATAGTCTCGAGGTAAAAGACTTTGCACTCGCTGTACGTGGTACGGATGATATTCTTCTTTTTGGAGAATACTGTGTGCTGTGCTCTTCGGTATCCCCGTATCAGCTTCTATTCCTCGCACAGAGATGCTTGGATTTGCCGACACCGCCTCTAAAACTTCATCGCGTATGAAGTCATTTACGGGTCGTCCTTCACCAGCTACTTGATTGGGGAACCGCCCGTCACATAGTGATCTGTGCACATTAATGAAAACTCGATGGTCGGGATATCGCGTAGCCCTCGGATACCTTTCTCTGTAAAGTCTCGCTGCAGCTCGTCCATTACCTCTACATTCTCCATAAATGTAGTGCATATTTGCGTATTCTTGCGGAGTGTAGGTCGCCATGGTAGCACACACAAAACACAAACTGTCCAAACACAGGCAAAGGTCGTCGTAAAGAGTTCGTTTCAAAGTCCAGAGCACAAAGAGTAATCGAGTCCAATAAACAAAGCTTTAAATCGTAGTACGTGATCAATGGTAACAATAAGAGAGAGGTGCGTAGTAACGGCAGGAGGCAGTGACGCGTACTGACCGTACTGTTATCCTAAATAGCACGATCCCAGATAGCGTCACTATCTATCTCACTCGCACCTCTAACCTTTTTCAACCTCACTCTTACCTGAATAATGGGGTACCATAAAGAAGAACCAGCAAATCGCAAAGATAGTTTCTGTCTTGCTCCCTCCTGTTGTAATAACGAATCACTATGGTGAGATGCATGCACATACCGTCCCTTACGGTCTAACCTGTTTTTTGAGAGGCCTGTTGTTATTTTTATGAGCATACAATAGTAATTCTTTAGAGGTTAGATTCAATTCGTCGTAAATTTTTCTTTCTAAGAATTCTGTAAGACATCGTAAAAATTGGGTTGTTGAGTAAAAATATTATCAAAAATTTTTTTTTTCAAATTAATGTGTAAGTATTATACCTTTTTAAAAAGAGGAATAAACGCGTCAAAATTTGACGTCACTTGCCATACTATTTTGGTACATTTTTTTTACACTACAGTCGGTCAAAGTTGCGAAATTCAATAGTTTTCCTTAACACCTTTAGTTAAAATAATATTTTATTTTAAAATGGTACAATAAGTACATTATTTTTACATTCTATTTAGACACAGCAATACCCTAGATTACAAAACCTCCAAGAAATATCGAAATTATCAGCATTAGCAGTCACAGCATTCAAAAGTATGTCACAGGGTGCTCATTTCCCCTTTTTTTTTGAAATCAGTATAATTCTGTAAGTACATGGGGTGGATTTTTTAAAATATTTTTCTGAGTACTGTTAGAACTTGGGGCATCGTGGGAATCCAGTTGGACGCCAGGTTCTTGGACACCCTGTATAGATAAAGGCGTTTCTATAACCGGAGAATACTATGCTTCTATCCTCGAGAGGTTGAAAGAAAGCATTAAAGAAAAAAGGAGGGGTAAATTGACCAAAGGTGACCTTCTTCTTCACGACAATGCGCCTGTTCACAAGAGCCGTGTTGCGTTGGTTGCTCTGCATAAGGTGAGCTTCGATATTTTAGACCATCCACCCTACAGCCCAGACCTGGCTCCCAGTGATTATTACCTCTTCCCAAAACTGAAAAATGAACTTCGTGGGAAGACATTTTCAACTGATGAAGAAGTGAAGGACGCGGTTTCAGCTTATTTTTCGGACAAAGACAAAGCATTTTTTTATGAAGGTATACATAAGCTAATTGAAAGATCTGAAAAATGTATAAGGGTAGCAGGTGAATATATTGAAAAAGAAAAATAATTTAGTATTTTCATTTTCACTTCTCGCCCTCCATTCCGCGAACTTAAAAACGCCCCCTCGTATGTAAAAATAAAGAAAGAAAGAAGATATGTTTATTGTTTTTAAAACGTTCAAAATATACTCACAATCTCATCCCAGCAGCAATATATGTAAAAAACTTGTCAAAGATGTAGGGAAATTAGAGGAGTTTTTGACAGATAGAGACTAAAACCCGGGTGCTCAACTGATTTGAAGTTGAGAACTGGTCCATCTCTGAATAGGGATGATGACAATTTTTTATTATTTTAAACTCTAAAAAATATTGTTTAATAATAGTGTAAACAATATTATAAAACGTGTAAAAGCTTAAAATATTGCTGATTGAAGTTATAAACGTTTTAAAATAACTGCTAGACAAAGACGGCACTATTACAGAAGTGACGTCACGACTATGAACTTCATACAAACACCATACATTGTACCGCGCATCGCCCTAATTCCATAGATTTTACAGGCTATTTCGATTACCTAATTTTACTATGCCTTCTTTGAAATTACATTATTTGTTCGAACATTTCTAATGTTCATCCTTATTGTTGCTGAAGACCAAATGAATGTGCTTACCGGTGTAAATTTTATTATTATTTATTTATTCTACTTTACCATTACTTAAGCTGATAACACAACATTTCTTTTAAAAATATATAAGATAATTTAATTTCGCGGGTTACATACCTACTATGCCAAAGTAGAGTTTGACAATTACTCCAACTTTAAATTGTCAATTCAGAAACCGAGTGTGAGATAGGAATGCGACCATTCTCAAAAATACGGGAATTACCACTAAGTCCACGTGCGCACGGACGTAAAAACAATCGCGGTGGGATTTTATCGCAACTCTCGGTGTCAATTGCAGCAATGAGGATCCCACAGAGTGCATCCCAGCGCGTCAAAAAACCACAATGTTGAATTTTCAACTCTCGGCGCTAAGCAGTGCGTTGAAAATCCAGTGCACGAAAAAAAAGACACCGCGGGAAAAGGGTCACCCGTGCGAACCTAAGCTTCAACTCACGTCAAAGTCCGCGTCATTGAAGCTGTAGACTGCGTTGTAGCCGAGCTGCCGGAAGCGCTTGCGTGCGATGAGCGTGCAGTGGAAGAACGACACGCAGTACAGCAGGCGCCGGTACTTGGGAGTCGCCTCGTCGAACCGTTCCTCGTTAATATTAGCGAAGAGACGGACCAGGTTGCCTTTTAGACCCTGTCGAAACTCAATTTGTTAGAAATAAAGAAAACTATTTTATTTGGGACACGCACAGTAAATACGAACAATAAAAAACGAACTAAATAATTAAAGCTAAAAAAAGATCTGCGAGAGGCCAGAAAGACATAATAAAGGTATAATGATATATAATATAACATACAGCATAATGTTGTGACATGAAAAGACGACTCGCGTGCTCGATGGGATTTCTCATCGGCAGCTTTTCAGGATCCTTTGGGGTTCATTTCCAACCGAAGGCGGAAAGAGCTTTAATAGCCAGTGTGCTATACTAGCCCTGGACCGAAACAGCTAAGATAGCAAAATTCATGAAAAGAGGCTTTTGCACAGCATGAGATTTATTTATTTATAACTTTTCGCACAAAAGGTACAAAGGCGGACTTAATGCCTTAGGCATTCTCTACCAGTCAACCAAGGGTGGTGAAGAGATTAGATGGCAGGTGCTTTAATTGAAAGGAAAGGAAAGCATTGATTTTGAGCGATGTTTAACAATGATAAAAAAAATAAACTATCAAAATAACGTACACAAATACATAAATAAGTCCAATACACATACATACTATTTACCATACTATATACTTACATAAATATATATATATATACAAATTTCAGGAAGAGAGATGTTGAGATGATTTGTTTCGAAAATAACTCTGCAATTTCCGCTTAAATGCGTACCGACTGGTAGCCGTCCTGATATCAAGAGGAAGCGCATTCCAAAGAAGAATGGACTGAATATGAAAGGAAGAATGAACAAAGTCAGAAGTATGAAAAGGACAGAGAAGAAGAAGATTGTTAGAAGAACGTAGATTCTTAGCGTGAGAAGAACATAGGTATTGGAAGTGAGACACGAGATAAGAAGGAGGAGTGGGAGAGTTGAGAAGGGAGAAAAGCGTGGTTAAAGCACGCAAACTTCTTCTTTGGCGAATGGACATCCATTTGAGCTCAAACCTATAGCTCGACACATGATCATATTTTCTGAGGTTGAATATGAACCGGATACCATAGTTAAGCAATCTGTCGAGCTTATCCAGCAAAACCGCATTCAAGTCAAAATAACACACGTCACCATAGTCGATCACCGGGAAAATCAAAGTCTGCACAAGCATGGTTTTCGTCTTAGCGGGCAAAAAATTCCTCAGACGATACAGGGATGGCAGAGTACCGTTGACCCTTTGACTAACACTAGAGACCTGACGTTGCCAGCTGAGTGTAGAGTCAAGATGCAAACCGAGATCTTTCACAGTAGGGGTAATGGGTATGACGGTACCATTGAATATAAGAGGAGGAAGAGAGCTAAGCGTCACCCTACCTATCATGCGTGAGCTTCCAATTACAATGGCCTGACACTTCGAGGGGTTTACAGACACCCCGAAACTATCAGACCACTTTTTGATAGCATCTAAGTCTCGGTTTACATCTGCTATAGCGTCTGACAAATCCTCAACCCGCTCAGCTGTATACAATTGAAGATCATCGGCATATAGATGATACGAACATCGAAGACAGTGAGTTATAAATGCACACAATGAGTGACATGAGATGTTGCAAGCTGACAGTAATAACTAATGTCCTACCTGTGGCGGCTACGTGGTCATCTTGGTGCACCTCTGGAGGACGCCAAGCGGGTACATGTCGTCAGGCATAGAGGGCAGCCAGAGTCTGAAGCGCGAGTGTAACATGTACCTGTGGCGGCTCTGTGGTCATCTTGATGCTCCTCTGCAGCACGCTGAGCGGGAACTTGTCGTCAGGCATAGAGGACAGCCAGAGTCTGAAGCGCGGGTGTATCTTCGGGTTGTCCAGGCCTCGCAGGGAGCCCAGCCACTCGCACGCAAGGTGGCAGTTGGCCAGGAACACCCAGCCGCCTTCCTTCATGCCATGGGATAGCATCCTGGGGCAAGGAATAGGGGCTAAGTCTATTAATTTAAAAACGTTGCAAAGGTGTCGCCATTATGAGTTTTTGACAAATTTTGTATGGGAAACCTGTCAAAAACCCACAACGGAGAGATCATTGAAACGTTTGTAAATTAGTAGCTGATCCCTTGTTATATTACTGCAACAGGTTTCAAAAAGCCCGACCCGACACTAATTTTAGCTTCATTAGGAAAAAGTAAATTTTATCAGGCTATGGTAACTTGCGAACCACATTAATCATTTACACAAATTACTAACTTTCACACGACCGACAAAGAAGCATAGTAACTATGCTTCTTTGTAAAAAAATAAATGGCCGAAAATCAAATCACAACTGTTGTGATTTGATTTTCGGCCATTTATTTTTTAAACTCGCGTCGACCACTTAAGGTGAATAAAGAATGAAAGTCGAATAAATGAAGTCGATAGTAAATTTGTTAATGAAATGAAATGATGTTTATTTCTGTCAGAAGATCTTACACAGACACTTTTAGTAAATAATTTAAAACCACTGCAGACCCACCGTACCCCTGGCCGTACCCCTAGACGGACAGAAAATGATAAACAGTTATCTCGCATATTAATGACTTATTCTTATTCATTAGTTAGGTAGGTACATAAATTGATGCGGCAATAATTCATGTCAAGTACTGCGCAATTGTAACTCTTTAGTTAAACCGTACATAATACATTTTTTTCAAGCGTTCATGACAGTTGACATTTACTCTCGACTAGAATCATAAAGATTTGTAAAAACATTTTTTTTTATTGATTTGAATTATTGTGGAAAAACCACAGAACAGATAAAAGAGGTTAGAAGGGCCTTGTGGGCGGGGCAGGCACGCCGCACTTATGAGCAAACGCTCAAAAGTCAACCGAAATTTGTTTCACGGGCTAACAGTCGCGCTCATATTGTGACAACGTACGACGCTCCGTGAAAAACAAAGAATTATGCCGTCTTGCGCTATTATAACGTGTCGGAAAAGAAGACGGTGTGTAGCGTAGCCCGGGAAGGGATTTCTTTTCACCGGTAAGTCCAAAAACCTTAAAATACAAGTGATATTTGTAATTATTACTATAGTATTATGTAGTTTGTAGATAAAAACGATACAATCGCAACAGTAGTTGCAAAATTATACATTGCTTGCAATGCATGGGTAGCATCTTGTACTAGATCAGTGATCGCGCAATGTATTGCGTTCACTGCGAACGTCGCGTACGCCTAGCCAAAGCTGAAATTCGGCGAAATCCATGCTTATCGATAGTGTTGTACCAAGTTGTAAATAATGTCGATATTAAGTATGTGTGTTTGATACAGCTGATTATTATCAGTAATATTATAATTAAAATAACTTTGTTTACTATCACCAATTATTGTTTATAGTGCGTTTTTAATTTAGTTTCTGAGTAGGTTTTCAATCTCCGGAATATTAACAAACATATGTTGACAGCAAAGATTTTGCGCAGCTTCGTCGGAACTGAATTATTTAGCAACATTAGTAATCATCAGGTTGGATTATATCCTACTGCAAACCATGTTACAGACCTAACTAAGGCTATTATTGGAAAATAATTATTAATTTAAGATTGCACTTTATTTTGAAAAAATCGAATTTAAAAGATAGCAAAGCGCATGTTACTTAATAAATTCGTATTATTTCAGGGACAATAATAAAATCAGCATTTAAATTGAGTTTAAATTATTGTTCAATTTTAAAATATTCTAGTATTTTTTAAGTGAGAACTTCTTTAGGCGCGTTGAGCACTTTTTTTGGTGAACAAAATCATGGAACTCGCGTCATCGTCACCGAACGCTTTCCATGAGCTATTATGTATACTATGTATATATGTGTACTTTTTGGGTGAACAAAAAGCGTGAAACTCGCGTCATTGTCACCGCACGCTTCCCATGAGCTATATGTATACTGTGTATATATATATATCTCCTTGCGTTATACATTATATATATATGCTGACATAAAACAGAGCTGAAATTAGCAAAAAACTAAAGAAAATTTGAATTTCGCGGCTATGTTAGATGTTCCCCTTAATTTGACAGTATTAAGGAAAAATTTAAATCTTCAGTAAAAGAGGTGAAAGACACAATTAAAGGACTAGAAATAGGGACCAATTAGTTCAACCAGGTTTCAGACTGGCTAAAGTATGTAGATTCATCCTTCATGGGGTACTGTTTAAAATGTTACAATAAAATACCTCCCCACATATTCCAACTGAATGAAACGAAATTTAAATCTTGTCTAAAACGCACACTATACAGCCAAGCATATTATAAGTTGGGGGATTATATCACTGACAAAAATGCTTGGCTCAGCGCTGGTCCTGCTCTACAAGAGCGCCTAAACGAATCGATTAGCATTCGAAAATATTGTGAGCTGATGAAGGTTGTACAATCTATCTTTGCATTGTATAAATTCAATCTCTTAGTATTGTATAATTGCATAGCACGTGTGAGCACTATGCACCTACTATAAAACTTACTGGGTTCGTCTTTCATTGACTTGAATGTGGCACAGGTAATTTCTTAGCTGCCACGGCTTATTTGAATTGCTGAATGGTTTTTATCTTTTTATTTCACTCACTTTTTTTCATCACTCGTGTGTGAACACTCATACGCACAGTACGCGCCACTCAAAATTAATAGATCGTCAACCTTTTCTCATTTAAGTTGAGTTCATATTGTGATATTTTATCTACTTTCGATAAATAGTACATACTTTGAAAATGCAAACGTGCGCAGCTTGTAATATGCAGTTCAACGATGGTGTCCAGTGTGGTAGTTGCAAAAAACACCTGGATTTTGGATGTGCAAACATCACTGAGACCGGATGGAGGAAGCTGGGTGCTAATAGGATGGCACAATGGAAATGCCCCACTTGCAGAACCTCATCACCAGTTGTGTCTACCCCTGAACCTGCGTCGCTGGATACCATACTGAGCGAGATCCGCGACATGAAACGACAGCTTCTTAACTTGCCGACCTTGGTGGATGACATGCGCGTGATCAAGAATGAGTTGGCTGAGCTTAAGTTGACATGTGAGGGCACTGGTGGAAGACTCGACGAGTTCGACACAAGACTCGTGGAAGTTGAAGCAAAGGTGTCCGAATTTGAAAAGCTTCAAGAGTCAGTAAATTGTTTACAGTCTGACATGGCGAGCATGAAGTATCTTCTTTCGACTTATGAGCAGAGGTCCAGGTTAAATAACGTTGAAATAAAGGGAGTTCCTGTTAAGAAGGAGGAGAACCTGTACACTATCATCGACGCTATTGGCTGTAAAATTCATTACAGCTGTCCCAAAGCCCAGGTGAACTATATTTCAAGGGTCCCTATCTTTGGTTCCAATGAAAAGCTAATCATAGTGAGTTTTTTAAACCGCTATGTAAAGGAAGACTTCATTGCGGCGGCGCGTGCCGAGAAGAACTTATCTGCTTGTGACATCGGGTTTCAAGGATCATCTCAGCGTGTTTACGTCAACGATCACCTAAGCGTCGAGTATAAAAAACTTTTATCCAAAGTTAAAGTCATTGCCAAGGATAAACATTATGAGTACGTATGGGTTAAGCATGGTAAAATTCATTTACTTAAAAATAACCATTCGAAAGTTTTTATCATAAGAAAGGAGTCAGATTTAAACAAGATTGTCTAAAATGCTTCTTAATACTTACCCGTATTTTCCTGTTTTGCTATTACAGTTTGCATCAATGGCTCCAATTATTTAATATCGTTTGTTTCACAATAACTTTTTACAAAATGTTTAACACCTCTGCCGCACTAATGACCTTGACACCTCTCTTTTGTCTAGCTACTGGTTTCTTTTGTGTTCGTTATCGCGCTGTTTACTTTAAAGCTTTGCCGCACTATAATATGTT
This sequence comes from Brachylomia viminalis, assembly GCA_937001585.2. Classification (NCBI taxonomy): domain Eukaryota; kingdom Metazoa; phylum Arthropoda; class Insecta; order Lepidoptera; family Noctuidae; genus Brachylomia; species Brachylomia viminalis. The sequence goes on along the minus strand of OW443302.2, from coordinate 25,180,020 downwards.
TTACTCTCTCGCACTTGCACGCGCCACGCACTATTGCTTGCTTTTTCGCACAGTTGCTTACTATTTAATATCGTATGATTCTTGCGCTCGCGCACATCTTTTTGACTTTTACCTACATTTTACTTATTTAATTATATTTTACCTCATTCTACAATATTATTTAATGAAATACTTTAATTTAATGAATTATACACTATTATTACTTTTGGTTTTTAATGGCTTCGAAAATGTATTTTATCAAAACGTTCGCGGGCTTAGAACTAAAAGTGATACTTTCTATCGTCAAATGGTACTAAACTCGTATGATATTATTGTTCTTACAGAGACGTGGTTGTTGGACGGAGTTTTAAATTCTGAATTCTTTGACGAACGGTACATCGTGTGGCGTCGTGATCGAGATTATGTTTTGACCGGGCAATCGCGTGGAGGGGGTGTGCTTATTGCTACACGTAGGGAACTTTCCGTTATATGCCAACCCACCTTCCATTCTACAGCGGAGGATTTATGGCTCAGCATACGACTGAAAAATTCTAATTCACGTAAATATATTACTTTACATATTTGTGTCGTTTATTTATGTCAGCAAAACTTAGGTCTTTCTTTTTCTTTGCAACTTCGCAATTACCTCGCAAAATTAAACCAAGTAGTTATAAGTAACTCTTCTGATACCTTTCTCATCATTGGTGACTTTAACATGAGCGGTATTAACTGGGCCCTATCGGACAATCTATCGCTCGTGCCAACGAACCCGAACAGTTCTGACGAAGTTTTACTTAGTGACGAATTATGTACCCTTGATTTTGGTCAGTACAATGGTGTTCTTAATGAGTATGGTAAAATTTTAGATTTGGTACTTTCGAACAAATTAGTTAATGTGGTTGAATGTTCAAGTCCGCTGGTTCCCATCGACGCCTACCATCCGGCACTACTAATTGGTATGGATTTCGTTGAGGCTCCTCTATTGGAGTGCGCGCCACGGATACAATATCTCTACGACAAAGGCGACTATGAGTCTATTAACCCTAGATAGCTAACGTTCCTAAACTTATATGATAAGCTAACCATTCGACTTTTTGACGACCATTTTTTAAACGTATTTTTTTATTAAAATCATATGATATTTTAATCAGGTTTAAATATTCATGGAAAATATGGGACATAAATTAAAGATAATTATTACAAAAATGAATATTTATTTAACTTTTAAGTACTAAATCACAAATCTTAAATGGCACATGTTTCTTTGAGATGAATAAGGGACTAAATCTTACAATGACTAAATTAGGAACTATTTTTTAGAAATTTCTTCTTTTTCTTTTGGTACACTAAAGCAAAAAGCTTAAAATTAACCGTAAGTATCAAATTACTTAGATTTTTTAGGCACAAGTTGGGCAAAAGTCGACTGTATGTTCGCCACAAATGGGAACTCTGCAACTATTGCAGATTCTTTGTCATGCGCCTTTTCTTATAGGAACACAAACTGCAGCTTTTCCATTTCCTTGTTGGGGCATTTTCAGGTATCAGAGGACTTCCAGAACCAGCTAGCTCAAGAATTTGACCTTGACCTTCAGCGCTTTCCTCATGATTCAAACCCAATACATCTCTTATTTTGTCTTTTATTCTTCTAGGCATTGTTGGTCTTTCAAGTCGACGTTTTAGCCATGGTTCAACGAGTTGTTCATGCAATTGTTTCATATAGCTTCTTCGTGACAGGGGTTTACCTCCAGACACCAAGACATTATGGCAATACAGGACGTAAGAGTTGATACTCGATATATTGAGCATGTCATAAAACATGCACATGGGCCACCGGTTGGTCTTACGATTACACGACATATTTGAACACATCACACAAATTTACACCGACCACGAAATGCCAGCAATTGCTCATCGAAGGCAACATGAGTTTCAGGAACGTAATTGTTTCGGCATTACATCATCAGTAAGTCCCATATTTTTCAGATTGGTGTGAGTGGATCAGACTGCAAGGTTCCTATTCTTATAGCTTTGTCATCAAATCTAAGGCATCTTATGAGGAAATCAAACCTTTCTCGACTCATACACGAGATGTATCGGGTTGCGCAGAAAGACGTGTTGAACAATTCATCACTTGTAAGATGGTTATCTTTCAACGCGGCTGCTAGTAATAAGACACCGAAGAGAGCGTTGAGTTCCTCTTTGCATGTTTCGTGTTGAGACTTTGAATAATGTAGTTGGAAGCAGGTGAAGAATTCTCACTGAGAGGAAGAGCATCGGAAGGTGACCTTCCTTGTTCCTCTTCAATATCTAAAGGTGGACTTACTTGTGTTTCTTCAATGTCCGAGGGTTCGTCGTGAAAGTCACTTTCCACGTCATTAGCGAACAAACCATCCTCATTTTCACTATCAGAAAAAAACATCATTTGTGTTGACATTATCTTCATCATCTAAGGCACGAACTACTTATGTCGTCATCTGTGATCAACCTTGCAGCCATTCTTCACTATAGACGATATAACTAAAGAAAAAACCAAAACAAAAATCAACACCAAGTATAGGTTTAAAAGTTACGCATAAGCTAACCATTCGTCAAAATGACGAGTAAGCAGTAGGTATCTCAAAAATAAAAGTACTTACCGGCTAAAAGCGACCACCATGCGACGTAGTCTAGCGATCACTAAGTTGGCTCGAATTAGCGAGTGTGTAGGTAAAACCATTAGAAAGGGAGAGGGAGATATTTATTAGATGCTCGTCATTTTGACGAACGTTAGCTATCTAGGGTTAACAAAGACATTTCCACGACTGATTGGGAATCCGAGTTTGCGACACGATCAATCGATGAGTCAGTTAACTTTTTTAATCAAGTTATTCTCAATTTACACGCTAAATTTATTCCACAAAAACTACACCGTCACAAAACGTATCCAACCTGGTACAATTCGGCATTAATAAAATCAATTAAAGAAAAATATAAATATTTCAAAAAATTTAAGACTTACGGCAATATAGCTGATGAGTCAACATTTAGACTTCTCCGTGAAAGGGTAAGGGTATTAGAATCACAATATTATGAAAACTACTTGAACTTAACTGAAAAATCTATTAAAGAAAACCCAAAATATTTTTGGACTTTTGTTAAAAAACGACACAACTCAAATGCAGTCCCGAGCACGTTAAACTATAATAGCGAAGCGTTGCGTACCGGAGAAACCATATGCGAAGCGTTTTCTGCGTACTTTCACTCTACATTTCTAGATACCAACCCGAGTCGGGGAAGTTCTTCACCCCCTCTTTTGACTGAATCTACCAGCCTATCTGATTTAAGTAGCATTGAAGTAAACGTTGAAGAGGTTTCTAACTTGCTTCGCAAGTTGGATACTTCGAAAGCGGCTGGCCCGGATAATATTTCTTCAAAATTTCTTGTTCGGTGTTCGACTTCGATTGCCCAACCTATCTCGCTTCTCTTCAGAAAATCCTTGGACACCTGTGTTGTACCTAAACTTTGGAAATCGGCTTTCATAACACCTATCCATAAGAAAGGAGTCAAAACTGACATTGTTAATTACAGGCCGATATCCAAGCTCTGTATTGTGGCAAAAATCTTTGAGAGGATAATCTACAACCAGGTGTATAGTGCTCTTAAAAACTCGTTTAGTTCCTTCCAACATGGTTTTCTGAAGGGAAGGTCTACCGTCACCAACTTAATTCTGCTCAATGATTTTATTACTGACGCCATGGATAACGGTAGGCAGGTTGATGTCGTTTATACAGACTACAGTAAGGCTTTTGATCGTATTGACCATGAGATCTTATTATCAAAGCTATATACTATGGGAATACGAGGTGATTTACTGCGATGGTTTTCTTCTTATCTGGAGAACAGGTCCCAAGCAGTAGTATTAAGCAATTACATGTCTAGTTGGGTGCCTATCCCCAGCGGAGTCCCCCAGGGTTCATTACTGGGCCCATTACTTTTCATTATATATATCGCACACCTAGATAAAGACTCATGCAACTCGAAATAATTCAAAAATTACTTATTATCATCACGGGATTCTGCGTTCAAAACTACATAATCTCTGAAGACACCAGTAGAAATAGTTCCAGAAATAAAATGAAGATGGCGATCTAATTTAGTATTGCTGACTCGCTTGGCCCACACCCTCCGCCAACAACACTAACGCATTTCCATTTGCGACATGTTAGCCGGAGAGGTGGGTGCTGCTGTTACAGGTAAAGACCGGATTATTTAGAGTTGGGCGTGTATTTGTGGTTATCCGTGTTTTAATACGTAAATTATTTTTTGTTACACTGGTCTTCGTGGTTGAACTGGCGATGAACTAAGGCGTATTCTTCAACTATTTTGAGTAAGTGTAGTATTTGTTTACAAATGTAAGTATTTTTTTTTTACTAACTGGAAATGGTTTATTATTGTTGAAATTATTTCATAATGTTTGAGTTAGTCGAGTATTGCTGGTTAAATGAAAATCGCCCTTATTATTGTAACTATAGCTGCTACGGTTTGCTTGAATGTTTGAATATTTTGTATTGTAGTTGTATTTGTCCCAATGGTTCAAAAAATATTATAAAGAAGCAGGTTTTGGGTGTTTTTTGGAGTTAGTTTAGTCTTCGTGGCTAAATCAATTTAATGATTTATTTCTCAGATTATGAAGGGTCATGGTCTACTATTGCTAGAAAAGGCTATGGCAGCTCGTTCAAATAAATCTGAGTGCAATCGTGTAGAGTCGGAGCCTCAAGAATGCACACCATCGCCTTTAACGAGCACCCCAGTAATAAAAATAGCCACAGCAAGTGAACCAGTAGGCAGTGATAACGAGCTGGAGCTTCACGAGAACACACCAAGTTCACAGACACCTTCAACGAGCCCCTCGATTTAGAGAGAAATTTTGCCAAATGAACCAGAGGGCACTGATATGGAGATAGAGCTGCAACAATACAAACCGACATCTTCAACAAACACTAAAGTAATTGAACAAATCTTAGCGAATCACGATGGAGGGTTAGGAGAAAACTCAAAATTGCCACAATCTGCGTTAGCCAGATCTCAGGTGACACCATCATACTTTATTTCACCTGTTAACAGCGAGGATAGCGATTTTGATGACTCAGATAAGGATTCGCATTACACTATACCTGCCAAGAAGGGAACTCACCGTCCACTCCTCCCCATTTCAACTTCTACTTCTTCTAGTTCGTCTAGTTCCAGCTCATCATCGGATAGTTCCAGCAGTTCATCATCAGATAGTTCTAGCAGCTCCAATAGCAGTAACAAAGAAACAGGTACCTGATAACTCTGTGCCCTCTGCAGTATCGGATACTAACCTTTCAGGCAACGATGATGTTGGAGCTTCCACATCTCAGCCGATCAATACACCACCTGCTGCAACTGACAACGCTCGAAAATGTAAGAAAAGAGTAAGAAACCCTGCAGCTTGGCCCAAAAATGTTAAGAAAGCTTTACAAAACACAGGTATGGCTTATGAAAGTTCAACCAAAAAGAAAGTAGCTGAAAGAGCGATCAAGCCTCCATGTAATGATAAATGCAAATTCAAATGCAAGTTTATAATAAATGACATTTTACGCACAAATTTTTTTGTCAATTTTCGGAAGTTAGGGGACCTTCAAAAGCTGAGAGAGTTTATTATACGACAAACTGAATGTATCAAGCCTAAATATTGATACTTTTTCTTTATTTCATTGTGACCTAAATAAAGATAATTTCTCTTTTAAGATATATGTTTTATTATGATAATCATACAGCTGAGTCATACAGAAAATAAATTAAATATAATATAGATACACAACTATTTTTAGTTAAAACTAGATAAATAAATACAGATGAATAGTACACTAATTCAAAAAAAGCCAGTAATATGAGCTTAATTTGATTTAGTAAGAAAATTTAATAATGATTTTGTCATGAAAACCAACCTAACTCAAAAAACTAAAATAATAAGGAATTACTGTGAGCTAAATGGAAAACCCTTGTCACAATAAATATCTACGTAAAATCATATACATAAGCCTTTAAGAATGTTTTTAATATACTAAATAGAAATGAAGTAAAACGTTTTTTTCGATTCCTGAAAAAAGTGATATTTTGAGTTGAGCTAGTCTTTATCTAGGTGTGCGATATAAACGACATCAACTCTTGCCTGATCTCATCCAAACTGTTGTGTTTTGCTGACGATATGAAGATCTATGCCAAAATATCATCACATGCGGACGTGATTGCACTTCAGGATGATTTACGTCGTCTGGAGGCATATTGTCGTGGGAGTAAGCTTGACCTCAACCCAGCTAAATGTTCGGTTCTAACATATTCTCGAAAACGCTCAATTATACCTTCATCGTATAGCTTGGGTGATCAATTACTACCTAAAATGAACTGCGTTCGAGATCTGGGGGTATATCACGATTCTAAGCTAACGTTTGAACGTCATATCGATGCCATAGTCGCTAAAGCATCTAAAGCACTAGGATTCATAATGCGGCTGTCCAAGAGCTTCAGTCAAGCAAAAACTTTAAAAATTCTTTACTGTACTTTCGTTAGAAGTCACTTGGAATACGCGTCTGAAATCTGGAATCCATGTTATCACAAGTACATTGATCGTATAGAGAGCATCCAGAAAAGGTTCATCAAGTATTTGTGTTACCATCAGAAAGTGCCCTACCGGTCTGAAGATTACCTCAGCCTCTGTAAGAAGTATCATATATTACCCTTAATTAATCGGCGAGCAATTTCAGATTGTATTTCGTTACTCAAAGTATTCAGTAATTCGATTAATAATTCTGATATCCTATCCAAATTTTATTTTAACGTTCCCGGAAGGTCTAAAAGATGGAACGTGCCATTGCGTGTTCCATTTACGTCTACAAATTACAGGCAGAATTCATTTATAGTGCGTGCAAGTAGAAGCTTTAATAACATGTGTAAGCAGCATGATTTTGATGTTTTCCTAACGAGTGTGTCCTCGGCTAGAAAGTGCTTGAGCCTTAGCTTTTTTAATTAGGATTTTGTTTTTTCAGTTTTTTTTTTTTTATTAGGTATTGAATTGTATGTAGTATGAATAGTGTGGACTTAGTTTAAGTTTGAATGTTATCCTGTATTTTATTTTTTTTCTTGTGGCTGTATTGTGTTATTTGTGTTGTTCTCTTTTATAATCTGTTTTTAGAAGTGAGGACTTTTAATTGGCTGTCAGTCTCACATACTGTTTTTTTTTTTTTAATCTGTTTATCTTAGCTGTAAGTCTTCCATAGATAATAAATAAATAAATAAAATTACGGACACTTTTAACGTGCACGTCTTTCTACATCGTTCTCACATGTATTATTTCAACATGAATGATGTAACCACTTTTTTGTAACAATATTTCGATTTAAAAGAGTGTCCATGGAGTTTCTTGCCCGTTCTTCTCCATAGGTACCTACTACGCTTTGGAATGGGCAACTAGCTTCATCTTTCTGACTGACCGAACCCTTGACAATTCAAAAGTGCCTGTAGTTGGTTTATTTGAAATAAATGCTTTGAGTTTGAATTATTTATATGTATTTAGGAAGTCCACACTAAATTGTCCCCCCCTTCCCGGAAATATAGAGAAAAATTGCTAACTTATAAATTACAGTAATTTTATCGATATAAGTAATCGACCTTTTGGTCGCCGTAACATGCGTGAGAAATAAATTACCTTTTGCGCGTGAGTGAGTGTATGTCAAACGCAGTGTTTGTATTAGTGTGACAACCAATAGCAAACTCACTATCTAAGTGCGTGTGGTATTGGTCTCTTGCTTGTAGTGGAGTTAAGGAGTGGGACGCAAGCGGCGACACGCGTTCTAATACAAATCAGGAACTATTTCCCTTCTAACCTGTTTTATCTGTTCTGTGGGAAAAACCTTTAATGGAATATACTGAAATAAATTTAATCCAAATAAATGGCGGAACCGCCCTGCTTTGTGGCAAATACCGCTATCATCGTCACAAAACTTATACAAACGGCTCCATGTTATGGCGGTGTTCATCTTACAGTAAGAGTAAATGTTGTGGCACTGTGACGATTGGAATGGTAGTTTTTGATTCATTTTTTTATTTTGTTTAGTCTTTATCATTTTGTTACAATATTATTATCTAATAAAAATACTGATATATATTTTTTTAGGATAATAAGTTAATTAAAAATACAGATCATAGCTGTTTAGTAGATCCATCTGCTAACGAATTGCTAAAGGAAAAGTGCAAATTGCGAGAAATAGTGGTTTCATCTGATGCACCAATCGAACAATTATATGACAGGAAAAAGAGCGATTTCAAAGACATGGGGATGAATTTTGCTATAGGGAAAAAATATCCTCGGTATGAAAGCGTGAAGCACTTTCTTCAGAATGCTAAAAACAAATCTGCACAAGTGTGTAAAAGTGTATCCCACGATTTAAGAGAAATTGAAGTTCCAGTTCAATATCATAATTTCGTTTTGGCAGATTATTACTGTGACGAGTCAGACAAGCAATACCGTATCATAGTCTTTTGCTCTAAGGAATCGCGTCAGGTAATTCCAAATATTGTGGAATATTTTGTTGACGGTACTTTTTATAGTTGCCCAAAACCATTTTCACAATTATATAATATTCATGGTGACACGGGAAGTTGTGTTGAAACTACTAAAGCGAAGCCCTTAATATTCGCACTTATGTCGGACAGAACAGAAAAAAGTTATATTATTTTGTTTAACATGATAAAGTCTCAAATACCCTAGTGGAACCCTCGTAAAGTTCACATAGACTACGAAAGAGCAGCAATGAACGCCATTTTGAAAGTATTCCCAAATATCACATTGCGAGGGTGCTATTACCATTGGACTCGTAACATGTGGAAAAAAGGAAAGTCTTTTGGATGTACGAAAAATAAACCAGGACGAAGAATAGTTGCCCTGGCAAGTCCTTTGCCACTTCTTCCTGACTGCGAGATTCAACATGGCTTTGATTATGTGAAATCTGAGATAGTACAAATGGAAAGATTTATACAGTACTTAGAACAATATTGGTTTAAAACGCATTCATTTAATGTAATAAGCGTATTTGGTGAACGCCCTAAAACGACCAACATTTTAGAAACGTTTCACTCCAAAATTAATAAACGTGTCAACAAGAATACTGTTACATTGATGCGATTACATATTATTAGAAATCAAAAGCGGATTAGATTTTTAAAAAACAAAATGTACTTGACCTAAAATTATCAGAATTTACAAAACAGATACAATCAAGAAAATGACACAAAAGAATTACTCAAATGCAGTATGAAGACAAATTAAAAACTCACGACCTCCTCGTACGACGGATGACAGCAGAATGGGGCCGCGCGCCCCTTCTACATCGCTTTTATACCGTCATCCGCCGTAACCCTACCCTCAACCTAAATAATAGCCAACACGGCCTCTCCTGACATCCTGACGTCCACGGCAGGCTTGGTCGACTGATCCAGTTACGGCTTAGTCAATTTCAGGCATATCCAGGCCTCGTGCTGGTTCTTCTCTCAGGTCATCAGGTCTAGTAGAAGGTCCTGGTGCTGGCTCGTGTAGTTCAGGCTGATTTAGCGTTGGCGAAGACTCCAATTGATCCTGGTTTGGGTCTACACTTTCATCATCATCATTCGCTGAAATCATATCGCAATATTACAATTTAAAGCGTAGTAAGTTTGTTACTCATCATGTGTCATTTCTAAATTAGTTATGTAGGTTAGAGTTAGTCTTGGTTATACTGTTGCGGAAATGCCTGTGTTCTAGAGTAAAACTTGAAATATTTCGCTTAATAAAACAAAATAAACTATCCCATGGGTTTAACTTAAGGTCTCTAGAACACTACACATTCAGCCAACCACACCATAAAACATAACAACATGCTTAATAAAGAACACTGTGAGCTCACACTGCACAGCAACTGATCGGTTTGCAAAGCCGACCAGCTTCAGAGGTCGCGGGTACACCCCTCTGAGTGTACCACACAGACAGACAAGGATCCAACAGCATCATTCATCAGAATAGATGCAACACTTCCGGATCAGAGAGATCATACAGATCTGAGACTCACCATCAAAGAAGGCAGAGCATGATTTGGGAGTCTATTCACCTCCCCAGGGAACCATAAACTGAGCAGCAGTATATGTGGTCTTTCCGTATGATCCAGCCAACAGCCTCAGCTCATAGCGGCCGTGAGGAAAAACACGCACCACTCGATAGGGGCCGCGCATTCCATGGTCAAGCTTGCCCGTGGACTGAGCATACTTGATGACGAACACATGGTCGCCTTCCTGAAACACGCGAGCGGGGCGTCTGTCCCGGTTAACATAGGTGTCCATTGCTGCCTGGTTTCTAGTTAGCCGTTCGGCCGTCCTCTGCCTAACCATTTCCCTTCTTGCCTCATGACTACTTGTAGCAGGCTCCTGGGCGACATCTCGCACCAGAGCGCGAATCGCTGGCGTAGTGTTTTCATGGCCCACCAACAGTATTAAAGGCGACGTTTGTGTAGTCTTATGCTGTGTTATATTAAGAATTAGTTGCAGACGCCATAATTCCTCAGCCCATTCATGTTTTCTGTGATTTGCCTCAATTCGTAACATGTTTAAGACTGTTCGAGCGTACCGTTCTACTTGCCCGTTAGCGTGATGCATCTCAGCGGTAATGTGATGTAGCTCAATTCCGAGGACTTGCATCCACGACTTGAATCCAGACGAGTCGAACATGCGGCCTCTATCTGTCACTATTAATTTCGGTGTTCCAAATAAGGATATAACAGTCTTACAGACCTGCTTCAGTTCGTCCAAGTCTTGGCGACGGATAGGAGTAAAGAGACGGAACTTGGTGAAGGCGTCAACGACCAGCATCACATGCTTAAATCCTTTCGATTCAGGCAAAGGGCCCAACATGTCGAAGTGTAGGGTGTCAAAAGGGACGTCAGGTTTAGGCCAGGAGGAAATAGGTTGAAGAGGAGCTCTAGGAACACGTTTATGAGCAACACAAGGTATACAATGACGTATGTATTTTTTTTACAAAAGCCCTAAGGCCAGGAAACCTAAAATGTCTAAGTATAAGCTCTAACGTTTTATCAGCGCCAATATGGCTGTGTTCATCGTGAAACACCCTAAGGAGGCTTAAGCGTTGGCCCTTTGGTAAATAGCAAAGGAGCCTCGGCTCTTCCCCTACCTGACTGTACCGGTAATACAGAACATCATTTTGTACTCGATAACGTGATGGGTCTAACTCTCCCCGTCCCACAGCCTCGATCATGTTACGGGTCTCTTCATCACCAGATTGCGCCATTTGAGCCCAATTACGCGGCCTTTCAATGTTATTAACCGAACTACTGGGGTTGCGGCTCAAATAGTCCGCGTGCGGCAACATGGCACCTTTTCTGTATGAGATGGTAAAATCAAAATCTTGCAAGTAAATCCACCATCTTATTTATTTATTTAACCATTTATGTACACACTTATATAAACAGACAAGAAGAAAATAACAGAAAAATAGGTACAAAGGTCATCTTGCCACACGCGGTAACAAATCTTTTTTACTCTGAGTAGCTTTCAGTGCGTTACAGTCTGTAACTACCGTGAAACGTGAACCAACTAAGTAGTGCCGAAAATGCCGCAGCGCTTTTACTACAGCCAGGGTCTCGAGCTCGTATGAATGATAATTTGGCTCAGCACCCGTAGTCACCTGGCTGTAATAAGCAACCACGCGCTTAATGTTGCCTTGATGGACTTGCAACAAAACCGCACCGTACCTACCCCATTCTGCTGGCATCGGTATGTTCCTCCGTGGGTAAACTCGGGTCAAATATAGCCAAAACAGGTGCAGTGGTCTGATTAGTGATTATCTCCTGCCTGACACGCTCTTGATCTGATCCCCAACTAAACTGAACGTCCTTGCGAGTTAGACGTGCTATACATGCTGTCTTAGTCGAGTAGTTTGGGATGTACCTATCTACGAAAATACCCTGCTAACCCAAGAAATTGGCCCACCTGCTTGACATTTTGCATCATCACTGCTGAGTTGAATGCGCATACATCCGGTATTGACAGTTGATGTAGCGGTACCCGAGATCATGTGTTCCGAATAATCTTCTAAGATAGCTTTTAACTTAGACAAATGATCACCAGATAAAGGAGTGTCAATAACGGGCTGCACATTCAACGCCGCAGTCGACACAGCCAATGGATTTGAATCGCGAATAATGCGTTGAGTTTGAGTATTCTTAGTTCGTATGTAAACAACACCATCCCTATTAAGCACATCTGTTCCGATAATAACAGGGGCATTCATACATTCGCTCGGAACTACTAACAAATCCACCTGCAGTGAGATACCTTCCAATTCGATTGTAAGTGTCACATGTGAATCGATTTGAGTAACTGACTCACCTACCCCCTTTATTTGACAGTTAACAGTCTTCTTGGCACAAGAGAAATATGTCACAATCAAAGACGATATCAATGATACGCCAATGGCGTCACTGTCGATTAAAATGTCTACTGGAATGCCCTGAATGACACCTACGACAATATCACTATGCTTTTGCAAAGGGGCCGAGCAGAAGTTAACTTTTTTATTATTACGTTGCTCATCAACACGTCGTTTGGCAAAACATGATTTTATGTCATGACCCGGCTTTTTGCAATAAGCGCACGTGATTTCACTTGAAACTGGCCTACTTTCAGAGGAAGTTGGTTTCGATCCTGAATCGGTATTGGCACTAGACTTATGTCGTTTTGGGCACGAAATTTGCCTGTGTCCAGACTCACCACAACTATAACACTTGGTTAGAACTTTCTTAAAACCCTGGGATTTGTTCTTGTCCCTATTGGCAGTAAAATGGTGATTTGTGCGTTTACTTGTATCTACAGCTGTAGTTTTGATAGGTTTCACAAAAGTAGACAGATAATTGACCAAATCAACGGGTTTTAAGTTAGCATTCGTCGCTGTTGCCTTCACTTGAGGATCGGTTATTCCTCTCAACACAATCTCTGTGATTAGATCATCGCTAAGACCTTTTACGACACGCAACCGCAATAGCGACTTTCGTGCATACTCGGCATACGTACGGTACTGATCCGAGTTAGTCGACATTACCTCAAACAAAATACCCGCCGTATCTATTCTTTTAATGCACAAAGGTTTAAAATCAATTTTAAAGTTGGTCCACGTTCTATCATTTGATACCCACTCATTGAGCCATGATTTAGCGTCACCTTTTAGACAGTTACCTATGCGTGAAATACATTCGTGGTCGCTCCATTATTTTATTGGCAAGTTTAGCCCTATCGACTTCACTAAACCATGTACCTATCAACATCATGAATACTGGGGTCAAAACTAGAGACGTAATAATGACTAGTAACTACAGATTTTAACGAATGTATCGCTTCAACAATTTGTTCCGTGCCTGGTCCAGCGGCAGGCTCAATTGATACTGGGGCATGCGAACGCCTCTCTAGCGCCTCCAAACGTAAGAGCACAGTATTCAAAGAGTCACAATTTCTCTGCAATGGCGGCAAGGAAGGCATACGCACAGACCGTGAATATCTCTCTCTGCGGTTAACATTAGTAGTACGATCTGGCGAGTACCTATCACGACGACATCCTTGATCACGAGAACAGTAATCTCGTCCCCGCGAAGCCGATCGACGACTGCGCATACGCTTAGCATGCGGCGAACGGCTGCGCGAGTAGCTACATGAGCGTCGGCCTCGGGAATGCCGATCCGAAGAACGTCGGTTACGCGAGCGTTGATAACGCGGTGTGAAACTACGCGAGTGACTGCGCAAGCGCCGAGGTTCAGGCGATCGATCCCGCGAACAGCTATGCGAGTGTTTACGGCCGCGTGAACGTTTATTCGAAGAACGATTATTACGCTGGCACCTGCTACGCGACCCAGGCGAGCGTTGATTACGAGAACGTGAACGTCCCGGCTTATCCGTGTTTCAAACTCAGTTATAAACAACAAAACAAAACGTCGACACCAACTTAGTTAACGTTAGTGACTATAAAGTTATAAGGAAGGTAGGTAAGTAAAGAAAAAACCTAGATGACCTAGACCTAGATGTTCAAAACCTAGTTAAAAACACCAAAACAAAACGTCAACACAAACAGAGTTAATGTAAGTGATAGTTAACAAATGTAAACAAAAAAAATACCCTCATAAAAAATAATATTCGTAGCTTTCAAATTAACGAAGATTTTTTTTTTTTCAAGAAATGGACGAGAATATACAAGATGAAAGTGGGAGTGTTTTCTTTATCCCACTTCTGATATTAGAAATCAAAAGCGGATTAGATTTTTAAAAAACAAAATGTACTTGACCTAAAATTATCAGAATTTACAAAACAGATACAATCAAGAAAATGACACAAAAGAATTACTCAAATGCAGTATGAAGACAAATTAAAAACTCACGACCTCCTCGTACGACGGATGACAGCAGAATGGGGCCGCGCGCCCCTTCTACATCGCTTTTATACCGTCATCCGCCGTAACCCTACCCTCAACCTAAATAATAGCCAACAATATTATTATTGCGATGCGATTATTTGGTATTGGTACACTTTATTTGGTATACTTTGGTAATTTGTTATCAACCAAAAAGGAGAAGAAAGGATCAAATCATCAATGATGACTTCATCAGAGACGTACAGTTACAATTATTATAAATAAAGAAATTTAAATTGGTCACGCATTAGAAAAATTGCGTACATAGAGATACAGTCTCTGTGATCAGTATCACATACCGTTGTACCTGCAAAACATCACAATTAAAAGGTTATGTGACATTTGGTGTTAGTACCTAGTTCTAACGTATTCTTCTTGGGCTTTTTTAAATGTATACCATCTGATACTGTTTAAACATCATCAAGTATTTCATTAGGTATAAAGTTTTGCTCCCTCATACATAACGTATATTTTTCCTACCATATTTAATTCTAGGTTTTCTTAATTCAATTTTGTCTCGTCGTCTTGCGTTAAATGTGTAAGTTTTCTTTTACGAATGTGTGTAACGCGTTATTATGTTGTGTTTTAGATTTCATGTTTTAAGTTTATAGAGTTAGTTAATTTTAAGTATTTAGATTAAAAGCATATTGTTTTTAAGTTTTGTTCTGTAATAAATTATGAATGAAATGATTAAATAAAATTGTTGCTGTCAGAAGTGGTTTTAACTAGTGTTACAACACTATTACCTGGTGGTATCGTTTAACTTTAAAAAAACCCACCGTACCACCAGGGGTACGGCCAGGGGTACGGTGGGTCTGCAGTGATTTTAAAACTATAGATGACGCCGCGATTTCCTAGCTAACCAGAGGTCATGGTCTTCTTGGAGATCAAACATTATATTATTAAGATATCATGTGCCTCTAGCCATGCAGGTGCATGTTTGGAAGGGCCTTTTGAAGAAAAATCCATTGCAGGTTTGAGTTGACCTGTCCCGACCGACGGCATGCATGCTAATAAACCAAGTTTCCCGACTGTTCACAGCACAAGTGTAGTACGTACTTGGCGGCCGTAGGCGCCTGGCCCTGGCCGAGGCTGAGCGACTGGAAGCGGTCGAACATCTTCACGTCCTGCGCCAGCTGGATCAGCGCCGCGGTCGGGTCCACGCCGGGAGACAGCACGAAGAGAAGGGACGTCTTCCATGTCGACTCTTCCCATGCAGCCTAGGGTGCAAACTCAAACATAGTTTTTCTTAATAAATCTTTATTTAAAAAAAAATAAAAAACCCGACTGCAACTAAAAAGTTCAAAACCCGTTCACTTTTCAAGCAGTCTGATACAATGTTGGCAATTATTTTATTTTAATCACAGATGCCACGTCTCTTTTAAAGACATTCTCATTGACGTCTAAAATCCGCCATTGTGAATTTATTAAAACAAAACCTAACCTATAACCATCGTGTATTAAAATCCATCCAGCCGGATTTTTGAAATTCGTATGCTTCAAGGTTAAATTCAAATCCATCCAGCCGATAGGAAGCTTCGAAGGTATTAAGAATCCCTCGCATACAAAGATAACAAATATGGCGTACCACAAGGGAGCGTGTTAGGCCCCTTGCTATTCTTACTGTATATAAATGACTTACCAGATTCAATAAATTATGATAGTGTCCTATTCGCTGATGATATTTCCGTTATAGTGCCTAATAATAACACTAACAATTCAACCCATGAAAATAAAATACACGAAGCTATACAATCCGTAATAAAATGGCTTGAATCTAATAACCTATGTGTAAATATATCTAAAACAAAATTCATTAAATTTCATACGTACAAAAGCAAACTCTCCGACAGTATTAACATTAAAATAAATGACAAAAACATAGAAGAAACAGAAAGTATTAAATTCTTAGGTATAAGTCTAGATAAATTTTGTAATTGGAAACTCCACATTAACAACGTATGCAGTAAACTAAATAGATTTGTGTATGCATTAAGGAAACTTCGTATTGTATCAGACGAAAAAACCGCCCGCATAGCATATAGTGGGTATGTTGAATCACTATTAAGATACGGACTAATAATATGGGGCAATTCAACAGACAATGATAAGACTTTTATTGTACAAAAGAAATGTGTAAGAGCTATATTCTGTGTCGGTCCACTTGAATCTTGTAGGCTTTTATTCAAAAAACTGAAACTATTGACCTTGACCGGCATGTATTTGTTTGAGGTATCGGTGTTTGTGAGGAAACATAATGAATTCTTTAGATTCAAAGGTGACAATTACACCAAACAGAGACCAAGAGATGCAACAAAGATTTTAGTTCCTTTTTGTAATACAACTTTAAGTAAAAAAAATGTTTATCATATGTGCATTACAATATTTAACAAATTACCAAAGACCATAAGGGAACTGCCATTTAAATATTTTAAAATTAAACTGCGTAGATGGTTGATAGAAAATTGTTTTTATAGTTTACAAGAATTTCTGCAACATAAAGAAAAAAAAAATATTCTAAGTTTCCTATAGTTTTGTGGCATGTGTTTATTCTAATAAATAATTTATGTTATCTAAAGACAACATGTTATTTTTAATAGGTTTTAAGTTTTGTTGTGTTTTTATATATTATTGTAACTTAAATTTATCTTGATTTAGAAATTGTATTAGAACATAGGTGTATATTTTGTATATCTTATTAAAATAAGTACCCTACCTATGTACCTATTCATGTAACACTAATTTGCATGCCCTAAACAGGCAAAATATGGACTGTACATTAACCACCAACTTTTACAACTGGTAACACCTATATTTTCTGCAAATAAATTATTCTTATTCTTATTCTTATACATATACGCATGAAAAACATAACCCAGTCTTTGGTGTCGCGCAGTCGGGTAAAAAGAGAGATCAAATGATTAAATTATATTATTTTAAGCAAACATATAACTAATTCATACAACATTTTGGATTCCTCCGGTTGTGGCTAGGCCATATCATTTAATCTACTCAATTCGCGGAAATAATATAATTATAAATTGTAACATCGATTACCTGAACTTACAATTCATACAACCATAATTATAGATCAAACAATTAAAAAAAAACAGCTGCCATTGTTGCTTACATCGTTGGCAAAAGAATGGTTTCGGATTAGTTGTTTTAAAAAAAAAATTGCAAAATAAAGTAGGAAAGAGACCTATTAAGTTTGTAATGCCGAGAAGGAAACTTCGTTACTGAGAATTGAACCTCCAATCGTATCTGAGGACCACGGAGGGGTCTTGGTATGTAGATGGTCACCCATCCACGGACCAACCGCGGCAAGCGTACCTTAACCAGATCGATCGACCCGTGCGGCTGTTATTACTCAGCTCCAAGACTCCAAGCTAAGCGAATTCTAATGTTATTTAACTGTTCTTGTGTAGCGGCGCAAGTCGTTGTACTTATTATAAAATATTTTTGTAAAAATATAAAAAGCTGTTATGCAGCTATGTCGGATTTGAACTTGCGTGTCTTTTGCTGGGGTACCTAGTCCATGAAGCGGTGTGTAATACAATGATTTAAATCGCTAGATTTGCCCTACCGCGGTGTACTACAGCACGAACGAACAGAACGTTACCCTAATATCCAGCACAGGCGGCTCCACATAGCGCGGGCCCAGCACGTTGACTATGAACGTGGTGACGCAGGGCGACACGCGGTCCACTCGCAGGGAGCGCACGAAGAGGATCTTTTGGAAGTCGCTGCACACGTCGTTCCAGTCACCTGGCGATTACGAGTCAATATCACCATCATCTGCTCGCTTGTTCGCAACTTTGTTGGGTTCGGCCGCCAGTCTAACCGGATGCGTTTATAGTTTATTGCAAATATCTACTTTATGTTATATTCTTATTGATTTTTGTATTTTCATATTATGTTTTCTTAGTTAAATGTGGGTGACCCATCGGGGAATACAAGGGGCTAAGTCTACTAATTTACAAAGATTGCAAAGGTCTCGCCGCTGAGTTTTTGACAGATTTTGTACGGCAAATCTGTCAAAAACTCATAATGGCTATTGTAAGCTTGACCGTTTGGCGCCTAAATGACATTGACAGAGGGTGATTGTTAGTAAACATCTGTGTGACTTTACCTATCACTCAATGATATTGCAAAAAGATGGCGGCGTTAGTTACGATTTTTTGCCACGCGCCAAAAGACTCATGTACAGTTGTAAATGTTGTAACGTTACATTTTCCCGGGAGGGGGAAAATGTAAGGTCAAGGAGGGAACTGTCACCAGAACTAGAGGAGTCCCGGCTTAAAAGGAAAAGTAAAAAAGAAGAAATGGTAAAATAATATAATTGAGGTAGAATATAAAGTCAGGGAAACCGGGTATAAGTTGAAGGTCCAAGCGTTTCTTCTAGAGAGGCTCGCAGGTTGTAAAAGGAGGGTCCTTGAGTCAGACCATGTCACCGGCCTCGGCGGGGCAGGTCGTGGTAGAGGAGGCAGACAGAGGGCTGAGATCTACCAGCCGTCGGAGTCACTAGTTTATCGTAGACCACGACGTAATCTTCTTGCGTCAGTATCCAGAACTGACGCCAAGGGTAGCCATCGCCGGTCTAGCGTTTTTCCAACATAGTCCGGTGTAGAAGGACGCGTAGATTTGTTTGTTCAAGCACAGCCCACACTATCAGAGGGCATAGCCCTCCCACCGAGCGCTATATAAACTTCAGGACCTCCTGCCAAGGCGAGCACCAAGAGTAATCTGGTCTGACCGTCCCGGCTCCCTTCCTTTTCGGATCGGTTGACAAGTAAAATTTTTAATGATGATTCTAGAACATAAAAGAAGAATAATAGTTTATAATAAGGTCTTATACCTATACAACCTTACCTACTGGCAGCTCTAACAATACATTAAAAATAAAACCTAGGCTTGTCATTATCTGACATTACAAAAGGTAAATAAACATTGGGAGAGCATGAGAAAATCTAAATAACTTAAAATATAGAGGCCTAGGAATGGTTAAACTACAGTCAATGGCCATGCAGATAATTGGAGAGTACGTATAATATAAGATCTAATAGCCAAAACGTAAGTAAAAAATACAAACATTACAATGTGTAGACGTGGACCCTGACGTAATGTAATGTTCTCATCTCACCGATGAGCGGCTGCAACTCGGGCTCAAGGTGCAGGTACCACTCCTTCCACTCCTTGCTGAGGGTCTCGAACGCGTCCACCAACCCGTGGAAGCCGGGCAGCTTATCCAACTCCGTGATATTGTCCCAGCACTCGTCTGGCATCCAGTCTAGAATCACAGATAGATACAGAGGGCCGGACTTGGCTTGAGTTTAGTTTGGTAGAGCAGGATATGGGGATTAAAAAGGGCCAAATCTGATAGGGCTTGGGTCCCCGATTATAACGCTACCACTCTTTTTACGAGGTAATGCATATTTTTCGAGAAATTTATAAAATAAGTTTCTAACCTCAAATCCGATAAAAGGTAGATTGGAACGTTAAAATGGGTCATTGACAACCAAAGCTGTCACAATATATTGCCTTGTGGTGTAAAATATCGCGCTACATCGGTAAAACGAAACGTAAAAAAAGACGCCATTTGTGTCTGTGTCACTGTCATTCGTTTCGGTCATTCATTCCGTTTCTTCTCGAGTTTATTATTAAATACTAATAATACTTTGAGTTATTACTGTTACGAGGATAACTTAAGATGCGAGAGCGAGCGAAGCGAGCTCAAGACATGGGGGCACCCCGACTCGGATAGATTTAGGTTAGAAGGAGGTGGCGGGGTCGTAGTGAGCGAGCGAAGCGAGCGAACACAGACCCCGCCACCTCCTTCGAGGTTATTTTTTTTTAAACCACCCAGAAGTAGGAGCCCCGCGTAGCGGGGCTCCGTCGACTATGCCTTTTAAGCAATTTTGGAGTGTTTTGAGGTTAGGTTACAAAAGATCGTTTTTCTCGGAAACGGTGAGTTACCTCTTCATGGGAGTGGTGCCAGGGGGAGGGGGGGTCACTACCCCCCCCCCCCCAACTACCAGCCCCCCCCTCCTGCTCTACTATTCTAAACTTATACCCCGGACTTAGAGACCCAGGGCCTCAAGACATTTGGCAATTGAGCACCCCGCATCCCGAAGCCTTTTAGAAAATCTAGCATATAAAATGCACTAGTAAAGAAAATATAAATTTTATCCGACTTTAATTACTTTATATAAACATCACAAATAATGAAGTCTATTTTATGTACTATGGGCAAAAGATATGCATACTCAGATTCATCATCTGCCTAGCCTTTTCCCAACTAGGTATGTTGGGGTCGGCTTCCAGTCTAACCGGATGCAGCTGAATACCAGTATTTTACATGGAGCGACTGCCTATCTGACCTCCACAACCCAGTTACTGGGTAATACAATACCCCTTGGTAAGACTGGTTGTCAGACTTTCGGGCTTCTGACGACCCGTAACGACTGTCAAAGATCCACGAATGACAGCCGGGACCAACGGCTTAACGTGCTTTCCGAGGCACGGAGCAGTGGTGATGAAATAATTTACACAAAGTAAAGCGCCTGTCGGGGTTCGAACCTACGGCCTACAACTCGTAAGTCGCGGCCGTTACCACTGGGCCACCACTGCTCCATATATGCATACTCAGATTAAAGAAAATATTTCTGCGGAAGCGCAGCTAGTGACGGGTGCGTATCATTTAATATTAGGGGTTAAAGTATGAGATTGCCGATTTGTACTGAAAATTGAAATCCGTTTTTTTTTAATTTAACATATTTATTTAATCAAAATACTTAATTACCATTATTATCTATACATTGCTGCCATCTAATAGGAAGGTCATTTATGCCTTTGCGATAGAACTCTCGTGATCTAGATTCGACAAACTGTGTGAAAGCATTTTTTACTGCCTCCTGAGAAGAAAACTTTTTATCACGTAGAAAATTGTCCAAATCACGAAAAAAATGGTAGTCCGTTGGAGCAAGGTCTGGCGAATACGGAGGGTGACGAATGGTTTCTAATTGCAGTTCCCGTAGAGTTAAAACGGTTTCTCGTGCTATATGAGGTCTCGCGTTATCATGGAGCAATAATGGTGAAGATCGATTCATAAGTTGGGGCAGTTTCACTGCTAGTTTTGCTATCATTGTTCGGAGTTCGGCACAGTAGACATCTGCCGTTATTGCTTGACCAGATTGGAGAAAGCTATAGTGAATAACACCATGCTGAGACTACCAAACAGTTACCATTACGTTTTTATTGGTTTTGCAATTGGCAATTTGTGACTTTTTGAGTACTCCAAAGATGGTTGGTCCTATAGAAGTTTTTGATCAGTATTAGAAACAGGATCGATTGGCATCAAAAATGTTTTTGTGTAAAATGGCTATTTTCTGGCTAACTGTATTTTTTTTTTGAAAATCTGAGAATGGGGATCAAAATTCCATAAAAAGTTATGGATAGTCTCCTAAGACCATTTTCGCGTAGCTGCAACAGATAAGGTACTTCCCCTTACTGCCCCGCTGAAAGTTTCCACCCTGTATATGAAAATTAGGTCAACTAAACGTTCTAAAAAAAGAGCATTATACAAATTGAAAATTATATGAAATTAACGTTATACTAAATGTTAGTAGAGCAAAAGAAGTTTATATGAAATGTAACATTAGATTACATGAAGTTAGGTTATTTGTTTTTATAGCTTATGAAAATTAAATCATGTGAACGTTATTTCAAGTTATAATATAAATTTTAGGTAGTTCTGGAACCGAAAGCCATATACTCGATCATCGAACTGGAAACGATTGGGACTATTATTTTCAATAAGTTACAATAAAACAAAATCACGAAAAATCTAATTTATTGTTTTTTTTGTGTACTAATGAGAACTCGTAGTAACGCTTCCTTGCGATCAATGCATATGTGTGTAAAACGTATCGACGAACTGCAACACTTGCGAACGGTACCCATTGAAAAATTCATTCATCGATCAGACAGCATGATCCGTAAGCCACGCCCCCGGCCCCTTACAGTCTAGCCGACCGCCCGCGCCCCCGCCATTCTTAATTTCTTATTCCTTTCTTGTATTGTCTCGCGTTTCGTTGTATTAGGTCACGCACGCGCAACCTAATTACGCGCCAAAAATTGGAGTTTTGGGCAATGGTGGATTTTTATGTGACATGGCGAACCATAACTTGGAAGAGGCCAGACGTTTGTATGCTCAGCCGGAACACCTGAACTCACTGCGCGCACGTGGAATCACTGACCCTCAAGTTCCCTTCACCTCCACCATCCTGGCTGTAACCTAGCACCTCCTCGATCATGGACAGTTACGAGCGCCCACACACGCGCAGGGCCGCGGTAGACTACCATACTCGGCGGAATTGGAGGAAGACATACAGAAATACTTCGAACGCGACCCACGCGGCCACGTCGTAGTACCATAATGGCGGCCAGGCGATTCAATGTTAGCTAATATTATGTATCTCTCTGGCACATTAACGCGGTCTGTTCTATCAGCATGATGGATGCCCTGCTCATTATGCTACTTCAGTGCGTGCGTATTTAAACAGTGTGTTTGGTGAGCAGTGGATAGGTCGTGGTGGCCCTGTGGCTTGGCCCGCAAGGAGCCCTGACTTAAACCACTGGATTTTTATTTGTGGTTCGAGATAAAAATACTATTTTCTTCTGATTAGCGTACTACTCGAGATGACTTAAGAAGTGCGACAGTGGACGCTTTTAATATTGTGAAAAGTGAAGTGAATAAAAGAGTACCTACAAGTAAGTAAGTACTTACCTACTTATATACGTAACATGTACTTACTTATTACTGACGCGACGGTCCTAAGCCCGTAGAAATTATGAAGGAAAAATTAGAGTTATTTAACTGATAGGTATGTAGATAAACGCAATTTAAATCAAATAATGGTTATGAATGCGGAATCAAACGATTTATTATTGTCGTGTGTACTTAGGTATCTACAGCAACAAAGTGCAAGTAGGTACTGATGACCGCGACTGGTGACTGAACACCACAGTGAAAGGCGGACTTCTTGTTCACTGTGTACCTACCTACATCTAAACAATCTTTTTTGACCGTGGGAGGACAAGGAGGTTCCCACGGAATAGAAAAAAACAGTGGAAGTGCCACGCAGCTATCGCGCGTGTGTCACAATTATGCGGAGCTCCGCAACACCGGCTCAGTCGCAATTAGATACTTGCTGTGATACGACGTCTCGAAAGTAACGAAAAATATTACAAACATGCCTTATTGTGCGATTTTTACATGCAAAAACGATAGCAGGACAAAAAATGTATATTGCGGAGGTGTACCGTAAACCGGGGCTACTATGATCAATATTGAACTTTTAAAGTATATCTTTTAAATTATTATTATTATTATTTATTATTATATATTAGATTCGGACAACAATATAGTCCATTTTGTTAGTAAAAATATCTTATAACTAGTGTTAGTAGTAAACAGCCAAGAAACAAACAACAAAGTAGGTGCCTGAAGCAGAATGTGCAGAGAACGACAAAGTGAGGAATAAGCTACCCGACCATTATCCCCAAATAGTGCCTCAGAATCGGGGAGTAAGGACTCTCCACAACTGTTTTCAGGATGCTACGAGTATTGTCACTGCCCCGCGTTCTACGCATCAGTGATGCGACTTCTTTACGAATTACTGCATGGAAGCCGTCAGTTCGATTCTGAGCGAACATCTCCGATGCGCTACAGAAACGGGGCAGTCCCAACAACATCCTAAAAACATTGTTGTACTGAACGCGTAAGACATCTAACGACCTTTTGGTACAGCTGACCCACAGACTCCCCGCGTACAGACCTTGACAAAACGCCTTGAACAAGGTGATTTTGACTTGGTCCGCACAACGCGAGAATCGACGGGCCAACATGTTACCTCGGACCGCTAGTGCCCTACGTTCCCTTTCAATGTCTACATCATCTTTAAGGTCGTCGGTAAGTATGTGCCCTAAGTACTTAAATTGGTAGACTTTATTTATGCTCATACCATTCAGAATAAAGCTAGGTTCATGATTAGGGCACTTACCGGCGGCCTTGTAGACCATGTATTCGCATTTACGGACATTGTACATAAGGCCGTGCAAGGCAGCATATTTTTCGCAGACCTTCAGCATTTCTCCGATAGATCCCGCAGTCGGACCCAGCAGCACCATGTCGTCTGCGTAGCTGATGCTGTTTATACTAACACCACCAACCCGGCATCCGACACGCATACTGCTGAGCTCCACTATGAGATCATTAACATAAAGGTTGAAGAGCCGTGGAGAGGTCAACCCCCCCTGCCTCACACCGCACTCCAACCCTTATGACTCCGAGAACGTTCCGGCCCACTTTACATAATTGGTTTGGTTCGCATACCAATACTGCATGAGCTTAAGCACTGGTGCCGGTACATTCCTGTCACCCAGTTTTCTCCAGAGCACATCATATGACACCAGGTCGAAGGCCCTGGAGAGATCCAGGAAACAGGCATACACCGGCGTTTTTCGGTCTGTGTAATACTGGACAGTATTCTTCAAACTCAGCACAGCACTCTCGGTTGAAAGCTTAGGTTGGAAACCAAACTGTGCATCGTGCAAATACAAATGCTTTTTCAGGCACGAATCAAGAATACTGTCCAATATTTTAGCCGCTGTGGTTGCAAGGGAGATGGGACGGTAGTTTCCCTTATCCGAGATATCCCCTGTCCTGTTTTTTACTATAGGTACTACAATAGTTTGCATCAGCTCAGCAGGTAAATGAGAGTGATTTGCACATTCTGTAAAACAAGGACAGGACCCTCGGCAGGTGAACTCCCGCATATTTGAAATGCTCGATGCTGAGTCCGTCCTGGCCGGGCGATTTACCTCTGTCCATGCCTTGAATGACGGATCTGACTTGTTTAGCCGAGAAAAGAGTGAGTGGCTCCGCCCCCCCACCGTCAGACTCAGCATCAGACACTTCAACGGACGGGCCCAGTGGAGATTGCACTTTGAAATGTTTCATAAACATATCTGCAATTCCCATCGGATCATTGGCCCCTCCTACGCTCGCCGGTAGACCAGGCCCAGTATCCAACTTACGTGTCGACTTCCAAAATTTACTAAAATTTTTCGTGGCTCTTTGCTTTGCTATGTTATCCATTTTGACCTGCTCTTCGTTTTTTTGGCACCATTTCAGGCGACCCTTGAAGATTTTACGGGTCACACACATCTCATCAAAAACTACTCCACTATTTGGTCTCTTTTGTCTAACCCATTCTTTGAATTTAAGCCTGGCCTCACGGTGAGCGTCACGAACATGACTGTTCCATCCACACACCACTTTGACTCTCCTTGGTCTGCATCCTCTTACCACACATGTTTGCTCTGCAGCATCACATAAAATACTTACAATTTCACTGTATAGGTCATCTAGGATGTGTTTATGTTCAACTGAGCTGCATAACCCATAGCCACACTCTGTGAATTCAGGAGGAAAATCAATGTTACGAAACCTATCATTACATAAATCCTTGTAACACTTAATCTGAGATTCATCCCTTTCACCCCAGATAACTGTAGAGCGCGGCGTATTCTGAGCTATTAATTTAGACCTCACTATATTCAGGTCACACACAACGTACAATGGCAAGTGATCCGACATATATACGTATACATATATACGACACAACACAGTGATCCAGCCACCTTCTACACCCGTGGGTTTCGCTAACAAAAGTGTAGCTATCAGTCACGCAGCCCAGTTTTTCTATATCAGCACACAACCATGCTTGGTCATTACAGAAATTGATTAATTCCCTAAAAAACAATTCATGTGGATGTGCATTAAAATCGCCTAATATGAAAATACTTTCAATATCTACACTCGCAACAATTGCACTAATCTCACCTAGAACCTCCGCAAACAAAGGCAAGTTGTCGGTTGAGTCTGTTGGCATATAAACAGATATAACAATAATTGAGCGATCACCGACAGTAGCACTGATAGCAGCGAGACGCGAGCTAGCGCACTCTAATATTGTAACATCGTTAAAAATGCCCTTTCTCCAGAGGATAGCCACTCCCCCATATGGTCTTCCTATCAGTAACCCCGCAGATGTATCAACAGCCGACCTACCCGTGTACTCAAATTTATCACTTATGGTACCCAAGAAAGGAATATCATGGGGAAGAAGCCATGTCTCCTGAAGAGCTACAATGTCTGACATTTCACAAATTTCCCTAACACTATCAACTGACCGCTTAACAGATTTGCAGTTGAAACTAGTAAACTTACAATCTTTGTTTTGATTACAGCTCATAATTAAGTCCATTAATAACTATTACTTAGTCTTCCGACTTCTTTCGGTATGTAAAACGCACGAAGCGTCTAAAATTTATGCCGTTTGGCCACAAATCATCTTTTAAAAACAAATCTACCTTGTTTTGAGAAACTAACAGTTTGTACGCGTTATATTTCTTCGGAACTTTCATATTTATCATTTTTAAGGTAACACTTTCACTAGTTTTTCCTTTTATGTAGCTTATTATGTCCTGCTCACTCGTTTCAGTACTTACATTTGAGATAAACAAAGGCACTTTGATATCTGCTGCTTTAAATTTACCGTCCGGCGAAGTGGCCGCACATCCTTTTTGACCGATTAATTTATACCGTTTTGGGTGTTTCCTTACTACAGTCCATTCCGTGCCTGCATCTCGCGTACTCATATTGTCACCCATTTGTTGCCCGCTCAGTTTATTAACATGCAACGCTGAAGCTGGAGCCGACGATCGATTGACACTGGTAGCAGTCCCCACCTTTGCGTGAGCGCAAGTAGCCGGCGCGAGCGGGCCAACTGGTTTTGACGAAACCGCGGTGCTCGCAGTGGCCTCCACCCTCGTTTGCGTCCCTGTCTCGCTCGGTATCTCACGGTCACACTGTCCTTGAATCAGTTGACATCCACTCTCGCTCACACTATTCGAAACCACAGTAGCTGTTGGCGCCTCCACGTGCCCTTGTATCCCCGTCGCAACATTTTGTTTGCGAAGAAAAGAGACAAAATCGTCGTCGCCGTTACTAATCACTGATGAGTGACTCACCGATGACTGGCAGTTTTTGCTACCAGTATCAGCTGTTTCTCTCGTTATTTTTATAGGAACATACTGCAGACCTATGGGACCACTATCAGGTGGGCTAGTTTGTAAGCAAGCCCCTCTTCTTCTGTTAACATTGGTTGAAAAATTATCCACTATTGATGCATGTTTCATGTCATTCACCTCGCGTTTAAGTAGATTAAACTCATCGGTTGTTACTACTTTTTCTTCCAATGCACTTAGTTTATTTTGCAAATTTAAAATGTCCTTTAACAACCTGGTCACATCTACGTGGTCAAATGTAACCGGCGGAAGCTTATGTAACTCCTTAGCGACGAATACAGGAAGCTCATCAGGACTTGTTGTCTTCATAAGGCTGATTATATCTTCTAGTTCTCGCATCATTTTTTTCTTCCCTTCTTTTCGTCGTATGATCATCTTTTTCGCAGAGGGTAGCGAATCAAAAAGCAACGACTTAGCTTTCTTCACATCTTCGGCCGAAAAAGCAGTAGTACACAGTTGGTGAATACTCTGTTCATCCATAAAACCGAGAACATTGTTAAGAAATGCCAATACTTCATTAATAACAATATTACAGTTCACACACTTGACTATAACCGAGGTCATTGTCCTTTCCGCGAGTCACTGGTCAAAGGTTAGGCGCGTCTGTACTACGTCGCGTGAACGTGATGACTGTTAGTTATTGAAATTAGTGGGTATAAAAAAATACAAAAAATGTCTAATAATCGGTTTTTTTATCACTCTCGATTCCTGTAATGATAAGTGAAAAAATATGGCTTGAAATTGAGAAAAAAAATAAAAAACGGCTGATCAAAGTTAAACGTAGGATGGGGTTACTTTGATACCCCCGATTTTATTGCGTGATTAATGATGATGATGATGATGATTAAAAAGTAACTCCAATAACAATGCCAATTCAATTTAAAAAACCAAAATCTGCCAACGGGAATAATAAATATTGACGTTTTTGTCGTATGGGGGTAACTTTGATCTAGTAAAGCTATTAATAGAGATATATTTACCTTTTTTAATTAAAATCGTTGACGAAGTCTCCGCGTGTCCTCAGAAAAGGATATGACAGTTCTTCAGTGTTGGTAACATCGAAAAAAAAATTTGCAAATTGCGTTTCGTTTAACGCAATTCGCGATTTTATACGAAATGGAAGTTTTGATCAAAGTCATCCCGCAATTCAAAGTAACCCCGGTTAATGGTATCGTATCACCGGTAAGTATAAAACTATGATATATTTCAATATAATTGTTTTTATTGATAAAACCATATTTATTACTTTGTTGCGAACTAAAAACTACCTTATGTCCATTGTTCAAAGTCTTAAATCAACTTGCTCGCGGTCTTGAATATCATGGTATCATAGACATATACACGGTCAATTTTAGGTCGTTCTGGAACCGAAAGCCATATACTCGATCATCGAATTCAAAACGATTGGGACTATTATTTTCAAAAAGTTACAATAAAACAAAATCACGAAAAATCTAATTTATTGTTTTTTTTTGTGTAATAGTGAGAACTCGTAGTAACGCTTCCTTGCGATTAATGCATATGTGTGTAAAACGTATCGACGAAGTGCAACACTTGCGAACGGTACCCACCCATTGAAAAATTCATTCATCGATCAGACAGCATGATCCGTAAGCCACGCCCCCGGCCCCATACAGTCTAGCCGACCGCCAGCGCGCCCCCGCCACGCGCCATTCCTAATTTCTTATTCTTTTCTCTAGTATTGTCTCGCGTTTCGTTGTATTAGGTCACGCACGCGCAACCTAATTACGCGCCAAAAATTTGAGTTTTGGGCTATGGTAGATTTTTATGTGACATGGCGAACCATAATTTAGAAGAGGCCAGACGTTTGTATGCTCAGCCGGAACACCTGAACTCACTGCGCGCACGTGGAATCACTGACCCTCAAGTTCCCTTCACCTCCACCATCCTGGCTGTAACCCAGCGCCTCCTCGATCATGGACAGTTTCGAGCGCCCACACACGCGCAGGGCCGCGGTAGACTACCATACTCGGCGGAATTGGAGGAAGACATACAGGAATACTTCGAACGCGACCCACGCGGCCACGTCGTAGTACCATAATGGCGGCCAGGCGATTCAATGTTAGCCAATATTATGTATCTCTCTGGCACATTAACGCGGTCTGTTCTATCAGTTCAGTGCGTGCGTATTTAAACAGTGTGTTTGGTGAGCAGTAGATAGGTCGTGGTGGCCTTGTGGTTTGGCGCATGGAGCCCTGACTTAACACCACTAGATTTTTATGTGTGGTTCGAGATAAAAAGCGTACTACTCGAGATGACTTAAGAAGTGCGACAGTGGACGCTTTTAATATTGTGAAAAGTGAAGTGAATAAAAGAGTACCTACCTACAAGTTAGTAAGTATTTACCTACTTAGATACGAAACATGTACTCGTACTTACTTATTACTGACGCGACGACGGTCCTAAGCCCGTAGAAATTATGAAGGAAAAATTAGAGTTATTTAACTGATAGGTATGTAGGTAGATAAACGCAATTTAAATCAAACAATGGTTGTGAATGCGGAATCAAACGATTTATTATTGTCGCGGGTACTTAGGTATCTACAGCAACAAAGTTCAAGTAGGTACTGATGACCGCGACTGGACACCACAGTGAAAGGTGGACATCTTGTTCAGTGTACCTACCTACATCAAAACAATCTTTTTTGACCGTGGGAGGACAAGGAGGTTCCTCAATAATATCCTTGCTAGCAAATTTCTAGTATTAATGTACTTACCTACCTACTGAAAAAAAAACGTTATTACATTAAAATTCCTGCTTGCCATTTGGACGTACCTACCGCCACTATTTAAGCGGATTTAAACTTATTTATACTCTAAACATATGGCTGTAGTACTATGTCTATTTTATCTATGCGTAAGTTGAGGTACCTAGTTCACAGAGGTCGCCGATCGCCGCTAACATGCAATAGATAAAATAGGTACACAAATAAAAATACGAAAAGCGAATTCAGACTTTATTTCTTAACCGTAAACGGTAACAAATCGAAATTTCACCAAACTAGGTACAAGGAACGTAGGTACGCAGTTTACTAAAATTATTCTGAGAAGCCACAGAATTGATGCACAACCGAATTCAGCGGTTAACTTTATAAAAATAAGGTCTTAATTCGGTACAATATTTTCATAGAACAGGGCACCACCAACTTATAATGAACTCTATTTGACAGATAAAACGATTCATTTTTCTGTTTGAATTGCCTGCCTTTGTAGAAGCCGTCGTACCGCGCAGCTGCGCTGCAAGTTACATTGTAAAACTTCGTAGGCAGTATTATTTTTATTCATCATAATTTTATTATGGTAGGTAGCTGTATGCTTTTTAAGTACCTATTAGCTCGACACTCGATTCAAGGCCTTAAATACAACTCACAAGCGTACTCGTCATGTCTAGTTGAGGTAATAGACCGTACGATTACTAGTGATTTCGTGATGCGAGAGTAGTGAATGAAATTTCAATTAATTTCTCTCGTTTACGAGGAGATGTGATAGTAATAAACACCGTGCCGTGCGTCCAATTAGGTTCCAATACAAACGAGAGATAACGGAGGTAAATGAACTTACACCAACCTAAATCGTACCTACCTGAAATAAAATACCTACTTGCAGCAACGTCCGTTGACCCACCACGAGTGCGCTCAGCTGTCCGCTGACCGCAACATTGTAATGTTGCGTTAAGAATGAAATAGTGGAAGGGCTACTAAGATTTAACTCGAATGACAGAATAAAAGTGATAAATTTCTAACTTCTATATTAGATGTCTTAAAAAAATTATAACAATGCCAATAGTAACTATTAATCGTCTGGAGTTACTGTGTTTCGGCTCCAGAACGATGTAAAATTGATCGTGTATAGTAAGGACCAGGCTAACCGCGCGGCGAAATGGCACCAACGCGCTGGCCCTAAAATATCAGTTTAGGGCCAGCGCGACTCAGTCGAACGCGGTCCGCGCGCGGATGCGTAGTACTGTCATTAAAATGCCTAGTTGCGAGGTAAAAGGCTGCAAAAATTATGACACAAAAGTTAAAAAGGAACATGGGATATCGTATCATCGGTAAGTAATCCTACATTATTTTTGTTGCAATTAAATTATCAAATAAACATATTTTTAAAGTGATAATTTTACCACCGAAATCCACAATGGCGGCCATGTCGCGCGCTGTCGGCAGCGCGTGAAGTAACCTTGTACGGACGTCATTTTTTATTTGTGTTTTATTTTTGTCTTAGGAACTTAGTGTAAGTAATTTTGAATTTTTTTTGGTAAGTACCTAATATGTTTTATATTCAACATAAGAGTGAAATAAAAAGAGTACAAAAATTTAAGAGGAAATTTAGAAATGATATGAAAATCGAATTCATAAAATATTTTGAAATGCTGTTTTCATTTATTCACGCAAACTGAGCGAAGCTACTAGCTAAGCTAGGATTCTGAATATGGAGAAAAAAAAAATTAGTTTTGTTTTAGATTAGTATGCGTGAGGCTAGTACCTCATTCTCAAATCGCGGTATAGCCGATCCTTTTAGCCTTCATATGTTGATATTTCTATTCGCGGTATAGCCAAGTAAATAGTCGCTGATACAATATCATTCGAAATAAAAATATAAGGACTAAATATTATATGAAACATTTGTTGCGAAACGAAATTCTATGAAATTTCTGTCTGCGAAACAAAGGGACACCTTATTAAATTGTTTACAATTCAAATAAAGCCGATTGAGATCAATTTGTTTTACTCACGTTTTCTTTGTGAACTATAAAATATCATCCCAAAAAGGACATCGTTTCCAGTGTAATTTCTAGGTATGTAATTCGCAAGCGCTCGCTATGTCCCAGTGGAATTTAAGGGGGAAGCGCTAAGGTAGTCATATTTGTTACAGTCGCGAATCATATTTAGATCAACATACAACCTGTTACTGACCTGCAAATTGTAAAAAACGTAAGAAAATTGAATTTCGCGGGCTACTCTGACGCTTTCGCCTTAAATTGTTTCCGATAAAATGTGATTAAAAAATCACGGCTACATAATCAAGCTACAATTTCCAGATTCGCATTGTATAGAAATAAATAAATGTAGCCGTGTGTACAAGGTTACGTCGTCGGCCTATGCAACGCGGAACTCACGTAGTTCGTATGAGTTATCATAGATGGCATTAGTTTTTTCTTGTATGAAGAAGGTTTATGTAAAATGTTCTGATGGGCGTATCCTTCCTTTTGAAATCATTGCATGGTATACATTCTAGAATCTTCGACGCTACTCGATTAGGGATGGGACACATTCAAATAGTTCGGTATCGATAAAATAATAAAATGTGTATTTATATGGTGAAACCTTATAAGGTTTCACTAATAATAATACATAATATTATTATGTACTCGTTGTCGTTCTTCTTGATTAATTGAAATAAATGGTTTGAGTACTTATATTCTGACAAACAAACCAATCATTCATTCATAGTATTCGTAGGCCTCAAAAATAATAAATACTAATAAAGTATGTAAATATTTCAGTTTTCCCAAAGATCCTTTTACCAAGGAGAAATGGATAGAAGCTACGGGAAGACAGAACTGGATGCCGTCAAAATCAAGTACAATCTGTTCAGAGCATTTTAATGAAAACAATTTACAAACTTCAAAAAAAGGCTACAGATTTTTAAATGATAACGCAATTCCTATTCATAAAATTTTAATTTTTCAAGTATGTGCAATTTGTTACCTATATATTATTACTTCATAAGTTATTACTTATTTGAGCCTGTCCTTATGTTTAACTACCGTTTAATATATTATTATACAGGATCAAACTGATTAAAAAAAATATGAGCTAGGACCCTCCAGAAAACGGCTCCAGGAAACGCCACCATTGCCTAGCTTAATTTCAGTAACACCAACAAAAAAGGCCCGTATAGTTATAGACTCTGAGTTAACTATCAGGCCCACGTCATCTCCAAGAAAAAAAAAAATAGGAAAGATGTTACAATGGACTCAAAGTAAACTAAGGAAACAAAATCTAAAAATCAAACTCTTACAAACTCGGAATCGTAGATTAAAAAGAAAAATCAAGAATATGGAAGAACTTCTAAAATCATTAGAACATAAATTTGCCATGAAAAGTGAAGATCTTGTTAGCTTAAAAAACACAAATTTAAAGGTTAGCTATTATTATTTTTATTACCTCGATTTCCGACCTGGCTCTTCAACTGACACTGTCACTGGGCAATGCGCAAAGGGCAAACACTAGATGAACAGTGTTTATCGACGAGCTCAATTCTGTAAGGGCCCTAGTCAAATAAATTGTTTGTTAATAAAGTGTTTTCTTGTAGGTTAATGAATTGATTACTCGCATGACTGGAAACAAACCTGAAGTACGAAAGTATTCACCAGCACTTCGCAGTTTTGCATTAACCTTAAACTATTATTCGCCCCGAGCTTATGATTACGTGCGAAGAACTTTTAATACTTGTTTACCTCATCCACGAACTTTAAAAAAGTGGTACTCAAAAGTGGGTGGAGATCCCGGTTTTACCAGTGAATCCTTTACTGCTTTAAAACGTAAAGCAGCTTCATTGGACCATGAAATTATAGCTACATTAGTCATAGACGAAATTAACATTCGACGTCGAATAGAATGGGATGGTAGTAAGCTACATGGGTATGTAGATATGGGTACAGGTTTAGATGGGGATCATTTATCGGAGGCGAAAGAAGCTTTGGTTTTTTTAGTTACTGCTATAAACCAAAACTTTAAAGTCCCCGTGGCTTATTTTCTTGTTGATGGTATTACCGGCTTGCAACGCGCCGAACTAGTTAAAAAATGCTTGGAAATGAGTCATGACGCTGGCGTTAAAATAGTAGCACTGACGTTTGATGGATGCGCAGCCAATATTTCTATGGCTGGACATTTAGGTTGTTCTTTTTTCAACGAATAGTATGAAATTTGAGCATTCCGTGACCAAAGATTCTATTGTTGCTGTACTTGACCCGTGCCATATGTTAAAATTATTGAGAAACTCATTTGAAAATTACAAAACGTTTATTGACAAAGATGGTAATAAAATCTTGTGGCAGTATCTAGTAGATTTAAATAGATTACTAAAACAGGAAACTTTTCATTTGGCAAATAAAATAAAAGATCGGCATATCAACTTTAAAAATGAAAGGATGAATGTAAAATTGGCTTCGCAACTTTTTAGCCTTAGTGTGGCAGAAGCAATCAAATTTTGCAGAGAAGATTTGGCAATAGAAAAATTTAAATATAGTGAGCCTACCGAAAACTTTTTAATACTAGTTAACAATATTTTTGACATTTTTAATTCAAGAAATTTACATTTTCATGGTTTTAAAAAAGCATTAAATAATAATAATGCTTCTCAAACTTTTGATTATTTAAACAAAGCTGCAGTTTATATAAATAATTTGAAACGTGAGGATGGCACACTTTTAATAAATAGTCCACGAAAAGTTATTTGGGTTTTCTGGGTTGCATAGAAGCGATAAAATATTTATTTGCTGCTTTAATACAGACAAACTTATTGATTTATTTACCCTTCTATAAACTTAGTCAGGATCACATAGAATTATTTTTTTGTAATATACGGGCGCATAGTGGATCGAACAACAATCCCACGACTAGGCAGTTCGTATCTGCATATAAAAAAATGTTGGTACACGTGGAACTGAAAGA
Source organism: Brachylomia viminalis (assembly GCA_937001585.2). NCBI lineage: Eukaryota > Metazoa > Arthropoda > Insecta > Lepidoptera > Noctuidae > Brachylomia > Brachylomia viminalis. The sequence continues at coordinate 25,144,689 of OW443302.2, read as the reverse complement.
CACAGATAGAGGAAATTGTTCGGCATTGGAACAAATCTCAATTTTAAACTGTTCATCTGCGGTAGAAAGAATTAATCTAAGTTCAGTGCGACGAGACTTAAGCAGGGAAGATGATCAAGAGGAGGATGAATACTTAGATGAAATTGAGCTGCATCTGTCCGATTTCAGCAAGCAAACGATAGCTCACATTGCTGGTTACATAACAAAACAATTAATTAAAACAATTAAGTGTGATATATGCGTTAGTGCTCTAGTAACAGAAAAAACTCAGTCACTACATAGATTTATAATAGCGAAGGATAAAGGAGGATTGTTGTACCCATCAGAGGATGTCATTAAGATATGCCAGACTTCAGAGATATTTTTGAAAGACTGTCACATATTCAAAAAAGACGTTCTACGATAACGAGACGTCTAAAATAATGCGCCAATTTATTGGGACATCCATATTCCAAAATATTATTTACTTAGTTAAGAGAATTTCCTACATCGAATCACATTACGGATTTAATGAAAGCCATTGCGGAAAAATATGTCAATATCCGCATGCATCACTTGTTAAAATTAAATATAAAACAGTCAAAACGACAATTATTAAACAAATATGTTTTATTTCAAGGACAATAAATATTTTAAATTTACTATTTATCGTTTCATTTTACCTTTTATACTAATCGGGCTTTGGTCTATTTCATAACATAAAAGATTTTAATTATTACATTGTACAGATATCGACATTAAATTATCGATATCTTGTCCTCATCCCTAGCCGAGTAGAAAAATATATAACAGGTGCATACGAATATTACATCTATTTCAATGACATTAGGGTGTTAAATAGAGTAAATTGGTTACAGCGCCCTCTAGCGTTGAATAGCTGAACTTAAATGGTCTTCATTGATTTTGACATGTAAAATAAAAACAACATTCTATAGTTGTAATAACACTTACTTTTGAACAACAATAAATAAACTTTTCGCCAAAGTTGCATTTATAATTTGTAGCCAATTATATCATAATTTTCTGTGTATTGCAATGTACGTTTTAATTTGCAAGTGTGTGAGTTTGGCGACACTGGTTCCCGTACTAAGGAAGACTAAGGGCACTTCCACTGTTTTTTCTATTCCGTGGAGGTTCCTCAATAATTACCTTGCTAGAAAATTTCTAGTATTAATGTACCTACTGAAAAAAAAAAACTTTTTATCACATTAAAATTCCTGCTTGCCATTTGGACGTACCGTCAGTATTTAAGCGGATTTAAACTTATTTATACTCTAAACATATGGCTGTAGTACTATGTCTAATTTATCTATGCATAGGTACCTAGTTACAGAGTAACCTTACCTACGCGCCGACTTCTTTAAACATAAATAAAAATATATACGCAATAGATAAATAGGTACACAAATAAAAATACGAAAAGCGAATTCAGACTTTATTTCTTAACCGTAAACGGTAACAAATAGAAATGTCACCTAACTAGGTACAAGGTTATGTAGGAACGTAGTTTACTAAAATTATTCTGAGAAGCCACAGAATTGATGCACAACCGAATTCAGCGGTTAACTTTATAAAAATAAGGTCTTAATTCGGTACAATATTTTCATAGAAAAGGGCACCACCAACTTATAATGAACTTTATTTGACAGATAAAACGATTAATTTTTCTGTTTGAATGGCCTGCCTTTGTAGAAGCTGCCGCGCGCCGCACCGCGGCCGCAAGCAACATTGTAAAAATTGGTTTAGGCAGTATTATTTTTATTCATCATAATTTTATTATGGTACGTAGCTGTATGCTTATTAAGTACCTATTAGCTCGATTGGTCGACACTCGATTCAAGGCCTTAAGAGCGTTTATACCTTATGAGTAGCAACGTCGCAATTTAGTGTCATATTTCGTGGTTTTCAATTTTTATCATTTAATCGGAGCTATATTTTAAAAATCTGTTTAATTAACTTTTTAGAATTACTTACGTATTTATATATTACATATTACTTACGTATTTAAAAAAAACACTGTCTTATGTTTGTATAATTCTTTGTATCTATATTATGAGTTTAATTCTAATGGCATCGTGTGCTATATTGTTGTATTCTGTGTAAAAAAACAGAATATTACCATACTTATATTAATGTGAAATGAAACATTCAGATATTAAAAATATAAATATTATATTAATATAGTAATGCTGTCAAATAAGTTTGTTATTTTATTTCTTTTCGCCTTCAAAGACGTTGTTGTATGACCCTCTATTAAATATATCAACACCTAAACACTGGCCCTTTGTTTCACGTCGTCGCCGTATTTTATGAAAAAACTAGCATAAATTAGCTTTGGAGTTTCTTACAATGTTGGAATTTACGCTAATGTTAATACCCAAATTAGATATATAGAAAATTTAAGAGTTTATTTATCATGAAGTCCATCTTTTGCGCACATTATTTAATTACTTTTATATATATTTTTTTATAGTGCTATACTATATTTATATTTATAGTGCGCCAGCTGTGCCCTATAATAAGACGTTTGTAGTGTATTTGTAATGTAGGTAGTTTCCTATTAATTAGTTTGTAAGTATGTCGGTAGATATAAGTTATACATGAATCAGTTCAATTATAGCTCTGTTCTGGAACGTCCGCCTTTTATTGAATAGCCCTAGAACATTACAGTGGCGACGAGGATTTCAAAATTCGAACAATTTCGCGTGTGATTCGTATTGTATTCTTGTGCATATATTTCCGATTTGTCGCGAGTACGGACACAGGGTAACACGATGTCAATAGGAAAAATTAAGGAATTTGACATAAAGTCCGGCACGTGGTCAGTGTATGTGGACCGGTTAGAAATGTACTTTAAAGTGAATAAAATCGATGACTGTACGAAATTGCCAACGCTAATAGCCGTTATGGGGGACGAGGCGTATGAATTGTTGTGTAATCTTGCAAGTCCCAAAAAGCCAGCAGAGTTGAAGTATGACGCAGCAGTCGAGCTATTACGTCAACATCTAGAACCATCGCCATCGGTACTTGCAGAACGTTTTCGGTTCAGGCAACGGAGACAGGCTAGCGAGGAAAACGTAGCTGCGTACGTAGCGGAGCTCAAGAAACTATCACGATATTGCAAATTTAAAGAAACGTTGAACGAGAATTTGCGGGATCAGTTTGTCTGCGGCATAAGGTGTGACGTAATCCGTCAACGACTTTTCGCGGAAGCCGAGACAATATCCTATACGGACGCGGTAAGGTTAGCGAGTTCATTAGAAGCGGCGGAGCGGAACGCGGCCGCGGTGGAGTCGAAGGCGCTGGGCAGCGTAGGTGACGTAACAGGAGGCGGGGCACTGCCGGGGCAGGCGGTGCACGCGCTTGGCAGCAGCCGGGATGGCGGCGGCAGCGCGGGACAGCGGGCGCAGCGGGGCGCGCGCGTCATCCGGGGCACGGTGGGGGCGCGGCACAGCCCCGCGACTCACGGGCGGCCGCATGCTGGCGGCCGCGGCGGTGCAAGCGGTGGCGGCCGACCGTTGAATTGTACGGGGTGCGGAGCGACGGAGCATTCGTATTCCGAGTGTCGATTTCGCAACTACGTGTGCAGCAGCTGCGGGCAACCGGGACACCTGCGACGCGTGTGCTCGAACAGGACGGCGTACGCGGGCAAAAGCACAGGTCCCAGGCGTTCAGCAGCGTACTACGGGGATGTGGGTGAATATCTACCAGAAGATAAGAGGTCGACAGAAGAGGAATTTCATCATCTGTGCTTGAACGATTACAGAGCGGTAAAGTTGCCCATATTTATTAATAACGTTACGGTTTCTATGGAGGTCGATACTGGTACAGCGGTATCATGCATTAGTGAAGCGACGTATAAAAAGTGTTTTAGTGATCATAAACTAGAATCTAGTAATTTAGTATTAAATTTTTATGATGGCTCAAAAATAAAACCCCTGGGAATGTTCAAACCGATTGTAGCTTACGGGGATTGTAGTAAACAACTAGAATTATTTGTAATTGGGGGAGGTACCACTTCATTACTGGGCCGACAGTGGTTAACAGAGTTAAAAATAAAAATTCCAGTTTTTAGCAACTGTAACAATATAAATTGGAAAGAAGTTAACATGTCTAACGAGATTAATGTATTATTAAACAGGTATAAGGAATTATTTAGCGGCGGGTTGGGGCTGTACACTGGAGGCAAGGCAACGCTGCGCGTGCGCGATGGGGCGACGCCGGTGTTCCACCGCGCGCGGCCCGTGCCGTACGCGCTGCTCGGGCGGCTCGACGCCGAGCTGGACGCCATGCTTCGCGACGGCATCATCGAGGCCGTGGACTGCTCCGACTGGGCCTCGCCGCTCGTACCGGTAAATAAACCTGACGGATCGCTGAGAATCTGTGCTGATTATAAGGCGACCGTCAACCCAGTATTACTTACTGATTGCTATCCATTGCCTAGAATCGAGGATTTAATAGTTAAACTTAGCGGAGCAAATTATTTTTCAAAAATAGATTTAAGCCAAGCCTATAATCAAATAGAACTCGATGACTCTAAGAAATTTACAGTGATAAATACACATAGGGGTCTTTATAGATATAATCGGTTAGTATACGGTCTATCTTCAAGTCCAGGAATTTTCCAGCGTATCATGTGCAATTTGTTGAGGGGGATTCCTAACGTTGAAATATTCCTGGACGACGTGATAATAGGAGGGAAAAACAAAAAAGGACATTTAGAAGCACTAGAACAGGTTTTTAGTAGACTACATCGTTCCGGTTTAAAGTTGAAAAGTAGTAAATGTGTGTTCTTAGTAAAAGAAGTACAATATTTGGGGTATGTCATTAGTAACGAGGGAATTAAAACAGATCCAGCCAAGGTGGAGGCCATAATTAATATTCCTCGTCCGTCAAACATAACGGAGTTAAGATCGTTTCTAGGAATCATAAACTTCTATGGAAAATTTGTTAGGAATATGAGTAGTATGTCAGTACCTCTTTATGAACTACTAAAGAAAGGTAAGCAATGGCATTGGTCGATTGAGTGCGAGAAAACATTTATGGAAATTAAAAAAATACTTGCGAGTGCGGAGGTATTGGCACATTACGATCCCAAGAAACCACTATTATTGACATGTGACGCGAGCGCGCGCGGGGTAGGGGGGGTCCTCTCGCAGCCGGGCGATCGAGGCGAGCGACCGATAGCCTACGCGTCGCGCACACTTACAGAAGCGGAAAAAAATTACTCTCAAATACATCGTGAGGCGCTAGCGATTATATTTTGTGTTAACAAATTTCACCAGTATTTATATGGGCGTAATTTCAACCTACGTACGGATCATAAGCCGTTAGTGTCGATATTCGGTCCAAATACAGGAATACCGACTATGGTGGCGAGCCGAATGCAAAGATGGGCTATTATTTTATCAGCCTACTCATTTAATATTGAGTACGTGCGCACCGATCAAAACGGAGCGGACGGATTTTCAAGGTTACCGCTAGCGCCGAGTAAACAAACAATTACGGCCGCACAGCCGGAGCAAACTCATTTGCATTTTGTGCAACAGTCATTGTTGTTAGATTACAATGATATTAAACATCAAACAATGCGAGATGCGGAACTGTCAAAAATATTAAGTTATCTGAGAGATGGTTGGCCAAATGAATGCGACTTGAGCAACTTAAAACCGTATTTCAATAGGAGAAATGAACTTTATGAAGAATTGGGATGTATTATGTGGGGGCACAGGTTAGTGGTACCGGAAGCGTGTAGGAATAAAGTGCTATTAATGTTGCATGAACCACACATGGGTATAGTGAAATCAAAGGCTTTAGCACGTAGCTATGTATGGTGGCCCGGGGTAGATGAAGCAGTGGAACACATGTGTCGGGCGTGCGAAGTGTGTGCAGCCCAGGCGGACGCGCCGCCTCGGCAGACGCCGCGCATGTGGCCCTGGCCAAACCGACCGTGGAGCCGGATACATATTGACTATATGGGACCTATAGGCGGGAGAACATACCTAGTTGTAGTGGATGCCACATCTAAATGGTTGGAGGTTTTCAATGTTTCAAGCACTACAGCTTTTAGTCTCATAGATAGATTAACTGAGTTATTTAGCAGATGGGGTTTGCCTAAGCAAATAGTTAGTGATAACGGTACACAGTTCGCATCGAAAGAATTTCATGAATTTACAAAGTTTAACGGTATAGAACACATTTTTACAGCCCCTTACCACCCCGCTTCAAATGGATTAGCAGAAAATGCCGTTAGACTCCTTAAACGAGTTATTAAAAAAGCAATTTCAGAAAAACACAATATAGATAGGGCATTGTGGACATTTTTACTGCACTATAGGAATGTAGAACATTCGACAACCGGAGAAAGCCCCGCAATGATTTTGTTAGGCAGGCGTATACGTACTCGACTGGATACTATAAAACCGGATAGGGAAAGCAGGGTACATCGAGCACAACTACGACAGGCTGAATCTGCACAGGGGGCGAATAGGTGCATAGGGGGTGAAGGGGAAGAAGTATGGTACCGACAATACTTAAAAGGGGAGAGATGGATTCCCGGTCGAGTAGTAGATAGTCGGGGTCCTAGCGACTACAGAGTCCAGGGTCAAAGTGGGGAAATAGTCCATAGGCATATTGATCAATTACGTAGGAGAACAGGGAACAGATTATCCTTAGTATCTAGTGGTCCTAGTATTACGGAGCGATCAGACACAGATTCTCAGACGATTGGTAAGGAGGATGATTGCAGTGGTAGTGGTGAGCGGGCTCAGTCGGAGGGGTCGCCGGTTCGCGTCGTGTCGCCGCGCGGAGTGGCGTCACCGGCTCAACCGATTAATGATACACCTGTAGAGGTTCAGCCTTCAGCTGAGAGTCAGGTTGCCTTGCCTCAAGTGCCACAGACTCCACAACGTGCCGTTAGACAGTGTAAGTTTAAGGTTCGTAATTATAAGGTTTAGAATAAGTATTGTTACTGTAGTTAAGTTAGTTGTTAAATTGTTAGTTGATAATAGTATTAATTTAGTAGGGAGGAGTGTAATGTAGGTAGTTTCCTATTAATTAGTTTGTAAGTATGTCGGTAGATATAAGTTATACATGAATCAGTTCAATTATAGCTCTGTTCTGGAACGTCCGCCTTTTATTGAATAGCCCTAGAACATTACAGTATTATACGTCCTATATTATGTTAATAATCGACGCGATTTGTTTTTGTTTTTTTTCTGATAACAAACGTCCAATTTACATATTATCAGCATTGTTTAAACTCTTTGAAAGGCTAGTCCATGCTGAGATTTATCCAATTATTCGTCATATTCTCATAAAGGAGCAACATGGTTTCGTCAAAGATAGGTCTTGCATAAGAAATCTCTTAATATTCACAACACAACTTTTTGAAAATATTGATACACTTGTATACACTGATTTTCTAAAGGCATTCGATAAAGTGGATCATAGATTGCTGCTCAATAAAATTTAAAAATGCGTAAAATGGTATCAGAGGGAATCTCCTGCGTTGGTTTGTCTCCTATATAACCAAGGTTGTGATCAATGGCTTCGAGTCTAGCTGTATTCACGTTATATCAGAAGTCTATCAAGGCTCAATTTTAGGAGCTTTATTATTTATACTGTTCATTAATTACATAATATATTGCATTCAACATTAAAAATTTCTCTTATACGCTGATGATTTAAAAGTTTTTAAACAAATTTCAAATGAACAAGACTGCGTTCAATTCCAACGTGATCTTGATCGTTTCTCAGACTATTGCTCTTATAATAAACTGTACATTAGCTTGCCTAAGTGTCATAGTATCACGTTCACTAAAAAGAAAAATATCATACATTTCAATTATCGACTTGCTAATAGTGTTATTAACAAAGTTAGCAATATTCGTGCTCTTGGTGTGCAGCTGGACTCAAAACTTCATCGTGATATTCATGTAGAAAATATTGTCAATAAGGTATATAAGATGTTTGGCTTTGTAATGAGAGTATCTAGAGATTTCCATTGTCCCTCCACCTTCTTGCGCCTGTATAAGTCCATAATTAGGCCGCAATTAGAATACGCAGTACCGATCTAGAATCCTTACTATGCGCAATATATCGAAATGATAGAATTAGTCCAACTTAAGTACCTTTGCGCTGTGCAGTTTAGATGTTTTCGAAAGAAAACATCATTTATCTATCGCTTCTTAAAGAATACGACCTGCTTACATTACAGTCAAGACGCGTCCTCCTTGATACAATGACGTTATTCAGTGTATGCCGAAACAAGTTTGATTGTCCTGACTTGGTGACTGGTTTATGTTACCTGGTTCCTCGAACAGTTCATGGGCGGGAGGTACGCACCAGGCGACTGTTCGCTACCAGCTTTAGTAGATCCAATGCTGGTGTGCGCTCACCGCTATACCGCTTAGTCGACACATACAATACGCGTTTTGGTGCAATTGACATATTATTCCTAAGCAGATATAAATTTAAAAATGATATAATTAAAATTCTAAAGGATCGGCGGTAGGCTCCATAGGTTTTACACAGTGTAGGTAAAATTTGTTAATAGGCTAGGGACCTGTATGATACATCACGTATGAATTCTTTGAATTTTTGTTTGTTACATCTTTAGAATATTGTTTTTTTTTCTTATAACTTATTTTTCATTAAGTTAGCCCTGATAAAGTTAACGTTTGCTAACAGCTTGTTTATTAGGTATTATATAATATAGTAATCTGAGGAAAATGTTGTGGGTAGTATAATTGTTAAGTTTAATTTTAAGACAACACTGTTTATGCTTAATATACTACTGTTTGTTTTCCCAAATGTAATATATAAACAGCGGCGGCGCGCGGCTTGGTGCGAACATATGTAGAAGGAACAGAAATAACAGAACGCGTTAGTGCACCTCGACCCCCGGCTATAAACTAAGATCAATTAAGTAACATGATATCCATATATCAAGACAGCTCTTTCACACCCACTCGCAGCTTTGCACAGTATTATGAAGATTCGATGCTAATTATTAGAAACGAGCTGTACCGAGCTGGAGTACGCAAAAGACGGCCCACAAAAAAAAAATATGACACAGAAGCAGAAACCTGCTTGCGTGCGATTTGCTCGTGACTACAGAGACTGATGTTTCTTACGCCATATTTTCCGATGAAAAGTGTTAAGTCTAGCCAACAAGGTCGTCGGAAATGATGGCGTATAAATAACACGAAATACGAACCTCGAAATGTAATCCCAAATGCAGAATCGGGAAGAGTTGTTGTGAATGTGTGGAGCTGGATGAGTGCTGCTGGACCAGGCGAGCTCGCTTTTATACCAAGGAGGGCAAACGGCCACACGTGTGGCGAGGAGATACAAAATATCATGGTACTCACAGTGCGCATGGTGTATCTACAAATGGACGTAACAGAATTTGATTTTTTCCAGGATAATTGCCCGATACACCGATTGTCAAGTCGTTGCCCAAGACTCGTTGCGAAGGCAATCACAAATTAAAACAGTGCCATGGCCCTCCCGATCGCCAGACTTAAACCCCATTGAAAATGTATGGGGTTTAATGGTCCAGAAATGGGATTGCAATTCTAATTTGTATCATTCTAATTCCTTGATTAATGTCAGCGTTGTGAAGACTGTAGTCATAGTTTAAAATATTGCCAACAATTTAGAAGTCATCCGGTATAATCAGTATAATCCGTCTATTTATTTAAAAGTACACGCTTTTGATACGATTGCACAAATTTGATAAATCATGGTTACACAATTAATGAAAAATATTTACTACCTGTCCTGTGACCTTTATAAACGTCGGTTTCCTTTATGAAAGCAGTTTCGTCACATTATAGCGGCCGTCATAAAAATCTGTCGTTTTCACCAATATTTGACATGAAGGTGTCAAAAAATTGTTCTGTATTTGGACAGTCGTTGTTGTGTGACCGTTCACCACTTTTTAAGGAATCCGCAGCCATTGAGAATTTTGGTTGGAAAATTTGAGCACCTCGCTTATGTTGGGTTTCTATTGACATTTCATATATATATATATATATAATATATATATTTATAGGAGTTACTTTGACGACTTATGCAATAAAGTTTAATAATTAAGAGTAACTTAGATGCAATAGCAAACTCGAAAAATGTTTAGCACTCCACCTCGAAAATTTTAAATTTTAAAACTGAGGTAGAAGTTGTTTTGTTGACTTATTCAGCAATAAGAGAAATTATGATTCATGAGAAAAGAAGGATCATGTACAAACATTACGGACGTATGTGGCCTCATTTATCATTTTCAAAATGTTTATGAGATAGGTATACAGTCTGAACGAGTTATCCGAAAAGATATAAAAGGGAAAAATGTAAATATGTTTAAAAACGAAAATAATTATGTTACGAATGTCTTGCTTGCAACATGCTTGACATTCACATGTGTGGTTCGCCAGCATTATCAAACCATTAACACCTATTAATAAAACTAATAATCGAACATTATTTTCTTAATAAAATCAAGTATGAAGCAAAATTGCAAAATACTTCCAGGGTAAGCATACGACATAATTATAATAAATTAGTTCTAGTTAAAACTCCAACGTTTTGTTTGTAGTTTCACTTTGTCTGCATCTGTTTTAAATCAGGAGATACGAAGAAACTGCAATCTATGTCGATAATCGAAGTTGAGGCAGTTAGCGAGCAGGCGCTGGGCCGGTGCACCCTGGGTACGGGCAACAATCTTCTCCTCGTGAGGGGTGGGAAAGAGGAGATTGTTGTCCGTGGCGAATTTCTGCCGGAGCGGAGGAGTCGCTCCCGAGGGCTCTCTATCTGCGCTCTGCAGCTGCAGAGTGCACGACTAGGGAGCAAGGTGGGGTAGACCGCGGGCCGTCTTACTGTCCGCGGTCTAGGGGTCTCCGCGGCGTGTACGTCGCGGTGACCGAGGTGGGGAAGACCGTGGGTTGCTCCTCAACCTGCGGTCTAGGGGCAGCCGTGGCGAGGTGTTTGAGCCACGGTGCCGGGTGGTGGGTAGGTTAAGTTAGTTATAAGTTAGTTTAGGGGGAAAAAAAAAAAAAAAAAAAAGAATATAATAATATTAAATTAAAAAAAAATAATAAGAAAAATTAAAAAAAAAATATATATATATATATATATTAGGTTAGTAGCATTAGTTTGTAGATACCGAGCAGCGGGTGGTATATCCTGCACCGGAGGCATCCGCGGGCCTCGGGAGGATCAAATGCCCTCCCAAAAAAGAGCGGCCGCATTGCCTTGGGGAAGTGATGTGCGTACCACCCATTTCGTAAAATGAAAATGGCAACAACAGAGAGAGATTTGTCATGCGCCCCGGCTGACGCCCGGCGCTCGCAGGTACCCGGGCCTGCGAGTGATAAATTGGATACCGACGGACGCGCAGGGGTAGGCGACCAGGCCCCTGTTGCTGATAATATTACTGGAAGCAGTCTTTTTATAAATATTGACGGCGGGCCGCGTGGACCGTCTTCCATTAGGAAACGCCCACGCGATCCTGCTCTGGTGGGAGGTCTGTCCTCAGAAGAGGAAGGCCCGCTGGCCCCGAAGTTGCCGACCACGAGGAGAGGTCGGCAGGCTTCGAGAGGGGTGAGTGCTTCACGGCCGCGGAGGGACGCACAGGGTAGGTTCGTGCGCCCCAATACTCCAGCGGCCAGCGAAGCAGAGAGTGACATGGGGGTCACTACCGAGGACCCTGGTGGCGAGAGTTGTGCCTCGCTAGGGAGCTCAAAGGCGGAGCTCAACGCCACCAGAAGAGAGCAGCTCAAAGCCGTCGCGGCCGACGAAGTGTCGGAAATGGCCCGACGCGCACGCGAGCGACGTGCTGCTCTAGCGGCGGAAGGGGGGGAACCATCTGCGGTGGCCCTTAGTCAGCTTGCCTTGGACGGTGTGGACTTAGTCCTGAAGGTTGCCACCAAATCCGGCAGCCTGAAGGGCACGTTCACCCGCGGTCTGAAGGAAGCTGCCGCGGACATTAAGGAGGCGGTTGGCATCCTCCTCAACAGGACGGCCTCAGACGAGGTCGCGAAGTTGCAGGAGGAAAACAGCCGCCTCCGAAATGATTTGGAGGACCTCCGGCGACAAGTCGCTGCGCTGAGCGAGCAGCAGCAGCGACGCACGTCCACTGATGCCGCATCGGTAGTGGCCCCGGCTCCCGCACCGAGACCGGCAAGCGCTCATACCGACGACGAGGTCGAGCGCATTGTCCGGCTCTGCATGCTTCAGTGCGGGAGCATGGTCAATGCTCGTATGGAGGCGATTTCTCGGCGCCTCCCTGCGGAAATCCTCCGTCCGCCCCTAGCGGCCGATACACGGCGGAGGGCTGAGGAGCCGCCGAGACCTGCGGCTCGGAAGGGGAAGCCCGCGGAGGGTGTTAAAAAGCCCGTGGAGGGAGCCCCATCGAGCGATCAGCCCACGACTGTCGGGTCTAAGGGTGAGACCTGGGCGACAGTCGTGGGCCGCAAGAAGGCCCGCAAAGCCGCCAAGGCGGCCTCAGCAACAGCGCGCGCCCCCGGACGAACCGCAAAGGCGGTTGCGCAGCCGGCGCGGCGGACTGCCAATGGCAGTCGCAAAGGACCGGTGATACGTGCTCCACGTTCCGAAGCTGTGACGCTCACGCTACAGCCCGGTGCTACGGAGCGCGGCGTAACGTACCAGTCGGTCATTGCCGAGGCCAAGGCCAAGATCAAATTATCAGATCTTGGTCTTCAGTCCGTCACCCTCAGGCAGGCTGCCACGGGTGCGCGGCTGTTCGAGGTGGCTGGTGCTGCGAGCGGCAGTGCCGAAAAGGCGGACGCTCTGGCCGCCAAGATGAGGGAGGTCCTCAGCCCTGTGTAGTATGTACCCACCAATTCATATATTTAATCATGTTTATCCTAAATATAGCCAGTGAAACTCAACTCGTCTTTCATTCAACACGCCTCACAATACATGGCGACCCTGCCGGCGGTCTGCCTCGGGTGTGCATTCCTTGCCCATATTAAGCTAAAATTATGAAAGTAGCTACAATGATTTATTACACTATCGGGTTTTGTGCTGTTATCCAGCGTACAACTGCAAAAGCGTGTCCCGAAGGTTTCATCGATTGCCAGACACCATCATGGGAGGTTCTACATCCAAAACAGAGGAAGTGATCTTGGCGCAAACTGCTTCGGGTGGCGCAGAGAATATTGCGCACCTGGAGACTTTGAAAAACCACGTTGGTGCTATGAACTACACCCTGATCGTAATCTGCATTGTCCTGACGTTGGGAGCGGTACCTATATGTTATTTGGCGCACATACAAAAGGTGCCATGAGAAGCTGCTCGAGCGTCGGCTGAACGAGTTCGCATTGCAAAGATATGCGAGTATCTTTCGCCGGGAGCGACGTCAATTGGAAAAAGAAGGAGCGGTCTAGTGATGCAAGAGTGATGACAAGTGATTTGTGTTTTGGGCGATTTCATTAAAAGTGTTTTTTTTTTTATAATATTATTACTGCAAACAAAATAATCAAAATATTAGCGGGTAATGTATGTATTAATTATAACATAGCAGTATACCAAATATGTATAATTTATAGTGAATGTTATGGCTGATATACTAGAGTGCCTATATAAGGAATTAAGAGATTAGAGTTTACTTGGTAAAGGTAGGACCACAGCGTCGACAGGGACATATAAGTGTATCTAAACAAGCAGAGGCAAATATTTTGTATGGCCAGTATACGTCCCTGATAAATAATTTGCAGGGTGATATTGAAAAGGGCAGCGTAGATAAAAAATCAATTGAGCTGATTAATAATTACAGTTCTCAATTTTTGAGCTTATACAACGAAATTGTAAAATTCTGTTCAGAGAGTACAATTAAAGAGGAGGTCAGCAAAATGAGTATGGACACATTTGATTTAAAGATTGCTCTACATCTCTTACCAGAGATGAACGATCACGATGACGTGACTAGAAAACTAATTGAAACTATTGACTATTACAGCTCCATACTCGACAGGGTTGACTGCAAGAAAAAATTAATTGTGTTTGTGTTAAAAAGTAGGCTATCCCAAAACGCCAAGTTAAGATTATCCTCTACTTACAGCACTGTTGAGGATTTATTAAAGGATATGCGCCAGCTACTTCTGCCGAGAAAGTCGCCCTCTGCCCTCCAAACTAAGTTGCAAAGAACAGTACAGAAGGACAAGTCCGTAGCAGATTTTGGTAAGGAGATAACAGAATTATTCGTGGACCTTACTATTTCTCAGGCCGACGGCGACTCATCAGCATATAAAGTTTTGAAACCAATCAATGAAAAATACGCAATAAAACGATTCGCGGACGGTCTGACAAATAGTAAGTTGAGCACAATTATTGCAGCGCGGAACTTTACGTCCCTAAAGGACGCGGTACAAGCAGCTCTGGATGAAGAAGTGTCTACTTCAGCAGATTCGACAGAGGTTTTAGGTATGTACCAAGGTCAAGCCAGTACTGCAGATCAGTTTCCCAATAGATATTTTAGGGGTCAGCGAGGACGAAACGGTCGTCAGCGAGGATTCTATTCGAGGAATTTTGTGCGAGGTCAGTCAGTTAATCCACAATATAATAACAGACAAGACGCGGGCCCCAGTTCAAGATCTAACCGACGAGGTGACAACCGGGGTAGAATTTCAGCTAGTCGGGGACGAGGAAATAACGTTAGCGGAAGTGCCAATGTTTTAGAAACGGAAAATGAGGCGCCAGAAAATACAGAACAGGTAGTGACTGAGTCCCTAAATCATTTTTTTCGACCCTAATGTAATATATAACTTTAATTCGCTAAATAAGGTATCTTTTGATATCGGTTGTCATCATAACCATAATTGGCTCATAGATACGGGCGCATCAATTTCAGTTGTCAACACTGACATGATAGCTTGTTTAAAAATACCCCAGAACAAAAAATACCATTCCATATAGATAAACTAAGAATAAAAGGAATAGGTGGTGATGTCATTTCGGATGGTTATGTGTTTATTAACTTGCGTCGGAAAAACGAAAATTTTAAACACAAATTTTATGTTTTGAAAACACTCCCATCCAAGGTCAAAGGCATTTTGGGCTACGATTTTTTCCAAAAGTTTAAGGCAGTTTTAAATTTTGAATCAAAATCATTACAACTAACTTCAACTGCCGGGAATACTATTACTTTACCATTTAATAGCAACATTCATGACAGCAACACCACTATAAGGATAAGCACTAGAAGCGAATCAATTCATCATGTCGAAGTGAATCTTACAGAAGAAACAGTTATTGAGTGTCAGGAATTATGTGAGGGCGTATTTGTCGCTAACGCAATTGTGAAGCCCATAAACGGCACTATTCCTATAAAAATATTGAACACTAGGGACGAAGGGGTAGAGGTGCATAATATTACTTTAAAAACATCAAAACTAAGCGATTATCAAATATGTAAATTTAAAAAACCAGTCATGAATTCAAGTAGGGTTAAACAGTTATTTTCGTTGCTTAAGTTAGACGGATAAGAAGAGCGTAAATCAATAGAAAATATATGCGCAAAATTCCCAGATGTTTACCACCTGCCAGGCGATAGACTATCTACTACTCCGCTATGCCAGCAAACTATCGAACTAAAACCGCATACAACCCCGGTGTATACCAAACCATATCGACTACCGCACTCGCAAAAGGCAGAGGTTGATAACCAAATACAAAAAATGCTAGAAGACGGAATTATAGAGGAAAGTAGAAGTTCATGGTCAAGCCCTTTACTGCTGGTACCCAAAAAACAAGATTCTACGGGTAAAAAAAAGTGGCGAGTAGTAATAGATTATAGAAAATTAAATGAACACGTACAAGATGATAAATTCCCACTACCAAATATCAGTGATATTTTAGATTCCATGTCAGGTTCAATGTACTTTACACATTTAGATCTGTACCAAGGATTTTATCAGGCGAGTCTACATCCAGACAGTAGACCTTATACGGCATTTACAACTAGCAAAAATCAGTACCAAATGACCAGACTTCCTATGGGGTTGAAAACTAGTCCAAATGCATTCTCACGTATGATGACGTTGGCGATGTCCGGTCTAAATTATGAGAAGTGTCTGGTTTATCAAGACGATCTAGCTGTTTTCGGGCGTAATTTGAACAATCACAACCAAAATTTAATACACGTACTCACTCGGTTACGAGAAGTCAATTTAAAACTAAATCCAGAAAAATGTACCTTTCTACAGAAACAAATATTATACTTGGGTCACATTGTATCGGAGAAGGGTATTTTACCCGACCCACAAAAAACTAAAGCGGTCGAAAACTATCCAAAGCCACAGAATACGCAAGAAGTTAAGCGTTTCGTTGCTTTCTTAAATTATTATCGGAAATTTATTCCAAATTTTGCAGAATACGCTTATTCATTAAACCAGCTTTGTCGTAAAAATGTTCCATTTGATTGGTCAGAAAACTGTGAATGTGCATTTCAATACCTAAAAAAAAGTTTAACAACACCGCCGGTGCTTCAATACCCAGATTTATCAAGAAACAATACCTTTATTTTGCAAACGGATGCATCAGGAACAGCGATAGGATCGGTGTTATGTAATAGGGATGGTCGACCCGTGGCTTATGCTAGTCGTGGGCTAAACGACGCCGAAAAGAGATACCCAACTATTGAAAAGGAACTCCTTGCAATAGTTTGGAGCGTAAAATACTTCCGGCCTTATTTGTACGGCCGACAATTTAAAATACAAACTGATCATCGACCTTTGATATACTTGTTCGGAATGCGAGACCCTTCCAGTCGATTATTAAAATTCCGTTTACAATTAGAAGAATATAACTTCATTATTGAATATTTGAAAGGTAATAAAAACTCCGCGGCCGACGCGTTATCGCGAATAACCTTGACTAAAGATGATCTACAAAATTATGGTGTCCTTAACGTTCTAACCAGGGCTCAAAGTAAACAATTGGCGTCGACAAAACAAACAAACTGTCAAGAAAACTCGATTAACACAACTCACACTAGTTCTGGGACTGAACAAGCAAAAGTAGTAGAGATTATTACAAAACCAACGAACTTTGTCGAACTATCATTAACTACTATCAGAGAGATAAATAAAATAAAAAGTCAGAACATCTTAGAGTATTCTGATTATTTCATATTTGTGCCAAGTAAATCTATGATCTACTTAAATCCTAGGCCTCGATCATCGTTTACGCGAGACGGAATGATGAGAGACTTGCGATTAATATGTAAAAAAATAAAAGTCAACGAACTATGTATAATAAAAAATGATAACAACAGAGATTTCATAAAAGGGTTGATAGAAAATATAAAAAATGACATAAGTTGGTCAGGCCCACGTATTTGCATACTAAAAGGAGTACAAAAAATAAACAACGTTGACGATAGGCGTGTCATCCTCAATGATTTTCATCTGTTGCCTACAAGTGGGCACGCGGGCATTAGACGTATGACCAATAATATTAAAAAATATTACCACTGGCCCAGCATGGAAAAAGATATAAGAGATTTTGTATCTAAGTGCGATGCATGCCAGAAACAAAAACACTCGATTAATACAAAACAACCAATGACCATTACAAGTACCGCAAATTCGTCATTTGAAAAAGTTTATCTCGATTTAGTAGGACCATTGCCAAAAGATGACAATAGCTTTTGTTACATCCTCACTCTACAATGTGAGTTAACCAAATTCGTGGAAGCATACCCGCTACGTAATAAGGATACGGTAAGTGTAGCAAAATCATTTGTCAGCAATTTTGTTTTACGTTACGGCGTTCCGCGAGAAATAGGCACAGACAGAGGAACAGAGTTCGTGTCATCCACGATGGCCGAGGTATGTAAGCTTTTAAATGTAAGTCACCTAATATCTACAGCATACCATCACGAAAGTTTGGGGGCATTGGAAAACTCGCATAAGCACCTGATGGCTTATCTACGGATAAACTGCTCAAACCATCCTAGCTCATGGAGTGAATGGTTAGCATATTGGTGTTTTTCTTATAACAATACCGTGCACTCAGAAACTAAATATACGCCCCATGAGCTAGTATTCGGTAAGTTATGTAATATCCCGAATAATTTGCGTAGCGGTGTTGATCCTTTATACAACCTCAATAGTTACCCTCTAGAATTAAAGTATAGACTCCAAGTAGCTCAAAATGATGCCAAGAATAATTTGATATTAAGTAAGTTGAAAAGAAAAGATCGTTATGACACCTATGTCAACTCAATAAAATATGAAAAAGGTAGCCACATTTTATTGAAAAATCCATCAGGCAATAAAATGGACAGTATCTATGTGGGGCCATTTATAGTACTAGAGGATTTAGATTGTAATGTCAAAATATTGCGTAATAATAAGGAAGATATTGTACACAAAAACCGCACAAAGCTATATAAGTCGTAAAAATAAAATAATGTAGCCATATTGCAAAAAAAAAAAAAACACTAAGAAATAATAATAAGTCAAACGCATTACGCATTTATCGATCCTTCACATGTTATGTTTCTGTTTACTATGTAGTGCACTGACCTTTATGCCTAATAAGAAGTAATTCAACCAGCGTGATACAATCATTGACGTAATGTGTAAATGACACCGGAATGCAAACAAATTCAGATTGAATGAATTGTGTTGGTTAGAGTGTGATAAAGTTTTATAATACTAGATTAAGAAATATTTAACATTGTACTCGTAGATTAAAAGTATATACATTTTCTGTAATATGCAAATAAGTATAGATGCTTAATTATGGGGCATACAAAAAAAAAAAAAAAAAACACATTTTAACCTAGTTTTAAGTACAAATGTATTTTTTTTTCTCCAAGGGTGGAAGGTGTAGTATGTACCCACCAATTCATATATTTAATCATGTTTATCCTAAATATAGCCAGTGAAACTCAACTCGTCTTTCATTCAACACGCCTCACAATACACGGACACACAGGACATACATAGGACGTCCGGGTCTCCAGGCCAATGAAAACCGCAGAAGTGCGGATTGCTGGTCTGGACGACTCCGTGACCTCTGAAGAGGTGGTGGCGGCCGTTGCCCGAAGCGGAGAATGTCCGCCGGACAAGGTGCGGGCCGGCGATATACGCACCGACGCCACCGGACTCGGCGTGGTCTGGGTTCGGTGCCCTGTGGCGTCGGCGAACAAGATCGCCTTAAGCGGCAGATTGCTGGTTGGCTGGGTTGCAGCGAGGGTGAAACTCCTGCAGCCCCGGGCTTTGCGGTGCTTCCGGTGCCTGGAGAAGGGGCACGTCCGGGCAAAGTGCACCGCTGAGGTTGACCGTAGTGACCTCTGTTATCGCTGTGGTCAGCCCGGCCACAAGGCGGCCCAGTGTTCCGCGGCGCTCAACTGCAGCTTATGTTCGGCTGCAGGGAAGCCAGCGGGACACAAAGTGGGCGGAGGGGCTTGTGGCGCGCCTGCCAGCAAGGCCAAGAAGAAGAAGAGCTCTAAACCTGCCGGGGAAACCTCGCCGCCTCCGCAGGCTAGTAGCTCCACGGTCGACTCCCGGCCCAGGACCGTTGCCGAGGGAATGGAATGTCAATAATGGCACAATTCCATTTCCTCCAGGGCAACATCAACCACTGTGCCAGAGCTCAGGATCTTTTACTCCAGAGCATGGCAGAGTGGTCGATCCACGTGGCTGTGGTCGCCGAACCGTACTTCGTCCCCGCCCGTGACAACTGGCTGGGGAGCGCTGACGGTTTGGTGGCCATTATTGGCGAGACTCTGATCGACCCGTCTCGGGGCCGCGGCCGGGGTGCTGCGGTCTCGGGCGGCATCGTCATTGTGGGGGCGTATTTCTCCCCCAACAAGAGTCTCGCCGACTTCGAGGGTTTCCTTGTCGAGTTGGGCGCCGTCGTAGGCCGCTATCACCCTCGTCCCGTTCTGGTGCTCGGGGATCTCAACGCCAAGTCATCGGCGTGGGGATCTCCGGTCACTGACCCTCGGGGCGAGGTGCTAGAAGAGTGGGCGGTGACGACTGGTCTGGTCGTCCTGAATCGGGGTTCGGAATACACGTGCGTGCGGCAGCGGGGCGGGTCGATAGTGGACGTCTCGCTCGCTAGCCCCTCTGTCGCCAGCCGAGTCCGCGACTGGCGTGTCGCCGTGGGGGTGGAGACGCTGTCGGACCATCGGTATATCCGGTTCGACGTCTCTGCCCAGACCGCGAGCGGCCGCCATCCAACAACCCCGATTAACGACGGCCCGCGTTGGGCGCTTAAGCGCATCGACAAGGAACTACTCGAGGAAGCTGCCATAGTCCAGTCCTGGATTTGGGAGTCGACGACGGACGGCCCCGTCGACGTCGAAGCGGTGGCGCTGTGGTTTCGCGGGGCGATGACGCAGATCTGCGACGCGTCCATGCCCCGTGTCCGCCAACAGTCCGCAAGGCGCCAGGTGTACTGGTGGACTGACGAGATCGCGCGGCTGCGCGTTGAGTGCGTTGCGGCTCGCCGCCAGTACACACGATACCGGAGACGACGTCGACGGGATCCCGTCGAGGAAGACGCGCTGTATGAGGTGTACCGCGCGTCCAAGGAGACTCTGTGGCTGGCCATCGGCGACTCTAAGTCGCGTGCCAGGGAAGAGCTGCTGGGGTCCCTCGATCGGGATCCGTGGGGGCGCCCCTACCGTTGGGTACGGGGCAAGTTGCGTCCCTGGGCGCCTCCACTGGTGCAAAGCATGCAACCCCAGTTGCTAGAGGCGGTAGTATCGGCCCTCTTCCCTGAGCGAGCGGGACACGTTCCCCCGGCGATGGCTTCGCCCTCAGCCACAGACTCTTCAGAAGAGGAGAGCACCGATGTCCCCGAGGTGACGCAAGCAGAGACGAGAGCGGCCGTGTCGCGACTCCGGGCTAAGAACACAGCGCCCGGACCCGACGGAGTTCCTGGTCGAGCTCTCGTCCTGGCTCTGAAGGAGCTAGAGCCCCAGCTGAGGGGACTCTTCACGGCATGTCTCGAGCAGGGTCAGTTTCCCAGTGTGTGGAAGGAGGGGAGGCTGGGCCTGCTCAGGAAGGAGGGGCGCCCAGCGGACTCGCCGTCCGCGTATCGGCCCATAGTGCTGCTCGACGAGGCGGGCAAACTTTTTGAGCGCATTATCGCAGATCGCCTCGTCAGCCACTTGTGCAGGGAGGGGCCGGACCTGGACGACAACCAATTCGGTTTTCGTCGGGGGCGCTCCACCATAGACGCCATCATGCGCGTGAGGACCCTGGCGGAGGAGACGGTGTCCCAGGGTGGGGTGGTGCTGGCGGTGTCTTTAGACATCTCCAACGCATTCAACACCCTACCCTGGAGTTGTATTGCCTCGCTACCGTCGAGGCGATCCGGCCAGTACTCGACGACTGGCTCGGGAGAAGGCACGGCTCCCTGTCGTTTAGGGTGACGCAGGTGCTGTCGGGGCACGGCTGCTTCGGCAAGTACCTGTGTCGCATAGGCAGGGAGCCGGACGCTCGGTGCCACCATTGCGTCCATTGCGGGGAGGACACGGCGCAACACACGCTCGCCGAGTGTGTAGCTTGGGAGGAGCAGCGCTGTGTCCTCACAAATGAAGTAGGAGGCGATCTGTCGCTGCCGGCCCTAGTGCGGAGGATGGTCGGTAGCGCAGAGTCGTGGGACGCGGTGGTGTCCTTCTGCGAGGACGTGATGTCGCAGAAGGAAACTGCGGAACGGGAGAGGGAGATCTCGACTCCCTTCCCCGGCCGCAGAAGGCGCACCGGGCGCAGGAGAAGGGCGGACAACGCCCTTTTCCGGCCCCCATGAATGGGTCCTGGGGCGTGGGACTTGGGGAAGTCCTCGCCCCCTATTTGATGGACCCGAGGCGAAGGCGCGCGCGGGTGTCGGCGTGCGCCTCTGAGGCGATGCACGGGGTAGTTAAACACCTCACTACCCCGTGCAGGAGACGAGGCCCGGACAGACCGGGCCAGCACTAGTGTGGGGCTGCGGAAGAATTTCGATTCCCGCGGCCCCGCGCGCACGTGCGAGGAGACACCGGGGTGGTTTTAGCCGGTAAGAGTCCGGCACGCCCCTCCGCCTTTTCCCCAGGCGGAGGTAGTCCATGAGGATTTCCCCCCGTAAAAAAAAAAAAAAAAAGTTAGTGAGCACAACACTATTTGTCTCGTACACATGCACAACACACGCACACTGGTGTAGTTTGATTTTAGTCTCGCCCTAATCATCACATTGCCCATCTAACGCTAGTATAGGTATATCATTAAATCTATGAGGCGACCTGGATTTAATCGGTATTTTCGGAAGAGGTATAAGAGTCCGTATTGTCAGCAAAGCAAGCTATGTCGCAATTGCACCTGTGCAAACAGCAGCTGGTTGCTAGTAATTATAAATATGAATCTACCTATTTAATAAAAATCTTAAATTCATTCATTTACTGTAGCAACGTGCTGTACGTTGCTGTCAGTGAATGAATGAATTTAAGCTGCTGGGTCTAGAAGCATAAAATGAAGCCCAAGAGGTCCTGCACGAAATTGAAGGATTTTTGAAAATTCACCCCTTAAAGGGGTTAAATAGGGGATGAAAGTTTGTAGGTCAGTTCGTAGTTTTTGGGAAATTTGTTATTTTCGATGGGAAATAATCCCATCGGGCACACAGCTTGTACACAGCAGCAGGTCAAGTTACCACATACTGTCAAATTTTCTCATTCGATTTTGAACTTAATCGTCAACACTTTAAGGTTTAAAATCATTTGGAGAAATTTGACAGTTCCCTGTAACCTGAGTGCTGGCGACTGTACATTAATATTTAACTAAGATATAGCACAGAAATGTTTGTTGAACATCATGTTTGACATGAAGCATGCGGTCGCTAGTTTTAAAATAAATCTTACTAGTAGGATTGTCCGGCTGCTCTGACCGGTCCAGTACCACTCCGCCCTTCAGCAGGAATATGTACTCTCCATAGCCCATCTTGCCGGCTTGAAACAGTATGCGGGACACGATGTGGAATGATAGTAGGAGCTTGTGACGCTCGAATAGGGCTCGGCAGGTGTTTCTATAAATAATATATAAATTATTTCTCTAAATGTTATTATTGATCTTCAGGGGAACTATTTCTATACTTGTTATTAAAGAATCTATTTTCATCTTCAAGAGGGCTAACAGTGCGTATTTTCTTTCTTCTTTGGCTTCTTTCAGTGGACTGCGATTATTATATAAAGTATTACTTATAAGCAGTATTAAAGTGGTAGCTAAAGCGTATTAGAGCACTGACGAAAAAACAGTAAAGCAAAACTTGATTTGTTTTTTGAAAGTTACAGTAAACCAGAGTAGGAAATATTAAAGATAGTTCAAGGGTCTGATGGCTTAATTCTATCAATGCCATGTACGACTAGTTAAATGCCTAATCTAGTCTGTTTCCTAATAAGCAAGTGGCCATTTTCAATCTGATATTTAGACATCTGGCAACTATAGATAAAACAAATAGCCATTTGCTAGCTCCAAATCGAAAAAGAAACAGACCTATGATAAAAATATATGGTCTGTTCCAAAAGTATCTGATGGAAGTGTAAACATAATTATACTCTATTCTGATTAAATTCTCACACAATTCAGTGACCATCATCATTTCAGTTGAAAGACGTCCAATGCTGATCGTGTCTAGCAGATTCCTACGGCCTTTACTAGGTCATCGGTCCACCTTGTGTGGTCTTGCAACGGTACGTCTTCCGGTACGCGGTCGTCACTCCAGAACCTTTCGGCCCTATCGGCCATTTGTTCTGCTAGCAATATACTACTGCGGGCATTGCCTACTGCCACTTAAGTTTGGCAATTCTTAGGGCTAAATCGGTGACTCCTCCTACGGATCTCTTCATTTCTGATTCGATCATGTAGGGAAGCTCCAGGCATGATTCTCTCTATTGCCGTTTGGGTGACTTAGAGCCTTCTCATGAGGCCCATTTTGTGAATGACCACGTTACAGTGCCATAGGTTATCACAGGCAACACGCACTGGTCAAAGACTTTTGTCTTGAGACACTGTGGTATATGAGACGAGAACATATTAAGCAGCTTCCGGAACGCTTCCCAGCCGAGTCGGATTCGACGATTGACCTCTTTCTCGAAGTTGTACCAACCTAAGTGAATCATTGGTCCTAGATAGGTACAACATATGTCGGGGGCCAGGAAAGGGTATTTTTTTTTACCTTCAAAAACAATAAGCGAAACTAATCAAATAACCAAATTCTGATAGAACCTCTAACTGCTAACCTATTCCTAAACTAAATATAAAGCGTTACTAACTACTAAACTAATTTGAAACCTGCTGCTGATTAGGCAGAGGACAGAGGCGAATAACCGGACGTAAATACGAACCGGTTGCGGTTTTAACTCTTACTATACGCGTTACTCCCTTTGAATCAGGGAAAACTTCCTCCACTACACCTAGAGGCCAGTGTAGAGGGGGCGCATTCTCGGTCATTAAAACTACTACAGTACCAGAGGTGACTGGATTCGATGGAGTATTCCATTTTGGACGCGACTGCAGCGTGTGCAAATAATCTGTTCTCCAACGCCTCCAAAAGGATTGAACTAATCTATCCAAAAGAGCGTCACGCTTTAGGAGATGCAGTCTGTCTTCATCAACATCCATAGCGGGCAAATACTTAAGAGGAGTTGTGGTTAAGAAGTGAGCCGGCGTTAAAGCTAAAGACTCCGACGGGTCACTAGATAGAGTTCGACACAGTGGACGAGTATTCATTACTACCTCTACCTGAGCGAGTACAGTACTCAGCTCCTCATAAGAGAGAATCTGCACGCCTACAACGCGGAACAGATGCGACTTGAGGCTCTTAATATTAGCCTCCCAATTACCACCAAAGTGACTAGCAGCGGGAGTATTAAAATGCCATTCAATACCTACGATTTTCGGCCAAAACATGAGCGAATTCACTCTGATAGTACTTTGACCGCAAGAATGCGTGTAACTCCGAGATACTACGGTGCGCTCCAACATAATTAGTACTGTTGTCCGAATATAAACGTTTGACGGGACCACGGCGCGACAAAAAACGTTTAAACGCGGACATAAAACTTTGCGTGCTTAAATCACCGGTCAATTCTATGTGCACCGCACGAGTTGTCATACAAATAAATAGACAAACGTAAGCTTTCGTGGAGCGTATACCACGACTACGGGCAATAGTTACCCTAAACGGGCCGGCGAAGTCTGTACCGGTGTGTACGAAAGGTTTAGCGGATTGAACAACACGGCAAGTGCGATGATCGGCCATTTCAGGCGCGATAAAACGCGGGCGAAGCTTGAAACAGGGCACACATTTGTGCACTCTAGCGCGAATCAAATTGCGAGCGGAAAGTATCCAATACTTCTGTCTAAGGATAGCCATCATCAAGTCCGGGCCTGCGTGACAATTCACCTTATGATGATAATCTACAATCAAATCTAAAATATGGTGTTTGCGGGGTAAAACTACTGGGTGCTTTTGTTCAAATCCTAAATCGGAATTTCTCAAACGACCACCTACTCGAATGAGACCATTCTGCAAAAAAGGTTTCAAATGTTGAAAAGCGCGACTACAAGGTTTGTTGGATTCTAAACTACTAAATTCTGATGCGAAATACAATCTTTGCAATTCACGAAGCACGACTGACTCAGCTTTATCCAGATCAGCGGCGGTTATATTAC
This sequence comes from Brachylomia viminalis, assembly GCA_937001585.2. NCBI lineage: Eukaryota > Metazoa > Arthropoda > Insecta > Lepidoptera > Noctuidae > Brachylomia > Brachylomia viminalis. The sequence goes on along the minus strand of OW443302.2, from coordinate 25,119,004 downwards.
CGCGTGTGGGTAACAGTTTTAGAAAACGACAGACATACACCACACAACGCAAAAGTCTCGACCAAGACGAGACGCGATGGGGTGCATGTTGAAGAGCCTCCACGTGGCGCACCCTGGGCAACGCCGGGCTCAAGTGCCCACCAGGCTTTTGGGGGGTACTTGGGGCCGGCGGCGAAACTTCAACACACGGGGAAGGGTCACGGTTCCAATCACCGATCATCCTTGTTGGTTGGTGAAGGGAACCGGGCTATATACGAATACGGCCACTCCCCCTCTGCTTACAGAGGAAGGTGAGTGGTCGTGGACGGGGGGAGGAGCGGTTTGACCGCCGTGGAGGGAGCGGGCTCGGTGTGCACTAACCCTGCCGCCGGGCTGGCACGAAGAAGTCTCTTCCTGCCACCGCTTTAATCTCGTAGCCCCGAAGACTGTCCAGGTCATGTCTCTGACTTTTGACGGGGGTCGAGGGTCTTGGCTTAACCGCCCGGACCGCGAGGAAGATCAACCTCTATAAAAAAATCCCCAAACCTCTAAGCGGCGGCGCACCGTGAGGGAGGTTGTAAGCTTGGGTGATGGGTAGCTTGATTCTGTCGAGTCCACCATGAAGTATTTAGGATTGGTGCTCGACAGCCGGTGGAACTTCGAGCCTCACTTCCGACGGCTGGCGCCCAAGTTGCTGGGCGCGGCTGGCGCGCTCGCAACGCTGCTTCCCAATCTGGGGGGCCCGAGCGCCGTCTGTAGGCGGCTCTACGTGGGGGTCGTGCGATCCATGTATGGGGCCCCGGTGTGGGCCTCTGACCTGACGGCCGGCAGCATCGCTGTTTTGCGAAAGCCGCAGAGGGCGATGGCCGTCAGAGTCATCAGGGGGTATCGCACGATCTCCTACGAGGCGGCTTGCGTACTGGCCGGATCCCCGCCCTGGGACCTCGAGGCGAAAGTACTCGCGTCGTTGTATCGGTGGCGCGAGGAAGCGAGGGCGCGGGGCGAGGGACCGATGCAGCGACACATAGAGCTGCGTCGGTCTCAGCTTCGCGAGGTCCTGGTGGCGGAATGGCGGGACAGGCTTTCACGCCCTACGCCTCGCCACCATCGAGGCGGTCCGGCCGGTGCTCGAGCGCTGGCTCGGGAGGAGGCACGGCTCCCTGTCGTTTCGGGTGACGCAGGTGCTCTCGAGGCATGGTTGCTTCGGGAAGTACCTGTGTCGCATAAACAGGGAGCAGGACGCCCGGTGTCACCACTGCGTCGACTGCCGGGAGGACACGGCGCGGTATACGCTGGCAGAGTGTGCCGCTTGGGAGGAGCCGCGCCATGCCCTCATCTCAGAAGTAGGCAGTGACTTGTCGCTGCCGGCCGTAGTCGAGTCGATGGTCGGCAGCGACGAGTCCTGGGACGCGGTGGTTTCCTTCTGTGAGACAGTCGTCTCGCAGAAGGAGGCTGCGGAAAGGGAGAGAGAGATCTCGTCCTCTCACCCGGCCCGCAGAAGGCGCACCGGGCGTCGGCGGAGGGCGGACAACGCCCTCTTCCAGCCCCCCTAAATGGGTCCAGGGGCGACGGACTCGGGGACGTCCGTCACCCCCCACACACCAGGACCCGAGGTGGCGGCGCGTAGTGTTCCACGCGCGCCCCTCTTAGACGTCGCGGGGGGAGTCAAACACCTCACTCCCCCCCCAGACCCGAAGAGGCCCGCAGGGGCGGGCCGGCACCAGTCGGGGGTTGTGGAAGGATCGTATGTTCCCGCGACCCCCTGCGTAGGTGTGAGATGGAACACCGGGGTGGTTTTTAGTCAGTAAGAGTCTGACAGACCCCGTCGCCCGCCCCAGGGCGGCGGGCATCCATGAGGATTTTCCACCCCGGAAACAAAAAAAAAAAAAAAAAAAAATGGGTAGCTTGATTCAGTCGCTAGTGCGAACCACGTTAATTTTGAGTAAATATATAAAGCTCTTACTCGTGGGATCAAATATGTCCGGTATATCAGCGCCACGATTCACACACGCATCAGCAGTACGCTTTAGAACAGCTCCAACTCCATCTGGAGCTCCCTTACCATGGCCTGATTCAGAGTAATTCCAAGTGACACATTTAAGCTGAGGATTACTCCATCTGAGAGCTGTTATAGTAAAATATATTTTGTAGTTTCGATATTGACTGCTTGCAGAATCGGAAATAACGTGGAAAGTTTTTGCTTGTGGAGCATGAATTTTTAAGTAATCTATAATTGGTTCCAAATGAGCCCATACAGCTGCTGTGTCATGTCTCAGATTTGGACTGAGAGTAGCGAAACATTGTGACTTTTTCAGCCCATTAACATCAAAAAAATAAAGCACGCTAGTATGGATTGTTATTTGAGGCTTACTGGCACCAAAATGCGCAGATTGAATTTCTTTCGAGTACGCGCACTTATAATTTTCCGAATAATCGACATGAATTACAGCTTCGTCGTGTTTCAATTGGTCTTTTATATTTTTTATCGCCCCTGGTTGACTAACCATGTTCCCACAGTGTTTCATATACTTGTCTATTATTTTTTCGTAGTGCCTGACGGCTTCTTTGGTTTCGTTATTACTTTCTCTTTTTTAACCAACCTTATAGTTTTTTCACACCCATTTTGTATAATACATTCAGTCTTAGAGTTCCACGTCCAATAGCAGAAATCAATAGCATTGTCAAATATCAAATATTGAATAGTTTTGTTTTTACAGCTTACACAATCACGGAATAGGCATTCGGCATTTAAAAAGTATTTGCTGCAATGTTTATAAACATTGCAGCAAATACTTTTAAGAAGATTTGTTGGGTCTTTGGGCTCAATTATTTTATATTTGTGAAGTGCACATACTAAAAGTCGAAAATTTTCGTGAATGACACAGAGACAAGTCTCTCGTGGTTTTTTAGAAGCTGAAAAAATCCAGAAATCTATATCGACAAAATGTAGCAAAACTTAAAGTGTATGTATGAGACGAGTTAAATTTTTTATGAAGATTACCAAGAGAATCATTTAGATAGCGTTTCTGTACCTTTACACCTTCCTTCTTTACGTATTCCTTTTTTCCAGCTGCGCAGCTACTATTTTCATCATCTGAAAGAAAGGTCGTCACGTCGTTCTTCTTCTGCAAAGCTGGCGCGTTTTTAGACAGTCCATTTCGTCTTCTAAATACATTCTTGAACCTTCCCTTTAATTTTGTGGCGTGAAGAGACGTCTCGATATGAGGCTTGAGACTATTTGAAAAAATTTGTTTGATCTTGTACGATTTGATACTCTTGTAAGAACGTAATACACCTTCAGTAAATGAATTATCACCACTAGTACTAGGTCGAAAGAGGAGAGGCTCTCTAGGAAGTTGGACGGCTGAGTTTTCCAACTGAATATTGTCTCCAAGCCTAGCGTTCTCGAATGCTATTGATGAATTTCGTTTTTCTTGAAGTGGTTGTAATCTTGAAATTTTTTTTTCGATAGGTATCGTTTAATTTAATAACTGATTGTAATTTAATTCGTAAAGACGCTATTTCCTTGTCTTTTTTATAGTGCAACTTTCTCACTAAGCGTTGGGCATTTGGTGATACTATCCCAGAACTTACTGAAGAGCCTTGTGAAATTGCAGGACTAACTTCTCTTGACCTAGTAATTCTTTTGCACTCAGAATTACCCTGTGCCTCACGTACTGGTTCTTCTCTATGACAACCAGCCATGTTATCAATATTAACTATATTGATATTTTCTATATCGCTGGAAGGTGGACTGTTGCATTCAATAAAGCGTTGTATTTTTGCTTTTTGTTCCTTTTTGCGTTGATAGGATTTTTTTGCATCTTCTCTCCACTTCCTTCTGAGCATTTTCTGATCTCTTGGTGTCAAACTATTTATAGACACTACTTTTCCCTCTTTTTTTCGTTTTTCGTACTTTGCCTTATTTTTTTCTTTGTATTTTGCATAAAGCTCTGGATTATTTTTGATTTTTTCATATCTTTTTTTTTCAAGTTCTCTTTTCCTAGCTAAGATGTCTTCTTTTTTCGTAGTTTTTGGCATTTTAACTTTGAAAAACATACAAATAGGTTAAAATAAAAGCGTTAATGCACGAAGAATAAGCATTTAGTGACAAAACAATAAAAATGCCTTAATTTAAAACTTTATCAAAACTTAACATAACTTTTTTTATCTTCGTATTATATATTAGGTAAATATGATTAGTATTCACACCAAATAGTAACTACATTTTTCTAGAACGACAGTTTTATTAAACAATAACAGGCAAAGTCTCTTTAACCTGATAATAGTATCAATAACCTGTGCTCTCCGAGCAGGTTAAAGAGACACAGGTTAATGAAAAAAATATGCTTTTGATGTGATAACAACAAAACGGTGACGTTTTTGGAGTCTAGACTTATAAAGTAATAAATAAGCAGTAAATACCATAATCTAACGTTTATACTCGCAAAGTATTTAAACCGCAAATAAAAATATTAAAGTCAGAACATAGATAACATACCTGTTACAAACTCCGATTGAAGCGATTCTACGTTATTTAAAAAAAAATGGCGCAAATTTCTACACTCCTTTCCTTGGCAGCGGTTAGTCCGATACTGCTTGGTCATTTTGCGCGGGGGGTGGGGTGTCGAGTAAGTAATTGTGTTTGTGTGCTGCGTGTTAGTGTGCAAGCACAGGTTATGGAGAAAATCACTCCGGACACGAATTGAACATGAATAACTCGCAAATTATGTTCATTATTAAAGTACCGTGTAAAAAAAGTTAAATTTATTAATTTACAGACTAGTATTTTAATAATTTTGAACCCATATTTTAACACGTTCCGGGACACTTGACTATTTGCAAATGTAATGATATGACACTTCAAAATCCCATACATTTTGTCATACCGTCTACAGCCGTACTACCTCATTACATATATTTTTAATTTTTTGATATGACAAATACGGCCACAGACGTTGACACGTTGGCAGATTGTATGGTATGTCTACGCCTGTCGGCGGTGTGAACGTGTTGGTTTGGTGCACAAGCTCTGCGTATGTATGTGTTGAAAAATGACTGGAAAAGAGTTTACCGTGACACCTACGAACGAATAAAGTCGCGTGATGTGACACTAGATCATGTGCTTCGTAGGAATGTTATGGGCAAGCAACGGCTATCGACGGTTTGCCAAATTACATGAAATAAAGTTCAACGCCCTTAGCCGTACTGTCACGTAACGATATACCGAGATAACGTTTAGAGGCGGTCTGTCCCGGAAAGTGTTAAATATTTTTTTTTTTTATAATTATTCAAAGTGAGACTCTTTGAGTTTGGACATGGCAGGTAAGTGAGAAACAGATGTTACAATTTTATTTTGTTGTAAGAATATCACTTCGGTTTTCTTAATATTACCCAGCCTCTGTGTGAAAAGTCTCTTTAAGTACAATATTGTGTAGAATAAAATATTTTTAATTTTATAAATCACATATTTCCACTAAAAACTGCCTGACAGGTTACAGAGCCACTTTTTTGAGAACAATCCCATAACATCCCATATACGTGCTACACACGACAGGATAATGCGCTTAGTACAAACTTGCGGAGTCGAACTAACTTTAAGACTGATTATGTCAGACGTGGGTGACCAACTTAAGCCTAGAACCTTGTGCGTATCATCACCATCAAATTCCTTCACCGAAGATAATTGATGTGATATTGGAATCGAATCTAGAGCGGTTTGCGAGTTACTTGTCCACTTCACAAGATCAAACTGACCAGCTTTCATAAGACTTATTACTTGAGCGGCGGTCTCAACGGCCTCTGCCGCGCTGACTACACTATAAACAAAGTCATCCATGTATAGCCCAGTCTCAATAGTATCTTTCGCTTTCGGGAATCTTTCACCCTCATCAGCGGCTAATTGCTTGATAGTGCGAAGCGCATGGAAAGGACTCGACTTAAGCCCAAAACAAACACGATTTAAACTCGTAAACTCTCAAAGGTTCTTGAGGCGAAAATCTATACAAAAAACGTTGAAATCTGCGGTCACATCCGCGGATACCAAAAGAAAGAAACATTTGCCTTATGTCGGCGGAAAGCGCGACAGCAAACAAGCGGAAATTTACAATAATGTCAAATAAGTTACCTTGAAGGTTTTGACCACAATACAAAATATCATTGAGCGATACAGAAGTGCTAGTCTTAGCACTGCCGTCCAAAACCACGCGGAGCTTAGTAGTAAGCTTGTCTTCTCTAACAACTCCGTGGTGCGGGATGATGTAAGATGGATGATCGCGAGTCTCGTCAGTCTCGGCGGTGGGCGCAGGTGAGATGTATCCTTTATCTAGGTATTCGATAACAACCTCATCATAGGCTTTTTTTTTTTGAGGATGGTAAATCATCAAATGACCCCTCCCGCTCTGGGTGGAGCGGAAAGGAGTGTCAGACTCTTACTGACTAAAACCCACCCGTGTTCCTTCCTTGGCCCTTTATGTTCCGGGTCAGCGGTACTCCTTTTGGATGATCCCGCTTTCCCGGCAGGATTGGGCCCTAGTGGGCCCCCTCTTCGAAGCTGACATCTCTTTGAGGCGCGCGTGGAACACGTACGCGCCGTCCAGCACTAGAAAATTTGTAAAATCTATGTGATTATTGTTTTTTTTTTATTTATCTCTACTTCTTGTTCCTAAAAATATAATGTACCGTCCGGGTAAAGATAATATTACGGCTGATACCCTCTCCCGTGTGTGCTCGAGTATGACCACGGATAGACTAAATGAGTTACACAATATCTTGGGACATCCCGGTATTGTACGAATGTTTCACTGGGTACGGTTTAAAAATCTGCCGTACTCTCTAGACGCTATCAAGAAGATGACATCTAAGTGTCGTATTTGCGCAGAAATCCAACCTAGGTTTGTTAAAAAGCAAGGAACGCTCATAAAAGCAACCTCTCCATTCGAAAGACTCAACATCGACTTTAAAGGACCTCTACCTACCAACACTCAAAATCGCTACATCTAGACAAAGATGAATATTCAAGATTCCCATTTGCTTACCCATCCAAAGATGTTTCTGCTAGCACCGTCATTAAATACCTGAAGGACTTATTTTATACTTATGGTGTTCCACAATATATTCATTCGGATCGTGGATCAGCCTTCATGTGTACCGAATTAACTAACTATTTAGTAACAAATGGAATTGCATGTAGTCGAACCACGCCATATAATCCACAAGGAAATGGTCAAGTTGAGCGTTTAAACGGTACTTTATGGAAAACAATAAAGCTATGCTTGAGAACCAAAGAACTTGAAACAGCTAGCTGGGAGCAAGTCTTACCATATGCTCTCCATTCAATCCGCTCATTGCTGTGCACGGCCACTAACGCTACACCCCATGAAATTTTTTTTAGACATACACGACGTTCCCGCAAATGGGTAATCGACGCCAACTTGGCTTTTGGAGCCAGGACCTGTATTGATGCGTAAAAATCATAGAACGTCAAAATACGATGCCGAGGTGGAAGAAGTGGAACTCTTGGAAGCTAATCCATCTTATTCCCACGTAAGATTACCGGATGGCCGTGAAACTACCATATCGAACAGACAGCTAGCACCTCTCCCTCTGCCGTCACTAGAGAGTGATCAATCTGAATCCGAAGATTACTATGAGGATGCCGAGGGTGAAGCGGAGATACCTGCTGTACAGGTTCAAGAATTAACAACAGCCGAGAACTCTCAGCGACACGAAACTACAGCAACTCGGTGCTCCACAAGAGAGAAGAGAGCTCCAGCTCGTCTTCAGGATTACGTTCTCTGACGCGGGGGTGAATGTGGTGTAAATACTATTTGCTATTGTTTATGTTTACCTTATAGTTTATTAAAAGAAAGTAGACAATTACTTTTTGTCACAGTTGTCATACCATCTGTATTTTTTATGCAATAAAACCATATATCTCAAATGGTTTCCTATTTTATCTCGCCTTCTCTCGTATCACTTAGACACTTATATTTTGGAAAAGACACGGAATAAATTACAAACAAGGTAAACAGTACAAGCGCACCCGCTTGCAGTGCTCGCGCGGACTCAACTGCCGGCGTGTTGGGTGGGGGTCCAGCGGCCCATACATCTATACTTAGATTAAGTTACATATATGTTATTAGGTACTACTTACTACGAATCTACAAAATATGAGCGTGTCGCTAACAGTAGGTTTCTTCTCACCTTCTCCTCGGGGTTTCAGGCGGAAGATGTCGCTAATGTCGTCGATACCGACGTAAGCCTTGATACAGTGTAGACGCATAATACAGTTCTCCTCGTTGTTTTTTTGTGATTGGTCAATTTGTTTGAGTTGCATTTCTCGTTCACTCCTGTGGGGATTAAATGGACAAATCCCACCCAGTGGGCGGCGGCGGCGCAAGAAAGAGTCGAAAATAGTTTTGTGAATTTCGATCCATCGTGTCTTCGCCCAGCTCCGAACCCGCGCCGCAGGGATTCGCAGTCGACCGACCCGCCACCGCGCCAACAAGGTTAGTCATCAACCGGCGAAACAAGCGACCGCGCTGAGCGCGCCCCACCACAAGTCACTGTGCCGCTACTGTACTGCAACGCAGCGCCTAGCACGTAACGACGAGCAATACAAGCTTAAGCTTTTGTTGGCTGTTTTATAACTGAAGGTGATTCGTCATGTTTAACCCTAAGCGTACGCCACCTAAAATCCCGCTACGACATGAACAGTCACTCTCCGAGCCTGACTTGACAAGTTGTTCACCCCCAAAAATCGACCCTAATATTACATGTCGCAAGCGCAAGCAACCTGAGTGTGAACATGAGGTAGTTCTCTCAGCCCTTAGGGCGGACCTCCAAAAGTCCTCTTCTATCCAAGCGGAGCTACAAAAGACTCTCAGTGAATGGAAGGTAAGCTCGGATGGTAGGCTGGCTGCAATCAATGATAATATTACATCGATTAGAGGTGACTTGGAAACCTATATAAAGGAATCAAAGAAAGAAATAGCCAGTCTTCGCTCCGAAAATGCCGCTATAAAGGATACGGTCTCAAAACTGTCGGTAGAAGTAGCCGGGGTAAAAACATCTGCTCAGCATATCTCTGACCAATATGACGACTTCCAAGAGCGACTTAATAACATAAATAAGCAAACTTTAAGTGTAAGTCCGGATGCAATAAAAGCTCTCGAATTGAAGATTGACAGCTTGGAACAGCAGGGCAGGCAATGTAACTTAGAAATCTCCAATGTCCCTGAGAGGCGAGGAGAAAACTTACCTGCGTTATTGGAGGATATAGGTAAACAGATCGGCCATAATATATCGAGAGACGATGTTACATCGATACATCGCGTGCCACATGCCACAAGCAACGAAAGGCCATAAATTATCATTGCCACTGTAAAAACACGTACACTGAGGGACAATATAATAACTGCATGCCGCCTGAAGAAAGGATTTACCTCTAAAGACCTGGGCATCGCTGGCACACCTCACACTGTATATGTAAATGAACACTTAACTCTACAGAAAAAACAGTTGCTACGCGAGACCCGAGAGGCAGCTAAAAAATTTAGCTATAAGTTTGTCTGGGTAAAACATGCCACCATTCTTGTTAAGCAATCGGAAAACTCGCCCACTATAGCCATTAAATGTAAAAATGACATCAAAAACATTAAACATGCTCCAAGTGGTGGACCTATAGCAAGTTAGGTTAATTTAATTTAAGTATTATTTATGTTATCACTAATTACAATGTCTAATACTACAAAAAGTCATGATTTCAGCATATATTACCAAAACAGCAGGGGCATTCGCACGAAGTTAAATACCTTGTATATGAATATTCTTTCCAACTGTTTCGATGTTATTGTTTTAACAGAAACATGGCTTATTCCTACAATTAATAATAATGAATTTATTGATGACCGGTATCTGGTTTTTCGTTGTGACCGGAATAGAACTACTACTAGGAAGTCTGATGGTGGTGGCGTATTGATAGCGGTACTGCGAAAATATAACCCTATTTGTATTCCTTCTTCACAGCTTGGTACTTTAGATCAATACCTTGAACAAATCGCTATTATCATTCCAAGTTGCAATAATTCTTCTCATACCCTTATCTGCGCAGCCTATGTACCGAATAATATACCTTTTGCGGTATACAATACTTTTTTTGATAATATGGACAATTTAATCGACTCAATAAAAACTGATAGTATATTACTGCTAGGTGACTTCAATATACCTACAGCACAATGGGCTAAACTTAATCCTGGTCAAATTGATATGACTTGCCTGGGCACCTCACAGACTGGTAACCGTTTAAGGGACTTTTTGATTGTTCACGATGTAAAACAATTTAATCATATATCCAACTCGAATGGACGCATACTAGATCTCCTTGTGTCTGATGCAAAGTGCACTGTTATGAAACCTAATCAAGATCTTTTACCAGTTGACAGTCACCATCCACCGCTTTACACTCTGTTATCCCTAAATATTAACATCAGTTTATTGAAGCCTCTAAATACACCGAAATATAATTACCGTAAAGCCGACTATTCGGTCATTAACGAAGACATTGGTGAGATAAACTGGGAGAGCACTTTGGGGGGCGATTCTACTGAGAAGTGCATTGACACTTTTTACAACTGCTTATATGGAATAATAAAGAGCCGCATACCGCTATCGAAACCGCCAAACTCGCACTTCCCGGTCTGGTTTTCTAAACCGCTCATTCATATCTTTAAGTATAAAAAGAAAGCCTGGTCTAAATGGAAAAGGTACCGTAATATTAGTGATTATGAAGTATTTTCCTTGTATAGGGAGCGTTTTAAAGAGGAATGCGACAAATGTTTTCATAATTACGTAAATAGTGTCGAGGATGGTATTCCCAAAGACATTAAGCACTTTTGGGTTTACGTCGCTAATCGGCAAGGCAAGTCCGGTATACCGACCTGCATGTCCTATGATAACGTAACTTCTAGCAATCCAGTTAAAATTTGTAATTTGTTTTCAGATTTTTTTCGGTCAGTTTATGAGCCCTCTAGTCTTTACCCCGGGTGGTCCCCAGCTTCCGACTCAAGTAATGACAATAACAGCTATCTCTGTACTCTGAATTTCACGGTCCATGAAGTTTGCAGACAACTAAAATCGCTAGATATAAACAAGGGCCCGGGCCCTGACGGTATACCGCCCTATTTTCTAAAGAGGACAGCTGAAACGGTTTGTACGCCTCTTTCCATGTTGTTTAACAGATGTATTGAAAGTGGTACATTTCCGTCTGCGTGGAAAAAAACAAATATAATACCAGTACATTAAAGTGGATCTAGACAAAACATAGAAAACTATAGACCTATATCGATACTTAGTACTCTTGCAAAATTATTTGAAAAACTCGTTCATCAGGCCATTTATCCATTTTTGCGGCACAATATAATACCCGAGCAACACGGTTTTGTTAAAAATAGGTCTACAGTGACAAACCTAATGATCTTTACAGAGTATTTGTTTAATAATATGGACGCAGGATATCAGACCGACGCTGTTTATACTGATTTTAAAAAGGCCTTTGATAGGGTGGACCATTCAATTTTATTAAACAAAATAGCCTTTAACGGCATCAGAGGCAACTTACTGCGTTGGTTCTGTTCATATATCAGCAATCATAATCAAACTGTAGTGAGCAATGGTTACAAATCAGACTCATTTCTAGCGACTTCAGGCGTTCCCCAGGGATCTATTCTTGGCCCATTGATGTTTATTTTATACATTAACGATAGTTGTAACTGTTTTCAAAATAGTAACTTCCTACTTTACGCTGATGATCTTAAGGTATTTAGAACAATAAAAAACACTGTTGATAGCAGCCTATTGCAAGAAGACCTGAATAGATTTTCTGATTATTGTAATGGAAATAAATTAATACTAAGTATCCCTAAGTGCAAATACATAAATTTTACTAAAAATAAGAATGCAATAACGTATGATTATTCACTTTGTAATAAGACTCTAGATAAAGAAACCTATATCTGTGACCTGGGCGTTCTTCTTGATTGCAAACTTCACTTAAACCTACATGTAGCTAAAATTACTTCTAAAGCATTTCAAATGTATAATTTTGTTATGAGAACCACGTCGGATTTTAAACGACCAACCACATATCTGTATTTATTTAATTCTTTAGTTCGCCCACAAGTTGAATATGCTTGTATGATCTGGGATCCCTATTATATAAAATATGAGAATGCAATAGAGCGAGTTCAGCGTAAGTTCCTCAGTACAATGCAGTACAAATGTCGCATCGAACGCTTATCCTATGAGGACGCATTGAATAAGTTTAAACTGTTAACACTGTACTCTAGACGCTTGTTGCTCCAAGGAATGATGCTTCTTGGACTTGTACACAATAAATTTGACTGCTCTAATTTGATACATAAAATTTACTATATTGTACCTAGAACAGTAGTGAGACGAGAGGCGCGCTCTTATCCACTGTTTGCTACAACTCCCTGTCGTACAAATGCAGGAAGGAGAGCGCCTCTCCAGAGATTGGTTCAAGCTTACAATAATAACTTTAATGATGTCGATGTATTTGCCCTATCTAAACATAAATTTAAAAAACAGATTGTTATGCGCCTTGCTCAAAACCTTTAATTTAATTATTTCCTTTTTTCATTATTTAACTATTAGACAGCGAAAAATTGTATTGTTGTTTTATATTTTTATTACTTAAGTTTACCAAAACTGTATCTACTATAAGCTAGTAATATGTGGAAACGTAGTGGATTGTACATTTACTTACAGCATACTGTTTATCTAGATGTAACACTCAGTGTATGATTGTTTGTTTCCCAAATAAAATAAAATAAAATAATGTCATATCCATTAAAGCCAAGATGAATGGTTTTTGAGAGATTTACAACCATTTGTATTAAATCATCCCTGGTTTCCTGGGGTTTTTTTGGGACATTTTTAATTTCTACGCAGGTCTTGCGCGACTTCTTTGGAGGTCTTCTACTTTATCCTCCAGTAAACTAATGTACTCCCGGTCTTTTTTAGTCTGATCTTCAAGGATTGCAATTTTGCTGCGGTACTCCTCGTTTTGTGCAGTTAAGAGTGAGACAGCAGCGTCAATTTTAGCATTAGACTCGGTTAACTCCTGCAATTTGTTGGATATGGACGCGAGCTCTTTACTGTGTGCGCCGGCGAGCGAGATATTTAAGTCTTTTATCTCGTGTTTAAAAATAGTGAATTTATTGGGAGAGGAAGCTTCGTCTCTTGGTCGTTTGCTACGTTGAGTTACATTTTCCTCATTTCCACGAGGGAAGGTAGGTTATACACGGAACGACTGCCTATCTGACTTCCACAATCCAGTGACTGGGTAACACGATACCTCTTGGTAAGACTGTTTGTCAGACTTTCGGGCTTCTGACTAACCGTAACGACTGTCAAAGATCTACAAATGACAGTCGGAACCAAAGGTTTTACCTGCTTTGCGACAAACAGAGGGCTTTCGATATGGATGGTCACCCATCCATAAACTGACCGCGGCAAATGTTGCTTAACCTTCGATCGACCCGTGCGGCTGTAATTACTTAACCACGAGCCCTATGTGCTAGTCATAAGCACTAGTTAATAATTGGCTTACCACAATTACAATAAATATAGACAAACCATACTATAGGTTTGGATCACTTAAAACTACAAAAACACCTAAAATAAATAGTTTTTAGTACTTTGTCTTCCAGTTGGTGCATATGTACACGTATGGTATGTACGTATGGCAGCTGTCACTAGGTACGACGATATTATACATATTTTTCTTCTCTGAACGCAAATAAAATAACTATGTATGTAAATATGGTAAAGTACTTGTTAACTTTTTGAACGTCATTACACGCTGATATTTGTCCAAGTGCTAATAAATAATTAAAATTTAACTTTTATTTACTTATAAACAAAGTAAATAAGTAAAATATAATGAATATGCATGCGTGTGCATGTCTGTACCTAAATACATATTAAATGTTTAATTTTATTATTGAAATAATTGCTGTACTGTAATTGTAAAGTACCTATGCACTTCTCCTTTTACTGTAGGTGGTACAGGGGGTAATGCGTGACACGATTACTGTAGGTGGTGCAGAGGGTAATGCGTGACACGATTACTATAGGTGGTACAGGGGGTAATGCGTGACACGATTACTGTAGGTGGTACAGGGGGTAATGCGTGACACGATTACTGAAGGTGGTTCAGGGGGTAATGCGTGACACGATTACTGTAGGTGGTGCAGAGGGTAATGCGTGACACGATTACTGTAGGTGGTGCAGAGGGTAATGCGTGACACGATTACTGTAGGTGGTGCAGAGGGTAATGCGAGACAAGATTACTGTAGGTGGAACAGCGGGGTAATGCGTGACACGATTACTGCAGGTGGTGCAGAGGGTAATGCGTGACACGATTACTGTTGGTGGTGCAGAGGGTAATGCGTGACACGATTACTGTAGGTGGAACAGCGGGGTAATGCGTGACACGATAACTGTAGGTGGAACAGCGGGGTAATGCGTGACACGATTACCTACTGTTGGTGGTACAGCGGGGTAATGCGTGACACGGTAACTGTTGGTGGTACAGCGGGGTAATGCGTGAAACGATTACTGTAGGTGGTACAGAGGGTAATGCGTGACACGATTACTGTAGGTGGTACAGGGAGCAATGCGTGTCACGATTACTGTAGGTGGTGCAGAGGGTAATGCGTGACACGATTACTGTAGGTGGTGCAGGGGGTAATGCGTGACACGATTACTATAGGTGGTACAGGGGGTAATGCGTGACACGATTACTGTAGGTGGTACAGGGGGTAATGCGTGACACAATTACTATAGGTGGTACAGGGGGTAATGCGTGACACGATTACTGTAGGTGGTACAGGGGGTAATGCGTGACACGATTACTATAGGTGGTACAGGGGGTAATGCGTGACACGATTACTGTTGGTGGTACAGGGAGCAATGCGTGACACGATTTCTGTAGGTGGTGCAGAGGGTAATGCGTGACACGATAACTGTAGGTGGAACAGCGGGGTAATGCGTGACACGATTATTGTTGGTGGTGCAGAGGGTAATGCGTGACACGATTACTGTAGGTGGTGCAGAGGGTAATGCGTGACACGATTACTGAAGGTGGTGCAGAGGGTAATGCGTGACACGATTACTGTAGGTGGTGCAGAGGGTAATGCGTGACACGATTACTGTAGGTGGAACAGCGGGGTAATACGTGACACGATTACTGTTGGTGGTACAGCGGGGTAATGCGTGACACGGTTACTGTTGGTGGTACAGCGGGGTAATGCGTGACACGATTACTGTAGGTGGTGCAGAGGGTAATGCGTGACACGATTACTGTAGGTGGAACAGCGGGGTAATGCGTGACACGATTACTGTTGGTGGTACAGCGGGGTAATGCGTGAAACGATTACTGTAGGTGGTACAGAGGGTAATGCGTGACACGATTACTGTAGGTGGTGCAGAGGGTAATGCGTGACACGATTACTGTAGGTGGTGCAGGGAGTAATGCGTGACACAATTACTATAGGTGGTACAGGGGGTAATGCGTGACACGATTACTGTAGGTGGTACAGGGGGTAATGCGTGACACGATTACTATAGGTGGTACAGGGGGTAATGCGTGACACGATTACTGTAGGTGGTACAGGGAGCAATGCGTGACACGATTACTGTAGGTGGTGCAGAGGGTAATGCGTGACACGATAACTGCAGGTGGTGCAGAGGGTAATGCGTTACACGATTACTGTAGGTGGAACAGCGGATTATGCGTGACACGATTACTGTTGGTGGTACAGCGGGGTAATGCGTGACACGGTTACTGTTGGTGGTACAGCGGGGTAATGCGTGACACGATTACTGTTGGTGGTGCAGAGGGTAATGCGTGACACGATTACTGTTGGTGGGACAGCGGGGTAATGCGTGACACGATTACTGTTGGTGGTACAGCGGGGTAATGCGTGACACGATTACTGTAGGTGGTACAGGGGGTAATGCGTGACACAATTACTATAGGTGGTACAGGGGGTAATGCGTGACACGATTACTGTAGGTGGTACAGGGGGTAATGCGTGACACGATTACTATAGGTGGTACAGGGGGTAATGCGTGACACGATTACTGTTGGTGGTACAGGGAGCAATGCGTGACACGATTACTGTAGGTGGTGCAGAGGGTAATGCGTGACACGATTACTGTAGGTGGAACAGCGGGGTAATGCGTGACACGATTATTGTTGGTGGTGCAGAGGGTAATGCGTGACACAATTACTGTAGGTGGTGCAGAGGGTAATGCGTGACACGATTACTGAAGGTGGTGCAGAGGGTAATGCGTGACACGATTACTGAAGGTGGTGCAGAGGGTAATGCGTGACACGATTACTGTAGGTGGTGCAGAGGGTAATGCGTGACACGATTACTGTAGGTGGAACAGCGGGGTAATGCGTGACACGATTACTGTTGGTGGTACAGCGGGGTAATGCGTGACACGGTTACTGTTGGTGGTACAGCAGGGTAATGCGTGACACGATTACTGTAGGTGGTGCAGAGGGTAATGCGTGACACGATTACTGTAGGTGGTGCAGAGGGTAATGCGTGACACGATTACTGTAGGTGGTGCAGGGGGTAATGCGTGACACAATTACTGTAGGTGGTACAGGGGGTAATGCGTGACACGATTACTATAGGTGGTACAGGGGGTAATGCGTGACACGATTACTGTAGGTGGTACAGGGAGCAATGCGTGACACGATTACTGTAGGTGGTGCAGAGGGTAATGCGTGACACGATTACTGTAGGTGGAACAGCGGGGTAATGCGTGACACGATTATTGTTGGTGGTGCAGAGGGTAATGCGTGACACGATAACTGCAGGTGGTGCAGAGGGTAATGCGTGACACGATTACTGTAGGTGGAACAGCGGGGTAATGCGTGACACGATTACTGTTGGTGGTACAGCGGGGTAATGCGTGACACGGTTACTGTTGGTGGTACAGCGGGGTAATGCGTGACACGATTACTGTTGGTGGTGCAGAGGGTAATGCGTGACACGATTACTGTTGGTGGGACAGCGGGGTAATGCGTGACACGATTACTGTTGGTGGTACAGCGGGGTAATGCGTGACACGATTACTGTAGGTGGTACAGGGGGTAATGCGTGACACAATTACTATAGGTGGTACAGGGGGTAATGCGTGACACGATTACTGTAGGTGGTACAGGGGGTAATGCGTGACACGATTACTATAGGTGGTACAGGGGGTAATGCGTGACACGATTACTGTTGGTGGTACAGGGAGCAATGCGTGACACGATTACTGTAGGTGGTGCAGAGGGTAATGCGTGACACGATTACTGTAGGTGGAACAGCGGGGTAATGCGTGACACGATTATTGTTGGTGGTGCAGAGGGTAATGCGTGACACAATTACTGTAGGTGGTGCAGAGGGTAATGCGTGACACGATTACTGAAGGTGGTGCAGAGGGTAATGCGTGACACGATTACTGTAGGTGGTGCAGAGGGTAATGCGTGACACGATTACTGTAGGTGGAACAGCGGGGTACTGCGTGACACGATTACTGTAGGTGGAACAGCGGGGTAATGCGTGACACGATTACTGTTGGTGGAACAGCGGGGTAATGAGTGACACGGTTACTGTTGGTGGTGCAGAGGGTAATGCGTGACACGATTACTGTAGGTGGAACAGCGGGGTAATGCGTGACACGATTACTGTAGGTGGAACAGCGGGGTACTGCGTGACACGATTACTGTAGGTGGAACAGCGGGGTAATGCGTGACACGATTACTGTTGGTGGTACAGCGGGGTAATGCGTGACACGGTTACTGTTGGTGGTACAGCGGGGTAATGCGTGAAACGTTTACTGTAGGTGGTACAGAGGGTAATGCGTGAAACGTTTACTGTAGGTGGTACACCAAGTAATGCGTGACACGATTACTGTAGGTGGTACAGGGGGTAATGCGTGACACGATTACTGCAGGTGGTACAGGGAGCAATGCGTGACACGATTACTGTAGGTGGAACAGCGGGGTAATACGTGACACGATTACTGCAGGTGGTGCAAAGGATAATGCGTGACACGATTACTGTTGGTGGAGCAGAGGGTAATGCGTGACACGATTACTGTAGGTGGAACAGCGGGGTACTGCGTGACCCGATTACTGTAGGTGGAACAGCGGGGTAATGCGGGACACGATTACTGTTGGTGGTACAGCGGGTTAATGAGTGACACGGTTACTGTTGGTGGTGCAGAGGGTAATGCGTGACACGATTACTGTTGGTGGGACAGCGGGGTAATGCGTGACACGATTACTGTTGGTGGAACAGCGGGGTAATGCGTGACACGATTACCTACTGTTGGTGGTACAGCGGGGTAATGAATGACACGGTAACTGTTGGTGGTACAGCGGGGTAATGCGTGAAACGATTACTATAGGTGGTACAGGGGGTAATGCGTGACACGATTATTGCAGGTGGTACAGGGAGCAATGCGTGACACGATTACTGTAGGTGGTGCAGAGGGTAATGCGTGACACGATTACTGTAGGTGGTACAGCGGGGTAATGCGTGAAACGTTTACTGTAGGTGGTACAGAGGGTAATGCGTGAAACGTTTACTGTAGGTGGTACACCGAGTAATGCGTGACACGATTACTGTAGGTGGTACAGGGGGTAATGCGTGACACGATTACTGCAGGTGGTACAGGGAGCAATGCGTGACACGATTACTGTAGGTGGAACAGCGGGGTAATACGTGACACGATTACTGCAGGTGGTGCAAAGGATAATGCGTGACACGATTACTGTTGGTGGAGCAGAGGGTAATGCGTGACACGATTACTGTAGGTGGAACAGCGGGGTACTGCGAGACACGATTACTGTAGGTGGAACAGCGGGGTAATGCGTGACACGATTACTGTTGGTGGTACAGCGGGGTAATGAGTGACACGGTTACTGTTGGTGGTGCAGAGGGTAATGCGTGACACGATTACTGTTGGTGGGACAGCGGGGTAATGCGTGACACGATTACTGTCGGTTGAACAGCGGGGTAATGCGTGACACGATTACCTACTGTTGGTGGTACAGCAGGGTAATGAATGACACGGTAACTGTTGGTGGTACAGCGGGGTAATGCGTGAAACGATTACTATAGGTGGTACAGGGGGTAATGCGTGACACGAATACCATAGGTGGTACAGGGGGTAATGCGTGACACAATTACTGTAGGTGGTACAGGGGGTAATGCGTGACACGATTACTGCAGGTGATACAGGGAGCAATGCGTGACACGATTACTGTAGGTGGTGCAGAGGGTAATGCGTGACACGATTACTGTTGGTGGAGCAGAGGGTAATGCGTGACACGATTACTGTAGGTGGAACAGCGGGGTACTGCGTGACACGATTACTGTAGGTGGAACAGCGGGGTAATGCGTGAAACGTTTACTGTAGGTGGTACAGAGGGTAATGCGTGAAACGTTTACTGTAGGTGGTACACCGAGTAATGCGTGACACGATTACTGTAGGTGGTACAGGGGGTAATGCGTGAAACGTTTACTGTAGGTGGTACAGAGGGTAATGCGTGAAACGTTTACTGTAGGTGGTACACCGAGTAATGCGTGACACGATTACTGTAGGTGGTACAGGGGGTAATGCGTGACACGATTACTGTAGGTGGTGCAGAGGGTAATGCGTGAAACGTTTACTGTAGGTGGTACAGAGGGTAATGCGTGAAACGTTTACTGTAGGTGGTACACCGAGTAATGCGTGACACGATTACTGTAGGTGGTACAGGGGGTAATGCGTGACACGATTACTGTAGGTGGTGCAGAGGGTAATGCGTGACACGATTACTATAGGTGGTACAGGGGGTAATGCGTGACACGATTACTATAGGTGGTACAGGGGGTAATGCGTGACACGATTACTATAGGTGGTACAGGGGGTAATGCGTGACACAATTACTGTAGGTGGTACAGGGGGTAATGCGTGACACGATTACTGCAGGTGGTACAGGGAGCAATGCGTGACACGATTACTGTAGGTGGTGCAGAGGGTAATGCGTGACACGATTACTGTAGGTGGAACAGCGGGGTAATGCGTGACACGATTACTGTTGGTGGTACAGCGGGGTAATGCGTGACACGGTTACTGTTGGTGGTACAGCGGGGTAATGCGTGAAACGTTTACTGTAGGTGGTACAGAGGGTAATGCGTGAAACGTTTACTGTAGGTGGTACACCGAGTAATGCGTGACACGATTACTGTAGGTGGTACAGGGGGTAATGCGTGACACGATTACTGCAGGTGGTACAGGGAGCAATGCGTGACACGATTACTGTAGGTGGAACAGCGGAGTAATACGTGACACGATTACTGCAGGTGGTGCAAAGGATAATGCGTGACACGATTACTGTTGGTGGAGCAGAGGGTAATGCGTGACACGATTACTGTAGGTGGAACAGCGGGGTACTGCGTGACACGATTACTGTAGGTGGAACAGCGGGGTAATGCGTGACACGATTACTGTTGGTGGAACAGCGGGGTAATGAGTGACGCGGTTACTGTTGGTGGTGCAGAGGGTAATGCGTGACACGATTACTGTAGGTGGAACAGCGGGGTAATGCGTGACACGATTACTGTAGGTGGAACAGCGGGGTACTGCGTGACACGATTACTGTAGGTGGAACAGCGGGGTAATGCGTGACACGATTACTGTTGGTGGTACAGCGGGGTAATGAGTGACACGGTTACTGTTGGTGGTACAGGGGGTAATGCGTGACACGATTACTGTAGGTGGTTCAGGGGGTAATGTGTGACACTATTACTGTAGGTGGTACAGGGGGTAATGCGTGACACGATTACTGTAGGTGGTTCAGGGGGTAATGCGTGACACTATTACTGTAGGTGGTGCAGAGGGTAATGTGTGACACGATTACTGTTGGTGGTACACAGGGCAATGTGTGACACGATTACTGTTGGTGGTACACAGGGCAATCAAATGTGTGACACGATTACTGTACGTGGTACAGGGAGCAATGTGTGACACGATTACTGTACGTGGTACAGGGAGCAATGCGTGACACGATTACTATAGGTGGTACAGGGGGTAATGCGTGACACGATTACTGTAGGTGGTGCAGAGGGTAATGCGTGACACGATTACTATAGGTGGTACAGGGGGTAATGCGTGACACGATTACTATAGGTGGTACAGGGGGTAATGCGTGACACGATTACTATAGGTGGTACAGGGGGTAATGCGTGACACGATTACTATAGGTGGTACAGGGGGTAATGCGTGACACGATTACTGTAGGTGGTACAGGGGGTAATGCGTGACACGATTACTGCAGGTGGTGCAGAGGGTAATTCGTGACACGATTACTGTAGGTGGTGCAGAGGGTAATGCGTGAAACGTTTACTGTAGGTGGTACACCGAGTAATGCGTGACACGATTACTGTAGGTGGTACAGGGGGTAATGCGTGACACGATTACTGTAGGTGGTGCAGAGGGTAATGCGTGACACGATTACTGTTGGTGGTACAGCGGGGTAATGCGTGACACGATTACTGTAGGTGGAACAGCGGGGTAATGCGTGACACGATTACTGTTGGTGGTGCAGAGGGTAATGCGTGACACGATTACTGTAGGTGGTGCAGAGGGTAATGCGTGAAACGTTTACTGTAGGTGGTACAGAGGGTAATGCGTGAAACGTTTACTGTAGGTGGTACACCGAGTAATGCGTGACACGATTACTGTTGGTGGGACAGCGGGGTAATGCGTGACACGATTACTAATGGTGGTACAGCGGGGTAATGCGTGACACGATTACTGTTTGTGGTGCAGCAGGGTCATGCGTGACACGATTACAATTCCTTTCATTTTGACAGTTCTACAACACTTATACCTACGTTATTTACGTTGTTGAGCAGATGAATTTTTAAATCCGCTGTGGATTCGGAATTTTCTTCTGTGATAGAAAGTGTGTTACGCAATAGGGGTGCAGTTTCCTATATCCAAAAATCTTTACCAAACTGTTGAGTGATGACGAGGGGCGGCCAGAGTATTTAACCCAACAGATAGAAAGCTGCATACAAACATAGGTTGTCTGTAAAAGATCGCTTTTAGCGATAAGACCGCCCATTGTCACCCTATGTAAAAAAGTTATATTTATATCTGTAATTTTTATGGTGTACATAATAAAGAGTATTCTATTCTATTCTACAAACGCCCAATGAATGGTGCAGTAGTGCCTACAAAGCCGGCTGTATAAAACTTAGAAGGTTTGCCTCTATGGCGCGACGGAATAATTCGGAAACACAAAGATTACCCAAGCGCATACCTTTTCCTTTTTGGTTTCAACTGTACAGCCACGAGCATAAATACCTACCTTACATAATACGCAAGATTCAAACACGATTTTCTCCTAAAATAGGTAAGTACGCCCAGGGGGCATATCTACCGTCGGACATTTTGAAAAAATATATGGCTCAGATCGCTCTTTTCTGCAGAATAAAAATAGACTATGTCTGCAGCCCGTCCCCATAGTAAAATACCGTACGACATAATACTGTGAAAGTAACTAAAATAGACTAGCCTCGCGGTTTTCCCAAGCCATGTTAAAGAACTGAGCCTCAATAAATTTAAATAATTTATGAAACAGAAACTCTGTCGAAAAGGCTTCTATAACGTTAAAGATTACTTGGATGACAAAAAGGCTTGGGATTAATTAAGCTACTCCAATGTACCCCCAAGCAACAAACCATTTTGTACATGCGTGCACTGACTGGACAGGTCCACTCAATCTGTGTGGTTCTTTCCTCAAAAGACCATTACAGACACTGATATACATGGTCCTCAAAGATTATGTCCGGATTTTTATATACACATTGATATTGATGTATCTTATAATTATATACTATGACATGAGTATTTATTTTGTAAAGTATTATAATATTATTTTAATTATTGTGAATGTGAGAACTATGGCGGTCACTGCTTTTTTGTATTTTTATCAGTTAGTTTAATCATGATCTGGCAGTTTGAGTAATTTATGCGGCCTACTCAAATGTCCTTTCTTTGGTATTGTTCGTCGAATCGTTGAGCTTCTTAAGTTCTGAGTTGAGCTGCACGATTGCTGACAATTGCGTGCACTGACTGGACAGGTCCACTCAAACTGTGTGGTTCTTTCTTCAATAGACCATTTTAGATACCGATCTACATAGCCTTCACATGATCTGACCAAGATTTTGTTTGCACTTTAAAAGAGACTGTGACCTCTGAGTTTATTTCGGCCTTTCTTCTCAGAGTAGTCAGATATGAAACGCCGGCCTTATCAGATCTAGTTTGAAAAATATATGTTTGACGTGTAAAAGCGTTTGTACAAACCTACTTATAGAAATAAAATCATTTATCAATAATAACCCCATCGCCGTATCTCTACGTTGACCTCGTGGTAGGGCTTGCGCGCTCCGAACTCTAGGTATGTGCAGGTAAAGTTAACTTTGCCAAAATAAGTCTAAGGGGAGGGGCCAGACCAAGAAATACATAAACTTGCAGGGCAGCATGTGGCGAGCTGTTGGGCAGTAGCGACCTCACGGACCCTATCTTCCGGGAGAATTCATGTTCCTCATCTCTAACTCGCCTTTATTGGCCGGCTGCAGTGAACACTGACGAGGAACTGAGCTCCCACGTCATTCTTGCCTTTTTTGGCCGGCTTGAGTGGAGATTCGCAAGAGCAAACGTGCTCGAAGGAACGAAGTATTCCAGTAGGATCCTGGTAGGGATCATGACCGTACTTCCAGGATTGTCCTGATAGCCGTGGAATACCTCGCCACTCCTCAAGCACCTCAGGGTGCCTATTACGAACTTTTAAAAAACTAGGCAAGTTCCAGGCAATTCATTTCACTGGCTGGTTTTTCGTATTATGACGTTCCTAATTATTCTGACTAACTTCACGCTGGGTAGTTTGTTTATGGCTGGTTTATAATTCTCAGCCGTAACGTTCAGAAATAGATTTAAATATTTATCGGTAAGTTACGTTTTTATTATGTCACGTATTTTATGATAAATATATATTAATCTAGTTACTCCAGTATAAAAAAAAGTAGGTGCAAACCTGAACGGAATGTCTATTGTGCTATTTTAAACTCACATTATTATAATTTTCTGTTTGTAAATTGTAACGCGAGATTAAGTTTCCGAACGTACTCCACTTGAAGTTCAGCGGGGAATTTGACCACTTCAATGGAAGTATTGTTTTACAAACTAATAAGAACACTATCGTATTGTTTATTTAAATATGGCGTAAGTGTTATTGAGTGTTTTTTAAATTATTATTTAGTTTTTAACACGATATAATATTAAAACAATTGTAATTATTATAGTTCAGTGGATGAGAGTTCTCGCACTCGTCGGCGCGTAACATAAGTTCAGCTGGAAACATTGTGGGAGTTTTTATGTTCCCACAAAGAAGTGGCCATTGGGTACAATAAATCTGCCCAAGCCCTGACATGTGAGGCCTTAGTACCTCACAAAGATTCAGTACCAAGTCTTTGCTAAATCGATATCGTTGAATCATCCATGTCGAACGCAATAAATTCATCACGAAGTCATCTTCTTTTGTTCCTTGACTCACTATTTTGATGAGAAAAGTCACTTTCCAAGAACTCGAACAATTCATATTCGTTACACATGATAAATTATTTTGTTATCTAGATGACACTCGAATAATTTCGCCAAATAAACCCTAAACAATTCAATAAAAGTTTGTCTGAAGCAGCGTAAACTGAATGGATTGTGAGGTTACTTTTTGACAATTTTATTATGACAAGAAATGTCAAACGAACGTTCGTAATACGGTATTGCCAGACAATATCCGGGCAGAAGCCGGCCAGGGTGTCACGTGACCTCTGACTGGCTTGTTTGGAGAGTTCATAATACGAAATTGCAAGGCAGTTCTGTTTACGCCGTAAACTGTCTGGAAATAAGAGTTCATAATAGGGCCCCAGGTCAACTTGAGTGCCGCAGGAGACGCCCTGGGCGTTGGGAATCGCAGGTCGATTCCCGGCCACCGTAGGCGTGGGCTTGTGAACGGCGAGCAATGGGCAGCTCGCCGTTCAATAAGGACCAGGCCCGGGTAGACAGCGCGTTGTGTTCCACGCGCGCCTCAAAGAGATGTCAGCACCAATGACGGGGTTTGCTAGGACCAATGCCTGCTGGGGTTGCGGAAGGGTCCGAGAGGGATACCGTGGCCCCTGGCACAGGTAACTGAAGGAACACGGGTAGGTTTTAGTCAGTAAGAGTCTGACACGCCCTCCTGCTCTGCCCAGAGCGGGAGAAGTCATTTGATGATTTCCCACCCACAAAAAAAAGAAAAAAAAAGGAAGTGTTGCCCCCGTGTTGCTACGTCACTATGTGCTAGCGACTATTTCCGGGGCCCACCTATTGAGTGTGCAAGTCACCCCCTGCTATTTTATCCGTGTACTGTAAGTATAAAACATTGGTCAAGCAGGGGCCATAGTCTTCTCATAGTTCTCTAAGTAACCAGTCCACTTTAGCCACCCAAATCCATCGTTCAATACCTTTATTTTCCATATCCTGCAATAGTAATACACCAAAAGGAGGTTGTCCTTGGGTACACTTGCATAGTCTGTACATGGATAGTCGTAGGTTAGTGCCTCATTTCATTAAAAGCGTCTGTACGGGCATCTGCGAGTTGGCTTCGGCCCCTCGTACGCCTTCCAAAGGTCCGGGACCCCGGGGTCCCGAGATATGTCAGACACAATATATATTATAATAATAACTAAGAATTTGGGGAATTTTATGTAGGTAAGTATGATTGTTTTTGAAAGTTATTTTAATTTTGTGACATTGAGATGCTAAGCTTGTATGATTTCATTTTGCCAAATGATTTTTACTCTTGTCTTTTGATTTATGAAAAATATCGGTAATAAACCAAACAACAAGGGGTAGGTATGCGATTTTATTGCTCTCAAGTGTAGATGTATCAAGTGCTTTTGCAATTATTATTGTGCATTGCAAATATTCTAGAAGCACCCTGAGTCTACAGGAAGTATCAAGGTGCGTCGAGTATAAATTAATTACGTTTCAATTTACTTTTCGGGCCCGTGTTTGCGCAGATGTAAACTAAAAGCTAAACTAATATTCGGATCATATAAAAGGCTGCGTTCTGTGACCGAAGTTACAAGTTGCTCATCATCGGGTTACAAAGACGTGCTACGACAAAAATTGTAACAAATATATATCTTCCAAAATGAAGACAACCCTGTTATTGATCGTCGCAATCGTAAGTACATTTTCCTTTGAATCAACTTAAAAATGTCCGGTTCGTTTATTACCTCCGCTTAGTATGGAGCTGCTAATGGCGAGATTCTTAGATCACACTTTGACATTACTTGGCTAAGTAAGCGTCGCATACGAATATGACCATTGAACGCGTAGAATAAACTTCATAATTATACGTATGAAACGCTTACTCAGCGGAGTCAAAGTAGGTACGGTCTGCGAATCTTACCCTAACACCCGGTTACTGAATTGAGAAAAAACACATTTGAGAAAGTTAACAAATTAAACACAAATCTTAGACATAAAAGTCTAAATTTAATTCAAGAATATGAAGTGTAATATCGGTTTAATGTAATACAAAGTATGTACGAATAATTTGATTTACATCACATAATTATGACATGTATTTTCTGACAAATTTGGTCAAGGTTTTGGTAGTATATTTGTTATACCTAATGTTCGCATCAATATGTGATTAATAATTGCTCACCCGGTGCCACTATTAGCCAATTAATTAGTAATATTAAATTGAAAAAAAAAAAAAAAAATTAAATATCGTCTGACATTGCTCACAGCACCATCTAGTTCCAAGTTAAGCACTTAAGGCTTGTGTTATGGATACCAGATGGTTGATACACTACTTAAATACATTTTTTTTTTCGTAAATACATACATATTATAAATATACATCCATGACTCGGGTACAAATGTCCATATTCATCATACAAACATTTGCCCCTACCGGGATTCGAACCCAGGACCATTTGGTTTCGCTGACTACACTTAGCCACTGTAGCCACTACACCAAACGTGTCAAAATAAACCCCAGTTCAACGGTTATTATATGGGTTTAGTTAACTGAAAGAGAAAAGGCATTAAGTCCGCCTTTGTACCTTTTGTGCGAAAAGTTATAAATAAATAAAAGGACATAATTGATTGTGTCTTTTTGATGTTACATCTCAACGAGACCAATACCTGTAAATAAATTTACTGTGACTTGCTATATTTGTACCTTTATAATGATTAATAAAATGGTCTGATGAGCAAAATAGGCACATTTATAATTTAAATAGGTAGGCTAGTGTATTATACTTAATAGGACTTGCCGTCACAGTGACGCTATTTCATATTATAATTGTAGTTAATTTATTACTGGTTACAAACTGACAAATTATACAATGTATTTGCCACCTACTTGTAGGAGAAAAATTGCTAATCTTTTAGCATACAATATACACAGTGACACCGCTACTTGTAGTGTACACACGGCTACACATCAAGCTATACAAAACCAGTTTACGCTGGTCTCGCATCGTACGGAAATCCTATACAATGTGAGATCAGCTTATACTGGAAATTATAGCTTGATGTGTAGCCGTGTGTACCTTCAATTACTGTTAGTAGTGGTACTAACTTTTGATACGCCTTTAAACTTCTAGGTGAGCCGCATGATTATGTTGAATGTTGTACTGCCCGGCAAAGATTCAGAGTTATGTTTATTTATGGAGAACTGTGGTTTTCAGGTGTTATGTTTGACTGAACACTGGTTGAAAGAACATGTAGTAGTGTTTATCAATGATGAATTGATGATAGTTATACCGTTCAAAGTGCATTTGTATGAAAAAGTGATATTCGCAGTGCATCTTTAGTTCTTGTTTCAAACAAGTTGAAATGTAAACAAAACGTTAAGATTTAGTTAATCTTTCTATCGAGCGCACTATTGAGTTATCAGCTTAGATCAACACAAGCGATACGTTATAATTTGCGTTTATCGACCTGGGGATTTTATTAGTTTCGAATCTGTAATGGCGGATTCCCTCACGTTAAAATCGAGTAGGTAATAAAAGTAATTTTTTTTTTGGATATTTGAATATTAATATTTTAGATGTTACTTCATTACCTAATTATTACACTTCTCAACCTGTTCTGTCTTTTAATTTAATTAACTTGTTTTCTGAACCTACTAGGATGTATTGATAATATATTTAGTGATTGTAATACCAAAAATAAATTAGTGTTACCTACGTGACTTACCGTCTAACCACTGTGGACTATTACCTAATTTCCCTATGCCATGACATAAACAGCTGCATAAAATGGAATGCAGACCTTAAACAGCTGGTCGTAGCAAAAAGTTTAAAAATATAATAATGCCAGGTATTTATAAAAGTAGAGCGATACTATAAGATTTATATGGTTTGAAAAAAATACAGGTTTGATACTCCTTTAAGAGAGTAGATAACTCAAAAAAAAACAAAATTATTTTAAAAGATTTGTGTTTTTGTTAAATCTAAATTTTTGGGTGATACAATTAAAAAATCCGATAATACACTTGGATAATTATTAACAACGAACCAGGTAAGTCAGTCGGTTAAACAGGAAAAACAATTAGAGATTATGGTCGACAACAAACTAGTTATTAAACCAGCTGAGATATTTAATTAGTGTTTTTGCCAACATACCTATACCTACGACTCGCTCTTTAAGTTCGTTCCCGTCTAAAGCTGAAAACCTTTTTCGTAATAGTGTGCCTAATTGTAGTTACTCATTTAGCTTCGAACATGTAACACCTCGTGATGTAGTTAGTATTTTTAACACACTTAAGTCTAAAAACACTGGTGATTACTCCATTCAACTTTTAAGTAATATAATCGACATCGTAGCCCCCTATTTAGCTGTAACTTTCAATAAATGTGTTGATTTAGAAACATAATTATCCTGGCCTCATAAATATATAAAGTAAAGTCATACCATTATTTAAAGCAGGTAATAAAAATAACGTTGGCAATTTTAGGCCTATTTCTATCTTACCTGCATTTAGAAAAATATTTGAAAAGTTAATACTTAAGCAACTGCTAAGACATTTTAATTTAACTACCTACCTTCATGGTGGCTATTCATGTCGTTCGACTACATATGCGGGTGTTACTTTGCTGAAAGAACTCGCAAAATGCTATAGGAGTTTTCTGTGATCTCTCCAATGCCTTTTATTGCGTGCAACATGATACGCTTTTGCGTGAACTACGTCATTACGGTGTTCAAAACGAAGCTCTCAACGTAATAAATGCATATTTATATAGTAGTCACCAATGTGTAGAAGTTAATGGTGCGAAATCTTCCAGTTCAGATAGATATATATCTCAGGCTCAATACTGGGTTCATTCATATATTTATGCATTTTCGTCTATGACTTACCATTCTATTTAAAGAGAGGTATCATCAGCAAAATGCACAGATTGCATTCTGCTTTGGGGCAAAGCCGCTGATATTCAAAACATATTTATTTTGTTCTTCAAAAACGAGCTGTTCGAGCAACATCTAGGTGAGGTGAAGCGTCTCTGAGAGATTTTATCAAAGATATTAGTATTCTCACGGTGGTATCACAATTCATCTTCGCCAACATCTTATATATTAGGCAAAATATATACTTACGCAAAAAACAGTGATATTCATAATATTAACACTAGAAATAAGGACAAACTGAGTGCTCACTTTCACAGGCTTCATAAGGTTCATAACTCATTTGTTGGGCTGGGTATAACCTTTTATAGCAAGCTTCCCTCTTCTTTGCTAGATTTACCTTTTAATGCGAATAAGGTTAAATCTAACCTTTGTTCAAAGGCATACTATTCTATCAACGACTACTTAAACGATAAGAATACTGTCGCTGTGATTACCTAAAGATTATTTCTCCAGAATTATATCTCCAGAATACCTACTGACAGGTTGACCTAGACAAGAGTCAAGAGCAAACCCAGGTAAAAAAAAAAAAGTTTATGAGTTAATTTAGTTTTATTTTATTTACATTTGTTAGTGAGTTATTCAACTCATTTCAATGTTTTTAATGAGTTGTATTGCAGTATGCGGTTAGCTAGCGACCTAGACAATTGATCATATTATTCTTGCCTGAGCAACCGGCAGCAAGTTCGTCATGCTCCCTTAGATGTCACTGCTTGCGGTAGCTTCAGGGGTCGGGTTACCTCCTTCCCTCAAATATGGCGAGGGGGGTAGTGGCTGATCTTTGCATTATGCTCGTTAGCGGGTGTTGCTTGTGGTGACAGGTCGTCTTGCTGACGATGGTTTTGTTATTAGTAATTAACTGTTTATTTAAGAACGGTTTTTTTTTATATTTTTCTTTCTTTCTGTATTTATTTTACTCTGAAAGTCCTAGTTTATCATTTGTGACTTCAAATTACATCTATATGAACATAATGCAGCATTTCATAATAATATGTAAGTCGGCACGCCCTTTATGCCTGGAGGCTTTTATTTAGGTATTAAGTTACGTTATTATTATTTTTATTTCTGCTGGAGTATAGTTTTCAATGTTTTTGTTGGTATATTGGAGTGTGCTAGCTGACATAATATGCCAAATAACTTAATTTAATGTTTTGTATTTCGTAATGAACGTACCTATAGAATCCAGGTGTTCTAACTTAACAGACATCTGTGCTGTTGGGGAGTTTGTTGCGCCACTTCTTCTAAGCTAAAGGCGGGCGTTTCGGGGGACCGTCTTATGTAATTATGACGTTAAAAAATGCAGATTCTCAGCCTAGTTTTAATAAGACTTTGACTTTTTGTTGTCGTTTTTTTGTGAGTTTTGAATTTTGCGGGCTAAGTAAACTGGAAGGAATCACCTTAAGTAATGCTATCTCCGATAAGAGACCACGAGAATTAGAAGGTATGATCTTGCCAAACTCTGACAAGATCACAATTTCTAATTCTCAAATCAGAAACAGGGTGTTTACCTCGAGTTTGCAGTGCAGTGCAATCGCCAAAAACATGAAATTATTCTATTTCGCGGAACAGAATCGTAAAGTCGCTTCAACTGTACGTTGAAATAGTACCGTTTGATAATTTTTACTAATAAGTACACAGGTATTCCATATTTGTAGCGAGCACATTCATTCTGTTGAGATATTATAATTAAATTGTAATGACCGCGTAGATCTGCATACTCAATGTGAAACCAATTTTGTTTTACTTACTCGAAACTTAACACATGGTTTTTGTAAAAAAATATGAAGTTTAATCCTATTTTCCAATGATTTATTTTCACTTTATGATTATATAAAAAAGCTTTTGTTTAATTGAAAGATTTCACATTTGATACAAAAAATAGTTCAACTGAAAAAATCTATACAATTTGTAGCAGAAAAGTGTCATAAACTCATAATACTCTATGAAAACCCTAGAAGAAAAGTATCTTCTATAATCTGGTGCAGTGAAAGTTGAACAGACTTGTTACAGTTGTGCTACGAAAACAAGTTGCTATCACACACGGACGTGGGGTTGAGCTTACGCATGATACATAATTGTACAATCTGATTAGCACAGAATGATTAGCAGTGAGTTATACATTACATGTTGAAGCTTGTAATTTGCAAATTTTCCTACCAGCGAATGATTTTTAATTGTGTTAGGTATTAGTCTGTAAGCTTTCTGTAAAATAAAATAAATAAATATAAATAATTACATTGTTACAGGCGGCTTTAGCCTTCGCTGAAACAAATGATCATTTATCAAGTCAAAAAAGTGATGTCAATGAAGCGAAGAGTAAGTCTACAGACGGCTCGGTCTACTCGCAAGACGACGCGGACGTAAATATTTCCAATGATTTATTTTCACTTTATGATTATATAAAAAAGCTTTTGTTTAATTGAAAGATTTCACTTTTGATACAAAAAATAGTTCAACTGAAAAAATCTATACAATTTGTAGCAGAAAAGTGTCATAAACTCATAATACTCTATGAAAACCCTAGATGAAAAGTATCTTCTATAATCTGGTGCAGTGAAAGTTGAACAGACTTGTTACAGTTGTGCTACGAAAACAAGTTGCTATCACACACGGACGTGGGGTTGAGCTTACGCACGATACATAATTGTACAATCTGATTAGCACAGAATGATTAGCAGTGAGTTATACATTACATGCTGAAGCTTGTAATTTGCAAATTTTCCTACCAGCGAATGATTTTTAATTGTGTTAGGTATTAGTCTGTAAGCTTTCTGTAAAATAAAATAAATAAATATAAATAATTACATTGTTACAGGCGGCTTTAGCCTTCGCTGAAACCGATGCTTATTTATCAAGTCAACAAAGTAGTTCCAGTCAGTCTGAAGACGGGAAATACGACGCGGCCGTGAATATTGAATTGTCACCCCTAGCAAGTATGTATTTTTTTAAAATATTGAAGCAATTTAGAGACAATACTTATATTGTTATTTGTTATCCACAAAGCAACTGAACACTGAAACAAATCATCTTGAAGACCTAGACAAGAAGCGCCAAATGTGCAAAAGTCGCCAAAAGCCGTCATACAACTATGCTGATTAGCTCTTCTGTGACAAGGTTTCAGGACTAAGTTTGGCTTAGCCAGTCATCAGAGAGCTCACGAAAGGAAAGAAAGTTAGTCATGGTCGCTGTCACTAGATACGGTGAAGGGGATTATATATACAAGGTAGGGCAAACGTAATGTCATAATGTGAATGTGCCATAATGTTTTGCTAATGGCATAATATCATTGTGATTTGATGCATATGTTGCAGACAGATAGAGAATTAGTTGACAAATCAGTAGGTGCTCATTTGACCGAAATCATTTTAGGTCATACATTTTACACCTTTAAATTAACTTTTCGTGTAAACAGAGCAATATTTTTAATTTTCAATCAAATGGCAGCCAATTCACATATGACATTACTTTTTCCCCACCTTGTATTTGGTATTGGTACTCCATTTAAATATTGCTCGCTCCGAGTACTGCGCAGGAGCGCACGCGCACGGGCAGCGGTCATTGTTAAATCAAAGATTTTCCCTAAAAGATATCCTCTCGAGGATCGAAACCAGTGCTGTGCTTCTTTTCCCTTAAAAACTCGAGTGTTACTTGTTGAATGATAGGAATTTCAACAAAGGAAACCTTTGCATAGATACACCGACTATTTGAAAAATGTACATAGACAATAGTTTGAATGCAGCATTTGAATGCCGCAACCCTACAATCGAAGATCGGGTCTTTAAGAATCGAACTAACTGATCTAACCAAATTTGGACATATGGAGTTCGGAACTAGTGCGCTAGCCCACTCACAAATAGTCTTGCGCGGTGGCGCGCAACTTTGCTTGAGAAGTTTTTGAGTTAGCTTCATTATTAGTACGAAAGTCGTTATCTTTGGTTTTGTATTTACAGTTTTTTGCTACCGTCTTCCGAAATTAAAGTTATTTCACTTTGTATTGCTTTACTTTTTGGACCAACTTTTGTTAGCTTGTTCGGTAGAAAAGTTATAATAGAAAACATTTATTTCAGACCGGAGTCCATAGGGTTAGTAACAATTTTACTTAACTTCTAGTGTAAGTAGGTTACAGATACAGATATACACTTAAAATTCAGCGTGGAGCTGCATCCACCTCCTCATCATCGGGCTATCCCATCGACCTGCGAACACACTGAGAATACTGTTGGTTTAATACATAACTAGGTACTACATATTATTCTAGTGCAACGCCTTTTGTGGTTATAATTATTTTAGGTGGTGTTTGAATGCATGTGCCATGTTGTTCGGAACCTTGGTATTTTAAATCCCGTGGAGCTAAGGCGTGCTACAACCCTTGTTCTGGTCACATTAGATTCGACCGATTTGTTGAACAACAAAGCTAACCCGAAACATCTTTCGTTTTCGTTTCGTTTCGTGCCGATCGGAAAACTACGTTCCGCATCAACCTTCGCTGAATTGGCATGTAGCAGTTGCCTTTAACCGCATGGCTTTGCCGATTAATACCAACTCGAACGTGTAGCACGTCCAAGACGACTGTTATATTGTTTTACAAACGGACACAACGGAGAGAGATCAGGAGTTCGTGACTAACAAAAGCAGGTCAGTATTAATTTGGCAAAAAGTGAAGTGTTCAGCGATTGGGAACCATGCTTGTTGCAACCACTTAGCCCCGTCTACACCAGAAACACAGTTGTGCAACATTGTTTCAGCAACATGTTCATGTGTTGCGTGAACCATGTATATATAAGCGGCTTTAATGTGAATTTGACCTACCCTGCAACTGATTATGGTACTTACACACAACAACACAACTTGAAGAATCAAGAGAAGACCGACTCAATATATCAACAAGCTACTTAATTACAAATACAATCAAAGGTTCCAGCATGGTTGAAATGACTTTCTTGGGAAGAACAGGAATAATATAAGTATGTTCATTTATTTGTTTGCCAAAGTTAAGGCTACTTAAAAGAGCAGCAGTCGCAAACGATCACAGCGCCTAGTGTAATAACAAGCCGACCCATTTCCCATCTCCTGGGAGAGTCTTGGGGCTTTTTAGATGATAAGAAAGGATTTAGAAGAGTGCCGTAACCATATTAAGATTACTTGTTACGTGAGACCGCCAACCAGGGCCGGTCACCGCCGCCGCAAACATTGTGGATAAACTTTGCCTTTGAATAGAATAACAATCTTTTCCCTGAGACATCCACTTCGAGAAACTCTCATTTAGCATACTAACACCCAGCCTGTAACGTTCCTACTGCTGGGACACAAGCCTCCTCTCTGTGAGAGGGAGCGGGCCATAATTTACCTCGCGAGCCCAGTGAGGGTTGGTAAACTCTCAATAATTCATTGTAAGCAAGTCTTGGATTTTCCAAACTTTAGTGTCGAGCAAATATTTAATTACCAGAGCTTGACCGCGCCAACATCACTGTCAGTGAACTCGGTTCTTCTATTAATTATGTAAATATGAAGTAGGATAAGAGCAGGTACGGCACGGTATCTGTTTGGATAATCCCCGATTGGATAAGTTGTACCTATCGGCGGCAACTGTCTGCGTTCGAAGTCCAAGATGGCTGATTGGCAGGCTCAACGCGACCCACAGTCTTGTCACGTACTATTTTAGCCGCCTGTTACCGCCTCGATCGACATCAGGAAGCTATCGCATCGTTCTTTTTATTGTGCATCTACTTTTCCTGAGGAAATAAAGAGGATGTCTTTCGTCGGTCTGTTGTTTCAATCGAGTAACTTTTCTTCAGAATATACCTGCGTCTACGTTGGTCTTCAGATACACGGTGTTTTAAAATATAGAACTTAAATAATGTGGACTTTAGTCGATTGTGAACAGTTCGTACATTGGAAAGTAATCTCACAACGAGTCTACGTTGTGTGTACGTGTCTCGTATGCCGATTGTCGCTGACAAGTCGACCAAGCAACGGGTTTTTGATTTGGTTTGCACTCATCTTTGATGAATTGTGTTTGTAGCGGTATCTATAATCTACATCGCCACATGCGAACGCATCACTCTGATGTCACGCAAAATCCTGCATCGCGCAAGCAGAGTTTACCGCGCAACTAGCATATATTCAACTTTCCGGCATCAACTGTCGGGCAGTTGCCCAGCAGACACGACACCCATCTGGTCGGAGGATCTTCCCTTTTCTATGGAGGTATGAGTGAACTTTACACCCTGTTCCTCGTACCTCTATACTGATGACCCCGAACATGGATATTGACGCAGCCTTTGAGCGGCTAGTTCAGCGCGACGTCATCACCATCGCTTCCTCAAACTTTCGAGCGGCAAGTCACACAGCCAGCCAGAACCCACGGCTTCAAACGGGTATCCTGACCACCACGATGCAGCGAACGCGCTTTCCTGGTCATCACCCTCAGCCTCATCAGCAACCTTGGCACAGCACATTCGGCCGGTCCACAAGCAGAGCCCTTCACACCTTTCCTGGTCGATGCCAGCAGTCAGCCTCAACCCGGCGCTGTACCACATCCGACGCACTGGAGCACAACGCAGAGCCAGCCTGACTCACTGTGAAGTATACTGCACCCGGTTCCGACCCACTGGAACCTCAAACTGGTACTGGCAAGGATCGCAAGATACACGACTCAGCCCACTATCGACCTCCGGTCTCCGGGGAGGAGTAACGTAGCGGTATCTATAATCTACATCGCCACATGCTAACTACGCATCCCACTGACGTCACGCAAAATCCTGCATCGCGCAAGCAGAGTTTACCGCAAAACTAGCAAATATTCAACTTTCCGGAATCAATCGTCGGGCAGTTGCCCACCAGACACGACACCCGTCTGGTCGGAGGATCCTCCCTTTTCTATGGAGCTATTAGTGAACT
This sequence comes from Brachylomia viminalis, assembly GCA_937001585.2. NCBI lineage: Eukaryota > Metazoa > Arthropoda > Insecta > Lepidoptera > Noctuidae > Brachylomia > Brachylomia viminalis. The sequence continues at coordinate 25,082,509 of OW443302.2, read as the reverse complement.
TTACACCCTGTTCCTCGTACCTCTATATGTTCATAAGTCGAAGAATCTGTCAAGAACAACCATTCCCAGTTGTCCACATATTTGGAGATCTGCTCGGGTTCGGTTAGGGGCTGCAGTCTGCTAATAAAGTATAACCGTTCCCGCAGATTACATGCCTGGTGCAGGAGGAAATTGAATTGAAGATGGTGTTCAGCTTGACTGAAGTGAGCCTTGGTTTTGTCCAATGTTTTGTTTTGTCAACAAAAGCTTTGTGACTCTGCCATGGCACTGGGACGTGGCCGTTCGTCATAGTGTTCCCGCCTACACTTTCATTCAAAGCGAAGCTAAGTACACGTGCGTAGCTTAGCGATGGGTTGCTGTGGAGCGGTGCCTTAAAATCGTCATGAAATAACGTTACCTACGTCTCATGAAGTTAAATTTCATTTATTTACACATACTCGTATATCATGTCAAGAAGAAAAGAACAGCAAAATAGGTACACACAAACGTGATGCTTATTTCAAAAAAATCTCTTCCAGCGTACCTGCGATAGAATTTTTCACTTAATAAAATGAAAGAAACAATATCAGAATATACTTATATACCTACCTACTTCTAAATCAGCAAATAAAATAATAACATATAATTATAATGTAATTTAAATAATAAATACACACGCAACTATGACGAAGTGGAAAGATAGTGTTCTTTCACTCTTCTTTTAAATGCTGCAACAGGTTGGCAATCCCTAATGCCAGGCGGAAGTGAATTCCGCACCGCGTGCACAGTAAAGGAGTAGGAGTAGAAGTCAGGGGAGTGGGGAAGGGACTTAAGGAGGTTTCTAAGATGGGACTCGCAAGGCGCATCTGAAAGACGGGCGTAGGAAAAGCGCTCCCGCAGACTAAGGCCACTACTACTAAATAGTTTTTTTTTTTTTTACAGATGATTTGTATCTTCGAACTGAATCATCAACTGCCGCTAAATCAGCGACAGCTGACGTCAATACTGAAAAATCGACTGCCGCCGGGGACACTAAAACAACAAAATCTTAAGCAAATTACCAAACTTTTAGTGGCATCGTGGGTTTTACAAAATCATAGCTTTTCTTATATAAATATTTTGAGGTAACGTGTTGACTAAACATCTAGGTACGATATCGTAGGTGCTTAGCGCAGTTTAGATTTATAACATAAAGAGTTTTTAAAATTACTCATACGATTCCCACAAGTCAGAACAAATAATAGTGCAAACATCACGGTCCTCATGAAGTAGCGGACAAGCGTAAACAGCTCTGTTGGGAATACGTGAACACTATGTTTGTTCTAAGCAAGGTGCAGCAGTAATGGTCACATGAGGATCATCAACAAACAACAACTGTCAGGCACTTCGAGTAACTCCATGTCTGTCATCATCAGACCGCGAAAAAGCTAGTGGTCACTCCAGATCACAAATACAATGGCAGCAAATGGTACGCATTGTAGTCTCGCCAGTCACCATCAACACTAAGTTATCGTGTCATATTGGACGGTTCAACTGTCAGAAAACTTCATGGATGAAAAACATTTTGTAGAAGTATTCATACTGAGAGAGAAGAAAACATACGTTAAGTCAAGAATCCAGTTTTCTTACATCTTAAAAGCTTAGGAAGATAGAAATGGGAAGCTTGACGGCTGCTTCATCTCAAACTAAGAGGTATGTGAATTTAGTTACTACATATTTAAAAAAAGGGCTTTTTGGGTCATCATGTTTTTGAATAGAGCAAGGTGAACACCGTAGTCGAATTTCCTTTTATTAAAGACATACTCATAATCGTCTCTGCATTCCTCTTTTTATAAATCATGGATTTTTGTTTATAATTGACCGAGGGCAGAGACGTTGTTCATAAATTAAGAACGTCGCTTTTCCGGGGATGTGAGCAAATACTGAGTGTGAAATACCGTCACTGATCGAGCCCACCATGACTGACATATTATGTCTAGTAAGGTTGTGCTGCCATCGGAACCAGCATCAACTGATTCAACTTAAAGTACTCTCAAACGTGACAAAGATAATGTAAGTTACATAATATTTTTCACAGATATCCAAAAAACAGTCGCAGCAGACATGAACCTTAAGTTGCTGACGATGGCAGACGGCACACCTAACGGAAAGTGCTATTGTTCATGTAACCTCAACAACCAGCCTGTTTTTATCGCGATAGACAGTCTGCCCGGAACCTATGACGTTCAGTAGTAACGCGAATGTTACTTTAACATGATTGTTCATAATGGGCATTTAAATAATTTCTAGTAGCTCTCCTTGATAATATTTCTTAGGAATCACTGCGCTAAAACTATGCAAAAATATGTAATAAAATTGTATAAAATCATTAATCGATTCTAAAATAAAACTTGTACTGTTATAAATAGGGTGTTTTTGTTCTACACCTAATGAGTGGTTTGGGCCCTGAGGGATATTCGAGGAAGATGTGCAACTTTCCACAAAAGCGAGGACTTAGTGCGGAGAAACGCCTCTCACAACATTCTGTGACTACTAAGTCGTGCACGCGGGTCTTGTCCGCAGTTATTACACTTCGGCGTATTAAGTAAGCAAGAATGGGAAAATTAACGAATCTCACAGGTAGATTTATTCTTACTTCCTCGCTCAGCGTTTATGCAGAGTCCTGGTGGAAAGCGAACCTCAAATCATTAGTATCTGCAACCACACATGAATATGGCCGAAGTTCTCGATGCATTTTTCTGATATTATTTTAAAATAAAAAAATATTGTAATAAAAATAAGGTCTTTGTTTCACCGGGAGTACTTAACATAGGGAATGTTACTCCATATTTCACCGTTACTAAGCAAAACCGATTATGACTATGATAAAAAGGATTACAAAACCGTTTTTATAAACGTCTTAGGTTCAAATCCATGATCTTGACAGAGGGTTATATCATACGAGGCGGGTCCATAGACTACATGGTCTAAGGGCCCGCGTCGCGACACTCATTCTTTGACACATACAAGTACACACCACAACAACTAGACGATTTTTTTTCAACGTGTGGTACATTGCATGTTTCGTTTTACATAATACTTAGGTACTTACCAAATAAGGGCGCAAATACACCAGCGCGATTTCTTTCGGCGTGGCACTGCGAGCGCTTGGCGCAAGTAGCTACATAGATTCATAATGATCAAAAAAGCCGCGCACGCTCAGCGGCCGAATAGTAACCGCGTCGCGCACGCGTTGCGGTCGTGCAGACCACTCACCACGGTCGCGCAATGCCCACGCGCGCCGTCGTTCAAATTCTATATAAACGAACGCGATCCACGCGCGATGAAATTCGTGTGAAATAAACGTGTCCTCGGGGCGGTGCTTCGTTGCTTTTATCACATAATAGGCTGAAATTATTATGTTGGGTTCCAATCGCCGATATTATCTAAGTTTTTATTCAGAAAAACTTGAGCGAATCGAAATACTATTAGATAGTTTGCTGCCTTTGATCGCCCGGAAAGTGAGTTCCTGCAGAATTGTAAAATAAGAAAAATGGTGCAATATTTATGCGAGGAATTCGGTCAAGACCTGTCGTCCAAAACTTCAGCCTGTGATGTTTTGGACGACAGGTCTTGACCGAGTTCCACCAGTGGTTGTAAAAGTTAGTTCTATTTTGTATTGTGGTTACCTATGTAGCAACAAACCTACGCAAGTATACCGTAGCATAATCATAAACTGCCGAAGTAAAAATAATATGTACTCACCTTGTACTCAGATTATGAAAGTAGTAACTTTCATAATCAACCAAGAATAAAACGGTCCATATTTTCTATGGCTTTTTACAAAACTATACACACCTACTGTATGGACGGGTTACCTATGACACGGGTCACAGAAGTCAAGGACTCGGGAGTAGGCTTTAGCACTGGATTGAATTTTCGTGATCACATCATGCGTAGCTGCAAAAGAGCGTATAGAGATTTAGGTTTCACATCATTAGCGACTACCCCGTTGCTATGCAAAAGTCACTGTCTACGAAGAAACCAGAGTCTAGGTGTGACCTCGAGTTCGGGAAGAAGAGATTTCGAGAAGAGTAGACAAGCGATTTCTATTCTACAGTAGAGTAGAAATAGAATTTACACGCGAAGCCTGCAGTACACAGATTGTTTACTAATCAGATACTTTAGCCTCTCTCTCTCTCTCTCTCTGTCTATTCTGTCATAATTACACCGTGAAATATTCGGTGACGTGAGCATAAAGTGAGCTGCCATTACACCTGCCGATCTATTCTTTAATAGTAGATTATGCACCGAGGGGCTAAAGTTGTGTCTTATGTCACGGGCGTCATATTGAATCTCGAGCGCAATGAAGGATTCGGGATTTAACTCCCGAGCGCAGCGAGGGAGTTAAGAGTTTAACTCACGAGCGAAGCGAGGGAGTTAATACAAGAATCCTTCATTGCGCTCGAGATTCAAGCTAGCCCAAGGTAAAGACACCTTTAGCCCAGAGGAGGATACTCTACTTTTTACACCTACTGTGAGAAAATAATGGCCATAGTACGAAAAACAAAGTATTTATTAAATAAACAAACAGTAAGAATAACATATTTAGAACTAGTTAGTTATATGCACTTACATATTAATTGATGTTAATGGTAACATTTGAGACATTAGTCCAGTTGTGCAAAGATAAAGTTAAGTTTTTATTTGGTACGTTTATAGATGTTGATGTGGAATTTATTTGAGTATTGCTCGTCAATGCTTCAGAATTTTGTATTAGCAGAGGAACATTTTGGGTGGTGAAAGGTGGTGCATGAGGCTCAGGGAAAGATGAAATGTGATGGTGTGATGTTGAAGGTTGTGGTGAAAAAGAATCAGATGACGTTTTTAAAGTGATGCTGTTACCAATTTGATAGCTTATTTTATTTTTGTTTTGTACAGAATTTTCAATGTAGCCCTCCACTACTGTATCCGATTTCCAGCCACCATGTCATTTTATTTGGGTTATATCTGCTCCCGCATCCGCCAACAGTGTAGCCGACGTTCGACGAAAAGAATGACCCGTGTAGAGCTCGATATTTGGTAATCCTAAGTATTTGGCAATTTCCTTCGGCATGGCACTCATTTTGTTCTTCCCAATCACTTGAAGAGTGCATTTTCCACTTTTGAACGCTAAAAAAATCGGTTAGTGTTTATGTTAGGAGGCCGCAGAGCTTGGTACTTTTCCACAACCTTTACATATGCTCCGCGGATGACAAATGACCTTTCCCTTTTGGTTTTAGTGTCTGGCAACTTAATCAATTACAACTCTTCTGAGTGTTTTTCTATATCTTGGACCTTCATGTTTACTATACTGACAATTTAGCTGAACATGTGAGATTCCAAATTCAAATCACATTATTGACCAGCGGGTCATAATGAAATCCAGACAACATTATTGACCGGCTGTGCCCCCGGCCACTAATGACTCACTTTGGGTTAAGGTTGCTTGACATATAATTTGACATTTTCGAGCAGGTGGTGTGAAAAAGTCTTTACGGTGAGATTTATGCAGAATATATCGGCAGGATTTCGGTATAAGGGCACTATTAGCGGCCATAGACCCACTGACTTACATTTATTATTTCCGGATTCTAGTACAAAAACAGAAAAAAAAGTCCGTTATCCTGAATCGAAATCTATCTTTGTCGTCAACAGTTTTCAAACGATTGGTACATAGTTTTCTATATAAAAAGACGTATCACTTATTTCCTTTCATGTACCCTACTAACTACCTCCTAGGAGTGTTGGGCTTTAACTCGTTGGAGGTTAGACGTGGCTTTCAACAGCCCACAGTAGCCTGCAAAACTCTCAGAGGACGCACCGACAGTCCCGAACTCCATGATCTTTTCTGTAGGCTATTTGTTCCCGACAAATATATCGGACATCGCCAAAGCCGTCGACACAATCTGTTCGCACCGCCGTCATCTAAAACTGTCGTAGAGCTGAGTCTCCTGTGTGTCGTACTTTAAGGATGCTTAATGCCCTCCTGACTACCAACCCTGAATGTGATCTGTTTGCCGATGAATGGAGTTGAATTATGCGTGTGTCTGATGTTTTGTGAGAAGAAGTATGCTAGGGTGTCCTCTATTATATGTTAGTATTTGAAATATTTTTGTATACCTACCATACCTGTTTAAATCTATATGTTAATTATTGTAATTGGTGTTACCGTTTTAATTACCAATAAACAATTAACAATTGTTTGGTGTCAAACTTTTGTGTCACAGGAAATTTCTATAAGAAATCATAATGGTGGTAGGAAAAGCAAAACAAAGGCTAATGATAACAATTAGACTTTTATAATTAAGAAGAAGGGACAGCGGTCAGCTAGGCGGCCAGCGTGCAGAGCATGGCGGTGCCGCGCTTGACCCAGAAGTCGGCGGACTCCTTGCCGGCTGGCAGGTCGCAGGCCACGACGAACGCGCCCATGCGCAGCGGGTAGTAGTAGCACGGACACGTGTACCGGTCTGCGGGACGACATTAACTACATTCCTACTATTTACTTCATCAGATACTTTTGGATGTGACCCGTCCAAAAATATCTGATGAAAGGGTTAACAAACCCTGTCCAGGTAAAATTTTTGCGCACATTAATTAATCTGTATTTAGAAGGCTTCAACTTTGTATCTCACCAATTATTTCAACAAGTTTTTTTGAATTACATTATAAATTGTCGAAGAAAATTAACTTATTAAAATAAACCTCAACTGTCAAATGAAATAACTTTAAGGTTAGAATTGACCCTAAACACCATGACTTCATGATACTCATGAAGTTCAAATTACCCCATACAAAGACTAGATAGAGTTGTATTGATGATTCATAATATTATAATTCTGTAAAGTGTGTGACTTACTGCGCACGCGCTTGCCAGTGATGCGCACGGGCTTGAAGTGTATGGGCGACATCGGGAACACCAGCTGCATAGGCAGCGGCTCCTGCAGGCAGCCGTCCTTGCGGAACCACGACGCGCCCTCCAGGTACTGCCCTCTGCGCACGTGCACACACAGAGGTGCCGTATTATATGGCATGTCAAGATTTAGAAACTGGATGCTATTTACCAAATGCAATCAGAATGTTGGGCCACAAAAACGATGAATGAAGGGTAATTGTATGCAGCTGAGATGAGAGGCTAAGAGGGATGTGTGGTGTAACGTGAATGGATAGAAAAAAAATATATGAAGTGTTCAATATTGTACGGTTGTACGGAACCCTTCGTGTGCGAGTCCGGCTTGCACTTCGCCGCTTTTTATTTTTAAATATCGGAACGATGCCGAGATATTTGAAAGTAAATATCTCATATAGCGATCTTCACCGCGGAATATCTCGGAAACATGACACTTTAGGGCAACGTATCTCAGATAATAATACATTTTTGTTTGTTCAAGTGTTCTCTACCCATATATTTGTATATATCCCAGTTTTTTTATATATATAGCAGCAACTTTGAAGCAACATCAAAATACCGACGAGTGAGTGTATACTTATTTTACAAAAGAAACATAACCTAAGTATGCCGTTTTATACGGTTACGTTACTACATTCGTGGTAGGCCTACAGACTGGTCTCATTTGCTACGTTACTACATTCGTGGTAGGCCTACAGACTGGTCTCATTTGTTACGTTACTACATTCGTGGTAGGCCAACAGACTGGTCTCATTTGCTACGTTACTACATTCGTGGTAGGCCTACAGACTGGTCTCATTTGTTACGTTACTACATTCGTGATAGGCCTACAGACTGGTCTCATTTGTTACTTTACTACATTCGTGGTAGGCCTACAGACTGGTCTCATTTGCTACGTTACTGCATTCGTGTAAGGCTTACAGACTGGTCTCATTTGTTACGTTACTACATTCGTGGTAGGCCTACAGACTGGTCTCATTTGTTACGTTACTACATTCGTGGTAGGCCTACAGACTGGTCTCATTTGTTACGTTACTACATTCGTGGTAGGCCAACAGACTGGTCTCATTTGCTACGTTACTGCATTCGTGTAAGGCTTACAGACTGGTCTCATTTGTTACGTTACTACATTCGTGGTAGGCCTACCGACTGGTCTAATTTGTGTTTCGCGGGCCATTCGCTGATTTTTACGTAAATGCTCTTGCAATATTATCTCAACACATTTCACGTCGTAATTGCTTTACCACTTTTGACAAAACTATCAGTGAATAGAAAGTTCACTTAGGTTGAAATTAGGGTGCTTAGTATTTATGGGGTCGACAAAACGCGTTTGGCAACTGTAAATAAACTAAGCAAATGCAAATATTTAAAAAATAATGGTAAATATTCAGTTGTTCCTCTAAAAACCTATTCATCTACTAATGATAATAATATAGGCTTTCAAAAAAAAAACTCTTTATTTTCTGGCCTTCTCTCAAAGTTAATCGCAGTAAATAAGCTTGGTTACCCCGACTAAAATGGGTTAGGTTTTTTTTTTTTAGGTTATAACTTTGACGGGTATCCCCCATAGGGGGGATCCCTCGTCGTCATCCACGGACCACGGCAGCGCCCCCCACCCGACGCCCACATCTTCGTGGAGGGCGTCAGAGTTGAGGTCAAGGCCCAGATGAAATATCTGGGCCTTGTAATTGACAGCAGATGGCGCGTCGGTCCGCATTTTAGCGGGCTGTCATCGCGCCTGCTGAAGTCCGCGGGTGCGCTGTCGTGGCTGCTTCCTAACTTGGGGGGCCCAGCGCACGATGCCGGCAACTCTACGCCGGCATCTTGAAGAGTATGGCCCTCTACGGTGCCCCTATCTGGGAGGACTCCCTCCAAAGGAGGGAGAACGCCACCGCCTTGCGGGCCCCCCAAAGGGCCATAGCCCAGCGGGTGGCGCGGGCCTACCGCACGGTGGGATTCGCGGCAGCATGCGCTCTGGCCGACACCCCTCCTTGGGAACTCGAGGCGTGGGTGCTCGCCTGAGTGTACGAATGGACGGCGGGGCGGAGGGCGAGAGGAGAACGCACCGCCCCAGAAGAGCGGGAGGCCGTCCGGCGGGAGGGGAAGGACGCCATCGTCGTCCATTGGACGAGGGACCTCGCCACCGCAGCCTTCGGCCGCTGAACCCTCGACACGATTGGGCCGGACCTGCGAGACTGGCTCGAGCGGTCGCATGGGTTCCTCTCCTTCCGGCTGGTGCAGGTGCTGTCCGGACGCGGTTGTTTCGGATCGTACCTGCACCGAATTGAACGGGAGGAGACGCCGTCGTGCCATGACTGTGGGGTGGCTGAGGACGCGGCGTAGCACACCCTCGCGGTGTGCCCGTCGTGGTCCATGCCGTGCTGCAGTCTCACTGCGGGTGATCGGACCGGACCTCTCACTCCCCGGTTTGGTTAACGCCATGCTGGGCGATGAGAGGTCCTGGACGGCAGTGGCCTCCTTCTGTGAACACGTCATGTCCCAGAAGGAGGCGGCGGAGCGCGCGCGGGAGGACGATCTTCACGCGGCGGCGCTCCGAAGACGGACGAGGGGTCGAATAAGACGTCAGTTTGACAGTCATCTCCGACTCCTCCCAGGTGGAGGCCAGGCAGGTATTGCACGGGCCTCCACCAGTGTCGGACGGGAATGGCCAGGTGTTCCCGGCCATTCCCCTAGCCCCCCAGGCTGGGGGGCATGCGGGGCCCGCCAGCTAGGCGGGCATGCGCCGGGAGGGTTGTGTAAGTGAAGGCTGAGCCGGTTTCCCATGGCCCTCCCATCACGGCGATGCGGGAACACCGCTGAGTTTTAGTGGGTATACTGTCGGTGACAGGAGTCCCACATACCCCTATTCGTCCCCCACGAGCGGGGATGCGTAATGCATTTCTCAGCGCCAAAAAAAAAAGTTTAGAACTGTGACCAACCGCGTGCGAGCTGAGCGAGTAAAGGGAGCGGTGCCGACATACAGGTTGATCGAAGTTTATTGGGTAATTAGTGCTTTAAGCCAGTAAAATTGGAATTATTTGAGGCTCACAAAGAGGCACATTTGGTTTCTTTTTTTGCGGTGCGATAAAATATGTACGTGCCTTAAACAAATAGAAACACAAGACAAGTTTCCGAGTAAGATGGAGGTACCTGACGTAGACGCCGCCGTCGCGCGGCGGGCGCACGAATCCGGCCTCTTCTAGCGGCATGACGGTGAACTCCCAGCAGAGCGTGTCGATGGGCCAACTCTCCCCACGGGCCGTCGTCTGCAACAACACCACTCAATTATGAATAATAATATTATAATGTACTATTATAGGTGAGAAACACTTAAAAGTTATATACTATACAAGCAGCAGTCAAAACCAGATATAACAGCTGTTTCCTAAACTCATTAAAAATTTACTTTTATCTCAAGAGCCATAGTTCCTCATAAACATTGATTCTGACAGTCAGCAGTAATTGAGCAGTGGTGGCCCAGTGAGCAGTGGTGGCCCAGTGAGCAGTGGTGGCCCAGTGAGCAGTGGTGGCCCAGTGAGCAGTGGTGGCCCAGTGAGCAGTGGTGGCCCAGTGGTAACGGTCGCGACTTACGAGTTGTAGGTCGTAGGTTAGGCAGGCGCTTTACTTTGTGTAAATTATTTCATCACCACTGTCTCAAACGGTTAAGGAAAACCTCATGAGGAAACCGGCATGTCCTAGAACCAAAAATTCTAAGACATGTGACATCTACCAACCCGCACTGGGCCCGCGTGGTGGATAACAGCCCATTCCCTCTCACCGAGAGGAGGCCTGTGCCCCAGCAGTGGGAACATTATAGGTTGGTTATGGTGACAGTCACAATCATGGTGAAAGTGGTCATGTAACATTATTGAGTAAAAGGTATAAATATTAATCTGAGTCTGGTATTGTTCAATGTACTTAAATGAAAATGACCCTGATCTAAATGTATATAAATATATTCCTCAGTTGCAAAATTTTATTTTAGTATGATAAATGTAAATCTTTAACTTTCATAAGGGTAATTTGAATAAGCAGTAATTTTCAAAATTCTACAAAAGAGGTTTAAGCCGTAGTTTTCAACTGATTCATTTCCAAAAGAAAAATTTTCAATTGGATAGTTTCGGGTAGGCATCTTTTTAAAGTAGTTATTTTCAGAATTTTGAAACAGTACATTGCTAACACTTAACTGTCAAAAGAGTAATTTATAATGTAAATTATTTGTTTACCTAAAAGTAATTTTATTAATCATAATTTAGACGTAGGGCGTTCTCAGATCATTATCAAAGAGCTTATTTTCTTAAGGATTACCCTTAAGAAAATAAGTTGATTAGCTAAAGGTTATTTTCGAAACGGTAATATTTTCAAAATGGGTCATTTGAAAGCAAGTACTATCCAAAATGTAAATTTTCAAAATATATAGTCCTCCAGAGCGTATTTCGGCCACGGCAGCCAATCTCAATGGAGATTAGCCTTCGGCGCGGAAGATATTATAGTTGAATACAGGTGCACTCTCTCTTCCCTCACTCTCATAGTCCGATGGGACGACAATCCGACACGACTGGAGAGAGATCAGGCGCAGGACCAACGGCGCCAGTTTGCAAGTTGGCGGTGTGATGCCCCGGGCCTCGGAAAGCACGTTAAGCCGTTCAAATTAAGTAATTTACGAAACTGCAATTCTGGTAGTTTTCAAGGGTTATTTTATTTATGAATTATTTTGTTTAAATTTATTAATAATTTATTATACCTATATTCAACATTAATGATGTAACTAATATTTATGTAGCAATATAATTTAAAATAGTGTCCATGGAGTTTCTTGCCCGTTCTTCTTCATAGGTACCTACTACGCTTTGGAATGGGCAACGAGCTTCCTATTTCTGACTGACCGACCACTTGACAATTCAAAAGTGCCTGTAAATGGTTTAAATGAAATAAATGCTTGTGTTATGTGGTATCAAAACACATATTTACAGCGTGAGAAGAGGCCCAAGATGCCATAGGAATCTTCTGTGACCTCTCCTAGGCGTTTGACTGCGTTGATCACGAAACCTTTCTCTTAAAACTTGAGCATTACGAACTAGGTAAACTCGCGATCAGTTTAGTAAAATTGTATTTAAATGATATCCGAAAACAAAAAGTCGAAATAAATGGTGTCAATTCAATTGATTTAAAGTAAAAATGGGTGTCCCACAAGGCTAAATATTAGGTCCTTTCCTCTTTTTAGTATATTAGGTTGGGGAAAAAGTCTTTTCGCATTATAGTATGTATGAACTTCTAATAAAATCTCTTTGGCTATACTATTTGTATCTGGCTGGTTTTGGTATCATTGAAAGTTTAAATTTTAAAGAACATAATTCCAATTCCAAATTAGGAAAATGTGTGATTTTCATTTGTTTTTCGTACCGTCAAGATGAGTGAATCTAATGAAGAAATTTGATACATTTTAAAATTTTACTATAAAAAGGTAAAAATGCAACGTAAGCCGCGAAAAAAAAATTGCGATGTTTATGGACTAGTGCAGTGTCTGTGAGAGTAGCACAAATTTGGTTTAAGCGTTTTCAATCCGGAAATTTTGATGTCAAAGATGCACGTCGCTCTGGTCGCCCTATTACAGATAAAATAGATGCCATTTTTTAAAAAAATGGAGCAAGATTTACATATCAGTAGTTACGACGTAGTTGAAGAACTGGGAATTGGCCAAAAAACAGTTTTGGCGCATTTGAAAAAAACTGGGTACACAAAATAGCTCGATATTTGGGTACCTCACGAGCTCCCTGAAATAAAACCTAATGAACCGTGTACTCATTTGTGATTCTTTATTACGACGTAATGAAACCGAACCATTTTTTAAGAAGCTGATAACTGGTGATGAAAAGTGGATCACGTACGACAAGAACGTGCAAAAAAGGTCGTGGTCAAAAGCCGGTCAGGCTTCACAGACTGTGGCGAAACCCGGGTTAACTCGCAACAAGGTGACGCTGTGTATGTGGTGGGATTGGAAGGGCATTATTCATTATGAGCTGTTACCACCAGGCAGGACCATCGATTCTGAACTTTACTGCGAACAACTGATGAGATTAAAGCAAGAAGTTGAGAGAAAGCGGCCGGAATTAATCAACAGAAGGGGTGTGGTTTTTCATCATGATAACGCTAGACCTAGACATCTTTAGCCACGCAGCAAAAATTAAGAGAGTTTGGCTGGGAGGTGTTAATGCATGCTCCGTATAGTCCTGACCTTGCACCTTCAGATTTCCACCTGTTTCGGTCTCTTCAGAATTCTTTAGGCAGTGTCAGGTTAATATCACGAGAGGACTGCCAAAACCACTTGTCGCGGTATTTTGATCAGAAGTCCCAAAATTTCAATGCAAGGCAATGGGATCATGTCCCTACCTACAAGATGGCAAAAAGTTATCGAACAAAATGGTACCTTGATACTTTAGTTAAATGTAAAGAAACTATATTAAAAAATGTTTTGAATTTTCTTAAAAAATGCGAAGATACTTTTTCCCCAACCTATTATATTAATGACCCCATTTATTAAAAAAACCAACCACAAATGGTGTTATTTGCTGACGATACTTCCGTACCTAATTTTTTTGATAAATAGGCGTGCATAAAATCTTGACGACGTAAATAATACAAAATTGGTTCACTGCTAATAATTTAGTTATTACTAACAATTCCAATTCCCATTTATTAATGGAAAAAAAACTAAATGCATAAAATTTGCTTTACCGAATGTTAAAACTGATTGTGACATAGTATTGAATACAGAGAAAATAGAATTCGTCGATAAAACTGTTGTCCTGCGGATCACGCTCAACTCAAGGGTAGAAATACCTCATTTAACATATCTTGCAGGACGGAAGTATCGTCATCAAATAACACCATCTGTAGTCGTTTTTATTTAATAGTTGGGTTACATAAAAAAAGAGGACAGGACCTAATATCCAGCCTTTTGGAGCACCCATTTTTACTTTTAAACCAAGTGAATTAACACCGTATATTTTTGAACTTTTTGTTGTCTATCATATAAATAAGAGATTTTACTAAAATACTACCTAGTTATTATATTAAAAAATCTGTGTTAACAATAACATGCATAAAATCTGCCAAACTGCATTAATGTTTTTTTTTATTTTCAAACTTAAATAGCAGCGGAAAGGTTCATTGTATACTTTCGTTGTTAAAGTTAAAAATGTTGAAGGTGTTATTTCTCATAAAAAACTGTATTTTTATTTTCTGACCGGTACTTTAACTTTTGGGTAAAAAATGTTCGAAACTTGAATGATGTCCTTTAGATTTTTACACAATAGGTGTGCTAGTACCTATTTATAACTTAATTATGCTAAGGAAACTTATGCGCATTGACGATTGCCATTGTCCGTGGATGGCAAATACGAGCCTTGTTACAAAAATGTCTATGGACACAATGAGAGATGTGTTATTTTACATATTTTTTAAGTTGGTGTTTCAACAGTCATCGTTGTATAGTACTTGCATGACCGTGGTGATGAAGGTGCTTGTTGAAAATATTGTTCTCCATAGGAAACGACCAATCGGAACCGTGCACCTAGCTTCTGAAGTTGGACAAGTGTCCATGTAGGTTTCTGTGAAATAAAATAGTTACAATTAGAATTAGATACCTGCATGACGGCGGTGAGGAAGCCGGTGGGCGCAACGAAGGCGGGCAGCCAGCACAGCGTGGGCGGCGCGCGCGGCGCGTTGGCCCAGCCCTGCAGGTGCGCGCCGCGCAGGAACAGCTCACGGCACCACGCGCCCAGCGGCTTCATCGACGGACGACCTGCGCGACACATCGCGCTTGTAGTTTCATTCGCATTCTCGATCAAATTTGGATGACGTAATATCATTGGTAAGGTATTGTACTTTAACTCTCATCTCATCGTACGTATTGGATGTAGAGTTGCGGACACCAGCCCGTTATACTATACTTAATAAGTAATTCTAAAAAGTTAATTAAACAGATTTTTAAAATATAGCTCCGATTAAATGATAAAAATTGAAAACCACGACATATGACACTAAATTTCGACGTTGCCACTCATAAGGTATAAACGCTCTTAAGTACGCATATTTTCTTGTGTGCGTGCGAAGAAAGCATCGTGTGTGCCACCATCTGTATCGTGTGTTTTTGCGAGTTTCAGGAGTGGGGAAAAGGTGGCGACACTTGAAATTTAACAAATATAGAAAAAAATATATATAAAGGCATATCTCTCGGATATCAATAGATATTAATTATTAACTGTTTATTTATGTATATTAGGTCATAGTTTATCATTTGTGACTTCAATTTACAGCTATACATATGAACATAGTGCAGCATTGCATATGTAAGCGGGTACGCCTTTTATGCCAAGAGGCTTTTATTTAGGTATCAAGTTCTGTTTAAGTTTTCATAATTTATTTCTGCTTGACTTCAGTTTTCAATATTTTTGTTGGTATTTTGACCGTGTTGTTAGCTGACATAATATGGTAAATAATTTAATTTGATGTTTTGTTTTTCGTAATGTTAATTACTTACTATTTATTGTATAGAATCAAGTTGTTCTAACTGACCAGACAGCTGTGCTGCTGGACAGTTTGTTGCGTCACTTCTTGTTCCCAGCTATAGCACTAGGGATTGGTGAAGGGCGGGCGTGCCGGGGAAATGTCTTATGTCATCTTGACGTGCAAAAAGTGCTGATTCTCAGCCTAGTTTGAATAAATATTTTATTTTATTTTAATACGATTAAGAACTTTATTGTTGGGCTTATAAATTGCGTATTCCTTCGTGTACCTACGTCTTATTTACATCGTTCTCACATATAATTATACCTATATTCAACATTAATTACATCATTAATGTTGAATATAGGTATAATTATAGGTGTACTAATATTTATGTAACAATATAATTTAAAAGAGTGTCCATGGAGTTTCTTGTCCGTTTTTCTTTCTTTCTTTTCCCCTTTTTCTCCATAGGTATCTACTACGCTTTGGAATGGGCAACTAGCTTCATATTTCTGACTGACCGACCACTCGACAATTCAAAAGTGCCTGTAAATGGTTTAATTGAAATAAATGCTTTGAGATTGAGTTTGTAATATTTTGTATATTAGTTGAACGTAAAAGTTTAGCCATCCCAAATTGTTTCGGTAGAATTTCTTTTCCTGTGACTGATACGATTACATTAGACTTTCCGTTATCTACCTTATCGTTACTCTCATTTATTTGGTCACTATTAGATTTTTTTCGATTTACCCTTTTATTACCCCTTACTATCGTCACAAATCCATCTTCTTCCACTATTTCTTCATCATCCTGTCTGCCTCTCTTCTCTGATAGTCGTTGCTCACCGTCTGTTTTCTTCTTCGTCTCCTCAGTTGAAGTTAAATTAAGTTGTTGTTCACCATTTTCATTCGCCCTCCTCCAATTAGTTAAAACACTATTAAGTTGTTGTTCACATTCAATTACTAGTTCCTCCTCCATTATTTCACCGTCACGCAAATCCAAATTATTATCAACTTCACCCATTCTTAATTACCAGAATAAGCATAGTCATAAAAATGTAAAACCACGCGATAAAAAGATGCGGCCCAAAGCGTACGTGCATTCGCCTTGACTGCTCACGCGACACTGAAAAAGTGCTATTTGCGAATCTTGCTCTAAGATCTATCTACCTTGAACTACAGTTTATTCTACGAATATAGGTATGCAGTTTTACCTCTAAGCCAGAACTCGGGCGTCCTGCCCTCAAAGATGCACGAGTACATTGTTTCTAGCATCTCTGACATCACGACCAGACCTTCAATGGCACGTCGCATCTCCTGCATCAAAGAGACGAGCATCAAGAGAAGTCTCCACGGTCACCCGTCCATGAACCGACCTCGGCATGCATAGCTTAAGCTTCGACCTTCCCACGCGGCTGTTACTGAGACCCGCTTGCACCACAAATCACTAAATACATACAGACATAAACTAAGACTTTCTTCCTATGGGGGATAGGTAGAAACTACCGTAATGATCCTATGTAGGGTCATCTGATCATAGACGCACGCCTTTTGCGAGTACTACGCACCTAATTATGTATGTCCTCCTAGGGCCTCTCATCCCGGCGTTTCCACTCGCCCCGCCTCGCACTGCCTCGTAAATACCTTTTGTTATTCGCCTTTCATCCTCTCACCATGACCTACCATCTAGGCATACTTTTTTTAATTGTTGTCACTACATCTTCTATTAAATCACACCGTTGCCTTACAACATCACTCCTCCGCCTATCATTAATAGCCACACCTCGCATGCTTCGCAAGGAACGCAAATGCGGCACGGCATTTATTCTATTTTCATGCTTCTTTTGCCACACCCAATATTCACTTCCATACATAAGCGTAGGCACCAGCACACCATTGTCAACAGCCAGTCGAGCTTTTTTGGACATTAATTGGTTGGTCATAATTGCATATGTAGTACCATTCAATTATTCCCCGTATTTACTCTCCGTTCCACATCATCAATCTTTCCATCTCTTGTAAGCAGACTCCCCAAATATACAAACTCACTTACTTGCTCCACATTTATATTTACCCCTTTCATCTTATATGCTTCATCCATCACAGTCACCATGTCTTACAATTTTTTCTGCTGACGATGTAGAACTTGCTCATCTGCTAAGAGAAGGCATTTGACAGGCAACTCATTACTCGCCACTCAATCCGCTCTCACCCTCTTTCAAACCTGTCGGACAACTATCCATGTACAAGTTGAACAGCCACGGTGACGCTACATAATCCTGTCTAACACCCCTCGAGATGCAGAACCAGTTCGTGTTTGCCCCATTTATCCTAACACAGGCACTGGAATCCTTGTGTAAACACTGCAGAACCGTGTTTGTATGCACACAAGCAGTGTTCCCAAAGACACCCATGACATGACAACATTTTTGATGAACTGAAATCTCTAACTTAGTTTTTATCTATCACCGTCCCTTTCTCGAGCTCTCTGTCAGTAATAGATAACAACTCCCGACATTTTCTCATTTACACTGCTAAAAGAATCGTTTGGCTCTTCAATGACATGTTTAGAGGGGCGTTGTTGGTAAACATTTGAATTTTATTTTTGCGAAAATCTAAGTATTAAAAAAATCACGAGCCGAAAGAACCTTGAAGCGCTATACATTGATTTTGTCTTATGTCGAGTTACCTTGAGCCCGGATATAATGATGCCGATGAGGGTGTTGTAGTACCCGATCTCCTGCAGCAGCGACACGCACATGGGCATCACGATCTCTGGACCCATCATGCGCTCTGTCGTCTCCATGTCTATCTTGCCTGGCAGCTTGTTCAGCATCTCATTGGCTAGCTCATCCACCTTAACGACAGGGGCCCTCGTCATCACCAGAAGTTACGTAATTACCCGTCTAATACAATTATTTATTTATTTTACTTTAAAGCGAAAGTGCCAGGGTAGCCCGCGATATTCAATTCTTACAATTTGCAGATCAGTATCAAGCTGTATGTTGATCTAAGTATGATACGCGGCGGTAACAAATATTTATTTATAGAATTATAAAAATCAGCATTACAGTTCATATTACGTACCCTATTGAATAACTATTTCATGAAATCATGACATTTGAGGCCAATTCTAACCTAAGGAGTTGTATTGCTGCTTCTAATGATTATAATTCTGTGAATACATATTTGTTAAGGTCGCAAATCATATTTTGATCAACATAAAACCTGACAGTGACCTGCAAATTGGAAAAGAAGTAAGTTTGAATTTGGCAGGCTACCTTAAAGTTGCGTAGAACTATTAAATAATCTGTGCTTAGAACATCCCCCTTACAGCCCGATTAAAACTTTATGGCTGCACAGTAACAAATTCACGTGTCTGGGTTCGGTATTGCAAGTAGCGCACGTCAAAGCCGCCATAAAATTTGAATCGGGCTGTTACATAAAACGGCAAACTGCCATTTACTTTAGCTAAAGATAAAATTAGACAAAAAATCACTCACTCATCTCGCAGAACTCAGTAAGTATTAAATCCATAATTTTTTCAGTGAAAGAATGAGACGGTCCTATACATGACCGATAGCACCATCCCTTTTTTGCAACGGAATCGTCTCAGTTAAGCGTAAGATCTGTAGTTTCTTTACCGTAAACTTAAAAGGGGTCATTGCACTCATCATTATGAACTAACTACTTTTCCTATGGGACCAACCCTGAAATCGCGAAAAAAATAAGCCGATCTATTCTGTAAAAGGAGGTTGAAAGGAGCTAACTTTAGTAGGTACTGTAGCCACCGCCGATCACAGCACCTTACCACGTTTTGACGCCCCGTTAAAGAAACCAATCCCCAGCAGCAGGTGGAATGGCAGATCACTTCGCCTACGTTTTTACAGTGACATTTTTACTGAATAGACCGGCTGCTGTTCTACATTGTGTTCACATAAATCGACAAAATGTATGGAACAGCAGATTTTTTATTTCGAGGTATCAACGCGTCTACGTGTATGACGCACCTTTTGATCCTCTCCTCCCCCCGCGCCTCCTCCACCCGTGCTCGCCAGAGCGAACAGCGTCGAGCACATGATCAAGGCGTCCTGAGAAAAAAATGTTTGTTTTTTTCAAAGAGACTGAAGAACAATACAATCCTGCTGTCGTCATATTTATTAGTTAGCGAGTACAAAAAAACCTTTTACAATCCAAAATTAAATTATGTTTTAATACTAGATGAGGTTGGTGTTTCCTATCTGACCTCTCTGAGAAAAAATAACGTACCTAACAAACTCAGACAACGCAAGACACACTTGTAATAACAATTAAGTACATTATATTACATTAACTGTCAATGGGAATTTATTTCATGAAAAATACAATGTTTTTATACATAGTTTCGCGGTACGACTGTAGACTGTAGTTTTTTTTTTTTTTTTTTTTGGGTTCATTATTATTTATAAGTAAAACTACTGGCTCAGCTACGCCATCAGCTGGCTCTGTGGATCCGATCAAGGGAGGGGAAGAGGAATTTATCGGGGAGGAACACGGACGCGGACGCGAAGGACCTCGGCGGCGAGGTCGGAACTTCGTTTTGTGTCTGTGTTTGTATACTGTACTGGTGGCCCTACTGCTTTCCTGGAGGAGGGTGGTGGGGTCGTCGGGGTCGGTCAGTGCGTGCCTTGGACGGCGGATTTCACTAATTCTAGAGGGGACATAACTGGCGGCCTTCACAACCAGAGGGTTGCGATGGCTGCCAGCGGTATCGAAGAAACGCTTGCAAGCGCGTTTTATGAATTGTTGAATGGTGGGGATTTTCAAGTCTAAATGTAAGTTAATGTTACGAACGAACCAGGGGGAACCCGTGATTTTACGTAGAAAACGGTTCTGTAGGGTCTGCATCCTGTGGATGTGCCGGGGGTGGGCCTGTGCGAAAACAGCACAGGTGTATGTCATAATAGGTCGGATGCATGCCGTATAAATGCGCAGTTTGCACCTGAGTGACAATTTACTGCGTGTATTTAGGACGGAATGTAGTCTACTCAGAGCAAAGGCGGCTCGCGAACGAACCACCTTTATGTGCTCTGCGAAGGAGAGACGTCTGTCCAAAGTCACACCCAGATATTTGGCATGCTTCTCCCAAGGGATCGGCTTGCCAAACATCTTGATCGGGCGGGCGTCGTCATGTCTGCGTTTGACACGCGGTTTCAAGAAGAGAACCGCTTGACTCTTGTCGGGGTTAACTTCGATTCTCCACTTTCTGAACCATGCGCCAAGCTTGTTGACTGCGGTTTGGAAAGTGCGAGATATCGAGTCGGGGATGAGCCCAGTGTAATAAATGGCCGTATCGTCTGCGAACAGAGCCAACTGCGCATTTTTACTTTTCGGGATGTCACTGGTGAATAGGGTGAACATGAGGGGAGCTAGCACAGAGCCCTGAGGGACTCCTGCGCGGATAGGGTGGGGGGAGGAAAGCGCCCCTTCGATACGATAACGAAAGGTTCGGTTAGCCAAAAAGTCTCGCAGGATGAGTACGAGACGGTCTGGCACACCGAGTTGGTAAAGCTTATATAATAAGCCATTGTGCCAGACTTTGTCGAACGCTTTCGCTATGTCGAAGAACACAGCACCCGTCATGAACCCACGTTGGAAACCAGCGCTAACGTGTTCGATGATGCGGTGTACCTGTTGGACGCTCGAGTGTTGGGATCTAAATCCGATCTGTTCGTCGGGTATGAGGCCCTTGGTCTCTGCAAAATCTCTGAGTCGCTTGTATATAAGCCTCTCATAGATTTTGCCCAGAACATTGAGCAGACTAATGTGGCGGTAACTAGAGGGGTCGGTTTTGGGCTTGCCCAGCTTTGGAATTCCAATGACAGTGGCCCTTTTCCAAGCTTGGGGAAAGATGTTGTTGCTCAGAGCACCATTGAAGATGATGGTCATGAGCATTATGAGGTTAGCGGGGAACAATTTGGATCACCCTATTCGTGATTCCGTCTGGACCGGGGGCTTTACGGCGTTTCAGACCCTTGATGTTATCGTGCACCTCGTCTGGGGTGACGGGGTGCAGAGGATTATCTGGGTCTTCGACGAAGGGAAGGGAGGCACTACGTTCGACTTCCGCGTCAACCTCAGAGAGGTGAGCTTGGTCTACTGGTTGAGAGCTGGGTGTGCATTGGGCCTCAAGACTGTCGGCAAGGCACTCGGCCTTGTCGATGTCATCGAACGCGATGGTCTTGTCGGGACGCACCAGTGGGGGCGTGGAGGCTACATTTTGGGACTGGAGTTTCCTCTGCAGTTCCAAAAAGGCCAGGTGGGTGGGCTCTAACTCGCTCAGCATCTTGTTCCAGCCAGCGTCACGCAGCTCCGTTATGCGTTTCTTTACAGATCACTGTAAATAGCGCATATGGGCCTTGTTAGCTTGGCAAGGAAAGTTGCTGTAGTCACGTACAGCCGCGTTCTTCTCAGTCAGCAGTTCACGCACATCGTCCGGCAACTTCCAGCGATGGTCGTCCATCGCTGGAACTTCCCTAGAACTTTCGTTCAGGACGGATTGTACGTGCTCCGTGAGTGAGTCGATCGCGGCTGTCGTGTCATTGATCGAGTCGAACTGATCTGGAATGGAGTCTAGTCGGGGGCAGGAGGATGTGGAGGATTTCAGTCTTTCGCTTACTTTCCTTCAGTCCGTGACTACTTTGGTGAGGGGCGGTCTGTCGGGGTCGGGGAGTCCTAGTCGGGGGCCTAATGTCACAACTACAGGTTGGTGGTCGGATGTCAGTTGATGCACCACCTCTATAGAATCCAACCGAAGGTTGACATTCTTTAGGAGTGCCACGTCAAGGACGTCAGGGGCATGAAGGGGCGCGTGGAGAAAGTGAGTGGGAGTCATCGGGGCGATGACATCAAAGCTAAGGATGGGACAGAGGTCAAACAGATGTTTGCCCCTGGTCGAGATCCTGTTACTATTCCAGGCTGTGTGTTTGGCGTTGAGATCGCCCGCTATGATAACGGAGTCACTCAAGCCAAATAGGATAGCGAGGTCGTCAGATAACTGGGAATAGTTTTCTGATAGTTGCGGGGGGATGTAGACCGATATTAGAGTGATCGGCTGGTGACTTGTCATGCCGAGCCGGCAGACAGACACTTCTAAACGCGAGAGAGGGGGCGCGTCCACAGGAATGCAGTACAGATCCTTTTTATAGTAGATGATGGTACCGCCTCGGTGGCACCGAGTCCTGTCATTGCGCACTATACGGTAGTTCGCAATTGACGGGTCTCGGTGGCGGGGCTTGAGGAAGGTTTCCTGTACAAGTAGGATATCTAATTTATGGACAGGCAGGAACTCGGCGATCTCGTCGCGTTGTCCCTGGATGCCATTGGCATTAAAATAGCCTAACTTGAGGGATCGGGGTTTTGTAGACTGTAGTGAGCCCGTCAGGGTATATATGTTCTGTGAGTGTGTCTGTGTAGTCTTCCTAAAGTATCTGATTAAAGTGTAAACTAGCTATCTTTATGTTAGATTCTTACGCAATCAGTCACTAAAACGTACACATTCATCTGCATTTAGAAGGTTTCAACTTTATACCTCTCTACCTACTTAGCTAACTAAATATTGTTTGAATTATAGTGAGACATCGCCGAAAATTGACGTTACAAAATTAACCTCAATTTGTCAAATGAAAAACACGTAGACAGAGAAAACTATAGACTGCTGGTCATCTTCTACCTCACTTACACAAGAAAAGGAAAAATATATACAAGATGCTTGTAAGGAAAAGAGACAGAGCCTAATATTTTTTGTCCCATCGCGTGTCACGTATTTTAAGGTGAGCACTGTGAGCACTTCAAATGGTAAACCAAGATTGACGTTTGATACGCATTCAAAAGTGGTTGCCACGATATTTTAAATTATTTAATTTGTTATTTCGAAAAATACTGACGATTTTGTGTTTATTGTTGAGGATTGACTTTAGCTATTGCTGCAAAATGGTACGGTGCAGTGTTCTTGGTTGCAAAAGTGATAGTGGGAAGAAAATTGCCGGATTGTCCTTTCATTCGTAAGTAGCTAAATATTTCGGTTTATTCGGTGGAAGACCGTGGAAGTTTTCAACTAATATGGTTTATAAACTGTTAAACTACATAATATACAGCTGTTTTAAGATAAAATGAGTGCTGAATTATGTGTTACATATTGTGATTTACATAACCTCCAAACTCAGTGCTGCCTACTTTTTACTCGGACACTACCCCATTTTAGGGGAAAATAGTACACCAATAAAATATATTACAATAAATTACCTTCTTCAAGCATTTCTGATAAATACTTTATTAGAGTGTAATGTATAGCGCTGGCAGCAAATTTGTTCCACTTTTCGCCGGGCGTAATAATACATCTTTACCTTTTAGTACCTATTTATAGTATAAAATATTGTATTTATAGTAGGTATTAAAGTGTCAAAAACTTTCAGATTTCCCGCCAAACCAGAATCACGGGAATTATGGATAAAAGCAACTTAAAGAAATAACGTGGTACCAAAGAAAAGCTCTAAAATATGCAGCCAACACTTGCATAGCACTTCTTTTATGAAAGTTGGAAATAAAACATATTTACATCCTGAAGCTATTCCTATTGAGGTAAATGTATGGTAAATAAATGTGATTTATAAAATATCTAGTCATCAAAATCATCATCTATTGATAATATTGTGGTATTATTTTATTTAAAGGCCTTACAATCAGCAAGCACTGTTGCGTCTACGTCCACGGTACCAATGGCGAGACTGAACAAATTACATGGTTCCCTAAGTTGAAGTAATGTAAGCCAATAAAAAAAAACACAATCACAATCCGATGAATAGTGTCGGAGAAATGCGTGGACAAACATACATACAAACGTACAAACATACATACTGTATATAATTTTGTACATTTGATTGGAAGTCCTAAAAGATTATCGTAAGTCAATATCTTGCAATTCCAATAATATTACATACATACGTGTCGAATAGATAACCTCCTTCTTTTTTTGAATTCATTAAAAAATATGTTTCACTTGTTTAGATTTAATGAAACATGACTGACCGGTTGGTGCAGTTGGTAGCGACCCTGCCTTCTGAGCCGCTAGTGCCCGGTTCGATCCCTGGACAAATCAAACATTTGTGTGCATGCACATGTCTGTTTGACCTGTGTCTGGGTGTGTATATGTATATCAGAAACAGGTTACCGTAGTACAGGCTCTTCCTAGTTTGGGACCTGAAGACCTTGTGTGGATGTTGTCTCACATTATTATAACAAAGTTATTGGTTTTTTGTAAATCGGGTAATAAAAAGATTTTTTTTTATGCTGTATCTTAGGTTTTCTTTAAATATCCTTTTTCCCGTAGGTGAAAGAATTCCTACTAAGAACAAACTATTTTGACGTTGATGTGTTATTTCTATTTATAACGCCTGTGCGTTTGTACAAAGTAGATAATATAAATTGAAAAACATGTGAATATTCGGGGTAAAATCACCTTGAAGGGGGTAACCCTAAAGTTTCAGGTACCTTGATTTTCTGTCCCTTACAGCGACACGCTGAGCAGTAGTCTATATAGTTTTCTCTGTCTACGGAAAAAACATCTATAAAGGAGATTTGAAATTACTCGTAGAATTTCGTGTTAAAATATTCATAAAATAAAATCAAAGCACTCAATTTGTAAGTGGCACTACAAACTGGCATCCATGGGTACGTTTTCTTCTTCTGGTTAGCGTGTCGATGGCAATCTAAACGGAGTCGGCCCAGAATTCGCCTAAGAGTTTGGCGCCATCACTAGCGTCCATCAGTTTGTGTAACGTGCAGCTGTCAGGACACGTAGGACACGATATTAAGTGTCCAATGGTTTGTTTAGTTTTCCGTTTTCTGGTCCATTTGTTTATATTTTAATCAGATACTTTTGGAGCAGACCATAGTACCTGCGCGAGCGTGGCCACGTCGGCGGACGCGTGTTGTCCGACGGACTCGGCGCGCTCGTAGGCCGGCAGCAGGTCCAGGAAGTCGCGGTATGACTCCAGCGAGCCGTCCCGCGGGATGTGGTACGCCGGGATCGTTGCTAATCTGCCCGATACAAGACGAAACGAAATAAGGCTGAGAATCAGCACTTTTTGAACGTCAACACTACATAAGACAGTTTCCCGGCACGCCCGCCCTTCACCACATCCTATATATATATAGCTGGGAACAAGAAGTGACGCAACAAACCGTCCAGCAGCACAGCTGTCTGTTGAGTTAGAAGAACTTGATTCTACGATTGATTGATTCAATAGGTACCTACGTAGGTTTGCACGCTGTACTGAACAAGTAAAGGTGACCTTATTTAAAGCCTATTGTCAGTCTTTTTACACGTGCAGCCTATGGGCCAAATATGAGCAGCGAGCATACAGTGCCATGCGCGTACAGTACAACATTGCGTTTAGAGTGCTGCTAGGGTTGCCGCGGTTTTGCAGCGCTTCTACGATGTTCGCGCAGGCGCAAACCGATGATTTTTACGCTATTATAGGAAGCGGAGCGCCTCGCTACTAAGTCGTTTCCGACGCAGCACTAACAGTATCCTGAGCGTAATGTCCAACCGGTGGGACTCGGTGGTGTTGGAGAGGTGGATGCACCTGCATACCAGTTCGTCACCATTTATTAAGTGATTATTGTTTTAAAATTAAACGTAATAGATTGAATTATAACGTAATAACTAATTGTACTTTAACATATTTTTAATTTTTTTAATGCATAATGAATCCTTATGTATATGTCTATGTAGTGCTTAACATGGAAATAATTTCCTGAAATAAATTATCATATCATTTAATTTAATAGTATGCTATGTAAAAATCAACTGTGTATCATCAAAGGCTGTGTAGAAAACTTATTAGTTGAGTTGATATTTTACCAATCGCAGATAGGTTGACATAACTATCTATTATTATTTATTATCAACATTATTTATCGAAATACTCGCTAAATTATAAAATACTAACAAAAATAACCCGTAGAGTCCAGTTATTTTATCACTACGTCGGCCTCGTTAGCGATACCACAGTGTAGTTATCACTACGTCGGCCTCGTTAGCGATACCACAGTGTAGTTATCACTACGTCGGCCTCGTTAGCGATACCACAGTGTAGTTATCACTACGTCGGCCTCGTTAGCGATACCACAGTGTAGTTATCACTACGTCGGCCTCGTTTGCGATACCACAGTGTAGTTCTAAATAAGTTATTTTGCACACATGCCACCAGTCATGTGGGGCGAGTGATGGTAGGCCTTTACCTATGAAATTGCCGTTTAGTATAGGTACATAAATAGAAAGTTAAAGTCATTTTTACAGTTTATACTTTTGCAGCTACCATCGTTTTACCTGTTGTACTTAGTCTTGTGTTATTGTTCCGAAATAAACTTTTTATTATTTTTTATTTCTATCAATCAACATATGCACCAATGCTATAGATGCATCTCTGCTAGCGCAGTGGTAATTTTTCAATGCCCTTCTTGAAGAGGTCAGGTGTACGGGAGCCAACAAACTCTTCAAAGGCATTTTGTACTGCCTGTCGGGTGTTGATTTTTTTCCCTGCCAGGAAGTTGTCAAAATTTTGGAAAAAGTAGGAAGTCTGTCGGCGCAAGGTCTGGTGAGTACGGTGGATGACGCAAAACTTCCAATCTTAGCTCTTGTAGCTTAGAGAAAGTCTGTAGTGCCGTATGAGGTCGTGCGGTGTCGTGAAAGAGCAGCGGGGACGAGCGATTTTTATTTCTATTTATTTTATACATAAAGTACATGTCGATTCCATCGTACCTTATCTTAAGCTAAAATACATCTACTTACAAAATTATGGCTTACGACTAAATAACATAAACAGCGCTTTAGCAGCTTCAGACAAAGGAGAGGACAACATCTCGTGGAACATATCCCCATTAGTTCTGTTCAAGTGGAAAGTTCCTATGAAGAGCTCTCGATCCGTCTCGTAACGGACACATTCTGCCAACAGGTGATGTACGTCTTCAATTACACCGCACACGTCACAGTTTGGAGAATCTGATTTCCTCATCATGTGTGCAAACTTGTTCAGTGGAACGTGACCAGATCTTAACCTGAACGCTGTTACAGTCAAAGATCTACTCAAACTCCCATTAATGAGCCATGCTATACGATGATTGTATTGTTTTATACCAAATTCCTTTTCGAGCGTTGTCGTGAAGGAGCAGCGGGGACGAGCGATTAACCAAAGCTGGCCGGAGATTTGCGAGATTCTCCATCATTGTGTCCAGTTCCTCAGAGTGCACATCCGCAAAAATGCTGGTGCCATTTGGTAAGAAGTTGTGGTGAATTATACCGGCACTAGACCACCAAACAGTGACCATGACTATTTTAGGGGTAAGTTTTCGTTAGGGGTATAGCCTAGACGCTGAACCTGGGTCTAACCAACATGATGACCGCTTACGATTATCAAAAAAGAAGATCCATTTTTCATCGCAAGTTACAATGCGGTTCAAAATGCTTTCGTTTTTGTGTCTGTTAAGCTACGCAAGCCTTACCTCAACGCGTTCGTCGCGCTGGCGATCGTTCATTTCGTTTTTTACCTTGCCAATTTGACGCAAATGGACCAATATTGTTTTGATGCTAACGTTGAAAGCTGGTGCTAACTAAGCCGTAGATTGGGTATCGTCAGCTTCCACTATCGCCTTTAATTCGTCGTTGTTGACTTTAGTTTTCGTGCGACCACGGGGTTCATTTTTTAGATCCAAATTTCCATGTCGGAAGCGTTCAAACCAATAACGAGTCGTGCATTCGTTTGTAGTGTTCACTCCGTACTGTAATGTAGCGAGCCGCTCAGCGAGCGGTACCCCTCCCACTCCCTCGCACCCCACCAATCGGTAGTCCTCTAGATGCCCTCTAACTGGACGGCCGCTTCCGCTAAATGATTATGCTTCTCGCGCGCTTGTTTTGCCTAAGCTTATAAACTGTGCTGTGCTTATATATCTCCTACTTGTGCTTACGTGACTTTCTATCAGTGCTTCTTCTTGTGTTGACTTTCTCCTTCTGTTATTTGAACTTTATGTGGTACGTGTGTGTGAACCGGAAGTAAACAAAGGAAGTTACTGAACCTACGGCTTTCATTCATCTCCCGTACTTAACCACTTCACTGGTGACCCCGGAAGAACACCATGAGTCAGCAACAAAGCGTTGGAAAATCTGCAAGTCATGATGTAGGCTATGACGTATTTCGTGTCGGTGTGCGGGTACCGCCTTTTTATCCCGAAAAACCAGCGTTGTGGTTTGCGCAGCTGGAGAGCCAGTTCGCATTGGCGAACATCACGACTGACGCCACGAAATTCCACCACGCCATTGGGAGCCTAGACCCAATATACGCATCGGAGGTCGAGGATATAATCACGGCTCCTGCAGCTTCGGACAAGTACGAGGGACTGAAGACGGAACTTGTGAAGAGGTTGTCCGCGTCGAAGGAAAAGAAGGTACAGCAGCTCTTAACACACGAGGAGCTTGGTGACCGTAAGCCCTCGCAGTTCTTGCGATACCTGCGCCACCTGGCGGGACCGAGCGTGCCGGAAGAGTTTCTGCGTACGATCTGGACCAGCCGCCTGCCGAGCAGTACGCAAAGCATCATCGCCTCGCAGGCCAAGGCGACTCTAGAAGAAGTGGCCGAGCTGGCGGACCGCATACAAGATGTAGTGCCAGCCAGCCCGCAAGTAGCAGCGACATCTGCACCGACAGCGATACCAGGAAGCAGCGTGATACAGATGAGCGGTCAGATTGCCGAACTCACGAGACAAGTGCAAGCTCTGACCTCGCAGGTTGACAGACTGTCCCGATCGAAACAAAGGTCCGGCAGAAGTACCAGTCGAGGAAGATCGGGGTCCAGAAGATCAAGTTCCAATTACAGGAAATGGCCAACCTGCTGGTATCATTTCAAGTTTGGCGACAAGGCAACCAGGTGCAATAAACCCTGTGACCACGCAGGAAAAGACACGGGTAGTCGATAATGGCGACCGGCGACTGTCGTAGCACTGGTCGCTTATTCGTGACGGACCACAGTACGAAGATGCAGTTCCTCGTCGACACCGGTAGTGACGTCTGCGTCTTCCCTAGGTCGGCCATGAATCAGCGCCGTAACAAAACAAATTATGAACTATGTGCGGCTAACGGTAGTGCGATAAATACTTACGGGAACGCGTATTTAAAATTAAGTATAGGCTTGCGCCGTGACTTTGCCTGGCAATTTATAGTGGCGGACGTAACAAAACCAATTATAGGTTTCGATTTTAAGTCACACTATAACTTGATAGTAGACGTTAGAATGCAGCGACTAATCGACGCTGACACTACGCTCGCGACCCCTGCTTTGCCTGCTCGTCCTTCTGATGTTGTTTCTTCGGTGAAGGTAAGAATTGGTGACACTACATATGACGACATACTCCGGGAGTTTCCTGACATAACCCGGCCGTCGGGTATACACCGTGCACCTACACACAACACCTTACACTACATACGTACAACACCTGGACCACCCGTATCGGGTACACCGCGACGACTGGCTCCAGACAAATAAAAAATCGCTAAGGAGGAGTTTGAATCTATGCTAGCAAATGGCACAGCCAGACCCTCCGACTCACCTTGGGCATCACCCTTACACCTGGCACCTAAAAAAGGATAGTGGGTGGCGACCATGCGGTGATTACAGGATGCTAAATTCGCGTACGATACCCGATAGATACCCTAACCGCCACATCCATGACTTCGCCCACAACCTTTCTGGATATCAGGTATTCTCGACAATAGATTTAGTCAAAGCCTACAACCAGTTACGCGTTAACCCAGAAGACATACCGAAGACCGCTATCACTACACCGTTCGGGCTATATGAGTTTCCATACATGACGTTCGGATTACGCAACGCAGGCCAAACTTTCCAGCGTTTTGTCGATGAAATGCTACGAGGTCTAGATTTCTGCTTCGGATATTTGGATGATTTTTTAATCTACTCCAAAAACCAGGCTGAACATGAAGACCACCTACGACAGCTGTTCTCTAGATTGAGAGATTACGGGATGGTGATAAACACGTCGAAATGCGTATTTGGAGCCTCACAGGTAAGTTTTTTAGGCTACCTAATCACCTCAAGCGGCACAAAACCATTGCCAGAAAAGATCGAGGCAATCAACAGCTTTCCAGCGCCGAAGACTGTCAGAGAGTTGAGAAGGTTTTTATGGATGGTGAATTATTATAGGCGGTTCATCCCAAAGGCAGCCCAACATCACGCACCTTTAAACAAACTTTTAGAAGGATCGGTAAAAGGCTCGCACCCAGTATGCTTCACAGCAGAAGAGGACGAAGCGTTTATGGCCAGCAAAAGGGGTCTTTGCCAAGCAGCAATGCTAGCACACCCTGATTGCGGAGCTAAACTGGCTTTGGTGACAGACGCCTCCGACACCGCCATGGGAGCAGTCCTGCAGCAGTTAAGGGATGAGGAATGGCAACCCCTAGCTTTCTTTTCGCGTAAGCTAAGCTCAAGCCAGCGAAAGTACTCTCCTTATGACCGTGAACTGCTTGCGATATATGAAGAGATTAAATATTTCAGACATATGGTTGAGGCCAGAGAGTTTGTGATCTATACAGATCACAAGCCCATCTGTTACGCGTTTCATACACGTAAGGAGAATTGCTCACCAAGACAGTTCAGACACCTAGATTTTATCTCGCAGTTTTCCACGGATATCAGGCACATTTCAGGCAAGGACAACGTAGTCGCCGACACCCTGTCACGAATAGACGCAATCACCCAGCCTGTTGACTTGAACATCCTAGCTAGGTCTCAATCCTCTGACCCAGAGCTCAAACAACTGCTAGATGGGGAAACGTCACTACGTCTGAAGAAGATCACACTGCCAGGAACACTGTCTGAACTGTGCTGCAATGAGAGTAGCAAGACACCAAGACCATATGTCACGAAAGAACTTCGCCGCCAAGTCTTCGACAACCTGCACTCTTTGAGCCACCCAGGAGCCAACGCCAGTGCCAAGCT
This sequence comes from Brachylomia viminalis, assembly GCA_937001585.2. Taxonomy (NCBI): domain Eukaryota; kingdom Metazoa; phylum Arthropoda; class Insecta; order Lepidoptera; family Noctuidae; genus Brachylomia; species Brachylomia viminalis. Next base: position 25,051,043 of record OW443302.2, on the reverse strand, counting down.
GGCATCAGAGCGTTACGTGTGGCCCGAATTGAAGAAAGACTGTAGAGAGTGGACGCGATCTTGTTTACCATGCCAGCGTGCAAAAAACACTCGCCATTTCTCCGCACCCCTGGGCAACTTCAAACTACCACGATCGCGGTTTATGCACATCCATATAGATATGATTGGGCCACCACCATTACTTTTTACATTACACTACTATTGCCTCACCGCTGTAGATCGCTTCACGCGATGGCCTGAGGTAATACCAACCAAGGATATCACAGCCGAAACAGTGGCCAATGCTCTTCTATATGGATGGATTGCACAATTCGGCTGCCCTACAAAAATAGTGACGGATCGTGGCAGACAATTTGAGACGGCCCTCTTCAAACACCTGTCGGACATGGCTGGATTCGAGCATCGGAAGACAACCGCTTACCACCCTGCCTGTAATGGTATGGTTGAGCGGTTCCACAGACAGCTAAAAACAGCTATTACCTGCCATGGGAATCAAAACTGGGTAGAATCACTACCGCTAGTTCTGTTGGGCATCCGAAGTGCACACAAAGATGACATACATGCAACTCCGGCCGAGTTGGTGTATGGGGAAACATTACGTCTGCCAGGTGACTTCTTCGAGCCAGACGCAGTCAACAACACTGACGTGACTGACTACGTATCTAGGTTACGCATGTTCGCGAGAAACATACAGCCGCCATCAGCATCGCGACATTCCAACAGACGGGCCATATTTGTGTTTAAGGACCTTCCCACTGCGTCGCATGTATTCTTAAGGGATAACGCGTCATCTGGTTCATTCAAGCCAGCCTACACCGGACCACATGCAGTACTAGAGAGGGGTGACAAAACATTCAAACTCTTTTTTAACGGTAAAACAGTCACAGTATCGGTAGACCGACTGAAACTGGCCTACACACACACCACAATAACACACAACAACACACACCCCAATAACGAACATGAACAAAAACAGACTTCACAGGATACACCAGACACAAATCCGACGCCGCCGGCCACCGGAGACGACAACATCAAAAGGACATGGTCAGGCCGTAGGGTGCGCTTCCCTGACTACTATCGCCCTTGACGGTCTCAAGAGGGGGGTGGTGTAGCGTCACCTGTTAATTGTATGTGTCGTAAAAGTTAATATGTACTTATATATTAATATATTCAATACAAATATAAATGTAGGTACTTGCATATACATAAATAAATACTTTGTTATATATAAAATAATTACTTACTACAATTACAATATAATATGTGTATAAAACAACGGACAAACCGATTATCCTATTCGTGTAGATAATTAATGAATGTAACAAACGAGCGCGTGAGTCATTGAACGGTTGCGGCGGCCGGCGCGCTCGCGCAGCGAGCGGGACCCCTCCCGCTCCCTCGCACCCCACCAATCGGTAGTCCTCTAGATGCCCTCTAACTGGACGGCCGCTTCCGCTAAATGATTATGCTTCTCGCGCGCTTGTTTTGCCTAAGCTTATAAGCTTTGAGCTGCTGTGCTGTGCGTATATAGCTCCTACTTGTGCTTACGTGACTTTCTATCCGTGCTTCTTCTTGTGTTGACTTTCTCCTTCTGTTATTTGAACTTTATACTAATAATAATAATATAATAACTTATTCAAAAATATAAGGACTCACGTTAAATACAGTTTTTCTTAAATCTATGTCAAGTTCACCTATGATTTGTGCCTGAACTAGGTAATCCTGTGTTTCAGGCGATTGGAGGTAACATTAATTGATTAAATAATCACATAATTATCATATATATCTTATTGGTACCTACTTATCATGTAAAAAGGTGTATAAAATTATATAATATGAACAATATTTATTTTAACACAAGTAATAACTTCTCTGTATCTTCATAGGACATAGTTTGAAGAGCCTCCATAAGGATTTTCTTGCAGTTACTATGATTTAAGGAGTAGATGTTTTCTTAATCATTTAGCCTATTATAGAGTAGCGGTCCGAGGTACATATAAAATTTGGCTGTGAAAGCATGTTTTGTACTTTTTTGAGGGCAAACTATATCTTTCCGTCTCCTTTTTGTTAATTCAGTGCTGTATGGAAGCGCTGCGTGTTGTTTTAGTACAGTGCTCATTATAAATAACTGTCGAACTGTAAGTACTTTACAAGCTTTGTACAGTATGTTAGTGGGGAAAAGAAAAGGGCGGCAAGTAGCCACCTTAAGAATAGCTCTTTGAGCTCTTTCAATAGGCAATAACAAAGTTTTACTCGCCCCACCCCATGAAGTAATACAGTAAGTCAAAATTGACTGACAAAGAGCAAAGTATACTTGCCTAATTATTTCAGGATCTGCAATAAATCGTATCTTTTTGAATACGTATATTAGCTTACGAATTCTATTGTATAAAGCTTCCATATGTGGTTTAAAGGAAAGGGTTTCATCTATTATAATACCCAGGTATTTTATTTTATCTGTCTTTTTAATATTCGGACACTTACACTGGCTATCTGCAGGGGCTGGGCAACAATGAGCATGCAAGGCTGAGGGGATCTTCGATATGTGGTACGTGTGTGTGAACCGGAAGTAAACAAAGGAAGTTACTGAACTGAACTACGGCTTTCATTCATCTCCCGTACTTAACCACTTCATAACTATTATAAAAAAAGTATATTATTCTGGCTCATAATAATATCCGTTGAGCTAAAGCTACAATGTATAGCCATTTTTGGTTTATTCAAGTAGCAAGTGACGAAAGTAACCAAAAGTTTCGTCAGATCTCCTGTGCACCCATACTAAAAAAACTAGGGCATGTTGACAGCCTCCATCAGTAGCCTCGCAGTCGTAATAACAAAGATGTAGGTAGGCGTAACGAAAGATATTTAAATATACTTATGAAAGACGGGACAAAGCGAACAATATCAGAACCTAGCATAATCTGTTGATAATGATCCCTCTACTGGGACACAGACCTCTCTTTTGGGTTGGCTGGGTTGGCAAATATCACATGTCTTCGAATTTTTAGGGTTCCGTAGCCAAATGGCAAAAAACGGAACCCTTATGGATTCGTCATGTCTGTTTGTCTGTCTGTCCGTCCGTATGTCACAGCCACTTTTTTCCGAAACTATAAGAACTATGCTGTTGAAACTTGGTAAGTAGATGTATTCTGTGAACCGCATTAAGATTTTCACATAAAAATAGAAAAAAAAACAATAAATTTTGGGGGTACCCCATACTTAGAACTGAAACTAGGTTGTTTTTTTCATCAAACCCCCATACGTGTGGGGTATCTATGGCTAGGTCTTCAAAAATGATATTGAGGTTTCTAATATTATTGTTTTCTAAACTGAATAGTTTGCGCGAGAGACACTTCCAAAGTGGTAAAATGTGCCCCCCCCCCCTGTAACTTCTAAAATAAGAGAATGATAAAACTAAAAAAAAAATATGATGTACATTACCATGTAAACTTCCAACGAAAATTAGTTTGAACGAGATCTGGTGAGTAGTTTTTTTTTATACGTCATAAATCGTAAACCGCAATTTACCTTTCATTCAATTAACTCACTATTATTAAAACATCGATCAAAGTTTCAACGAACTACAAGAACTTTTATATTATGTTACTTGCTGCTACGGAACCCTTCATGGGCGAGTCCTAGTCGTACTTGGCCGCTTTTTTTGGTTCAAGGACATGCCGGTTTTCTCACGATGTTTTCCTTTATCGTTTTGAGAGTAGTGATGATGAAATAGTTTACATAAAGTAAAGCACCTGCCTGCGTTCGAACCTACGACCTACAATTCGTAAGTCGGGGCCGTTACCACTGGGCCACAGCTGCTCCGTGCACTGCTGATAACAAAATCTAATTTAGATAATAATAGGCATTTACCCATGGCGTTGCCGTTTTATAATACTAACCATGTGAAACGTAATTTATACAGGGTGTCCCAGAACTCAACTTCAAGCCGAAACGGTGCGACAGGATTGATTGTAAACATCATGAGAAAAATCAGAAAAAAATCTATCTCTGCATGGGATAGATTTTTTTTCTGATTTTTCTATTACATTTTTTTAAAGGAGGGCGCGGCCTTTCAGAGTCGAAAAATTTTGAAAATTTTAAATTTATAATTTAACAAAGTCGTAATTCTAGGAAATTTGGGGCAATTGTGTCATTATTTTTGACTGTGATTCTTAGAAATATTATTTAGGGTTACGCTTCCAAAGTTTAAATGAACAAAAATTATAAAAATTAACCACAATAACCGAAAAATGGTTAAAGATTGACCAAATTTTTAGGTTTTTCTTAAATGCCCATAATTTTTTTCTGATTTTTCTCATGATGTTTACAATCAATCCTGTCGCCCCGTTTCGGCTTGACGTTGAGTTCTGGGACAACCTGTATATATTCATTTTAACGTAAAATTAATTTAAACGTAATTTATAATATTATACTATATATTTATAAGGACCAGGCCGGGTCGACGGCGCGTTGTATTCCACGCGCGCCTCAGAGAGATGTCAGCATCAATGACGGGGTCCGCTAGGGCCGAAGTCTGCCAGGGTTGCGGGAAAGTCCGAAAGGGTTACCCCTGGCACAGGCAACTGAAGGAACACGGGCGGGTTTTAGTCAGTAAGAGTCTGACACGCCCTCCCGCTCCGCCCAGAGCGGGAGAAGTTATTTGATGATTTCCCACCATCACAAAAAGTGGTCTAGAATCATGTGCTGGATTCATGGTTTCAGTTGGCGCATCGATGTCCCTACCATCCTGTATACCACTGCTACAAAGTCAAAGCATTCTTTCAAATAGGCACATAAAAGGCACTTTTGAACGTCAACATTTACATTAAAATTGAATTGATTCTAGTCGCCCCTTCCAAAGGGTAGTTTCGTATGGAGAAGAATGGGCAAGAAACTCCAACGTTACTCGTAATGTGTTACAATATTTTGTATACATCAATTATATAATTATATTTATAAGTGAAGACGATGCACCTATAATAAAATTACCCTACCACAATAGATAAAAAGAATAAAAAAAATGTAGCAATGACAAATAAGTTAAATAAGTGCATGGTGCTCGAATATGTACTTACAAACATTGTAAAAGTATACGATTTCCCAAATTATTTAAACAAGTACCTAATAATGTCAGTGTGTGAGTTACGTCCCGATGTTTTGTTTTTTGGCGTATTTATATAAATTTTAGAAGAAAAACAGTTATTTATGCAACTGTTGTATAATAAGGGGCATTGAAACTCGAATGTGGGTTTATTTTAGATAATACCTAGTCACATGAGTATTTTAATACATAATTATGTACAGTTGCATAGAAGACTTTATCTACACCCATGTTGTGAATCCTCTATAAAAGATTCTGAAACCATAGGGTGTTGTTCATTGTTTGTTGTAAGAACCATAAGGTAAATTCATGGTAAGTTTAATTGCTGAATAACTAATACAAACAAACTATGTGTAAGTATTAATATAATTATTTACATATTGGATCGTACAATTATTGAAATGCATTTGAATATTTGCACCTTGAAGAATAATTTTTCGCAATACCTACTAATATCGAACAAAAAGGGCGGGATTCGACGTAATTTCGAATAATATATACATGTACAGTGTTATTACAAAAAGCGGTTTAACTGAAAACCCCGGTTTAAAGCTCTATAAACTACGGTTTAAACCAAAATGATATTACAAAACGTGGTTTTTCGAAAAACCGTGGACCATATCATGGTCTAACGCTAAACCTCGGCGGCCCCTAGTTTAAACGATCAAACTATGGTCTAAATCGTATCAGTCAAAGTTTCTCTTGTATTTTATAGCATCTTTTTCATTGTGTTGTGTTGTTTTTACCCGAAAATGGATCTTAACATGGTCGATTTAATAATAATTGATATTGAGGATATTGAAGCCGCTGAGTTGTTGGGAACGCCACGCCGACACAACATAAATCGTGTTCGAATCAATCAAATAAATTAAAATTAAATTTGAATCAATTAAACACTGATTTCAAGTTAATCGAAGTAATTTATGTTTATCTATGTAACATCTTGCATGCCATGATGCCATGTGTGTGTTTACTCATGTTTTGAACAAATAAAAAAATTATCTTATCTTATCTTATCTTATCTTATTTACTTTTTCCTCGGTACTCCAATTCTCAGATCGTTTTTTCTTTTGTTGGTCTATCACAATATGATATTAAAATTACCTACTATAGAAGGTAATACTATACAAAGAGGCAATTGTTCTATTAGAAACTTCGATAACTTAAAAATTCCAAAGCTAAATGAACTTTGTTCAACTTGCGATGGTTTTGTTTAATGTTATGGTTTCGTTACACGTACCTGGATGTATTATTAGTACTTAATACGACATTTAGTCATGTGCTTAAACCTAAACAAAACTGCAATCGACGAAATAACTAATATTCCATGCAAATTAACACTCTCAATATTTTTAACACTCCTAAACATCATAATAATCATTAGCGTATTAACAAAAAGTTTTCATTTCTGAGCATACGGAACGTTGCAATAGAATGATAACATGGTGAACGAATAATATTTGTATTACTCTGTGGTTGTTACAAAGACAATGGTTCAAATGACGGCACTAAGAAGACCACGGTTTTTTGAAGTTTTGTAATACGGACCAATTTAGACCATGGTTCTGCAGATAAGCCTGGACTTCGTAGCACAGGTTTAAATCAAGGTTTATTTAGTTTTTTGTAATAAGACTGGTAGTGTTTGGGATCTCCAGGAAAACTTCGGTTTAGAACAATATCCGTTTATTTTAAATAAAATTCACCGTCGTTACAGAACACGTCTTTTCAATTCTCACGTAATCGCCATCCTCCTTTTTCCTTCCTTTCACTCCCTCACTCGTTCTATCACTCGTTCAAAAACATATTTTTATAGTCGTTTAGAAACGCTTAAGCATACAGCCTAACAAGTAGGCATCATATTTAATCCTACAGGCTCGGCCATTCTACACATATTTCTGACCTCAGAAATGATGAAATTAACAGTAGTACATTACAAAAATGTTACAATTCGAACTTAAAGGTAAGCAACTTAAGGCTTAACTTAGGTATTAAAACTAATCATGAGAAATAATAAAGTAACAACTAATAAGTAAATAGCTTAGATATGCAGACTTTAGGATACAGACTTATTGTCTAAGTTTAAAAACATAACTACGTATCTACTAGGGTTCAGTCATCATTAGGCCACTTCTTCATGAAGTCAGCCACAGTGGATGTCTTACCTGGTCCTTCTGCAGTGATGTCCACCTTCTGAACATCATAACGGTCATTTCCTTTGACTTTTGTAATGGTGTAGGGCCCAAGATATTTAGGTTTTAACTTCATGCCTGAGCCAAACTGGGTCCGCTTGATGGCAACCAAGTCCCCTTGCTGGTACTTTGAACTTTGCTTGCGCTTCTTGTTAAATGTTCGTATGTTTTCCTTCTGTATTTCCAAAATTTGTTCCTTCGCCTTTTGTCGTCTGTCTTCTCTATCCTGTATGAAAATGTCTCTTCCTTCCTGCATAAGTAAGTCATATATATCATTTTCTTTATCAGTTTTCATTGTCGTCCCAATCAGTAGGTCATATGGGGTACAATTGATACTCCTTTGCCAAGTACTATTCAATGCTCTCTGCACACAACTTATGTGTTTATACCACTGCGTAGGGTTCTCTATGCATAACTTAGTAAGAATTGAAATTATGGTCCAGTGTATTCTCTCTACTTGCCCATTTCCCCGAGGCACACCTGTGGTAATCTTAGCATGTTTGATTCCTTCTTCTTCACAATATTGTTGAAATTCTTGACTGGTAAATGCTGTTCCTCTATCACTTATTATTCTAGTAGGATTCCCAAAATGTTGCTGATGGATTCTTATCTTCTCAATGGTCTCCTTGCTAGTGGTGCTCTTGGTGGGGAATATCCACACAAACTTGGTGAATGCATCAACCATAGTGAGTAGATGATTGTACAGTTTTTTCGTCTCCATCATCGGTCCAAGGTGATCAATATGGATAGTATGCAGGGGTGTGTCCTCTTTCTCTAATGAGTGCAGAAATCCTTCCTGCTTACCTTCTTTACGACTGCCTAGTATACATGGAATGCATGTGATGATGAAATCTTCTAGTTTCTTCGATATATCTTTAATGTAATAATCTTTAGTGATAAATTCAGTCATCTTCTTCTTGCCAAAATGTCCATTTGAGTGTACTCTTTTTATAACTTCCATCTCCATGCCTTTTGGTACTACCAGTCTTCTCTCCAATCCCTTATACAGCAGACCACCTTCCAAATAGTAGTCAAGGTAAGGTTTGTCATTGAGTATCTCCATAATAGCCTTCAATCCTTCATCTTGCTCTTGTGCCTTCTTTATTTGATCATGTAGGCTATTGGTGATCACTCCTACGTACGGATTGCGGCTCAGCGCATCAACATGCTTCATTCTCAAACCAGATCTGTGTTCTACCTGAAAATCAAATTCTTGTAATAATAATGCCCATCTGGCTACTCTGGTTGACAAATCTCTTTTTTGTAATGTTATCTGAACTGCTTAGCAATCTGTTACTATTTTAAATTGTATACCATACAAATAATGGCGAAACTTCTTTACACCTCCTATTATAGCAAGAGCTTCTAGCTCATAGCTAGAATATTTCCTTTCTGCTTCACTTGTCTTCCGACTCATATAATGCACCGGATGTTATCCATTGTCTTCACGGCGCTGCATTAATACTGCTGCATAGGCCAAACTGGAAGCATCTGTGTGTAGTTCTGTAGGTCGTTTTGGGTTGAAAATAATCAGCACTGGACCACTTCCTAATTTCTCTTTTAAAATATTAAAGGCATACCTCTGTTCCTCTTCAAATGTGAAACTTTTATCCTTCTTCAGCAGGTTCGTCAATAGACTGGCTATCTGGGCAAAGTTTGGTATGTACTTCCTGAAATATGACGCTAGACCCATGAAGCTTTGTAATTGTTTCACCGTTTTGGGCTCCGGGAACTTCATAACCGCTTCTGTTTTTTCTGTAGAGGGTCTCACTTCACCACCTTGCACGATGTGACCCAAATACTCAACCTTTGTTGTCAGTATTTCGCTCTTCTTCCAGCTAATCTCGAGTCCATAGTCAGTTGCTACCTCTAGTGCTTCACGTAACCTTTCGACTGCTTCCTGATAGTCGCTTGCTGGAATTATGGCATCATCAATAAATATAAGAATGTGACCTTTGACTATGAGGTCTCTAAAGATAATCGTTATAAACCTTGTGAAATATTTCGGACAAATCGACAAACCAAATGGTGCTCTGAGAAATTCAAACTGACCATTATGTGTGACAAAAGAAGTATATTTAACAGAGTCTTCATCTATCCTCAAGTGAAAGAATGCATCTTTCAAATCCAATTTGCTGAAAACCTCGGCCTCTGATAACTTGTCAATATGATCTTCTATAACCGGAAGGGGAAATTCATCCTTGACCATCTTCCGATTAATAAATCTATAATCTACACACATCCTCGTTGAACCATCTTTCTTTTTGACAAGTACCAGCGGACTGGCGTACTCTGAAAAGCTAGTTTGAATAATACCATCTCTTAGCCACTCACCCACCTGCCTCTCCACTTCCTTTTGCTCCACCAGGGACAACCTTCTTGGGCGCTGCGCGATGGGGGTGTCATCTTTCAATATGATTTTCATGGTTATTGGTGCCTCCTTAGTTCGTCTGGGTTGATAATTGTCTACTAACCTCTGAGCTGCCCTTCGTATCTGTGGATCAGAAACAAAACACACTGGTTCTGGAACCTCGACAAGCATACACTGCGGCAATACATCATTGTAATGAGGCACAATATTGACTGAACCCTTATCAATTACAGCTATAACTTTAGCTAAAAATGGTTGACCTAAGATGATATCATATGGCATTACTTCTTTTGGGACGATGAAAAAGCACACGTCCAAGCAATATCCATCGATCTTAATGGTTATAGTAAACTTTCCGAATGAACAGACGCTTGTCGCACCGATACCAGATAATATCACCTTTGACTTTTCGTAAGTTGTTAAACCTAACTCGAAAAATAGATTGGAAGAAACTAAATTTAAATCACTACCGGAATCTATTAAACTATTGACTTCTTTATCACCAATCTTAATGTTCTTAATTGATTTATTGCGCGCACACGCACTATCATTGTTAACATTTAACACCGTTTGCCACTTTTGACGTTTACACGATTGACAGGAGTCTGACGTTCGCGAGTTTGACGCTGACCGACGTTCATCCATTCCTGTTATTCGTTCGTTCCGTTCTCGTTCATCTTCATCATAACCGCCATGGTTTTCCGGCTCCGGATTGGAGGTGCCCTCTACCGGCAAAATCGATTTTCGAGAACTTTCGCCGCCATCTTTAGCATTATCTCGAATTTGAAGTTGGCGCCTTACACTCCTTTCCGATGTGACCAAGTGAGTTGCACTGGAAGCATTTTACACCTTTTGTGCACGTGCTGGCGACGTGGTCGACTTCACCACACTTGAAACACCGACGGGATGATTTTTCTGGATGCCCTTTTGTTTTCAGCTCGGACTGCTTCGTAGCTTTTGCGTCATCTTGGCGTTTCTTAGTTTTATTCTTCATTGTCTCGTACAACATTATTTTCTCCTTCAGCGCAGAGTAAGAAGTCGCACCGTACAGGATTGCCTTGTTCGGTTCGTAATCATGTATCCCATCAATTATGTATTGGATGGCTACGTAGTCCGGAAATTTTGCACGTTTGCCTAACTCCTTCATAGTTAGCACGTACTCTTAATACGTTTCGTTACTCCTTTTCTTACGAGCCACCATTAGCTCATGCATCTCCTTAGTGTTGATGGACTCAGGAAATTCTTTCAATAGAGCCGTCCGTAGCTCCTCGTACGTCTTGAAAGCTTTTTCAGATTTAAACCACAGCTCCGCTGTGCCTGTTAGTGATCGACGCGCCAAAATTAGTTTCTGCTGCGCCGACCAACCGAATATTTCGGCGTTGTCCTCCACGTCCTGCGTCCACTTTGCTGATGAATATGTTCTATCAGTACCATTGAACTTCGGTATGATATCGCCGAAGTTGTATGACGGTGTTGCATTCTTATCGTCACTCATCTTAGTTTGCTACTTCTTCACCTTAGTTGCAGCTGCCGTGCGAATTTTATTTCTTCGTAAATCGTAACACGTCGTAATTGTCGTAACGGTAATGGCCGCGTGGCGTGGGTCGCGTCGCGGTTCACCTTACCGCGGAACGCACCAATCTTCTTTGCTTTTTTCCTGGAAATCCCGGACGAGTCCTCAAATTGTAGTGTTTGGGATCTCCAGGAAAACTTCGGTTTAGAACAATATCCGTTTATTTTAAATAAAATTCACCGTCGTTACAGAACACGTCTTTTCAATTCTCACGTAATCGCCATCCTCCTTTTTCCTTCCTTTCACTCCCTCACTCGTTCTATCACTTGTTCAAAAACATATTTTTATAATCGTATAGAAACGCTTAAGCATACAGCCTAACAAGTAGGCATCTTATTTAATCCTACATACATATATAATTTTTTTAAATTATTAACAGTAGTAGTGAAAGGCGCGTGCATGACTTGTTGTTGTTGTATGTATGTTCTTTTTTGTAAATTATGCGTCATTTCTGCACATATACCAAGTGTAATTTTTTTTTTTTAATGTAGGTACCTCGTGTTTTTCTCAAACATGTTTAGAATTTTGAGCATTATTTTGACAACCTTCTTCGAGATAAATCGAAATTGCTGTACTGGCCAAATACATGCGAGCAGCGGCCGGCCAAAGTTGTAAAGAAATCGATCTGCGTGGTAGCTATAGCGGCCAAATAAATTAATAGTAAACTGATATCTATCGTGTAATTTAAAAATGGAACGATCTTTTACTCCGAAACATGGCAACCAAGGAGGTAACTTATCAAAGGTTTTATTTAAATTTTGAACTGGCTTGCAAATAGAAATCTGTTTATTGAAAAAAAAAAACATTGCGGGAATAAATAAGGTTGTTCATCATTGATTTTGAAAAGTAATTCGTCATTCATAAAGTATTTCTCATTATTTGAGAAAAATACTATACAAGCCTTGGCCACAACTAGGCATTGCTGGACTTACGTATGTGTGACTCGGCTTCGCCTCGGCCCACATTTACACGTTCGTCCATCAATGCCTCTTTTGCTGGCCGCTGCAGTAATGTACTATTTGCATGCTGTGTCTACTATTATTATACACGGTGACATTTGAATCACAGTTTTGCTAGAACAAACGTTGTTTAGACCATGGTCTACTACCATTCTATAGCATCAAATATGTTATTAAAACAATCGATTCTAGGAGTTCTCAAATTAGTTTTATGTTGATCAAACATGTAATAATGTTTGAAACATTAACCGTAACTTCAAAGTACTCATCACGGTAGCGATATTGCATTCAAAACGCGAGCGCAGCGAGTCGCAGCCGCAATGTCTGTGTTGTAGGGCGTAACGATAATACCAACATTTTTAACATTGGCTTTTTGTTTTTTTTCGAAAACCAATGACGTTTTTTTTTTCTATTGGATGCTATAGAATGGTTGTAGACCATGGTCTGAACAACGTTTGTTCTAGCAAAACTGTGATTCAAATGTCACCGTGTATATATTATTATTATACAGGGTGGCCGGAACATTGACGTCCAAAAATAAAATTTCGGTCCCTCGTATCGTGGGGTATTCGAATCACCCCCATGTATGTTCCGCGACTTTTCATAGTTTTCGAGTTATGAATTTTTTTCTGAATGTTTGAAAATTTTCGACCTGACCAACCTAAAAAAATTCTAAAAAAAAAGTAGAGGGTTTTATCGAGTTTCTTTTTTTGCAACTGAATTTTCATAAGTAGTACTTTTATGCATAAAATAATCAGCTTCGTAACTGTGATGAAAGTTATGAAAATGTTGATCTAAAGTGAAAAATTTACGTTCGGTAAATTATGACTCAAATTTTCAACTTTAAATTAAAAATCTTAACAGGTGACTTCATAATTCCTAAGTAGGCTTCAAGAATGCGCCAGACTCTCAGTTTTCATAATAATAAAAAAAATGTTCTCGGGCGTATGCTATTTCCTTGTAATAGCCCCAAATAAAGAAATCGATGGGGTTGAGATCAGGTGAGCGTGGAGGCCACCTAATTGGTCCGCTGCGTCCGATCCATCTGTTGGGGTATGTTTCATCTAAGTAATTTCGGACCTGGGTTGCATAGTGACACGGGGCGCCGTCATTTTGCAACACCATGGTTCGTCTGAGTTCGAGATTCACATCTGCCAGCAACAATGGAAGTTCATTTTCCAAAAAGTTTTTGTATGTTTCTCCATCAAGTCTGGACGGCAGTTCAAACGGACCAATTAGTTCGCCATTGAGAATACCAGACCACAAGTTAACGCTGAAGCGATGTTGAAATGTCGAAGCTCTCACTTCGAGTGGATTTTCATTCGCCCACGTGTGGTAATTATGAATATTGAATATTCCGGATCGCTCAAATCGTGACTCATCTGACCATAAAACTTTATTGAAAAATCCAGGATCCTCTTGCTCTTTTCGTAACATGGTTTGGCAAAAATCAACGCGCAATTGGTGATCTGTAGGCAGTAAAGCTTGGACTCGTCGGATGTGGAACGCGTGGTATTCTTCATCGTGAAGAATGTCTTGGATAGAAGTCCTTGGGATGTTCAGAGCACGAGCCATACTTCTCGTACTCGTAGACGGATTTCGCTGAACTTCTTCCAGCACCATTTCTCTGCGATCCGGGTTAGCTCTAGGGATTCCTTCATGACTGCCGCGTCGACCAGGAATGCGGCCTGCCATCAAAGTGTTGTGCGTGTTAATAAAAACACGATGGTCGGGATATCGCTCAGGTTGCGGCCCACCACGACGTTGAAGTTGTTCGCGATACAGTCGCGCTGCTTCATGGCCGTTTCCTTGTGCAACTCCATAAAAATAATGCATTTCTGCATATTCACTTAACGTGTAACTCATTTTTTACACTTCCACGTAAAAAAAGTCCAAATCAGAATGCAAAACACAGTCCAATAAACGAGCAAAGTAGTCAAACAAGTAGGCAGCGGAGTCCGTGGGCAAAGCGAGTGTGGTAAAGACAAAATGGCGACACGCGTATAGCAGTAAACACAATGTGAGTACGACTGAGGTACTTGTTTTGCGTTGGCTTCGGTTGCGCGCCTTGCGTGAGAGAGATAGCAATAATTCGGTCTCTTTTCCTCTCGGTCCATTGTTATTGCAGGTAAAAGAGTTGCACCCTCGTTTACAACCCATAGTCCACGAGAACGGATCGCGCAAAATTCATTAAACTAACATTTAAAAAAATCTCCGTGTTTAAATCTTAGCTTTCCTGCAGTCATTTTTGGTTAGCAAACTAAATAACCTTAGGAGCGAGAAAATGGAAAAAAAAAATTTATTAATCAGATAGCTAATTTTAAGAATTTTCCACTTCGCAGTCTTTGAAGGCCGATTAAGGCCAAAGTTAGCCCCATTAAGTCCTACGTTTTTTAATGATTATGAAAGCTGAGAGTCTGGCGCATTCTTGAAGCCTACTTGAGAACCATGAAGTCACCTGTTTAGATTTTTAATTTGAAGTTGAAAATTTAAGTCATAATTTACCGAACGTAAATTTTTCACTTTAGATCAACATTTTCATAACTTTCACCACAGTTACGAAGCTGATTATTTTATGCATAAAAGTACTACTTATAAAAATTCAGTTGCAAAAAAAGAAACTCGATAAAACCCTCTACTTTTTTTTTTGAATTTTTTTAGGTTGGTCAGGTCGAAAATTTTCAAACATTCAGAAAAAAATTCATAACTCGAAAACTATGAAAAGTCGCGGAACATACATGGGGGTGATTCGAATACCCCACGATACGAGGGACCGAAATTTTATTTTTGGACGTCAATGTTCCGGCCACCCTGTATAATATTGTGCACTTGGCTTGTATGTTTGCTTGTGTTCATTTGATTGAACAGTGTAACGATTGTAGATATTGTTGGTGAATTATACGGATGATGAAAAATTCCCGTTGAAATCTAGGATCTTTCACTTGAGTGGACTGTATTTACGACTGTTAAAAGTTTGCCGTGGTTCTAGAATATTCCCTAAAAAATAGGGAGAGAATGGATGAATAAATGTAACTAATATTACCTAATTCGGTCAGTGAGCCACAGGAAAGGGGTTAGGGCGTAAAAGGATTGTAAAACACTTACGATTGTCCTGGTTTCACTCTTACTTTGTTAGTTTTCTTGATTGCGGAACCGCGTGCACGCGGTATCAAATTCACAAAATGTTGGTTGAATGTTCTTGAGGGTTGCTTCAGTGTCCACCACAGTAATTACACTTCACAAGTATTACAACAATTGCGAAATCACTAATTAAGAGTCTGATTTGGCCAATAAATTATTTAAATCGAATTTTCTTCTAAGGCGCGCGCGCGCCATTGACCGATGCGAACGACCCAACGAAGTATAGAGAAGTGACCGGAGGAAGGAATTAGGGATGGGACATGTCACTGATTATTGAATACGATTAAAATAGTAACGTGTATCAAACAATATCGAACAGATATAGACTAACAAATAAATAAATTGTAGCCATCGACATTTACAATGATTATAATTATACACTAAACTATGCCATCTTTACATGCCAAGACTCCTCCGTGTCTCGGGAAGCACGTTAAGCCGTTGGTCGCGGCTGTCCTTCATGGATCTTTGACAGTCGTTACGGGTCGTCAGAAGCCCGAAAGTCTGACAACCAGTCTCACCAAGGGGTATCGTATTAACTAGCTTGAGGAGGTCAGGTAAGCAGTCGCTTCATGTAAAACACTGGTATTCAGCTGCATCCAGTTAGACTGGAAGCCGACCTTGGGATGAGGCTAGGCAGATGATGATATACACTAAACACTAAATAAAACTGCAAGTTTTCTATTGTATGAAAAAATAATCAACTGACCTATAGAAGGGTGTTTCGAGCGCATCTTCGTTGAAGAACTGGTTGATGTACGCGATGAGCACTCGCTTGTCCCAGTCGTCGGTGATGTGGCCGCCGTAGTTGATGATCGCGAACAGGTAGCGCAGCGCGTCCCATGGGACCTCCTCGTACTCCTCCAGGTAGTTCGCTAGCAGGTTGTCTGATACCTGGGAATGGAGTCTCCAAATCAAATACCTTTGATACCATACCAGATTCTTGTGACTTCTTCTTTAAGGTCAGCATATTTACTTATTTTTTTCTGATATGGTTTTTTTGTAGGTTATGAGTATTAGGAACTGCAATGTCTATAAGGTAAGTGATGTTTCTTATTTTATATTGTACGGTTATGTCGGGTCTATTATAGTGGATAGTCCTACCAGTAAGAATGGCGCGATCGTAGTACATTTTGTGTGTATCATTTTCTAGGATAGTTTGTGGTATGTATTTGTAGTAAGGAGTGCAAGAGTTTTGTATGAGACTGTGTTTGAGTGCTAGTTTTTGATGAATAATGTTTGCAACTTGGTTGTGTCTGTAAGTGTAGTCTGTCTGTGTGAGGGTTGTGTATGCTCCGGTTATATGTTGAATGGTTTCTGATTGAATGTGGCATCTGCGGCATTTATCGTTTGTAGTGGTAGGGTCTTTAATGATAAATTTCCTGTAGTTTTTGGTGTTGATGATTTGATCTTGTATAGCTATAATGAAGCCTTCTGTTTCAGGAAACAGGTTCCCTATTTAAAGCTACTTATTGGACGCCAATAAGTTAATATGGGATTGTTCTAAATCATGAAGGTGTCTACCGTGAAGGACTTTCTTCTTCCAATGTTCAATTTTTTCGTTCTGTGGGTCAGAGTTATTTATGTCTTGTATATTTTGTTCATTTCAGTTAAGTGGGGTGTAGTTAAAATCATTTAGAGAAATAGCCTTTTGTATGTCACTAGTGCGAAATTTTGAATTGAAGAATGTTTTTAGCCTAGTGATTTGTTTCTGCCAAAGGTGATGGATGGATATCGATTAAGCCATTTTGTCCATTTGTCTTTTGATGGTGAGTCGTTCGATCGCAGATTTAGGGCGCAGGTTGTTGTGTTTTGAGAGTATTGTGCGCGTGGTTCTCTCTAACTGTTCGATGTCAGTTTTTGACCACTTTATTACTCCGAATGAGTAGGTCAATATCGGTATGGCAAAAGTATTCAAGGCTTTAATAAGATGCTTTCCCGATAATTGTGATTTGCAAACTGCGTTAATTCTCCTTCGGTGTTCTGTATTTAGTGTCTGTTTAATTGCTGTGTGCTCGAGTCCCTTAAGTTGTTTGTGGCCTAAATATTTGTATAGATCTGTTGGTTCCATGGCAATGGCGTGTTGGTTGGTTGGTTGCATTGTTGGTTGCAACTGTGTCGGTTTCGTTAACTGTATAGCTGCCAGGTTTGATTTTACCTCTTATGATATGTAGTGTCTTGTACTTATCCAACCCAAATTTAATATTTCTATCTTAGGAGGGGACAGACACTGTGTTAACAATTACAGACCAATATCGGTACTCACTTCACTTTCTAAAATTTTTGAGATTTTTTTAATAAACAACATAGAAACATCCTAGACAAATTTCGTCTTATTGCTGACAACCAATATGGCTTTCGTTCGGGAGTATCTACTGAAGACGCGGTACTAGATCTTACGTAATTGGTTGCTAAAAAACTCGGTGAAAAGACGAGGTGCCTGGGAATTTTCTTAGATCTTTCAAAGCGTTTGACACGGTTTCTGTGCCCAAACTTATCTCCAAGTTGGAATCATTGGGTGTTCGTGGCAAGGCTCTTGAAATTTTCAAAGACTACCTTAAAAACCGTAGTCAACAAGGCCAAATTGGTCCTAACTTAAGTAACGAGGAGCTGGTGACTTACGGTGCAAGCGGTGCGGTGCGGTGGTTGTTGCGGTGTTGCTTGCTTACAAGGCAGCATACTAGGGCCGAGATTGTTTCAAATCTATATAAATGATCTCTGCAATATGACAACCCCAAACTGCAACATATACACCTATGCAGAAGACACCGCTCACGGTCTTTCTTAGGAAGCTGCTAAAAGCAATGCTGAATCCGCTCTAAGTAAAATCATGCACTGGTTTAACTTGAACCAACTTACATTAAATCTGGCCAAAACCTCATATGTTCCTTTTGCCATCCGCTGCAACATGAGACCACCAAGTACTTTCTCTATAACGGCCCACTCATGTACAAGTCCTTCAACACATTGCTCCTGTCCAAAACTAAGAAGAGATGACAGCGTAAAATACCTCGGCATACATATAGATGGCGGACTAAGATGGGACAAACCCCTAGACACACTTACCACCCGAACAATGCGACTTATCTCTATCTTTAAATCACTCAGGAGGTCAGCTGACCATGGTGTTCTAAAATTGGTGTATCTTGCCCTGTGCCAATCAGTGCTAGGGTACTGTATCAACGTGTGGGTGGAGCTAAAAAGACAGGTCTCCTGAGGGCTGAGAGAGCACAAGGAGCAGTCCTTAAGGTTATGACAAAGAAACCACGCAGATATCCAACTGCGCCACTTTATGCAGACTGTAAGGTTTTAACTGTACGGCAGCTATTTGTGCTTCAATCAATTCTTAGGACACATGGCAGTTTGGCTCCCCGCGCCCTCAAACGTAAACATATAATTCCCAGCATTCAACATAAAACGAAGTTTGCAAGGCTTCGATTTTACGTAATAAGTAGCCATATTTATAATATAGTCCATAAAAATCTAAATATTCTCGGTCTCCCCAGGTATAAATTAAAACGTACAGTAATTGAATGGCTGCTAAAACAGGATTATCATGGAACGGAATCTCTATTAACATACATCACCTAATAAACATCCACTCTTCATGTGTAATCCACCTATTTTAAGCACACGCGCTAAACATTCCCACATTCATAACACACTACACACAAACTCTCACTTCATTCGCTACACTCAACACTATCACAAAACACCCCAAATACTTACCACACACAATCATCAAACAATTGCTCTTATCCAATCACTCTTCACTCTCTCATTCTCACATTTTTAAAGTTTACCACAAGTACAAAAATGCATCCAGTTGACACAGTCCACTGGCACGTCTGTCACATTAGAATTATACAAGCATACCCTATAGCCGGGCACCGCCCCCTAAGATACAGGCCTAGCCTAGTTTAGGGGACAGGGTTGAACGTATTGTACTTATCTATATAATACTAAATTCTAAATTAAGAACTCTAATCTGTATACAGCGCAATGTACTTGACCTTTGTGGTAATAAACAAATTATTTATTTATTTAGCTAAATTCTGTCGTGACTTCTATAAGCTTTTTCATTTCTTTTTCGGTTTTTGCACATAATGTCATCCATATAGATGAGGTATGAGATAACTGTAGCTTCAGTATTATGTTAAAAGTTGTACCCGGCCTGACAGTGGCGCAGTAAGTGAGACAAGGGGTTAAGGGCGAGGCAAAACCACAGAGGGCTCAGGGAATCTCCCTGATAAATACCCTTCACTACTTTACTACCTTCTTAACACACAACTGACACACTGACTGACTGACTGTTGTCTTTATGACAAATGATATATCTAGTCACACATAATATTCACTTATAATAATAGTAGTGAACAAGCCTTAAATTAAAATTATCTTTTGACTTTAACACTGTGCTTTTCACGTGGACCTTGATGAAGTTGTACTCTTAGTACTTTTGACATTGATTTTGACATTTTACTTACTATTATTTTGACATTGTATTTATTTGTTGACATAATTATCTTATCTCTTGAATTAAACATTTCACATCAATTATAATTAGGCTTTTATATGTATTGTTTCTGCATGTGATAATTTTAATTAACATTTTAGTTGGTACCTATTGTTTCTGCATGTGATAATTGTATTTAATATGTGATGTTCAACACAATGTAAATTGATTATGAATAAATAAATGAATGAATGAATGAATAGGTCATTATCGGGATGGGCGCAACTTCAGCCACTCAATATTAGTTTAAATACCAGGTTTTATCTTAATTGGATCACTTGCCCGACGAAGCGCCAGCCCGCGCCGTAGCTGAGCCCGTAAATATAAACCCCCGACTGTGACCTCTGACTTTATTTCGGCGTTTCTTCTCAGAGTAGGCAATTAGGAAACGCCGACCTCATCAAGCTTAATA
This sequence comes from Brachylomia viminalis, assembly GCA_937001585.2. Taxonomy (NCBI): domain Eukaryota; kingdom Metazoa; phylum Arthropoda; class Insecta; order Lepidoptera; family Noctuidae; genus Brachylomia; species Brachylomia viminalis. The sequence continues at coordinate 25,030,778 of OW443302.2, read as the reverse complement.
ATAAGAAAGATCAGATCCAGCCTGTCCCACCTTGCCTCCCCCCTCCCCCAGCGACGCCCTAAGCCGAGGTTCGTACCCCAGAGGGGGTGGCCTTAGGGGATAGTCGCTTAGTATGTAAAAATATGCCCCTGGCTGGAGGCTTTGAGTTTCACTTAAGGCAACCACAGGATAGTCCGGTTAAGTAGTGACGACCTCTCTGGGCCACCTACGAGATGCCATAGTTAGGAAAAAAAAAACTTGGATCATTAGTCTTTGAACTATCGTCAAGCAAACAACTCAATTGGGAAGAAAGTGTGAATTATGGAAAAAATCGAGTACCGTGCCGTAATAAAGTTCCTTACCAAGCAAGGAAAGTCAGTTCAAAATATACTGGAAGAGATGGAATCCATTTACGGGGACTCTTGTCCGGGTAAAACCATGGTTTACAAGTGGCACAGTCTCTTTAAACAAGGCAGGACCTCACTTGAAGAAGAAAAATCATGGCAACAGTGTTTTGGGATTCAGAAGGGATCCTGTTGACCGATTATATAGATAAAGGCGTTTCTATAACCGGAGAATACTATGCTTCTATCCTCGAGAGGTTGAAAGAAAGCATTAAAGAAAAAAGGAGGGGTAAATTGACCAAAGGTGACCTTCTTCTTCACGACAATGCGCCTGTTCACAAGAGCCGTGTTGCGTTGGTTGCTCTGCATAAGGTGAGCTTCGATATTTTAGACCATCCACCCTACAGCCCAGACCTGGCTCCCAGTGATTATTACCTCTTCCCAAAACTGAAAAATGAACTTCGTGGGAAGACATTTTCAACTGATGAAGAAGTGAAGGACGCGGTTTCAGCTTATTTTTCGGACAAAGACAAAGCATTTTTTTATGAAGGTATACATAAGCTAATTGAAAGATCTGAAAAATGTATAAGGGTAGCAGGTGAATATATTGAAAAAGAAAAATAATTTAGTATTTTCATTTTCACTTCTCGCCCTCCATTCCGCGAACTTAAAAACGCCCCCTCGTATGTAAAAATAAAGAAAGAAAGAAGATATGTTTATTGTTTTTAAAACGTTCAAAATATACTCACAATCTCATCCCAGCAGCAATATATGTAAAAAACTTGTCAAAGATGTAGGGAAATTAGAGGAGTTTTTGACAGATAGAGACTAAAACCCGGGTGCTCAACTGATTTGAAGTTGAGAACTGGTCCATCTCTGAATAGGGATGATGACAATTTTTTATTATTTTAAACTCTAAAAAATATTGTTTGATAATAGTGTAAACAATATTATAAAAAGTGTAAAAGCTTAAAATATTGCTGATTGAAGTTATAAACGTTTTAAAATAACTGCTAGACAAAGACGGCACTATTACAGAAGTGACGTCACGACTATGAACTTCATACAAACACCATACATTGTACCGCGCATCGCCCTAATTCCATAGATTTTACAGGCTATTTCGATTACCTAATTTTACTATGCCTTCTTTGAAATTACATTATTTGTTCGAACATTTCTAATGTTCATCCATAATGTTGCTGAAGACCAAATGAATGTGCTTACCGGTGTAAATTTTATTATTATTTATTTATTCTACTTTACCATTACTTAAGCTGATAACACAACATTTCTTTTAAAAATATATAAGATAATTTAATTTCGCGGGTTACATACCTACTATGCCAAAGTAGAGTTTGACAATTACTCCAACTTTAAATTGTCAATTCAGAAACCGAGTGTGAGATAGGAATGCGACCATTCTCAAAAATACGGGAATTACCACTAAGTCCACGTGCGCACGGACGTAAAAACAATCGCGGTGGGATTTTATCGCAACTCTCGGTGTCAATTGCAGCAATGAGGATCCCACAGAGTGCATCCCAGCGCGTCAAAAAACCACAATGTTGAATTTTCAACTCTCGGCGCTAAGCAGTGCGTTGAAAATCCAGTGCACGAAAAAAAAGACACCGCGGGAAAAGGGTCACCCGTGCGAACCTAAGCTTCAACTCACGTCAAAGTCCGCGTCATTGAAGCTGTAGACTGCGTTGTAGCCGAGCTGCCGGAAGCGCTTGCGTGCGATGAGCGTGCAGTGGAAGAACGACACGCAGTACAGCAGGCGCCGGTACTTGGGAGTCGCCTCGTCGAACCGTTCCTCGTTAATATTAGCGAAGAGACGGACCAGGTTGCCTTTTAGACCCTGTCGAAACTCAATTTGTTAGAAATAAAGAAAACTATTTTATTTGGGACACGCACAGTAAATACGAACAATAAAAAACGAACTAAATAATTAAAGCTAAAAAAAGATCTGCGAGAGGCCAGAAAGACATAATAAAGGTATAATGATATATAATATAACATACAGCATAATGTTGTGACATGAAAAGACGACTCGCGTGCTCGATGGGATTTCTCATCGGCAGCTTTTCAGGATCCTTTGGGGTTCATTTCCAACCGAAGGCGGAAAGAGCTTTAATAGCCAGTGTGCTATACTAGCCCTGGACCGAAACAGCTAAGATAGCAAAATTCATGAAAAGAGGCTTTTGCACAGCATGAGATTTATTTATTTATAACTTTTCGCACAAAAGGTACAAAGGCGGACTTAATGCCTTAGGCATTCTCTACCAGTCAACCAAGGGTGGTGAAGAGATTAGATGGCAGGTGCTTTAATTGAAAGGAAAGGAAAGCATTGATTTTGAGCGATGTTTAACAATGATAAAAAAAATAAACTATCAAAATAACGTACACAAATACATAAATAAGTCCAATACACATACATACTATTTACCATACTATATACTTACATAAATATATATATATATACAAATTTCAGGAAGAGAGATGTTGAGATGATTTGTTTCGAAAATAACTCTGCAATTTCCGCTTAAATGCGTACCGACTGGTAGCCGTCCTGATATCAAGAGGAAGCGCATTCCAAAGAAGAATGGACTGAATATGAAAGGAAGAATGAACAAAGTCAGAAGTATGAAAAGGACAGAGTAGAAGAAGATTGTTAGAAGAACGTAGATTCTTAGCGTGAGAAGAACATAGGTATTGGAAGTGAGACACGAGATAAGAAGGAGGAGTGGGAGAGTTGAGAAGGGAGAAAAGCGTGGTTAAAGCACGCAAACTTCTTCTTTGGCGAATGGACATCCATTTGAGCTCAAACCTATAGCTCGACACATGATCATATTTTCTGAGGTTGAATATGAACCGGATACCATAGTTAAGCAATCTGTCGAGCTTATCCAGCAAAACCGCATTCAAGTCAAAATAACACACGTCACCATAGTCGATCACCGGGAAAATCAAAGTCTGCACAAGCATGGTTTTCGTCTTAGCGGGCAAAAAATTCCTCAGACGATACAGGGATGGCAGAGTACCGTTGATCCTTTGACTAACACTAGAGACCTGACGTTGCCAGCTGAGTGTAGAGTCAAGATGCAAACCGAGATCTTTCACAGTAGGGGTAATGGGTATGACGGTACCATTGAATATAAGAGGAGGAAGAGAGCTAAGCGTCACCCTACCTATCATGCGTGAGCTTCCAATTACAATGGCCTGACACTTCGAGGGGTTTACAGACACCCCGAAACTATCAGACCACTTTTTGATAGCATCTAAGTCTCGGTTTACATCTGCTATAGCGTCTGACAAATCCTCAACCCGCTCAGCTGTATACAATTGAAGATCATCGGCATATAGATGATACGAACATCGAAGACAGTGAGTTATAAATGCACACAATGAGTGACATGAGATGTTGCAAGCTGACAGTAATAACTAATGTCCTACCTGTGGCGGCTACGTGGTCATCTTGGTGCACCTCTGGAGGACGCCAAGCGGGTACATGTCGTCAGGCATAGAGGGCAGCCAGAGTCTGAAGCGCGAGTGTAACATGTACCTGTGGCGGCTCTGTGGTCATCTTGATGCTCCTCTGCAGCACGCTGAGCGGGAACTTGTCGTCAGGCATAGAGGACAGCCAGAGTCTGAAGCGCGGGTGTATCTTCGGGTTGTCCAGGCCTCGCAGGGAGCCCAGCCACTCGCACGCAAGGTGGCAGTTGGCCAGGAACACCCAGCCGCCTTCCTTCATGCCATGGGATAGCATCCTGGGGCAAGGAATAGGGGCTAAGTCTATTAATTTAAAAACGTTGCAAAGGTGTCGCCATTATGAGTTTTTGACAAATTTTGTATGGGAAACCTGTCAAAAACCCACAACGGAGAGATCATTGAAACGTTTGTAAATTAGTAGCTGATCCCTTGTTATATTACTGCAACAGGTTTCAAAAAACCCGACCCGACACTAATTTTAGCTTCATTAGGAAAAAGTAAATTTTATCAGGCTATGGTAACTTGCGAACCACATTAATCATTTACACAAATTACTAACTTTCACACGACCGACAAAGAAGCATAGTTGTGATTTGATTTTCGGCCATTTATTTTTTAAACTCGCGTCGACCACTTAAGGTGAATAAAGAATGAAAGTCGAATAAATGAAGTCGATAGTAAATTTGTTAATGAAATGAAATGATGTTTATTTCTGTCAGAAGATCTTACACAGACACTTTTAGTAAATAATTTAAAACCACTGCAGACCCACCGTACCCCTGGCCGTACCCCTAGACGGACAGAAAATGATAAACAGTTATCTCGCATATTAATGACTTATTCTTATTCATTAGTTAGGTAGGTACATAAATTGATGCGGCAATAATTCATGTCAAGTACTGCGCAATTGTAACTCTTTAGTTAAACCGTACATAATACATTTTTTTCAAGCGTTCATGACAGTTGACATTTACTCTCGACTAGAATCATAAAGATTTGTAAAAACATTTTTTTTTATTGATTTGAATTATTGTGGAAAAACCACAGAACAGATAAAAGAGGTTAGAAGGGCCTTGTGGGCGGGGCAGGCACGCCGCACTTATGAGCAAACGCTCAAAAGTCAACCGAAATTTGTTTCACGGGCTAACAGTCGCGCTCATATTGTGACAACGTACGACGCTCCGTGAAAAACAAAGAATTATGCCGTCTTGCGCTATTATAACGTGTCGGAAAAGAAGACGGTGTGTAGCGTAGCCCGGGAAGGGATTTCTTTTCACCGGTAAGTCCAAAAACCTTAAAATACAAGTGATATTTGTAATTATTACTATAGTATTATGTAGTTTGTAGATAAAAACGATACAATCGCAACAGTAGTTGCAAAATTATACATTGCTTGCAATGCATGGGTAGCATCTTGTACTAGATCAGTGATCGCGCAATGTATTGCGTTCACTGCGAACGTCGCGTACGCCTAGCCAAAGCTGAAATTCGGCGAAATCCATGCTTATCGATAGTGTTGTACCAAGTTGTAAATAATGTCGATATTAAGTATGTGTGTTTGATACAGCTGATTATTATCAGTAATATTATAATTAAAATAACTTTGTTTACTATCACCAATTATTGTTTATAGTGCGTTTTTAATTTAGTTTCTGAGTAGGTTTTCAATCTCCGGAATATTAACAAACATATGTTGACAGCAAAGATTTTGCGCAGCTTCGTCGGAACTGAATTATTTAGCAACATTAGTAATCATCAGGTTGGATTATATCCTACTGCAAACCATGTTACAGACCTAACTAAGGCTATTATTGGAAAATAATTATTAATTTAAGATTGCACTTTATTTTGAAAAAATCGAATTTAAAAGATAGCAAAGCGCATGTTACTTAATAAATTCGTATTATTTCAGGGACAATAATAAAATCAGCATTTAAATTGAGTTTAAATTATTGTTCAATTTTAAAATATTCTAGTATTTTTTAAGTGAAAACTTCTTTAGGCGCGTTGAGCACTTTTTATGGTGAACAAAATCATGGAACTCGCGTCATCGTCACCGAACGCTTTCCATGAGCTATATGTATACTATGTATATATGTGTACTTTTTGGGTGAACAAAAAGCGTGAAACTCGCGTCATTGTCACCGCACGCTTCCCATGAGCTATATGTATACTGTGTATATATATATATCTCCTTGCGTTATACATTATATATATATATGCTGACATAAAACAGAGCTGAAATTAGCAAAAAACTAAAGAAAATTTGAATTTCGCGGCTATGTTAGATGTTCCCCTTAATTTGACAGTATTAAGGAAAAATTTAAATCTTCAGTAAAAGAGGTGAAAGACACAATTAAAGGACTAGAAATAGGGACCAATTAGTTCAACCAGGTTTCAGACTGGCTAAAGTATGTAGATTCATCCTTCATGGGGTACTGTTTAAAATGTTACAATAAAATACCTCCCCACATATTCCAACTGAATGAAACGAAATTTAAATCTTGTCTAAAACGCACACTATACAGCCAAGCATATTATAAGTTGGGGGATTATATCACTGACAAAAATGCTTGGCTCAGCGCTGGTCCTGCTCTACAAGAGCGCCTAAACGAATCGATTAGCATTCGAAAATATTGTGAGCTGATGAAGGTTGTACAATCTATCTTTGCATTGTATAAATTCAATCTCTTAGTATTGTATAATTGCATAGCACGTGTGAGCACTATGCACCTACTATAAAACTTACTGGGTTCGTCTTTCATTGACTTGAATGTGGCACAGGTAATTTCTTAGCTGCCACGGCTTATTTGAATTGCTGAATGGTTTTTATCTTTTTATTACGGACACTTTTAACGTGCACGTCTTTCTACATCGTTCTCACATGTATTATTTCAACATGAATGATGTAACCACTTTTTTGTAACAATATTTCGATTTAAAAGAGTGTCCATGGAGTTTCTTGCCCGTTCTTCTCCATAGGTACCTACTACGCTTTGGAATGGGCAACTAGCTTCATCTTTCTGACTGACCGAACCCTTGACAATTCAAAAGTGCCTGTAGTTGGTTTATTTGAAATAAATGCTTTGAGTTTGAATTATTTATATGTATTTAGGAAGTCCACACTAAATTGTCCCCCCCTTCCCGGAAATATAGAGAAAAATTGCTAACTTATAAATTACAGTAATTTTATCGATATAAGTAATCGACCTTTTGGTCGCCGTAACATGCGTGAGAAATAAATTACCTTTTGCGCGTGAGTGAGTGTATGTCAAACGCAGTGTTTGTATTAGTGTGACAACCAATAGCAAACTCACTATCTAAGTCCGTGTGGTTTATTTGTGTGTGTAATACGCGTACGTATTGGTCTCTTGCTTGTAGTGGAGTTAAGGAGTGGGACGCAAGCGGCGACACGCGTTCTAATACAAATCAGGAACTATTTCCCTTCTAACCTGTTTTATCTGTTCTGTGGGAAAAACCTTTAATGGAATATACTGAAATAAATTTAATCCAAATAAATGGCGGAACCGCCCTGCTTTGTGGCAAATACCGCTATCATCGTCACAAAACTTATACAAACGGCTCCATGTTATGGCGGTGTTCATCTTACAGTAAGAGTAAATGTTGTGGCACTGTGACGATTGGAATGGTAGTTTTTGATTCATTTTTTTATTTTGTTTAGTCTTTATCATTTTGTTACAATATTATTATCTAATAAAAATACTGATATATATTTTTTTAGGATAATAAGTTAATTAAAAATACAGATCATAGCTGTTTAGTAGATCCATCTGCTAACGAATTGCTAAAGGAAAAGTGCAAATTGCGAGAAATAGTGGTTTCATCTGATGCACCAATCGAACAATTATATGACAGGAAAAAGAGCGATTTCAAAGACATGGGGATGAATTTTGCTATAGGGAAAAAATATCCTCGGTATGAAAGCGTGAAGCACTTTCTTCAGAATGCTAAAAACAAATCTGCACAAGTGTGTAAAAGTGTATCCCACGATTTAAGAGAAATTGAAGTTCCAGTTCAATATCATAATTTCGTTTTGGCAGATTATTACTGTGACGAGTCAGACAAGCAATACCGTATCATAGTCTTTTGCTCTAAGGAATCGCGTCAGGTAATTCCAAATATTGTGGAATATTTTGTTGACGGTACTTTTTATAGTTGCCCAAAACCATTTTCACAATTATATAATATTCATGGTGACACGGGAAGTTGTGTTGAAACTACTAAAGCGAAGCCCTTAATATTCGCACTTATGTCGGACAGAACAGAAAAAAGTTATATTATTTTGTTTAACATGATAAAGTCTCAAATACCCTAGTGGAACCCTCGTAAAGTTCACATAGACTACGAAAGAGCAGCAATGAACGCCATTTTGAAAGTATTCCCAAATATCACATTGCGAGGGTGCTATTACCATTGGACTCGTAACATGTGGAAAAAAGGAAAGTCTTTTGGATGTACGAAAAATAAACCAGGACGAAGAATAGTTGCCCTGGCAAGTCCTTTGCCACTTCTTCCTGACTGCGAGATTCAACATGGCTTTGATTATGTGAAATCTGAGATAGTACAAATGGAAAGATTTATACAGTACTTAGAACAATATTGGTTTAAAACGCATTCATTTAATGTAATAAGCGTATTTGGTGAACGCCCTAAAACGACCAACATTTTAGAAACGTTTCACTCCAAAATTAATAAACGTGTCAACAAGAATACTGTTACATTGATGCGATTACATATTATTATTGCGATGCGATTATTTGGTATTGGTACACTTTATTTGGTATACTTTGGTAATTTGTTATCAACCAAAAAGGAGAAGAAAGGATCAAATCATCAATGATGACTTCATCAGAGACGTACAGTTACAAATTATAAATAAAGAAATTTAAATTGGTCACGCATTAGAAAAATTGCGTACATAGAGATACAGTCTCTGTGATCAGTATCACATACCGTTGTACCTGCAAAACATCACAATTAAAAGGTTATGTGACATTTGGTGTTAGTACCTAGTTCTAACGTATTCTTCTTGGGCTTTTTTAAATGTATACCATCTGATACTGTTTAAACATCATCAAGTATTTCATTAGGTATAAAGTTTTGCTCCCTCATACATAACGTATATTTTTCCTACCATATTTAATTCTAGGTTTTCTTAATTCAATTTTGTCTCGTCGTCTTGCGTTAAATGTGTAAGTTTTCTTTTACGAATGTGTGTAACGCGTTATTATGTTGTGTTTTAGATTTCATGTTTTAAGTTTATAGAGTTAGTTAATTTTAAGTATTTAGATTAAAAGCATATTGTTTTTAAGTTTTGTTCTGTAATAAATTATGAATGAAATGATTAAATAAAATTGTTGCTGTCAGAAGTGGTTTTAACTAGTGTTACAACACTATTACCTGGTGGTATCGTTTAACTTTAAAAAAACCCACCGTACCACCAGGGGTACGGCCAGGGGTACGGTGGGTCTGCAGTGATTTTAAAACTATAGATGACGCCGCGATTTCCTAGCTAACCAGAGGTCATGGTCTTCTTGGAGATCAAACATTATATTATTAAGATATCATGTGCCTCTAGCCATGCAGGTGCATGTTTGGAAGGGCCTTTTGAAGAAAAATCCATTGCAGGTTTGAGTTGACCTGTCCCGACCGACGGCATGCATGCTAATAAACCAAGTTTCCCGACTGTTCACAGCACAAGTGTAGTACGTACTTGGCGGCCGTAGGCGCCTGGCCCTGGCCGAGGCTGAGCGACTGGAAGCGGTCGAACATCTTCACGTCCTGCGCCAGCTGGATCAGCGCCGCGGTCGGGTCCACGCCGGGAGACAGCACGAAGAGAAGGGACGTCTTCCATGTCGACTCTTCCCATGCAGCCTAGGGTGCAAACTCAAACATAGTTTTTCTTAATAAATCTTTATTTAAAAAAAAATAAAAAACCCGACTGCAACTAAAAAGTTCAAAACCCGTTCACTTTTCAAGCAGTCTGATACAATGTTGGCAATTATTTTATTTTAATCACAGATGCCACGTCTCTTTTAAAGACATTCTCATTGACGTCTAAAATCCGCCATTGTGAATTTATTAAAACAAAACCTAACCTATAACCATCGTGTATTAAAATCCATCCAGCCGGATTTTTGAAATTCGTATGCTTCAAGGTTAAATTCAAATCCATCCAGCCGATAGGAAGCTTCGAAGGTATTAAGAATCCCTCGCATACAAAGATAACAAATATGGCGTACCACAAGGGAGCGTGTTAGGCCCCTTGCTATTCTTACTGTATATAAATGACTTACCAGATTCAATAAATTATGATAGTGTCCTATTCGCTGATGATATTTCCGTTATAGTGCCTAATAATAACACTAACAATTCAACCCATGAAAATAAAATACACGAAGCTATACAATCCGTAATAAAATGGCTTGAATCTAATAACCTATGTGTAAATATATCTAAAACAAAATTCATTAAATTTCATACGTACAAAAGCAAACTCTCCGACAGTATTAACATTAAAATAAATGACAAAAACATAGAAGAAACAGAAAGTATTAAATTCTTAGGTATAAGTCTAGATAAATTTTGTAATTGGAAACTCCACATTAACAACGTATGCAGTAAACTAAATAGATTTGTGTATGCATTAAGGAAACTTCGTATTGTATCAGACGAAAAAACCGCCCGCATAGCATATAGTGGGTATGTTGAATCACTATTAAGATACGGACTAATAATATGGGGCAATTCAACAGACAATGATAAGACTTTTATTGTACAAAAGAAATGTGTAAGAGCTATATTCTGTGTCGGTCCACTTGAATCTTGTAGGCCTTTATTCAAAAAACTGAAACTATTGACCTTGACCGGCATGTATTTGTTTGAGGTATCGGTGTTTGTGAGGAAACATAATGAATTCTTTAGATTCAAAGGTGACAATTACACCAAACAGAGACCAAGAGATGCAACAAAGATTTTAGTTCCTTTTTGTAATACAACTTTAAGTAAAAAAAATGTTTATCATATGTGCATTACAATATTTAACAAATTACCAAAGACCATAAGGGAACTGCCATTTAAATATTTTAAAATTAAACTGCGTAGATGGTTGATAGAAAATTGTTTTTATAGTTTACAAGAATTTCTGCAACATAAAGAAAAAAAAAATATTCTAAGTTTCCTATAGTTTTGTGGCATGTGTTTATTCTAATAAATAATTTATGTTATCTAAAGACAACATGTTATTTTTAATAGGTTTTAAGTTTTGTTGTGTTTTTATATATTATTGTAACTTAAATTTATCTTGATTTAGAAATTGTATTAGAACATAGGTGTATATTTTGTATATCTTATTAAAATAAGTACCCTACCTATGTACCTATTCATGTAACACTAATTTGCATGCCCTAAACAGGCAAAATATGGACTGTACATTAACCACCAACTTTTACAACTGGTAACACCTATATTTTCTGCAAATAAATTATTCTTATTCTTATTCTTATACATATACGCATGAAAAACATAACCCAGTCTTTGGTGTCGCGCAGTCGGGTAAAAAGAGAGATCAAATGATTAAATTATATTATTTTAAGCAAACATATAACTAATTCATACAACATTTTGGATTCCTCCGGTTGTGGCTAGGCCATATCATTTAATCTACTCAATTCGCGGAAATAATATAATTATAAATTGTAACATCGATTACCTGAACTTACAATTCATACAACCATAATTATAGATCAAACAATTAAAAAAAAACAGCTGCCATTGTTGCTTACATCGTTGGCAAAAGAATGGTTTCGGATTAGTTGTTTAAAAACAAAAAAATTCAAAATAAAGTAGGAAAGAGACCTATTAAGTTTGTAATGCCGAGAAGGGAATTGAACCTCCAATCCTATCTGAGGACCACGGAGGGGTCTTGGTATGTAGAGATGGTCACCCATCCACGGACCAACCGCGGCAAGCGTACCTTAACCAGATCGATCGACCCGTGCGGCTGTTATTACTCAGCTCCAAGACTCCAAGCTAAGCGAATTCTAATGTTATTTAACTGTTCTTGTGTAGCGGCGCAAGTCGTTGTTACTTATTATAAAATATTTTTGTAAAAATATAAAAAGCTGTTATGCAGCTATGTCGGATTTGAACTTGCGTGTCTTTTGCTGGGGTACCTAGTCCATGAAGCGGTGTGTACTACAATGATTTAAATCGCTAGATTTGCCCTACCGCGGTGTACTACAGCACGAACGAACAGAACGTTACCCTAATATCCAGCACAGGCGGCTCCACATAGCGCGGGCCCAGCACGTTGACTATGAACGTGGTGACGCAGGGCGACACGCGGTCCACTCGCAGGGAGCGCACGAAGAGGATCTTTTGGAAGTCGCTGCACACGTCGTTCCAGTCACCTGGCGATTACGAGTCAATATCACCATCATCTGCTCGCTTGTTCGCAACTTTGTTGGGTTCGGCCGCCAGTCTAACCGGATGCGTTTATAGTTTATTGCAAATATCTACTTTATGTTATATTCTTATTGATTTTTGTATTTTCATATTATGTTTTCTTAGTTAAATGTGGGTGACCCATCGGGGAATAAAAGGGGCTAAGTCTACTAATTTACAAAGATTGCAAAGGTCTCGCCGCTGAGTTTTTGACAGATTTTGTACGGCAAATCTGTCAAAAACTCATAATGGCTATTGTAAGCTTGACCGTTTGGCGCCTAAATGACATTGACAGAGGGGGATTGTTAGTAAACATCTGTGTGACTTTACCTATCACTCAATGATATTGCAAAAAGATGGCGGCGTTAGTTACGATTTTTTGCCACGCGCCAAAAGACTCATGTACAGTTGTAAATGTGTAGACGTGGACCCTGACGTAATGTAATGTTCTCATCTCACCGATGAGCGGCTGCAACTCGGGCTCAGGGTGCAGGTACCACTCCTTCCACTCCTTGCTGAGGGTCTCGAACGCGTCCACCAACCCGTGGAAGCCGGGCAGCTTATCCAACTCCGTGATATTGTCCCAGCACTCGTCTGGCATCCAGTCTAGAATCACAGATAGATACAGAGGGCCGGACTTAGAGACCCAGGGCCTCAAGACATTTGGCAATTGAGCACCCCGCATCCCGAAGCCTTTTAGAAAATCTAGCATATAAAATGCACTAGTACAGAAAATATAAATTTTATCAGACTTTAATTACTTTATATAAACATCACAAATAATGAAGTCTATTTTATCTACTATGGGCAAAATTTAAGCATACTCAGATTAAAGAAAATATTTCTGCGGAAGCGCAGCTAGTGACGGGTGCGTACCATTTAATATTAGGGGTTAAAGTATGAGATTGCCGATTTGTACTGAAAAATTGAAATTCGTTTTTTTTTTTAAATTTAACATATTTATTTAAACAAAATAATTACCATTATTATCTATACATTCCTGCCATCTAATAGGAAGGTCATTTATGCCATTGCGATATAACTCTCGTGATCTAGATTCGACAAACTGTGTGAAAACATTTTTTACTGCCTCCTGAGAAGAAAACTTATTATCACGTAGAAAATTGTCCAAATCACGAAAAAAATGGTAGTCCGTTGGAGCAAGGTCTGGCGAATACGGGGGGTGACGAATGGTTTCTAATTGCAGTTCCCGTAGAGTTAAAACGGTTTCTCGTGCTGTATGAGGTGTCGCGTTATCATGGAGCAATAATGGTGAAGATCGATTCATGAGTTGGGGCTGTTTCACTGCTAGTTTTGCTATCATTGTTCGGAGTTCGGCACAGTAGACATCTGCCGTTATTGCTTGACAAGATTGGAGAAAGCTATAGTGAATAACACCATGCTGAGACTACCAAACAGTTACCATTACGTTTTTATTGGTTTTGCAATTGGCAATTTGTGACTTTTTGAGTACTCCAACGATGGTTGGTCCTGTAGAAGTTTTTGATCAGTATTAGAAACAGGATCGATTGGCATCAAAAATGTTTTTGTGTAAAATGGCTATTTTCTTGCTAACCGTATTTTTTTTTGAAAATCTGTGAATGGGGATCAAAATTCCATAAAAAGTTATGGATAGTCTCCTAAGACCATTTTCGCGTAGCTATAACAGATAAGGTACTTCCCCTTACTGCCCCGCTGAAAGTTTCTACCCTGTATATGAAAATTAGGTCAACTAAACGTTATATAAAAAGAGCATTATACAAATTGAAAATTATATGAAATTAACGTTATAGGTATTAAATGTTAGTAGAGCAAAAGAAGGTTATATGAAATGTACCATTAGATCACATGAAGTTAGGTTATTTGTTTTTATAGCTTATGAAAATTAAATCAAGTGAACGTTATTTCAAGTTATAATACACGGTAAATTTTAGGTAGTTCTGGAACCGAAAGCCATATACTCGATCATCGAACTCGAAACGATTGGGACTATTATTTTCAATAAGTTACAATAAAACAAAATCACGAAATATCTAATTTATTGTTTTTTTTTTGTTTAATATTGAGAACTCGTAGTAACGCTTCCTTGCGATCAATGCATATGTGTGTAAAACGTATCGACGAACTGCAACACTTGCGAACGGTACCCATTGAAAAATTCATTCATCGATCAGACAGCATGATCCGTAAGCCACGCCCCCGGCCCCTTACAGTCTAGCCGACCGCCCGCGCCCCCGCCATTCCTAATTTCTTATTCCTTTCTAGTATTGTCTCGCGTTTCGTTGTATTAGGTCACGCACGCGCAACCTAATTACGCGCCAAAAATTGGAGTTTTGGGCAATGGTGGATTTTTATGTGACATGGCGAACCATAACTTGGAAAAGGCCAGACGTTTGTATGCTCAGCCGGAACACCTGAACTCACTGCGCGCACGTGGAATCACTGACCCTCAAGTTCCCTTCACCTCCACCATCCTGGCTGTAACCCAGCGCCTCCTTGATCATGGACAGTTTCGAGCGCCCACACATGCGCAGGGCCGCGGTAGACTACCATAATCGTCGGAATTGGAGGAAGACATACAGGAATACTTCGAACGCGACCCACGCGGCCACGTCGTAGTACCATAATGGCGGCCAGGCGATTCAATGTTAGCCAATATTATGTATCTCTCTGGCACATTAACGCGGTCTGTTCTATCAGCATGATGGATGCCCTGCTCATTATGCTACTTCAGTGCGTGCGTATTTAAACAGTGTGTTTGGTGAGCAGTGGATAAGTCGTGGTGGCCCTGTGGCTTGGCCCGCAAGGAGCCCTGACTTTAACCATTGGATAGCCACTAGCTTTTATTTTAAGGTGAAAACAGATTTAAAACCGCGCGGAGCCACTGGAACCAATCGGTTCCAATATGGCTTGACAGTATGGGGAAATTACCGGAACCATTTGGCTCCAATATGGCTGGACCAGTGTTGCAATTTACAAATGAATTGTTAATAATCCATATTATATTTCGTCCAGAAAATAATCACAGTGCTAAACCTGAAACTCGTAACAAAACATTGCTAAAATCGCTAGTAATTCAATTTATAAATATTTTATTTGAATGATGATTACTTATTACTTACATATTTAAAAAAAACACTGTCTTATGTTTGTATAATTCTTTGTATCTATATTGTGAGTTTAATTCTAATGGCATCGTGTGCTATATTGTTGTATTATGTGTAAAAAAAAAACAGAATATATCATACTTATAATGTGAAATGAAACATTCAGATATTAAAAATATTACTAACTTAAAAATATCAATATTATATTAATATAGTAATGCTGTCAAATAAGTTTGTTATTTTATTTCTTTTTGCCTTCAAGGACGTTGTTGTATGACCCTCTATTAAATATATCAGCACCTAAACACTTGCCCTTCGTTTCACGTCGTCGCCGTATTTTATGAAAAAACTAGCATAAATTAGCTTTGGAGAGTTTCTTACAATGTTGGAATTTACGCTAATGTTAACAAAGTTAGCAATATTCCTGCTCTTGGTGTGCAGTTGGACTCAAAACTTCATCGTGATATTCATGTAGAAAATATTGTCAATAAGGTATATAAGATGTTTGGCTTTGTAATGAGAGTATCTAGAGATTTCCATTGTCCCTCCACCTTCTTGCGCCTGTATAAGTCCATAATTAGGCCGCAATTAGAATACGCAGTACCGATCTAGAATCCTTACTATGCGCAATATATCGAAATGATAGAATTAGTTCAACTTAAGTACCTTCGCGCTGTGCAGTTTAGATGTTTTCGAAAGAAAACATCATTTAACTATCGCTTCTTAAAGAATTAGAATGCCGAAACAAGTTTGATTGTCCTGACTTGGTGACTGGTTTATGTTACCTGGTTCCTCGAACAGTTCATGGGCGGGAGGTACGCACCAGGCGACTGTTCGCTACCAGCTTTAGTAGATCCAATGCTGGTGTGCGCTCACCACTATACCGCTTAGTCGACACATACAATACGCGTTTTGGTGCAATTGACATATTATTCCTAAGCAGATACAAATTTAAAAATGATATAATTAAAATTCTAAAGGATCGGCAGTAGGCTCCATAGGTTTTACACAGTGTAGGTACAATTTGTTAATAGGCTAGGGCCCTGTATGATACATCACGTATGAATTCTTTGAATTTTTTGTTTGTTATTAGAATATTGTTTTTTTTTTCTTATAACTTATTTTTCATTAAGTTAGCCCTGATAAAGTTACCGTTTGCTAACAGCTTGTTTATTATTATATAATATAGTAATCTGAGGAAAATGTTGTGGGTAGTATAATTGTTAAGTTTAATTTTAAGACAACACTGTTTATGCTTAATATAGCTTATGCTTAATATTTCCAGGATAATTGCCCGATACACCGATTGTCAAGTCGTTGCCCAAGACTCGTTGCGAGGGCAATCACAAATTAAAACAGTGCCATGGCCCTCCCGATCGCCAGACTTAAACCCCATTGAAAATGTATGGGGTTTAATGGTCCAGAAATAATGGGATTGCAATTCTAATTTGTATCATTCTAATTCCTTGATTAATGTCAGCGTTGTGAAGACTGTAGTCATAGTTTAAAATATTGCCAACGATTTAGAAATCATCCGGTATAATCAGTATAATCCGTCTATTTATTTAAAAGTACACGTTAATTGATAAAGAAATAAACAAATTTGATAAATCATGGTTACACAATTAATGAAAAATATTTACTACCTGTCCTGTGACCTTTATAAACGTCGGTTTTCTTTATGAAAGCAGTTTCGTCACATTATAACGGCCGTCATAAAAATCTGTCGTTTTCACCAATATTTGACATGAAGGTGTCAAGAAATTGTTCTGTATTTGGACAGCCGTTGTTGTGTGACCGTTCACCACTTTTTAAGGAATCCGCAGTCTTTGAGAATTTTGGTTGGAAAATTTGAGCACCTCGCTTATGTTGGGTTTCTATTGACATTTCATACTTATATATTATATATATATATATATATAGGAGTTACTTTGACGACTTATGCAATAAAGTTTAATAATTAAGAGTAACTTAGATGCAATAGCAAACTCGAAAAATGTTTAGCACTCCACCTCGAAAAGTTAAAATTTTAAAACCGAGGTAGAAGTTGTTTTGTTGACTTATTCAGCAATAAGAGAAATTATGATTCATGAGAAAAAAAGGATCATGTACAAACATTACGGACGTATGTGGCCTCATTTATCATTTTCAAGATGTTTATGAGATAGGTATACAGTCTGAACGAGTTATCCGAAAAGATATAAAAGGGAAAAATGTAAATATGTTTAAAAACGAAAATAATTATGTTACGAATGTCTTGCTTGCAACATGCTTGACATTCACATGTGTGGTTCGCCAGCATTATCAAACCATTAACACCTATTAATAAAACTAATAATCGAACATTATTTTCTTAATAAAATCAAGTATGAAGCAAAATTGCAAAATACTTCCAGGGTAAGCATACGACATAATTATAATAAATTAGTTCTAGTTAAAACTCCAACGTTTTGTTTGTAGTTTCACTTTGTCCGCATCTGTTTTAAATCAGGAGATACGAAGAAACTGCAATCTATGTCGATAATCGAAGTTGAGGCAGTTAGTGAGCACAACACACGCACACTGGTGTAGTTTGATTTTAGTCTCGCCCTAATCATCACATTGCCCATCTAACGCTAGTATAGGTATATCATTAAATCTATGAGGCGACCTGGATTTAATCGGTATTTTCGGAACAGGTATAAGAGTCCGTATTGTCAGCAAAGCAAGCTATGTCGTAATTGCACCTGTGCAAACAGCAGCTGGTTGCTAGTTATTATAAATATGAATCTACCTATTTAATAAAAATCTTAAATTCATTCATGTACTGTAGCAACGTGCTGTACCTTGCTGTCAGTGAATGAATGAATTTAAGCTGCTGGGTCTAGAAGCATAAAATGAAGCCCAAGCGGTCCTGCACGAAATTTTTGAAAATTCACCCCTTAAAGGGGTTAAATAGGGGATGAAAGTTTGTAGGTCAGTTCGTAGTTTTTGGGAAATTTGTTATTTTCGATGGGAAATCCCATCGGGCACACAGCTTGTACACAGCAGCAGGTCAAGTTACCACATACTGTCAAATTTTCTCATTCGATTTTGAACTTAATCGTCAACACTTTAAGGTTTAAAATCATTTGGAGAAATTTGACAGTTCCCTGTAACCTGATGTGCTGGCGACTGTACATTAATATTTAACTAAGATATAGCACAGAAATGTCGATGTTTGTTGAACATCATGTTTGACATGAAACATGCGGTCGCTAGTTTTAAAATAAATCTTACTAGTAGGATTGTCCGGCTGCTCTGACCGGTCCAGTACCACTCCGCCCTTCAGCAGGAAGATGTACTCTCCATAGCCCATCTTGCCGGCTTGAAACAGTATGCGGGACACGATGTGGAATGATAGTAGGAGCTTGTGACGCTCGAATAGGGCTCGGCAGGTGTTTCTATAAATAATATATAAATTATTTCTCTAAATGTTATTATTGATCTTCAGGGGAACTATTTCTATACTTGTTATTAAAGAATCTATTTTCATCTTCAAGAGGGCTAACAGTGCGTATTTTCTTTCTTCTTTGGCTTCTTTCAGTGGACTGCGATTATTATATAAAGTATTACTTATAAGCAGTATTAAAGTGGTAGCTAAAGCGTATTAGAGCACTGACGAAAAAACAGTAAAGCAAAACTTGATTTGTTTTTTGAAAGTTACAGTAAACGAGAGTAGGAAATATTAAAGATAGTTCAAGGGTCTGAGGGCTTAATTCTATCAATGCCATGTACGACTAGTTAAATGCCTAATCTAGTCTGTTTCCTAATAAGCAAGTGGCCATTTTCAATCTGATATTTAGACATCTGGCAACTATAGATAAAACAAATAGCCATTTGCTAGCTCCAAATCGAAAAAGAAAACAGACCTATGATAAAAATATATGGTCTGTTCCAAAAGTATCTGATGGAAGTGTAAACATAATTATACTCTGTTCTGATTAAATTCTCACACAATTCAGTGATCATCATCATTTCAGTCGAAAGACGTCCACTGCTGATCGTGTCTAGCAGATTCCTGCGGCCTTTACTAGGTCATCGGTTCACCTTGTGTGGTCTTCCAACGGTACGTCTTCCGGTACGCGGTCGTCACTCCAGAACCTTTCGGCCCTACCGGCCATTTGTTCTGCTAGCAATATACTACTGCGGGCATTGCCTACTGCCACTTAAGTTTGGCAATTCTTAGGGCTAAATCGGTGAATCCTCCTACGGATCTCTTCATTTCTGATTCGATCATGTAGGGAAGCTCCAGGCATGATTCTCTCTACTGCCGTTTGGGTGACTTAAAGCCTTCTCATGAGGCCCATTTTGTGAACGACCACGTTACAGTGCCATAGGTTATCACAGGCAACACGCACTGGTCAAAGACTTTTGTCTTGAGACACTGTGGTATATGAGACGAGAACATATTAAGCAGCTTCCTGAACGCTTCCCAGCCGAGTCGGATTCGACGATTGACCTCTTTCTCGAAGTTGTACCAACCTAAGTGAATCATTGGTCCTAGATAGGTACAACATATGTCGGGGGCCAGGAAAGGGTATTTTTTTTAACTGTTCAGGTCTCAGAAAACTGGTTTCAATGCATTTGATTGAGGCAGGTCCGCTAAGTAACTATGGTTACGGGAACGTTCAACACGCTATCTTTTTTACATATCTAGTCGTAGGTATAGTTTGTTGTTTTTTATTCACATTCAAAAATTTCAAAAATGAAATGAAATACTTAATACTAACTACAAAGATGACATAGAGAACATTAAAGTTGATAACACAATCCTTACAAACCCTGTCGAAATAGCATCTGCCTTCAATGACCACTACATCAATTTGGCACACAAATCGACACTAACAAAGACACAATTTGGTTGTAGGAAAAACTCAACTCATGATAAATGATAAATGAATGATAAATGTCACAGTCTCTTTTAAAGTCCAGTTAGAATCTTGGTCAGTTAAAGGGAAACTTTTATGCAGACTATTCTTTTGCACAAACGTCATTCGAGAAGTGTGATGTTAATTCGCCCGGCTTGTACATAGACGAAAATCGAGTTTATTTTTAAAATTAATCTTAGCTGTGAAGGGAAAACATCTTTATGGTGATTTAAAATTACAATTTTGGGCTTATGTATTCAAAATCTAATTATAGCACGCAATCTGAAAGTGGCAGTACAAATTGGCATCCATAGGTACGTTTTCTGATCCATTTGCTTACATTTTCATCAAATACTTTTGGAACAGACTTTAGACACTAACTTGTAAACAGCATAAGTATGGAACTCATTAAGATGATTGATCCTGTCCTCAAGTTCGACCGCCTTAGGACTGCGGTCTATAGAGTACGTGAACAGGTCGATGTACGCATCCAGTGAGAACTGGTACATCGGGTCTATGCGCGACAGGTCGTTGAGCGCGAAGAACAACACTGAAGCGCGCACCGCTGTTGGCACGTAGCCCTGACGAATACAGAAATAAGATATTGTATACAAGGGGTAATTGAAATAACTTGGGACAATGGTCACTATTTTTTTTTTGTTGGACCAACACTAAAATCGTGAAAAAAAAAACAATTTACATAACTTGTATTATCTTCACATAAGTCGACCAAATGTATGGAATAACAGATTTTTTTAAAACAACGTACTTACGTGGGTTTTTTTAAAATATGTTTGGACCCTTACGTGAGATTTGCGGTATTTTTTTCATGTTTTACTTGATTAACGAGTATGTTCATGTAGGTTTGTTGTTTCACTTCATGAAAACCAATTTTGTGTGTAATAAGTTGACGTGAGAATTTCATTGCCCGGGCTTCCTTTATTATTTCTTCCTATATATTGGTGAGCCGGATAGAGGTCCGGAAAATCTCTCCGTCCCATTTTGAGTTTTTGTAATAATGAAGGGTCATAATACGGCCATCGTACTCACCGCTCTAGCAGAGTCTATCTCCTTCTCCGTGACCTGGGAGGTGATGAGGGCCTCCTTGACATCCAGCGAGGTGCGCTGCGAGGTCTGCAGCGTCACGAACAACTCCTCGTTCTCCAGGAGGGGAACTTGAGACTCGTACATAATGCGGAGGAGGTCGTTTTCGAGGTCCATCTGGCAAAGACGGGTTTATGATTAGGAGGCTGTAAGGACCGCTATCTTAAACTTTTCATATGCCTGTACCCGAAGGATTAAGTTTTCTAGTACGCCGATATTACGCCGGTTTTTTCAAGTACTCAAAAAAACACTAAAACATTATTTCTTCTCGATTTTCAGATATAAAAAGTCGGCAACATGCGTTTAAAAAAAATCTCTCTAGTTTCAGCAATAGAGGTATAGCACATAAATCTCGATTTTATGATAATATGCACCCGATTGCCCCATGAGGCAGCTCCTTAAAAAAGTAATCTACTTAATATCTTCTACTTAATTAAAATATGTAATTCATTCACTAGCAGACAGCGCATAGCCTAAAACTTTGGGTCTAGAAGCATGAAATTTTGTAAAAGAGTTAGTGTAACGAGTGTATAACGAGCACAAAGGAGGGATTTTAAAAATACACCCCTAAAAGGGGTTTGTATGGAAGTTAGTCATTTTAGCTGACGGGAAATCCCGTCGAGCACATGGTTTGTAAGGAAATAACCATGTTACTCACCAGCCCTTTCTTGTTGTGCGCTATGGAGAGCACGAGCGTATCCTTCATCTGCTCGAGCTGCGGCCGCTCCTTGCGCACCACGATGATATAATATAACAGTATACTCACCAGCACTTTCTTGTTGTGCGTTATGGAGAGCACGAGCGTGTCCTTCATCTGCTCGAGCTGCGGCCGCTCCTTGCGCACCACGATGAAATAATATAACAGTATACTCACCAGCACTTTCTTGTTGTGCGCTATGGAGAGCACGAGCGTGTCCTTCATCTGCTCGAGCTGCGGCCGCTCCTTGCGTACCACGATGCCCAGCAGCTGCGCCGTGAGTCCCTGCTCCTTCACCGCAAAGTTCACCATCGTCGTCTTTGTTAGGGTCTCTGGTGTGTAGACTGGGTTGCCTGGTGGAGAAATACAAGCTAAGCTTAGCACAACACTTAAGGCCGCGTCCCAGCCAAAAGCGATCGTTGTAATAACTAAGGTAGATTCATCCTTCATGGGGTACTGTTTAAAAGTTTACAATAAAATACCTCCCCACATACTCCAACTGAATGGATCGAAATTTTAATCTTGTATAGAACCCACACTATACAGTCAAGCATATTATAAGTTCACATCGCTGACAAAAACGTTTGGCTCAACGCTGGTCCGGCTCCACAAGAGCGCATGAACTAATTGATTAGCATTCTAAAATATTGTTGGAGCTGCTGAAGATTGTAAAAACTATATTTGCATTGTATACATCATACACATACCTATAAATAAGACTCGCTCCTTAAATTCGTCCCCATCTGAAGCTGAAAACCTTTTGGATAATAGTGTACCTAAATGTAGTCGCTTATAATTAGCATCGAACATGTAACACCTCGTGATTTAATTAGTATTTTTAACACACACAAGTCAAAAAACACTGGTGATTACTGGGGCATCTCGATTAAACTTGTAAGTAATATAATAAACATCGTAGCCCCCTGTCTAGCCGTTACTTTTAATAAATGTGTTGATTTAGGAACTTTTCCTGACCTCATGAAGAGTAGTAAAGTCATACCATTATTTAAATCTGGTAATAAAAATAACGTTGGCAATTTAAGGCCTATTTCTATCTTACCTGCATTTTGTAAAATATTTGAAAAATGAATACTCAAGCAGTTGCTAAGACATTTTAATTTAAATAGCCTCCTTCATGATGAACAATATGGCTTTACAAAAGGTCGTTCGACTACAGATGCGGGTGTTGCTCTGCTGAAACACATATTTAGCGCATGGGAGAGCTCGCAAAATGCTATTGGAGTTTTCTGTGATCTCTCCAAAGCCTTTGATTGCGTGCACCATGACACGCTTTTGCGTAAACTAATTCATTACGGTATTCAAAACGAAGCTCTTATTTAATTCATATTTACATAACAGGCACCAATGTGTAGATGTTAATGATGTGAAATCTTCCGGGCTACCAGTTCAGTTAGGTGTACCTCAAGGCTCTATACTGGGCCCATTTTCATTCTTGGTGTATATAAATGACTTACCATTCTATTTAAAGGGTATCTGTGACGTTGTACTGTTTGCTGATGATACCTCTCTTATCTTTAAAGTAGACAGGAATAGACAAGATTTTGACGACGTAAACAGTGCACTATCAATGGTTACAGATTGGTTTACCACAAATAACCTAGTTCTCAATGCCAAGAAAACGAAATGTGTAAAGTTCGCCTTACCGAATGTTAGAAATCTAGGACCCAACATCGTCTTAGATAAGGAGGCGCTTAAAATTGTAGACTCGGCAGTATTCCTGGGTATTAGTTGATGCCAAGCTTGAGTGGGGATCACATATATCATCCCTAGCGGGAAGGCTCAGTTCAGCCGCCTATGCCGTCAGGAAAGTAAGACAATACACGGACGTTGATACAGCTCGGCTAGTCTATTTCAGTTATTTTCATAGCGGCATGTCCTACGGCATTCTGCTGTGGGGCAAAGCCGCTGATATTCAAAATATATTTGTTCTTCAAAAACGAACTGTTCGAGCAATTTACCAGCTAGGTGCTAGTTACTCTGAGAGATTTTTTTGAAGATATTTGTATTGGTGGCCTCACAATTCATCTTCGCCAACATCTTATATATTAGGCAAAATATACACTTATACACCAAAAACAGTGATGTTCATAATATTAATACTAGAAACAAGGACAAACTACGTGCTCCCTTTCACCGGCTTCATAAGGTCCATAACTCATTTGTTGGGCTTGGTATAAACTTTTATAACAAGCTTCCCTCTTCTTTGTTAGAATTGCCTTTTAATGCGTTTAAAGCTAAAGTAAATACAACCTTTGTTCAAAGGCATACTATTCAATCAACGATTACTTAACCGATAAAAATAGTTGGTCGCTGTGATTAACTCAAGACAATGTTTATGTTCTTTCTCCAGAATTAGCTTACCAACTGACAAGTTATATGAGTTCATATAATTGTTTATTTTATTCGACTATATTAGTCAATTTAGTTTAATTTAATTTTTATTTATTATTGACATAATCTACTCATTTCAATAATTGTTTATTTTAATTGACTATATTAGTCAATTTAGTTTAATTTAATTTTTATTTATTATTGACATAATCTACTCATTTCAATGTTTTTTAATGAGTTGTATTGCAATATATGGTTAGCTAACGACCTCGTCAATTGATCATATTATTCTTTTGAGCAACCGGCAGCAAGTTCGTCATGCTTCCTTAGATGTCAATGCTTCCTGAGCGTCAGGGGTCAGGTTGCCTCCTTCCCTCAAATATGGCGAGGAGGTAATGGCTGATCTTTGCGTTATGCTCGTGAACGGGTGCTGCTTGTAGTGACAGGTCATCTTGCTGACTATGGTTTTGTTATTGTTATTAGTAAATAACTGTTTCTTTATTTTACTTCAAAGGTCCTAGTTTATCATTTGTGACTACAAGTTACAGCTACTTAGATAAACATAATGCAGCATTGCAAATGTAAGCGGGCACGCCCTTTATGCCTGGAGGCTTTTTATTATGTATTAAGTTGTGTTTACGTTTTTATTATTTATTTCTGCTTGAGTATAGTTTTCAATATTAGCTTGTTCTAGCTGACATAATGATAAATAATTGTAATGTTTTTGTGTTTCGTAATGTTAATTGCTTATTACTGTATAGAATCCAGTTTCCTAACTGAAACTGATTACTAACGAAAGATGTCACTTTTTTTTGTAATACATGTTTGATTTAAAAGAGTGTCCGTGGAGTTTCTTGCCAGTTCTTCTCCATAGGTACCTATTACACTTTGGAATGGGCAACTAGCGTCATCTTTCTGACTGACCGACCTCTTGACAATTCAAAAGTGCCTGTAATTGGTTTATTTGAAATAAATTCTTTGAGTTTGAGTTCTTCGAGCTTCGAAATCAAAAGGTTGTCTTCAAGAAGTCTATATTGATATTATGTTGAGAACAATATTGTTATTATACCAGGTTTGTATGTGTGTAAAAATTGAAATACAGAAATGTTTATACTGGAAAAGATGTGTTCATTTCATACTCAACGTGTTAATGTAAGTTTGTACGTACTACTCGTATATTGAGAGATTTACCATGTTATTTTAAAACCATAGACTTCTTAAACATGTTTTTTTTTAAAATTATTTTGTTGTTAAATATTTTCAAAGTTATTTAAGATAATAGTTGGCAATCATTTATTATCTTAAATAACTTTAAAATATTTATTTTAAAACGATCAAACATATATTTGAGGGTCCACAACAAGCCCTTTCATTTGATATGTCGCTCACACGGTACAGTTTGCAAAACTTTGATTTTTATAATTTGTCCTCCAAAAGTGACCCAATATTTTATTTAATTATTCAAAATTAATTTATTTAAGTACACTTCATTTATTTAGTCACAGAAACATATTATGGGTATTAGTTTTTTATAAATGAATGTAAATAATGTTTTATTATATTGCTTTCAGGTCAACACATGGGATGAAAAAAAAATTGTTCCCTATTGTTTGATGAAGTGGCTTTAGAAGCAGCCTTATCTTATGGCAAACGTAAAGATATTATTAATAGTTTTGTGGAACTGAATAAAAAAACCAATGATTTTGCTGACCATGCCCTTGTGTTCATGTTACGGGGAGTGGTTTACAAGTGGCAGCAACCTCTGGCCTTTTATTTTTGTAATTAAAACAAATTGGAACTAAAATTGGAATTAAAACAAATTCTAAAGGACATGGTTACTGCTATTGGAAACACAGGACTGAAACCGTTGGGCTTGGTGTGCGACCAAGGTACAGCATTTCGAGCTGCCCTGAAGAGTCTCCAAGAAGACAATCTCCATGAATCTCTCAGGGAACTATTTAAAAGGATTAATATTATGACGGTACCTTGCCAATTCATTTATGAAAATATTATGTACGTAAGAAAAAATCTACATCTTTTTAATAAAATAAGTGATAGACATAATTTTAATACAAGAAATAAAGATAAAATAGATTAGCTAAAGTACATACATCTTTTATGGGGTACTGTGTTAAATGCTACAACAAAATACCTTGTAATATATTGCAATTAAATGAAAGAAAATTGAAAACTCATATATAAAGTTCAGTGTCTAAACAAGCATATTACAAATTAGAGGATTATATCCAAGATAAGAATGCTTGGAAACATGCTGGTCCAGCTCCATAGGACCATGTAGGGTCTAGACAAAATTAAACTTGTTGCTACTTTAATTGTATAGTTTATTATTTTTATGACATTGATTTACATTCTGTGATTACTTTAACTCACACACTGACATATTACTTGTTTACATAATTTGGGAAATCGTATACTTTTACAATGTTTGTAAATATGTTAACACCATGTATCTCTCACTTAATTAACTTATTTATCATTGCTACGTGTTAGGTAGTATTATAATTAACCATTACACAAGTAAATATTATTCTGTAAATGTATGAAGAACGCTATGTGACGCCATGCACTTGTGAATATATTGGCTTTGAGTGTTTTTAATGATTTATGAGAATCTCATAAATCATTGGAAACATTTGGAGCTATTAATTATTATTATTATTTTATAATAATCGTGTCGTAGTAAATTAATTTGTAAATGTTTGTAAACTGATTATTTCATTATTTGTTGGTCGCTTTTTGACTAACGGTCCTCCACTGCGAGTGGTAGGGTAAATTGTATAAAGATCGCTTCGCCCGCCACTACGGCCAGTCATTGTGGAACACTGAGCGAGGTAACAACACTGTGAATTTGTGTTATATGTTATTTTGTGAATTTATGTTGAAGTGGAAATAATAAACTATTATTTTGTGATTACAACGTTTTACGTGTTTTATTCCTGGCCAAAAGGTCAGAAGTGGGATATCCAAGAAAATTCCACATTTTCTTGTCACGTTCACGGCTCGGAAACACGTAAGTAAACGTATTTATAATTCTTTTGGGTTTGGGTAACCTAATCATGTGATTTTTATTTTTTCCTTTTCGTCAAAATTACGGTTGAAATTGAATTTTACTATTACTATTTTATAAAGCCCTAATCACGATATGCCGTGGTGTTTTTTTTTTTTAAATATGTATTTAAACACTACCATAATGACTTATGAGAATCAAGATTAAAATTAACTTTGTTCAAGAAGGATAGGATAGATAATTGAGAGATAATAATCAACTATCAGTGGTTAATCATTGGTTTGGACTTGTAAAGGTTTGGTTGACGGAAAGAAGGGGATAAGGGATTCATAGAACAATGTTTTTTTAATTGTTTGCATAGTTCTCCCTAATTATATTTTTCAATTTGGTTTATCTACCTACGTAGGTAGCTATTATACTGGGTGTTAAAGCGCACTTAACGAATGCGAATGTCACGTGTTCTCCCAGTCCTTGAGATCATTTTTTTTGTATTAGATATTGAAGATCAATGTTTCAAATTTTAACTTTTGTTTTACATAATAATTTAAAAAAAAAAAAAAAAGTTATTTTTAAATACTGACCATGGCCCCTGTGCCTTTGCAGGCACAAGAACGGTGTAAAATATAATAGGATTACGCAATAGCGTAAGCCGCGAATATTCGCAACCAGAATAATTAGTTACCAGTAATAATATTTGCTTCTTAACGGCTGTGTGATGGGTACTTTTACACCCTGTTTAATAAAATAAAATTGTATTAAATCTGAAAGGATTGAATTAAAATAACCCTACTGTACTTATTTAATAGCTTTCTATTTGGTAACTATAGAGTACCTTATTGGTATAAATCAGGGATGTCCAACATAGTTTAATGGAGGGTCAATGTTAAGTATTTTTGTAACCGTGATGGAAAAAAAAAAAAAAAAAAAAAAAAATGCAAAGTGACTTTTAAATTTAAAACAAACTTCGCCGGACTAGACTGCGATGATGCGGTAGGCATTCACGGGTAGGTGAGGTGGGGCCGGTAGGCTAATATGGCACGGGAATAACGGACTTAGGGACAAAGTTCATTGATGTCTTATAAAGTTTTAAAATTGCTTGCGGGCCAGATGAAAGACCCATGCGGACCACTAAGTTGCCTTGAGGTCGTACGTTAGACAGGCCTAGTTTAAGCGGTCTTAAGCGCGATTGCTGAGTGAGGTGACTTGGGTCCAACACCCAGGTTGGGAAATGGGCTCGATCCGTTACATGGACTTTGGACATGGCTGGTGATATGTGGGTGTGCCATACGTTCACTCCAATCAAATCGCACAATATAAGCATCATGATAAGTTATGGTATGTGTGACATAGGCAACACATGACAGATACTAAGCTTATTTTTGAGTTTCAGATCTCACTGAGATGGATGGCTATGAAGGAAATGCCCGAGGTAAAGGGCCTTATAAAAGGGGAACCCGAGGTAAAGGGTCTTATAAGGAAGGAACCCGAGGTAAAGGGTCTTATATGGAAGGAACCCGAGGTAAAGGGCTAATGGAGAGGGAACCCGAGGTACGGGCCCTGTTGGGAACCAACCCCGAGGTGAAGGGTTGGGGAATATTTTTGATGTGACCAGTCGAGGGGAAGGACTGGCACATACACAGGAAGGAGCGCCCCAGGTTATGGGCCAAAATCAGGTTATAGACGATTTGAACTTGGAAAAGAGTGCACAACGCTCGAGGCAAGAGTATGAGCACACGAGTTCTGATGGAAACCAAAGCATTGTACTAGGGATTCAGCATAGGACGGAAAATGAAGAATGGAACGAAAGGAGGGAGAGTCGCGGTAGGCAGATTTCAAAGCGGTCATCACGGCGAAGGAGGAAGCGCTACTACTCCACGTCTTCGGAATCTGGAGGTGAGTCACCATCGCCAAAAAGAACAAGTAGATCAAAGGAAGGAAAGGGAGCTGATAGTAGGTTAATGGATAAATTTTTAGCTATTTTAGAAAAATGTAAGGGTTCCGATAAACCTAAAATGTCTTTTAACGCGTATGTAATACCGGAGTTCGACCCTTTGTCTAAAGAACAAACCATGTTAACTTGGTTGACCAAAATTGAAGAGTGTGCCGAAATTTATGGCTGGGAAGAAAAAGAAATAATTCATTACTCTCTGCCTAAGTTAACCGGTGTAGCAAAAACGTGGTATCAGGGTCTAACTTCGATATTATATACGTGGCCAGAATGGAAAAAGAAACTGATCGAATCTTTTCCATGTAGAGAGGATTACGCGGAGCTTTTAACGGAAATGTTATCTAAAAAAGCAAAATATGGGGAACTACTGGAGAATTATTATTATGCGAAGGTTAACCTATTGAATAGGTGTAAAATATATGGCAGGCAAGCAGTAGATTGTCTGTTGTATGGAATAGATGACCGTGCGGTGAAGGTTGGCGCTCAGGCAGCTCAGTTCAAAGAACCAGAACAGGTACTTCAATATTTGAGGACGGTTAAAAGTGGCCCAAGTAGAGAGACGCAAGACTCTACGCGGAAACCAAATGATCGACGATTTGGAAGCAACTCAAATCGACTGGGCCCATCTAAACCAGGTACGAATATTAATACTAATATAAAATGTTATAACTGCAATGAGATTGGTCACCCAAGCTTTAAATGTGAAAAAACTCCTGTGAAGTGCACTAATTGTGACCGGTCTGGCCATCAGACCGCAAACTGTATTAGGAATAAGAGGACAACAAACCAACCAGATAAATACAAAGCAACACCACCAGGTAATGACCAAACACAAAAACAGGTTTCAGAAGTTACAGCAGAGGATACCGGTTTAAACAAGTACGTG
This sequence comes from Brachylomia viminalis, assembly GCA_937001585.2. Classification (NCBI taxonomy): domain Eukaryota; kingdom Metazoa; phylum Arthropoda; class Insecta; order Lepidoptera; family Noctuidae; genus Brachylomia; species Brachylomia viminalis. The sequence goes on along the minus strand of OW443302.2, from coordinate 25,000,486 downwards.
TTGGAAATCAAGGTGAACGATAAAACAACCTTGTGTCACATTGATCTGGGAAGTCAATGTTCTCTTATTAAGGTAAGTGTTGCTAATTCTCTAAATCTTCAGATTATAAATCGGCCGAATTTGCCGGTACTCAGAGGAATAGGTGGGAACCTGATAATTCCGCTAGGAGTCGTTGTGACTTCAGTTGAAGTTCAAGGGCTGAAAGAAATAATTGATTTATACGTTGTGGAGGATTATGTGCTGGTAACTCCCGTTTTGTTAGGTCATTCTTTTACAGAAAGGCCTGACATATTAATTATTATTATTTCTTTGGTATTGTTCGTCGAATCGTTGTGCTCCTTAAGTTCTCAGTTGAGCGGCAAGATTACTGACAAATGCGTGCACTGACTGGACAGGTCCGCTCAATCTGTATGGTTTTTCCTCAAAAGACCGTTTCAGACACCAATCTACATGGTCTTCACATGATCTGACCAAGATTATGTCTGGACTTTAAAAGAGACTGTGACCTCTGAGTTTGTTTCGGCCTTTCTTCTCAGAGTAGTCAGTTATGAAACGCCGACCTCATCTAGTTTTAAAAATATGATTGACGTGTAAAAGTGTTTGTAACAAACCTACTTACAGAAATAAAATCATTTATCATTTATTAAAACTCCAGATGAAATCAAATTTCATAGACTATTACCAAAAAAAATTGACATTGTAGTGTTTACTGATACTGAAATCCCTGGCAATACGTTAAAAGCAATAAAAACCTGTACGCATGCTCAGTTGGATTGTGATATTTATATAAATGGTACCTTACGAGGTACTGAAGGTCAGGAGCATTATTTACTCCCCGGGCAGTACGAGATCAAGAACGGAAATGGAGCAGTATTGATCTATAATATGTCAGTAACTCCCATGCACCTCACTAAAGGTACTCTTTTAACTCGTTCTCTACAGAGAAACTCTATTTCATCAAGTAATACATTAAATGCGTTCAGTGTAACGTTCGGTGATGCTGAAATGGGGACCTCGGTGAACAGTAATCCTCGTTTAGATGAAGGCCAGTCCCAGGAACTACAAGGTTTGCTTGCAAGGTACAGTAGTTGTTTTTCTAGTGGACTACATGATTTGGGTTACACACCAGTTACCGAGATGACCATCGAACTGAATGATGCTGAGCCGGTAGTTTACCGTCCGTATCGCATGTCATTTACTGAAAGGACAATGGTAAGAAACATGATACAGGAGATGTTGGACAGTGACATAATCAGAGAGTCATCATCGCCTTACGCAAGTCCGATTGTCATGGTTCAGAAGAAAACGGGTGACAAGAGGTTATGCGTCGATTACAGGGCGCTCAATAGAAAAACCAAGAAGGATCACTACCCACTACCCAGAGTAGAAGACCAACTGGATCTACTTGCAGGTAATGCCTTGTTCACATCCTTAGATCTAGCTTCTGGCTATTACCAAATCCCAGTATCGGAAGAATCTCGCTCTAAAACTGCCTTTGTGACTCCTGACGGGCAATATGAATATAATCGCATGCCATTTGGTTTAGTTAATGCACCATCGGTTTTTCAACGCACCATCAACAAAATATTAATGGAAGCCAAAATAAAATATGCGATTATTTATATGGATGACATCCTCATTCCATCCAAGGATTTCAGAGAGGGACTTCAACGCCTGGAAGAGGTACTACAGTTACTCAAAAAAGGCGGGTTAACTTTAAAGCTCAGTAAATGCCATTTCTTCCTGGACTCCATAGATTTTTTAGGTTTCGATGTAAGCGCTAGTGGTATCAGACCGGGTAGCAGAAAGACTGATGCAGTCTCCAATTTCCCAACACCTAAAAATCAGCACGATGTACGGCAGTTTCTTGGACTTTCAGGGTTTTTCCGACGATTTATCAAAGGATACGCTGCAATTACAGCACCCTTGACAGATCTACTTAAAAAGAACACTACGTGGACTTGGAGTACCAAACAAGAGGTAGCATTCACTAAGGTAAAAGAATTACTTGTAAGTCGCCCGCTACTTGCTTTATATGACCCGAAAGCCGAAACAGAGTTGCATACAGACGCCTGTAAGGGTGGCTTGGCCGGTATATTACTTCAACGAAACGCGAACGGCGTACTGCAACCAGTATCGTACTTCAGTCGTAAAACGAATGCCGACGAACGTAAGATGCATTCTTATGAGCTCGAAACGTTGGCAGTAATCTCCTCGTTAAATCGTTTCAGAGTTTATTTGGTAGGCATACCGTTCAGAATCTTAACTGATTGCAATGCACTCAGGTCAACGTTAGTCAAGCGGGACCTCATACCTCGAATCGCACGTTGGTGGGTTCTACTCCAAGAGTATGACTGTGCAATAGAATATCGTCCCGGGGCCCGAATGGCGCACGCAGATGCCCTCAGCAGGAATCCAGTGGACAACCCGGTAAGTGAACCACATATTTTGGATGTCTTACCAATTCAGCAATCTGACCAAAACTGGATCTCAACTGTGTAATCCGCTGATAATGAAGTTAAGAGAATTAGAGAAATCCTTTTGGATCCGTCTGCTGAGGAGGCCATTGACGTGCATAAAAATTATAAGCTGAAAAACGATAGGGTTTTTCGCATTGTTGGGGAGGACTTGAAATGGCTTGTACCTAGAGGCGTGCGCTGGCAAATCCTCAAGATGAATCATGACGATGTTGGTCATTGCGGGTTTGAGAAGACATTACATAGAATAAGAGAACATTATTGGTTCAGGAAAATGCGCCGGTTTGTAAAAAAATATGTTTCGTCTTGTCTGGAATGCGCTCACCACAAGGTCCCTGGTGGTAAACGAGAAGGTGAATTACACCCTATCGAGAAGGTTAGTACACCCTTTCATACCATCCACGCAGATCATCTAGGACCATTCGTAAAGAGCAAGGCAGGAAATTGTTATTTACTAGTAATTGTTGACGGGTTTACAAAATACGTTAGTATAAATCCAGTTAGAAACACCAAATCTATAACTTCAGTAAGGGTGATGAGACAATTTGTTAGTTATTTTGGAGTACCAGCGCGTCTGATTACTGACAAAGGCACTAGTTTTACCAGCAAGCACTTTCAGGACTTTGTTACGTCCTATGGCATAAAACACGTCCAAAATGCTGTTGCTACACCCAGGGCGAATGGACAAGTGGAGAGGTTCAACAGAACCATATCGGATGCTCTATCAACCTTTAGTCACGGTGGAGATGATAAGTCATGGGATGATCACGTTTCCGACATACAGGTAGGTATTAACACAACAAAACATAAAACAACTCAGAAGAGCCCGTCGGAACTGTTATTCGGATTTAATGTAACCAGCAGAACAGAAGGTAAGTTAAACGAAATTATAAAAGAAACTCTCATTAGGACTCCTTCGCAAGACTTAGATACGCTAAGACAAAACGTAGGCGAAAAGATAAGAGAGCAACAGGTAAGAGACGCTTCTAATTATAATAAACACAGAAAACCTTCAACTCAGTATAAAGAGGGCGACTTGGTAAGAGTTGAAAGACAGGTGCCGCATGATGGTAAGTCACAGAAGCTTACTGTCAAATATCAAGGTCCCTATCGCATAATAAAAATACTCCCTAATGATAGGTTCCTGATTGAGGATACACCTCTGACTCGTAGACATGGTAGAAAATATGAAAATATTGTAGCAATCGATAAAATTCAACCCTGGATGAATTTCAATAGAGACTTGGAATCCGATTCATCAGAAAATGATTGCGCTAGTGATGACGAGCAGATGTGTGACCAAAACAAGGAGTAGGTGACCAAAACAAGGTGTATGTAGGTGACCAAATTAATGAACTATTAATTTGTAATGATTTGTGATTTTGAATGTTTTAATTAAATAAACTGATTTAAAGCGATGGGACTCGCTTGAAACAGGATGGCCGAGCTGTTAGGTAGTATTATAATTAACCATTACACAAGTAAATATTATTCTGTAAATGTATGAAGAACGCTATGTGACGCCATGCACTTGTGAATATATTGGCTTTGAGTGTTTTTAATGATTTATGAGAATCTCATAAATCATTGGAAACATTTGGAGCTATTAATTATTATTATTATTTTATAATAATCGTGTCGTAGTAAATTAATTTGTAAATGTTTGTAAACTGATTATTTCATTATTTGTTGGTCGCTTTTTGACTAACGGTCCTCCACTGCGAGTGGTAAGGTAAATTGTATAAAGATCGCTTCGCCCGCCACTACGGGCAGTCATTGTGGAACACTGAGCGAGGTAACAACACTGTGAATTTGTGTTATATGTTATTTTGTGAATTTATGTTGAAGTGGAAATAATAAACTATTATTTTGTGATTACAACGTTTTACGTGTTTTATTCCTGGCCAAAATACGTTTATTAAATTCTTTTTACCTATTGTGGTAGGGTAATTTTAATTACAGGTGCATCGTCTTCACGTATAATTAATAATTATACGTGAAGACGATGCACCTATAAAATTAATTATATAAATAATGTATACAAAATATTGTATCACATTTTATAAAAGAGTAATGGTGGAGTTACTTGCCCATTCTTCTCCATACGAAACTACCTTTTGGAAGGGGCGACTAGAATACATTCTATTTAAATGTAAATGTTGACGTTCAAAAGTGCCTTTTATGTGCCTATTTGAAATAAATGCTTTGACTTTGACACAAGGAGACTGCAAATAATTGCCGGTGAAAATATTGGTGAGTAGGTCTTGTCTTCTTTATGGACATCCTTTTTTGACGGGCTCCACTCCGCAAATGTTTTGATGTTTATTGTAACAAAATAATTTTAATTTTTCAGACGATATGTTATTGTAATTAACGGACAGAAGCTCAGTGTAATTCACGATCCACCACACCTCATTAAAGGGTTAAGAAATAGTTTTATTACCAAAAATATATTCATTAATGGAGAAATATCTAAACTCTTCACCCACTGCTGCAGAGTCTTTACTTAAAGAAAACATTCCAGTTTGTGATTCTGAATTTCATTTCGAATATGTCACTTTTAAAGATATAATTAAAACCTTTCACACGTTAAATGTCAAAAAGACTGCAGATTTATGGGGTAATTCTGTGGACGTTGCTAAGTCAATTATAAATATTGTAGCACCTACTTTAGCTGTTATTTTTAATAATTGTATTGACCGTGGTGAGTTTCCTGATCTTATGAAAAACAGTAAAATAATACCGTTGTTTAAATCGGGTAGTACATCGGACCCTACTAATTATAGACCTATTTCAGTGCTACCTACATTTAGTAAAATTTTTGAAAAACTTATTTTAAATCAAATGCAAAGATTTTTTAATGTACATAAATTACTGCATAACAAACAGTTCGGTTTTACAAGGGGTCGTTCAACTACTGATGCCGGAGTTGAACTTCTAGGGCATGTATATAATGCATGGGAGGACAAATGCGATGCGTTGGGCATCTTTTGCGATTTGTCCAAGGCATTCGATTGTGTTCTTCACGCAACATTAATCAGGAAACTGCACCACTACGGAATCCGGAACGCCTCTCTGGATCTTCTTACTTCTTATTTAAGTGATAGGATTCAGAGAGTTGATGTTAACGGGAAAAGATCTCCCGGATCGGTAGTAAGAATGGGGGTCCCTCAAGGCTCAATTCTAGGTCCATTTTTATTTCTTATTTATATAAATGACTTGCCTTACCTCATAAAGGATGAACATGATATAGTGCTGTTTGCAGACGACACTTCACTTTTATTTAAACTCAAACGTCAGCAGCTGGTTACTGACAATGTAAATAGTGCCCTCGCAAAAGTAGTTAACTGGTTTAATGTTAATAACCTTCTTCTTAACGAGAAAAAAACGAAATGTTTGTAGTTTACGATACCTCATGTTAGACAAGTAGAAACAAGTATACTCATAATGGGTGAAGAGTTGAAACCCGAAAATACCACAGTATTCTTAGGCATAACTTTGGATGCCAAGCTTCAATGGGGCCCCCATATTTTATTTTATTTTATTTATTTTGGAAAATAAACAGTTACACACTACAATAATATACAAACAATTCATACAAAGTGAGCATGTGTATAACCCACGACATTTTCCACAGATTATAAAAAGAGTAATTTTTAATGCACTTACGTAGTGCGATTGCAATTAATAATTATATAATATTATTGTAAATAATGTGCTTAAATACATGGCTAAAGCTAAATAGGCATGCAAATACAACGAAGAAACATCATTATGTTGATAAAAACACATAACTGGGTTTACATTTCTGAAATTTTTTGGCGGATTAGGCTACGGAATTTATTAGCATGTAAAGCGAAGATATCAAAATCGTTGAAAATTTTATTAAATTGAGTAGTAATGCGACGTAAGGGTGCGCGCAAGCCAGCATTCGTACGAGTTGATGTTATAGCAAAAAGTGGTCTCGCACGCACTCCACGGCTCATGGTAGTTCTAGGTACTACATAACAAATCTTATTACTAATATCAATACAGTCATATGAATGGTTGCATAGGTCAAATAAAAACATTGTCTCTAAAAAAGTTCGTCTGGCCTTTAAGTTTAGTAGCTTATACCTATCCAGAAGGTCACTGTAAGATGCTTGGGTACGAAAACAACGGAAAAACGTGGCTTTCAAAAATTTACGCTGTACCTTTTCAATCGCATCTGAATACTTAGTATAGAAGGGATTCCACACCGCAACAGCGTACTCCAACTGAGACCTGATCAATGATTTATAAAGGTACAAATATGTATATGGGCGTTTAAATTCAGTGGATGACCTCATCACAAAACCATACATCCTAAATGCATTATTCACTATTTTACTAATATGAGCGTCAAGTTGCAGTTTATCATCTAGCAAGACTCCAAGATCCCGGACTAATGTCACTCTTGTTAGGTTCACATTATTTAAGATGTAAGAATGGGTCAGAACATTTTTGTTTTTGGTAAAACTTATACAGCAACACTTAGTTATACTTAGCTGGAGCTTATTGTGCGAACAGTATTCAGAAAACCTGTCTAAATCTTGCTGCAGCAGGAGGCAGTCCTGTACATTTTTAATTGGTCTATAAATTTTGAGATCATCGGCATAGAGCAATATTTTTGAATTTTGAAAACAAGTGTTAATGTCATTTATGAAAATAACGAATAAAAGAGGTCCTAATATGGAGCCCTGCGGAACCCCAGAAGTTACTGTCAAAGTGTTAGAATTAAACCCATTTATCACAACTCTCTGTGTCCTATTTGAAATATAAGACGAGAACCATCTTAAAAGATCACCGCGTATGCCATTGAACGCAATTTTATTCAAAAGTAGTGCGTGGTCAACTTTGTCAAAGGCTTTCTTAAAATCAGTGTATATAGAGTCTACTTGGATACGAGAGTCCATGTTATTAAATAAGTAGTCTACAAAAGTAACTAGGTTCGTTGTGGTTGATCTTCTTTGGACGAAACCATGCTGCTGTTGAATTATAATATTGTGTAGAATTGGATATACTTTATTATGTATTAGTCTTTCAAAAACCTTTGACAAAGTTGACAATATTGAAATAGGACGATAGTTCTCAACATCCTTTTTAGGTCCTGATTTATAAACAGGGGTTATGTTGGCCAGTTTCCATGCATGTTATAGATAAATTGTCAAAGAAGCTTAGCTCTGCAGCATACGCCGTTAGGAAAATTCGTGGTTTAACTGATTTAGAGACAGCCCGTTTAGTATACTTTAGTTATTTTCATAGTGTAATGTCGTACGGTATTCTGTTGTGGGGAAATGCCGCCGATATTCAGACGATTTTTGTTTTACAAAAAAAGGGCAATTCGTTCAATTTATAAATTAAGTCCCAGACACTCCCTCAGAGACAAATTTAAAGGGATTAATATAATGACTGTGCCTTCTCAGTATATTTATGAAAATCTTTTGTATGCACATAAAAATATTAATCTGTTTAAAAAGTACAGTGATATCCATAATTTAAATACTAGGAACAAGCACAAATTTGTTGTTCCTACTACCAGGCTCAAGAAAATAGGTGGCTCGTTTAGATGCCAATGTATACGTTTTTATAATAAACTTCCTAGCCACATTCAAGCACTAAGCCTTAATAAATTCAAATCTTTTATAAAATTGAAACTATGCCAGAATGCCTATTATACTGTCAAAGACTATATTGAGGACAAAAAGGCTTGAGATTGAGTTGCTCCAATAAAGCACAGGCAATGTTAATTTATTTTATTTCGCTAACTATTTTTACTTTTAATCTTTGCTATAAGTATCTATACTTATTTACATAATATACAATGACACTAATACACACATCAAAAGTGTCTAGGGATCAAGCATTTTTATGCGGATTTCTTGAGATTAAGATGTGGCTTTGTAATAAATTTATGATTTTATAAATTTATATGGATCCTTTTTGGTGCATTTCATAATTTGAATCAGGAACTGTGAATCAAATTCGAGTAAAAGATGAAAATCAGCTGTCAATATTTTCCCTATAAAAACATACAACGCATTGAAGACATTATTAGTGCTACTGTTTCCCTACTACTGATTAAAACCAACGTTATTATGGAGCGGCGACGTCATTTAAGCAGGGAAGAAATGCTCAGAGCCGTGGGAATGATAGAAGCTGGTTCCCGGCAACGTACTGTGGCTTTAGCTCTGAATACAAGTCAGAGTGTTATCAGTCGACTTTGGACACGTTACCGAAGCACTGGTACCGTGGCTGAGCGCCATGGAGGACGGTATCGCTGCACCACACGGAGACAAGACCGATACATTCAAATCTTAACTCGAAGAGCTCCAACAATAACCGCCATGATGTTAGCCGTGAGGCTTCATCACTCTTCAGGGAACTTAATTAGCGACCAAACAGTCAGAAACCGCTTGCATGAAGTGAACCTTCATTCCCGAAGACCGCTACGGGTACCACCTATAGCAATGCACAATCGTAGGATTCGATATCAATGGGCTCTTGAACACAGAAATTGGGCAGAAGAACAATGGCGTTTCGTGTGCTTTTCTGATGAGTCTCGTTTTGGTATGAGACCGGATACAAGACGTATACGACACTGGAGAACCCCTGGACGCCAACAGCGATTAAAATCCTGCCAGGAAGTCCATCCTTATAGTGGTGGAACCATCATGGTATGGGCGGGTATTTGGATCGGCGGAAGAACTGAGTTGATTTGGATCAGAGGCAACCTCAACGCTCAAATTTATGCTGAGACGATTGTATCAGACGTCATCGTTCCTCTACAAGTGCAAATCGGTCCCTTATTTCAGTTAATGCATGATAATGCACGACCGCACACCGCAAGAGTTGTAAGACAGACTCTCGCCGCAGCTAACATCAATGTCCTGCCCTGGCCTGCTCAGTCGCCAGACTTGAACCCGATTGAGCATGCATGGGATATGCTACAGAGAAGAGCTCTGCCGAATATGGAGGGTATCCAGTCGCAAGAAGACCTTTTTTTGTTGTTGCAACGAACATGGGCGGCCATTCCACAGCGTGATTTGGATGAACTCATTTTGAGTATGCCAAACCGATGTTCTTGTGTTGTTAGTGTTCGCGGTAGAAACACGGATTATTAATTGTTTAAGTTACCCAATAAAATTTTAAAGAAAACTGTTATTTCAGTCTTTTTTTCGAACTTTTGTGTTAGTGGTTCAAATGTCAAAAATCCCTTTATTAGGAAAATGGCAAATTTCTTTATTAATGCAAAGGTGACTTGGTTTATCGTTACTGTGACAAACGAAAACACTTTATTTTATGAATCCTTAAAGAAAATTTTAATTAATATCAATCAGGAGAAAAGTTATTGCAAAAATATATGTTGATCCCTAGACACTTTTGATGTGTGTATTTACTGTATAAAGTATTATAATAATTTAAATTATTGTGAATGTGAGGACTATGTGTGTTTTTGTTCCAGTTTAAATCATGTTCTGGCAGTTTGAGTAGCTGATGCGGCCTACCCAAATGTCCTTTCTTTGGTATTGTTCGTCGAATCGTTGAGCTCCTTAAGTTCTGAGTTGAGCTGCACGGTTACTGACAAATGCGTGCACTGACTGGACAGGTCCACTCAATCTGTGTGGTTCTTTCCTCAAAAGACCATTTCAGACACAAATCTACATGGTCCTCAAAGATTATTATAATATTATTCTAATTATTGTGAATGTGATAACTATGTCGGTCATTGGTTTTGTTTTTTTATTTTTGTATTTTTCTCAGCGTAAACATGATCTGGCAGTTTGAGTAATTTATGCGGCCTACTCAAATGTCCTTTCTTTGGTATTGTTCGTCGAATCGTTGAGCTCCTTGAGTCTAAGTTGAGCTGCACGATTACTGACAATTGCGAGCACTGACTGGACAGGTCCACTCAATCTGTGTGATTCTTTCCTCAAAAGACCATTGCAGACACCGATAGCCTTCACATGATCTGACCAAGATTTTGTCTGGACTTTAAAAGAGACTGTGACCTCTGAGTTTGTTTCGGCCTTTCTTCTCAGAGTAGTCAGATGGGAAACGCCGACCCCATCTAGTTTAAAAAAAATATGATTGACGTGTAAAAGTGTTTGTTCAAACCTACTTACAGAAATAAAATCATTTATCATTTACAACGAAAAGTGGCATTGATTTTAATAGCAGGTGAAAAATTGCACTACTACATTGGTACATAGGTACTGCTTAGTTTTGTATGTTGCTATGCTGATTGTTTTGTTTTAAGATTTTTTTATGACCTTAGTATTGACTATGTATTATTTCATAATTTTATTTGTTGTAGCTCATTATGCAGATGGAACCTAAGTAAGCTCTACATTAAAGAACACTGCTAAAGTTGTGTCATTCTTTGACGACCTGTTCGATTCAGTCAACGGAACAGGCTCTTAACAAGACTTCCAAAGGAAAACCTTTAAGACAGCCGGTAATTACAGAAAAGTCATCGCACCACGAATTTTGGAGGGAAGCTATAAAAAACGAAAACTCATAAAATATGTCGACAAAGACGGTAAGGAAACATCTGTGTCATCGTAAAAAAATTGGATTTCAACTTTGAAAAGTTACCAGAGGGTGTGGCAATACTTAGATGAAAAAAATATTAAAATTATGCGCCTGCGATATTTAAATTCTGATCCCATCGAAAACTTTTTTGGACAAATGCGGGCGTATAATTTAAGAAATACAAATCCATATTGCCATGCCTTCGAAAGTACCTTTAAATCACTGTTAAACACGAGGTTTATAAAGTTTCACTCAGATAGCAACAAATTGTGAAGAGAATTAAACAGTTATCAAAATTAAAATCACTTTTTATTAAAGAACAAACTAACTCAGAATCAGCAAGTTTTTCACTTGCGGATTCTCAGTTGGTTTGTTCACCTGAGTCCTCTGAGCTATCGAACTGGGTTGAAAGTGAAAGCGCTCAGAGCTCAGCAAGGCAAGAAAGGCTAAATGTCCACTCACTTGCATTAACAACTGGGTGGGTCATAAGAAAAATATTACAAAAAATAAAGTGTCAGCATTGCGAAGAAAATTTAACTAGTAGGGAATCCAATTATGATAAAAATACTGTAAATAATTGGATGTCCTTTAGAGAGTCCAAGAGCATAAAGGAAAAGAAATTGACCTACCCGTCAGAAAATGCAGTGAGATTTTTTGGAATCATCTGAAGCAAACAAATACTTAGAAAATAAACCTAAACTCCTATTATAAAAAAGTATTAAAAGGCACAGATGTCTTCAGGCTACAAAATAAACCTTTGTTGCCTCAGATGCAACTAAAAGCTTTGAATAAATTTAAAACAAAATAGAAAAATAAAAATAAATGAAAGTAATAAAGTAATTTTTTTCCATACTTTCCTTTCTAACTTATTCTTAAAACATATTGCAATATGCGTTCATGAAACTAAAATTACCATCTCCTAGCAAGAAAAACCTTTTAGGCTGAAGCCGTACCTACCACGCCATTGCATAAAGATCCGCGCTGGAATTTTAAAAAAAAGCTGAGATTCATGATATGTGAACCATAAGCGAGTCGATTTTTACTCTATGAGAGTGCCCTGTCTGAAGGCTAATTTGGTCTGCGATCGTTCCATTTTTAAATTACACGATAGATATGAGTTTACTATGTAATTTATTTGGCCGCTAAACCACGACATATATGGATTTTCAGACAACTTTTGCCGGCAGTTGCTCGCATGTATTTGGACAATACAGCAATTTCGATTTATCTGGAAGAAGGTTGTCAAAATAATGCTCAAATTTCCAAGCAGGTTTGAGAAAAAGATATTTGCCACAAACTTATTGTTTATATACACATTTAACATATTTTTCTTAATACATTCGAATTCTGAAAAAGTTGATGTAAAATCCTGAATTTCATGACGTAATGCGAAACATCCCGTCGTCGGTCGAGTCAGCTGATATGTCATATGACCAAATCTATTAAGTTGGTTACAGCCGCTACCAAACCGTAGTGGCGAGTTGTGGCACAAAACTCAGTTATTTATGTTGCTAAACCTAGTCGAGCAGTGTAGTGTAGTAGTGAATTAAGTATAAACACGCCTGACAGAAAATGGTAAGCAATCAATAGTTTTTTAAAGTGTAACGAATTAACCGTGTGCCAGGAAAATTATTTTTTTGTTATCAAAAGTACAAAAAAACGGCTCATTAAATAAAAAATAGTTATTTTCACCACTCCCGCACGAAAGAAGTGTCTTTCCTCTACGAAAACAGTGAGGAAAGTTGGTTTTTCCTCACTGTTTGATGATCCCGTTCAGAAACTAACCTTGCCTGATTTTTTATGTTAAGTTTTAAAGATAATTATTTTAAAAAATACATAATTTTATGCTTAGAATAGATATATTTATAAGTTAACATTTAAATTATTGTAAGTGTTTAAGTTCAGAAACATTAAAAAAGTTAGAAAAATATTGAAAAAATTAAATCGTCAAATTTAGGATTATAATTTTTGAACGCACTCAAAGAAAGAAGCCTGTGAAAGAAGTACATTAGAAGCGCGAAAATTCTAAGCGTTACTTTTAACTTGAAAAATTGCAGTAATTTTACATTTCATTTTTAAATTATTTTCATGACTAACAGCTTTTTTTTATTTTATAATAAAGAATTATTTTGATTTGCTTTGTGACTATTTAAGTTATTTACCTATGATGACTGAATACTTTCTTGCTGGGAGTGGTGAAAGTTTTGTATGCAACATGTGAGCAAGTTCATTTACTATTCGTTTTGTTGAGTCATTCGCTTACTCAGGATTGAAATTTATAATCAAAAAACGAACTTTCCTCACATGTTGGATTAATATCTATTATCCAACATGTGAGGAAAGTTCGTTTTTCCTATGAGTTTTGATTTTGAGTCTTGAGCGAACGAAGGATTGAAAAATAGAATCACGAGCGCAGCGAGTGATTATAAATTTCAATCCTGAGTAAGCGAAAGACTCAACAAAACGAATAGCAAATGAACTTGCTTGCATGTTGCATTTAAAACTTTTCACCACTCCCAGCAAGAAAGTATTCAGTCGTCATAGGTAAATAAATTAAAGAGTCACAAAGCAAATAATTAAAAATTAATCAATAAAATTATTTATTTGTTAAAATATCTTTAAAACTTAACATAAAAAAATCAGGCAAGGTTAGTTTCTGAACGAGATCATTACTTTCCTCACTGTTCAAACAGTGAGGAAAAACCACTTTCCTCACTGTTCAAACAGTGAGGAAAAACCAACTTTCCTCACTGTTTTCGTAGAGGAAAGACACTTCTTTCGTGCGGGAGTGGTGAAAAGGATATTTTTCAAAATCTAGGTCACATGTGCTTTTAAAGGCACCATGTGTAGTAACCTATTGGATGATTATTTTGAATAGGGTATGAATGATAGGGCTCTGGTCATGGTTCTTTCCGGCTTGATGTCAGGACTTTTCTAAACATAATACATATTTTCGAAACGGTTACGCACCCTACACGGGTAGGGTGCGTAACTAAAAAGGTACATACGTAGTAAACTCACCAAGCTTAGTCGTCAAATAAAGTCTGAAGTTAGGATGGTAGGAGACCATCTTATCGTTAAACTTGATGACCTTGGAAGCGCCGATGGTCACGATGGCTTTCTCCAGAATGGGCGCAATGGACGGGTCCAGGATTTCGCCCACATTCTGGATAATGATAGGAATGCCCTTCGAGAGGCAGGTCTCCATTATCTTCAAATAGTTCGGCTGGCCGAAGTCGCAAATCTAGGGACAATTTTTGTTTGTATTTTTTGCTAGCTTAAATCGTAACATGATTCTAATGTGATGAGTCTGTAAAAAATTATTTGTTACGGTCGTGAATCATATTTTGCCCAACATACGACCTTATACTGACCTGCTAATTGTAAAACAATAAAAATAATAATAAATTGTAAATAAAATAAATGTAATGTAATGTGTGTAATTGTAATAATTATAATTCCGTTGACTACCCTGGCGCTTTCCTCTTAAGGTGAATGATTATCTTAACGATGCCAAAGAACGTTATTTTGCGGACGTTATACTATGACGGGATCGCTTGTTGAGACAAGCCAAGGTACCGCGTTTTAAATACAGAAATAATAGTTAAAAATAATGTATATGAGTATATCCTTAAATTAGTTAATTGATTACACGTCTGTAAATATTAACACACTAAAAGTAGCTGCGATTCGCTGTATAAGTCAGTGTAATCTGCCTCGTATTTGTTTGAACACCTTTGAGAATAATTCCTAGTAAATCGAAACTACTTCGTCCTTGCGGAGGTCGCTGGAATCCGCTGGGGGCGACAGAACCGCACCCTAATGGAGTTATCGATCACAACCTGAATCATTTTGAAGGATATTGCTAATTCACTGCTTCATATGTTCGAAAAAGTTGTTTGCTCAACAACGTAAATAACGCAATGAATGTTGTTGAACTGTCAAAAAGACAGCCATTCGTACTGTTAGTGTGTTACGCAGTTACCCCGAAGGCCCGTGCGGCGGTGCTTGGGGGAGGCCTCCATCCAGCAGTGGACGTCTGTAATGCTAGTAACCTGTATGCAACGGCATACAGGTTACTAGCATTACGCCTGCCCCTGCGGGTCCACGGCCAGCGGCCAGCGCGTCGCGCGCACCACTATGATAGTAACCTGTATGCCGTTCACCTGCTTAAGGCGCGCGATCCAGATGAGCGCCTGCCCCTGCGGGTCCACGGCCAGCGGCCAGCGCGTCGCGCGCACCACTATGATAGTAACCTGTATGCCGTTTGCCTGCTTAAGGCGCGCGATCCAGATGAGCGCCTGCCCCTGCGGGTCCACGGCCAGCGGCCAGCGCGTCGCGCGCACCACTATGATAGTAACTTGTATGCCGTTCGCCTGCTCAAGGCGCGCGATCCAGATGAGCGCCTGCCCCTGCGGGTCCACGGCCAGCGGCCAGCGCGTCGCGCGCACCACTATGATAGTAACCTGTATGCCGTTCGCCTGCTCAAGGCGCGCGATCCAGATGAGCGCCTGCCCCTGCGGGTCCACGGCCAGCGGCCAGCGCGTCGCGCGCACCACTATGATAGTAACCTGTATGCCGTTCGCCTGCTCAAGGCGCGCGATCCAGATGAGCGCCTGCCCCTGCGGGTCCACGGCCAGCGGCCAGCGCGTCGCGCGCACCACTATGATAGTAACCTGTATGCCGTTCGCCTGCTCAAGGCGCGCGATCCAGATGAGCGCCTACCCCTGCGGGTCCACGGCCAGCGGCCAGCGCGTCGCGCGCACCACTATGATAGTAACCTGTATGCCGTTCGCCTGCTCAAGGCGCGCGATC
Organism: Brachylomia viminalis; assembly: GCA_937001585.2. Taxonomy (NCBI): domain Eukaryota; kingdom Metazoa; phylum Arthropoda; class Insecta; order Lepidoptera; family Noctuidae; genus Brachylomia; species Brachylomia viminalis. The sequence goes on along the minus strand of OW443302.2, from coordinate 24,984,641 downwards.
CAGATGAGCGCCTGCCCCTGCGGGTCCACGGCCAGCGGCCAGCGCGTCGCGCGCACCACTATGATAGTAACCTGTATGCCGTTCGCCTGCTCAAGGCGCGCGATCCAGATGAGCGCCTGCCCCTGCGGGTCCACGGCCAGCGGCCAGCGCGTCGCGCGCACCACTATGATAGTAACCTGTATGCCGTTCGCCTGCTCAAGGCGCGCGATCCAGATGAGCGCCTGCCCCTGCGGGTCCACGGCCAGCGGCCAGCGCGTCGCACGCACCACTATGATGCCATTCTCCGCACTGAAGTTGTCGTCTATAATACAACTATTCATAAAGCTCCGTTTCCACCGAAAACAACCCCAACGCACATACATATAGTCTGTTCCATTATGAAAGTGTAAACTAATCCTGTTCTGGTTAAATTCTAATGATATTCCCCCTAAAGGAACTTAGTAACATATTTATGTGTATTTAGAAGGTTTCAACTTTTGGAACAAACCATAGACTGGAATAGGCTAGGTAGATGATGAAGATACACCTGAAACAATGTTTAGCAACAATCACGTAACGTTGTTGTGTTGTAGAGCAGTGGTGGCCCAGTGGTAACGGCCGCGACTTACAAGTTGTAGGACGTAGGATCGAACCCAGACCGGCGCTTTACTTTGTGTAAATTATTTCATCACCACTGCTCTCAAAATGGTGAAGGAAAACATCGAGAGGAAAACCGGCATGTCCTACAACCTATAATACGCAAACATGTGTGTCACACATGTGCGGCACATGTGCGTGTGTGCGTGGGCCCGGTGCGGGTTGCTAGATGTCAATCTAGCAACCCGCACCGGGCCCACGGCCACGTGGTGGATTACGGCCCCTTTCCTCTCACCGAGTGGATTCCTGTGTCCCAGCAGTGGGAACATTATAGGCTGATTATGCAAACGTAACGTTGTTTCCCTCAACATTTGATGTTGCGTGATGTTCATTTTGTTGATACCGGGACAAAACCATGTTGCTAGCAACACCAACTGCTGGTTTCTCAGTAGCAGCCTGGCTTACCCCTTATTCATGGGACTTGCACATAACTGGTAAAATTTTTGTTTTCTATACACCTCTGCCTACCTTTAGACAATAAAGTCATACGTTACGTTGAGTAAGTAAGCAATGGCTAACCGGGTAATCCCATATAGTTCCAATCTCTTAGCGTGGCATCATCTAGTAAGAACCTTTGCATGCTTAGGTCCAAAGTCACGGGTAGACTTTCGTTGCATACCTACAATGTAGAGAAGTAATAATTAGGTCTAAGTTCAGTGACAAATATTTGATTGCAGAACGTGAGGTATTGGCTTCGGTTAATTAAGCTTACCAGTGGACAGTGTTTCAGAATAATCAATAACTTTGAGTCAATTTTGAACTTTGAATCAAGACATTTGTGGTACCTACTGGTTAGCCCGTCAGGCGCCCGAGTAGCACTTGTTTATTTTTGGTTGGATATAGTGCTAGTAGCTGGACCATAGTTGTCAATATTGATACACATACAACTAAACGTCCAAATATACCACAGATGTCAATATTTCTACAACCAAGTAAAATAATGTAAGTACAATAGACAATGGCGCGCCCCCTTACGGAAGGACGTAAGTCCATAGGACGCTGTAGTGGTGTTACCTCCATGAACCAGTCAGCCATGAGATCTTCCCGGTACTCGGACACAAAGGGCCCGAGGTAGGCCACGAAGCCAGTGGCTATCAGGCAGTCGCCCGGCAGGTTTTCGAACTCCTTATCCAAGCGTTCCACTGTCAGCTCCCAGCGTTCCTTCTCACCTGATAGTTACAGAGGAAATTGTTAAGGGTTTTGTTTTAAATTGTTATTCATTTTACTGTAATAGGATATTTGATTATTATCAAAAACAAAGTCAAAGTCAAAGTATCTTTATTGTGGGCATATGTAAGGTACAGGTCTTAACAATATATTGAAGTATCAATATGTCCTGCCTAATAGGCATACAATAATTGTGTAGGTATTGGCATTCAAGAATTATTATGCATGGTAAATTTAGTTATTATAATTAATGTAAAATACAGTGAAAGTAACACATGGTCAATGCTAATGCATGTCAAATACTGTGAAATTAATACATGGTCAATACCACAGACATATAATACTAATACATGTCAGAATACAGTGAAACTAATAAATGGTCAATAATTCAAGAAATCTTGGATCGTGTAGTATGCTTTATCAATTAAAAATGTTCGTAATTTATTTTTAAATACTGCAAGTTCCTTAGTGTCTAGAATGCCAATAGGTATTTTGTTGTATATTTTTGATGCAATGCCAAAGAAGCTTTTGTTAAATAGAGCCGTTTTATGTGGTACATTAGCAATTTTTAACATAAATGTCTTTTTGTTTTGAGTTTTCCAAATAGATTTTCATTTGTTTTTATAAATACAGCTACTTCATAAATGTAAATTGCAGGGAAGGTCAATATTTTTAATTCTTTGAAATATGGTTTAAATGAATCTGGAACACGGATACCAACCATCGCACGTACACATCTTTTTTGCGCTCTGAACACTAAATCCCTGTTAGTTGCATTGCCCCAATAAATGACTGCATATCTCAGTGTCGCCGAAATATAAGCATGGTATGCGGTCAAAAGAACTGATTGATCAACTATTTTGGATAATTTATATAAAGCATATGAGTACTGATTGAGTTTATTGCATATTGTGTCAATGTGTGCTTGCCAGGACAAATCCTTATCAATCCAAAGCCCTAGAAATTTAACGCAGTTGACTTGTTCAATTTTCGTCCCATTATGATGAATATTGATGTTGTTATTTGTAATATTACGCCCGAAATTGACTAGTTTAGTTTTATCTAAATTGATAATTAAATTATTATTCGTCAGCCAGTTAATTATATTGCAAAGAGTGGAATTTATCTCATTTTCCAAAGTATCAATATTTTGACCAGTAAATATAGCTGTGCTATCATCAGCGAAAAGGATCATTGGATGCTGTGAAACTTTAGGCAGATCATTTATGTAGGTCAAAAATAACGGTGGACCTAACACGCTACCTTGAGGCACTCCATATAGTACTTTTTTGGGCTTGGATTTACGTTTTTGTTCGGTATTATTTGAGATATTAATATTATTTATTTCAACTACCTGATATCTATCATTTAGATAAGATTCCAGAAGTTTATGGACGGTACCCCTTATTCCATAACTGTATAATTTATTTAAAAGTGTTCCATGGTGTACATAATCGAACGCTTTTGTCATATGAATAATGAATAATACTTGAAACAAACATGAATAATACTGAATAATACTTATTTTAAAGATGTTACAAAAAAGAGGATTTGTGAAATATAATTTAAAAAATCGGTGGAAAAATGGGGAAGTTATACGCTCTTGAAAGTATTCTTCTATCCGTCACGCAAAATGATCATTGTACTGAATGGCGCGAAGTTACTATGGCGTTCCTATGTAGTGATGTCGGATCGCAGCAGTCCTGTATCTGTCTAGCATAGCCTTTAAAACGCATATAAACTCGTCATTTTTAGGATATTTATTTTTTCTATCTTGCAAAAATAAAACAGTCAAATACCCTATTGCAGTATTTCACACGGCGTTGATCAGTACGATATTATCATTTATTTTTAAACTTAGAAACAGTGGGATGTTGACGTGTGATCCCAACATATACGACAAAATATCGTACAGGACAGCGCCGCGTCTGAACGGCTACTAACACTTTCAAATAATATAATAATACGGGCTCAGGAATTGATTGTAAATATTTAATTTGACATAAAGCCTGTCGTACTGTATGGATCAGAATACTGGGTCGTGAAGAAGACGGATGAAAAAAGATTGCATGCAGCGATGAGAATGTTGAGATTGATAGGTGGAGTGACGAAAATGCATAAAGTAAGAAATATGTATATACGGGGAAGTTTGAAAGTGGCATCAGCAGTGACAGAAAACTTGAAAGGAAATCGTTTGAATTGGTATGGGCATGTGACGAGGAAGGAGGAACCGCATGTGACTAAAAGAGTGATGAATATAAATGTTGATGGATGGGGGGGAGAAGGCCAAAGAAAAGATGAATGGATAGTGTGAGGAATGATATCTCAGAACAATAACTAAAGCATAGAAGGAAGCTAAATTTAACTAATATAGTCGTCTCTGTTTTCTTACACACTCATAACAGCATTAGAAAGAGACAGATGTAGGTTGCTCAAAATGCAAAGCGTCACAAAGCAAACGTCAATTTGGCTACCTTGGCTACCTTTATGATACCAAGTTCAAAAGCTACTTAACGTCTCAGGTTTTTGCCTATGACTTTGTTCATCGCATTTTTTCGTATAATGCTTATGGGCGCATGGGAGTTGAAGTGCTTCGTTGATTTTACGTGTTTTTGTAAGAATAGTACAAAATTAATAGTGATTTAGTGTAAATCGCAAAGCTTAAAGATTAAATAATGTCCTGCATTATAGTGGGATGTAAATCACATTCATCCCGCAAAGAAAATGATGCGGAAATCATAAGCTTCCATCGGTAAGTAATCAAATATGGTCATATTATATCGGTTTTGTATTCTCACTGTAGGTTATTTTGGCATTTTTTCAAATTATTTGAGCTTAGTGTACACGGTAGTGTTTTGAAATCAATATTGTATGCAATTAAATAATTCGATTCTAGGGAAAATATAAATTTTAAATCGGCATATAAATATTTTGCAATAGTGCTTGCAAAAATAAACTATCGATAGAATATCGATAGAACTAGCGTCATCTAAATTATTACATTAATTTTCTTTACACGTAGTTTTGGGAAGGATTAAATATTTAAGAGTGAAATAAATACCTAAATACCCACGGTCTTGCCAGCAAATCGTACGTATGAGTAATGAAATGACAGTGGTCAAAAATCCGTGTGGCTCATGGTATAATAATTTAAACTCATGTGTGTCTATGATTTTTTTTTTGTCATTTTCACATTTCCCTCCGATATTGATATGAGGCAAAAATGGATCAACGCTATTGCACGTAACTACTGGGAATGGAAAAAACAACATCGTATTTGTTCCAAGCATTTCAGCGATGACTGCTTTATTAAAATATTGCTACCAACGTCAATTTTTGATGATTTACTCAATTCATTCGATGATGATGTATTGGATGATCATAGAAATTTGTTGATTGCATTGATAAGCAAAGAATATTTAACAATTAGAATTTTAAAATTCTAATCATCTCCTGTAGAAAAAATAAGGACATTTCTAACAAAAACTATAATTTTTAAAGGACAGTGATTTAAATTTTTTGTTACTTGTTCCGTGGCCAATCGCTCTTTAAAAATTATTTAAGCGTTTTCTTGGTAATTTCAATTTGTTAATAATTTATCCTGTGTTTATAAATAAATAAGTTAATGAGACAGAAGTGAGTTCTTTATTTCACCTTAGCATATTTTAGATTTAATGCCAAGGAGCGATACCATAAACTAAGAAGTCGATATCGGTATTTATTTTATGCATAGTCACATCACTAGCTAATACTCTTTTGTCTATGACAGCGTACACTTCAAATGTCCTAAAGCGCCTTCTATGCTTTAGTTGTTCTGAGAATGATATAAAAGAGAAGCGAATGATAGAGTGACAGTTGACAGGGGAGAGTGGAAGAAGTCAACGTGTTGCGCCGACCACAAGTAACGAGAGACGAGGGAGGAAGATGATGATGATGATTGAATTTGACGAAAGTAGTCAAAACGCACGCAACAAAATTTGACGAAAGTAATCAAAACGCACGCAACAAAATTTCACCACCGGGTTATTTTTCAGTTTTGAGCCTTCATGCCTAGTTAAGGAATCAACGGGACTTAAAAAAGGGGCCTGGGCGTTAGAATAACAAATAAAGCTTACAAAGAGATTGTCGCTTAGGCATGAGTGGTACAGATGACGCCAATCCAGTGATCAGAGTCACAGCTCTCTCCAACTTGAGCTGCAGCGTCCTGAGCTTTCGTTCCACCTCATCCTTCTGCGCCAGCTTCTCATCATATTCCATAATGAACAGGATACAGAAACTTACCAGACAATCCAGTGATCAAAGCCACAGCTCTTTCCAACTTAAGCTGCAGCATCCTAGACTTTCGTTCCAGCTCATCCTTCTGCACCAGCTTCTCATCATATACCATGATAAACAGGATACAGAAACTTACCAGACAATCCCGTGATCAACGCCTCAGCTCTCTCTAACTTGAGCTGCAGCATCTTGGACTTTCGTTCCAGTTCATCCTTCTGCGCCAACTTCTCATCATATTCCTTCTGTAAGCGCGCTATCATCTCGCTGAGTTCGCGCAACTTCGCGCGCGCTTCGGCTAAGATCTGCTGTTTCATGCGTAGGGATTCCAGGGCTTCTTCCAGACGCTCCTTCTTTGGTTTTACTATCCTGGTTTGTAAGAAGTCATTTTATTGGATATGGTTCGGAAACGCATGTAAGGGGTGTTTACACACTGGTTCGGGTCGGCATAGTTCGGCACAGCCGAGCGTTAAAATCCTACTACTATTATAACCGCGAAAGTTTGTCAGAAAGGATGTGTGGATGTTTGTTACTCTTTAACGCAAAAAATTCTGAACGGATTTTGATGACACAATGCCGTAACCCATGTATATAATAAAATCGTAGCGAAGTCAAAACAGTGCATTAACTATTAAAAAAAAACAAGTAATTGCTACGACATCTGCGAACGATTCTAATGCCGACAATATAGTTTTTATGAGTAGAATTTTTGTATATTTGTCTGTTTATGTTGTTTGTATGTATATTATGTTCCAGACGCAAATACTTCCCGATAGATTGTTCAAATTTTGCATAGATATTCCCTACAAGTCTTGTCAGTCTGTGGGCAATAAATTATCACACTATTTGCTATGCGGGATGAGCAATATTGCATCATGTTCGTATTCTTCTATAAATCTATAGTTTACCGCAAATAGTAAAAATACGACCCAAAAGGTTATGAATATTGCAGATATACAGATTTAACCTTTCAAATGATTATCATCACACTATACCTTTATGGAGCTAAGTAGTGAATCACGGCATATAAATAGGGTTATTGGTAAATCACTTAAACCTCTTAAGGGGTCATTGGATTCATCATTATGAACAGCATTTACTGTGGGTGGCAAGGACATCGACGCCCAAACGATGTACTGAATCCATGGTAACACAGGTTGCGTAGAAGTCCCTGCCATCATGCATAAATTATAAATAACTTTTTAATAAGGTACATGTACGCTATTATTTAAATTAACACCATATACCAGTGTCTATGACAACAGTCGAATTATTCCATAACTTCATTGGGATGAATAAGATTCGAATAAATGGCAGATAGTTACAGATCTAGCATTTTAAGTGATTATTATCACGCTATACCTTTATGGAGCTAAGCATTCCATCTGCATATATGAGAACGGCTATTTTAATCAAATTTCAATAAAGCATATACCTAGCTTAGCGGTTCGACAATTCCTTTGCAAACCTGGCCCTGCAGTCTCGACATAGTTAGCAATCGTTTTCGGTTGCTAAGTCCTAACAATCCAGATGTAAATGTTGATGTAAATGTTTGGTAGTCTCGACACTCAAATTTATCGGTTATTACCTACCGGTACCTACCTAAAATACCAGTAACAACCGATAAATTTGAGTGTGGAGACCACCAAATATCGTTACATCTGGATTGTTAGGAGTTAGCAACCGAAAACGATTGCTAACTATGTCGAGACTGCAGGGCCTGTAGTGTAAATTCAATTCCAAACTATTGACATTGGTTTGTGTTTTTTTTATTTGTTATAAGTACTGTTACCGATATGATAGTTCGTAGAACGTTTACAGCAAAACATGACGTTTAGGCCTCTTCTGTCTATGTCTAATGTCTATGGTTATAATAAAAATAAATATTTATGCCTATGTGACTGTTAATGTGAAATCCCGTTTGTTTACGATTTACTGTTATATTATTTTAGTAATAGCCGTTCGTCACGAATAATCTGTGAGCATGCATCAGTCATCCACATCAGTGTATCAGTTTTGCGATATTATTTGTAGTAGTATACTACTACAAATAATATCACAAAACTGATACACTGATAGAAGGTAGCGTTCATTAATTCACTAAAAACGAACAACTTCGCAAGCCATGGGAAATTGCTACTGAAAGCTGCGGGTATCTACATAGCTGCTTCCCACACGCACAACTGTACGTCGCTTGCTCCCGCGTCACCAGTCCTGACTCTCTTTATATTTTAGCTGCTGAGGAGACCAAATCTAAAAAACGTAGTATAAAGAGAATTTTATAAAAATGTGACTGTTATTTTCGGATATTCACGAGTACCACTCGAACGATGTCGCGAGCAGAAGCTGGTATAGTTATACAAACCATGCCGACCCGAACAAGTGTGTACCACGCCTAAGCGAGATGCGAAAAAGATCATTTACGATAAAGATAATAAACGAAAGCAATTGAATGAAAGCTGAGGCTCAAAAATATATTCTTTCCCAATGACAATGCTCAATTAACTGTAATTTGATAGTGAGCCAGGAACGTATTAAAACGGCTAACCTACGTAGGCACAGATAAGGCCCGGTTTCCAACATAGCAGAGAAGATATGAAAACAACAAAAGGCGATCTTACTCCACTGCAACCTCAAGATGTATGTCGTAAACATAGTAATAAAAAAATATGCAGAAGCTCATGAACAGGGACTTCATCATCACGTAAATGTTGAGGCGATCCAACTCCTTGACGTCACTGAATTAGTGCGAAGACTAAAAAGGGTTAAACCTTTTCCGTCTTATTACAAAACACGATCTAACTTTAGCCCGTGCCTAAACCTTCGAGCCAGTTTTTGTATTTCGAACTTTATCGCCGACTTTAATAATGTTCTTTATACCTATTCTATATATTAATTGACAACCTACGTTGTCAATTTTGTAATAGGAACATGTAAATGAACATGTATTTCAATTTCCGTTAGGTTCATATTCCAAAAACCGGCACGATGGTTTAAACCGTGTCTAAAGAAAAACCTTGTTTTGTAATAAGACAGTTTGAGTTAGTCTTGTGTAGTGTGAGTGAACTTAGACTGCAGTGCAAGTGCTGATTAAAGAACGCGTGAATTAAGTGTCTTCCCCATAGTATAAGAAAGACGTTATTAGACGATTTCTAAATGTTATAGTTACTTAGCAGTTTAAGTTCTATATAAATGACTTATTAGCGAATAGGCTAGATTGTAATGTGAATAAAGTATCACTAACTGTGACAACATAAAAGGAAAAAAATAACCTGGTAAACACTAACATTTTTGTCTAAGTAGGTTTGTTAATGGATACTTACTTGTAAATCTTGCCATACTTCTCCATTGCCCTCACCCACAAACATAGCGACTTCGCAGCCGAAGACACCGCACCCACAATCTCAGGGTCGAAGTCCGGCTTCACAGTATAAGTGCCGATCTTCTTCAGAATCTTGTCGGAGATGTTGTCCTTGTCGAACTCTCGGAGTCGGTCCAGGAAGTACTGGTCGCCGAGCTGGCGCTTCGCTTCGGCCCACGTTGGCTCTTTCTGGTGTGGAAATGAAGTTATGCCATTAAATGCTGAGTTGCTTATAGCTCCGTATTAATGGCAAACTTTTGTTGAGCAAAAGTTGATCAACATTGTGGATGGGCAACGACTAAGTAGCTGGAAACAAAGTTTATATCAATATGTCTAGGCCACACGCCAGTGTGCGTCAAAACGTCTCCCGAGGAAGTAGTGTTGTTGTGTTCTCTGTATCTAATGTTTAAAATAACTAATAAAATTAAAAAAGGTGGTGGGTCCGAAACTATCTCCTGCAACGAGACATTTTTTATCTTCGTTTTCATTTCTTGAAGTATCCCTTATTAATGCTTTTGATTGAATGAGCGCTATTAACTTCATTATTATATAATTTCTCCACACAGGCTCCCCACTACTGCCATGTTTATATACTGGTTGCCCACACACGTCAACAATTGTTGATAAACAGATTTAACTTGTCAACATGCCGTGATCAACTCTGCAACACCGCGTGTTGCCAGCAACACGTTTGTTACATATTCGTATAACACAAACCGCTACCGCGCATTGCACCAGCCGCGCACACGAGGCGCGGACGCAGGCCTTTGAGGAACCGTCACTTTAGACACGGCATCGGTAAACCGTCGACTATTTTTAATCGACTTCCAAATAGGAGGTTGTATGTATGTTTTTTTTAATGTGTCTTCACCGATTACTCCGTCAATTGTAAATCGATTTTGATAATTCTTTTTTTTTTTGTATAAAAGAGTGCTCTCAAAGTGGTCCTACTGTCACCAAGTCAGAATCTGATGAGGGGATCTCATAGAAATCGAGGGAAATCCTCCTCAAATTTTATAGACACACCTATAGCGATTTGGGTATTTTTTATAATAACTCGTGCATTTCCTCTCGGAAAGCACATAATATGCAACAAGCACAAATGGAACGGTACATTTGTGTGCTTAAAGTGTTAAAAAAAAAAAAAAACTGCTCAATAATGAATAAGTATTTCACAGGTTGCGATTCGATTATTTGAATACAGTTGCTAAGCAATTTATGCTCGTCATAATGCATATGGTGAAATGTAGCTGACGATAGAAGCCACAACAATCCTTAATAAAACTGTAAGGAGATTCTACTGCAATATGTCGACAGAAACTACTTAGCAGTTCTTGAATAGACGTGGACGTGTAAGACAATCGTTTTCATCTTTCTAGTTCTCGTAATGACTTAACGGAACGAGCAGACCCCATACCTGGTGGCCTACTCTCTAGGTCCGTCAACGAGATACGGGCCCGTCTGAAAACAGTTCCGATACTTTGAAGTGATCCCTACTTGCGACTAATAGATTTTTTAAAACGGGTAAAGACACATCGTGAGCAAGGACAACTGTCAAATCGTTTTGTGATAAATTTTTAGTACGGGCCACGGGGACTAATCTTATTTCCGTAAGTGTTACGTAGTAGGAAACATCCGTAACTTCGGCCGAAACTACAGACTTCGTGCAAAGGGAGTCGGCCCCCTGATGACGGTAAGGGCTTGTAATTGTCGAAAGGGCTTGTAATAGGTCTATTTGAATAAAAATATTTGACTTCGACTTATCATCAGCTCAGTAGCATTAAGTGATGACTCTCAGAGCCAAACACATCATTCGTCTATGATGTTATAATACATCCTTTCATTGTTGTTTACTTGGCAAATAGTGGTAGGTATATGAATTGGTGTGGGGTAGGTACCATAACCAACATAAAATATAATATAAATAAAAAAAACATAATCTTCGAAAAAAATACACTACAGAGTGAAAAATTAAATTTCGGAAGTCGGTGGCAAAAAACTAAAATACAGATCCAAAGACACCGACTTCCGAGATTAAAGTTATTTTTTACTTTGTAGAGATTTTTTTTTGAAGACGGTTTCTTTTTCTAGCTAATAAATTAAGTATTATGATAATTCTTATAAAATAAATAAAATAAAATATTATTTTGTATTTTTTCAATCCTCCGGCTACAGCCTACGTAACTTGTTGACAGCAACTCAGCAACATGTTGAGTAAACTTTGTTTATAAATAAATGTTTACCATGTAGATATACTACGGAGCTTCAAAGTTACAGCAACATGGAAGTAACGTTCAACATCGCATTAAATGTGGAATGATTTAATGTTGCTTGCAGCATCCCAAAACCTCGAGTCCATGGAAAACAAAAGTGAATATTTAGCAACTGTTTCTTAACTTGTTTTTTTTTGTGTTTGTGTTCTTTCTCTACGTCATATTTACCGCGAATAAACGTATTATCATTTTTTCTTCTTCTTTCTATGAAAATGATGTATCACGAACGGTTAAGAATTACTCATTAAAATGTTTAAATAGTCATCATGAAATACAGGAAGTTTGCTGGACACATAATTATCATGTACCTACAAGTGTATCTTTGAGTCATGTTTAGTTTGTTCCAGTTTTTAAACCATTATAATCTATGTGATTTGGTGAAGCTCTATAAACCTGTTTCAAAAATAATTAAATAAGTGAAATTGAATTGTTCGCTAATATGGCCTCAATTTGAAGTGTTATTACCTGCAGTAATATGAGTACAGCTTCCAACACCATCTCAACTTTGTACGGCGGCTTCGCGTAAGACTTCACTTCTGTGATATCCTTTTTGTTCAGAGCGTCCAAGGCCTGTGAGAATAAAAAAAATTGAGCCGTCGCGGGACTTTGGCAGATGTAAAACTTCGAAAACCATTCTTCATACTTATTTGCTATACAAAATAGTTTAGTAAATACGACGGGTCACTTCGGCATGCGTCGCCACGCCAGCAATCGGTCTTACGTGCGGCTATAGATGATTCACATCAAAAAAATTGTGTTTGTATTGTTGGCAAAACGGGCAATGGGCCGCCGGCGGCGTCGTCAGAAGCCCGAAAGTTTATTTTCTTTCTTTTTTTTTTTTTTTTTTTTTTTGTTTGACAACCCATCTTACCAAAAGGTATTGTATTACCCCGTAAGTGGGTTGTGAAGGTCTGATTGATAGGCAGTCGCACCATGTAAAATACTGGTACAGTTCGACTGGAACCCGAACCACAACATATTTGGGAAAAGGCAAATTGTTGGCAAAACATGTTTTTTCAACTTACATTGCAAACTCCAATTTGTACATCGTGATTATATAAGAAGTCCAATTTGACGTTTCTCATTACACATGCGGCGATAACTTTGTATGAACGTGTACACAAGGAATCGAAAAATCAAATTCGTAATCCTAATTAATTACTATGTTATATACCTATACACTTTATCAATGAGTATCTTTCGTAAGCACCAATTTTCACTTTTTATTGGAAAATTTTACTTTAAAACACGAAATATTCGTAGATTATTATTCCGTATTCTTTGGGTTCGTTGCCGTAGTGTTGTGACCGTTTTATGGCGTTTTTTGACCGAATAAAATCGATTTTCTGAAAAAATTATACTTTTACAAACATTACATTTAGAAAAGATAGAAGCGTAACTATAATTACTGTATTATTCAATGTTTAAACATATAACAAACAAATCTGATCACCTATTTTAAGCTGTATTTTTGCCAATCCATCCCATGCTTAGAGCATTAAACCATGACATTGAAAAATAAACTTTAACCTCAAATTTTCGTCTCAGTTTTTTTTTGTCTTGGCTTCGAAACCCGCCCAAATGTGTAATTTTAGTTGGGATTTATGTAATAACTGTTAAATGTTACAAACTCGTACGGGTAATAAAACGATATGCCTCGAGAATCGTTTTCTAAGGGTCAGCTCACACCGAGACGCGACGCGACGCGACGCGACGCGACGTGACCAGTGATTTCGCGCTGCGCCGCGCGGCGCAGCGCAACGTCGCGAGGCGCATCTTGAAATCGTTGGCAACACGACGCCTCGCTGCGCCGCGCGGCGTCTCGCTGCGCAGCGAGACGCCGCGCGGCGCAGCGGAACGTGTAGCTGCATTCGCCACGATCACCCGCCCCGCCCGTCCACCCGCACTCTACCATTTGCATGTAATAATCATAAAAATTTTCTGGATAATTGGCAAGGTGGTCATAAGCCAAGCTTAGAGCATTAAACCAAAGCCAAGGTATGAAATTCACCATGAATTATTCTATTTCTCCACAAATTATGCACCCAAATACTCCTGTGTGATGTCTTCTTTTTAATTTTATTTTTGTTTTCTTCTTCCTCTTCCTCTTCTGCGAGAAGTCCGATTATAACAAGATCCCAGTCTATCATTATAATTTCACTCGAGCACTCGACCGAACTGCATCAATTCTACACGAAGTCTGGACGAAAATAGTTCGCCACGGTGACCTCGGCTGCGCCTCGCGGCGTCGCGCTGCGCAGCGCCGCTCCTGCACGCCGCGCGCACCGGCTGCGTCGCTCTACGCCGCGAGGCGCAGCGCGGCGCAGCGCGGCGCAGCGCTGCGCCGCGCTGCGCCGCGCAATTCTCACAATGAAATGTGTATCTTTTCGTGTAGAAAATAAAGTTGTATTTTGAGTCGCTCTTTTCAAATGTGCGCGCAGCGTCGCGTCGCGTCGCGTCTCGGTGTGAGCTGACCCTGAAGCAACCAATTTTTTTCCCATCACTACACAAAGTATCTTGATGGCTGTCAAATCGGACTTCTTAGATTGTCATGAGTTTACATAATTAATTATGTTTTAACAATTAATAAATATATTTTTCTGTAAAAGGTTATTTTGTTTTAACTATATATCATGTGTTTGCTAAATCAAATTGGTTACTGAAATAAGATTAAAATAGTACTGTAATAACAGCTGGTGGTAGGCCCCAGACCTGCCTAAAATTCATCATATCCAAGAGAGATAAATATCTCTAACATGTGGTGCGTCTGCTATTTTCAATTCTATTTTAATCCCACTTTATCAGTGTGCCCTGACTTCTAGCTTATACCTTGATAGCCTCTTCTAGAGCCGGCATGGCACTAGCCAGATCCCGCATGGCGGCATCAGCCAGCTTCTTGCACTGGACCTCTTCTTCCATGGTCTTCTTACTCCTGGCTGCAACGCTGCGTTGTTGCTCATCAGCGTTGCGTTGCTGCACGTTGATCACACCCATATATTCGATGCATTGTTCTGTGTACAAGCCGACTTGGACCTAGGAACAGAACATGTTATTGTGAAAATAAACTTATGTGTCAAGTAATGATGACCTTTTTCAGAATTAATTTGTTACATGTTGTCATTTCTTTAACCAGCTCTTCCAATCTTAGCATAGCATAAGCAGCTTGTAATGTTCCCACTGCTGGGACACAGGCCTCCTCCCTGCTAGAGGGAGTGGCCCGTAATTTCGCGCAATGTTTTCCTTCACCGTTTTGAGAGCAGTGGTAATTAAATAATTTACATGAGGGGAAGGGAGGGGGGCTCGTGGCTAAGTAATAAAGAGAACGAATGGAGATGACCATCTTTATACCCTCTACCCAGGAACTGGTTTTGAAGGTCAGATAGGCAGTCGCTCCACGTAAAATATTCGTATTCAGCTGCATCTGGTTAGACTGGAAGCCGCCCCCAAAGATAGTTAGGAAAAGGCAGGTATATGATTGATGAAGAAATAATTTTGACAAAGTAAAGTCCCTGCTTAGAATCGCTCTTAAGTCGCGGCCGTTACCACTGCTCTCAATCGTGGCTGTCCTAAATATGTGTGCCCAAGAGTAGCCAAGATTGTACACAGCAACTGTAACAGTCTTATTACAAAACAAAGTTTATCTTCGGACCCGGTCTTAACCCACGGAGCATTTTTTTTATTTTAAACTTTATTCCGACTACTATAAAGTTCTTAATACAAAACTGACAACTTGTACCGGACTTATTAGTCATTTTTGAACTGTATTTCAATCACAATTATGTTTTTATTACGAAAACTGGCAAGATGAATTAAGCCATGTCAAAAGACAGACTTTGTTCTGTAATAAGTACGCATAAGCTTTTCTGAGATACTTTTTGAGAAAGCATTGATAATATGACTGAAATCTAAAACTACAACAAACCATCCTAATTCCTACGACTAAATACATGCTGGCAAACGTGGACCCGTAAACTGTAATCATGAATTCTGCGCATGATTCTAGACCCCCTAGAACAGAAATGTTCGCCAGTTATCAAAAACAGAATCTGCTGTTTTTACCTACGCGGTCAAAGTGTATGGACTAGCATTTTTTTTTAAATGACCGACGAAAAACTTCAATGCAAGGGTAGTTCATAATCATGCACTGAATCTATGGTAACAATTTGCGTGTTATGTCCTGCTACCCTGTATATCAGCGTTAGTACCAACAACTACACGACGTGGTCACCTTGGCCTCAGCCAGCTCCTCGGACATCTGGCCGACCAGCCGCGTGGTCTCCTCGACCTTGCCCAGCCCGTTGCGCAGCTTGTTGGCCTGCAGAGCTATCTCGCTGCGCTTGGCTCGCAACATCCTGGTGAGGGGGGGGAGGGGAGGTCATCATTACCAGTACGGGTGGATTCCCTCCCATAATTAATAAGTTTTCTTATTATTATATATTTTCATTGTTTCAATTTGCTATCTATTTTCTATTTTGTTAAGTACCTGGGTACTATACTCCATTTATAATAGCATTAGAAATAAGAGGCTCGTAGAAGCAGGAGTGCAAAACATTTTATTTTAAAATTAAGTTATAACCATTTTAATTACAATTAAAATTGTTTTAACTTTTCTTTGATTCATTCATTTTCATTCATTTATTTATCCAATAACAATTTCCATTGTGTCTGAATTTTTACAAAGGTACATAAGCGAATAATTAAATAATAACAATTAAAAACACAATTACATTTCTTCAACATAATCTCATTTCCTACCTAAATTAATATTATTCATACAAGTTCAGAGAAAAATAAATAAATTAATAAATGTCACTAACAACTACCTAATAATTTCATTTAATTACCAATTTCATTTAATTGTCAATAACATTAAAATCTACACAGGTCTCTATTATCACCAGTATTCAATGTCACAATTAAATTCGTTGATGTCAGCATTTCTAAAATGTTATGTTCAGTAGAATGTTATGTTCATAATAATGTAGTAATGGTCCAGCTAAGACACATCAGTGAGAAACTCATCAACAGCGTAATAGCATTTTTCTACCAAAAAAGATTTTACTTGCTGCTTAAACTGGTTTATGTTATATAAGGACTTTAATTCTATAGGTAGTTTATTATACAATTTGATTGATTGAAAACTTGCCGCATGACTGACCACATTCAAAAGTGGATGTATGTCATACTGCAAGTCCTTACGCCTTGTAGCTTCTCGCTTATTTCTTTCTTCTGCTGTTTCGGTCCTGTTCAGTTTTTTCATAAGCTCAGTAAGCACTACTAGAATGTACAGGCACGGCACAGTTAATATCTGTAGACCTTTAAAATACTGCTTGCACGAGACCCAGTGTGGAATTCTTACTATAGTTCTCAAGGCTCTTTTTTGAACGACAAAAGCTGTGTTTACATTGTACGCGTAACTACCTCCCCATAGAGAAATGCTGTACCTTAGCCTTGACTCCACAAGCGAATAGTACACTACCTTTAATTGTTCGATTGTGATCTCCTCTCTAAGACTTCTAAGGGCATAGCAAGCCGAACTAATTGAGCTTTCTATTGCTGACAGTTCCTTTTTCCAGTTTAAACTTTCGTCAATGTAAATACCTAAAAATTTTACGTTATCCACTAAAGTTATAGTATCATTATTCAAAGTTATGTCAATTTTTTCCTTATTTCTCGACGTTGTCCTAAATAACATGGCATTTGTTTTACTGGTATTTAGGTTAAGATTGTTGATGGTAAACCAATGATGGAAAAGAGCCAGAGCCATGTTTACTTTATTTGTTAGAGTTTCTATGTCATTAGCGGATATTATAGCATTTGTATCGTCAGCAAAAAGAACAAGTCCAGCATCTATATGCTTTTCTATGTAATTAATTAGATCATTAATGAACAATATGAAAAAGATTGGCCCCAGTATTGAACCTTGGGGAACTCCCTTCTTTATTAGTTTAGAACCCGATTTGTATACTTTCTCACATTTTTCTTCAGTCACTTTAATTTCTACGTATTGCTTTCGATTTTCCAGATAAGATTTAAATAGTTCTAGAACCGATCCTCTCACTCCATAGTGTTCCATTTTTGCTAATAGTAGTTTGTGATCGACTGTGTCAAAAGCAAAACTTAAATCAAGAAATAATCCTGCAACTTTCAGTTTCTTATTAATTTTGTCAACTGCTTCCTCCATCAAAGTAGCAATTGCGTCATTTGTTCCCACGTGTTTTTGATAACCGAATTGCCTGAGATTGAGAATTTTATTGCAATTTAAATGCCTGAGGAGTCTAATTTTAAGAATTTTCTCAAAAATTTTCGAAGTTATTGGTAATAGCGAGATTGGTCTGTAATTATTGGGATCTGAATGGGAACCTTTTTTATATATGGGCAAAACTCGTGCTATTTTGAGTTGATCAGGGAATCTACTCATATCTATACACATGTTGACTAAATGTGCTAGTGGTTCTGCCAATAAGGCAATATGATCTTTTATTAATTGTATTGGTATTTCATCATGACCAAAAGATTTCTTGTTTGCCATTGCATTTACAATTTTTGTTAGCAAACAGCTCATTTCTACGCCCACTCTGTTTACATTATCTTGCAAGGTTTTTATAGCTTCTTCGAAAGTGTCACTATCACTAACTAGCTCGGCTTTGTCAAAAATATTCGAAAAGATGTCTACTATTTCTTGGGGATTTGCTGTGATTTTATTATTAATTTTAAGCAGCATGGTTTTTTCACAGTCTCGTTTTGATTCTTTATTCCTATGTCTATTTATAACTCGCCATATAGCTTTTGATGACGTTTTTGCTTTTTTGATAAATAGATCTAAGACAGTTTTTTTTAAATACTTACTATAAACGAAATAAGTATAATTTTTTATTTTATTATGTTTTATTTATAATAATATCTTCATCACACATTACAAACTTACAACAAAGAGAATGAATGAAACAACCGATGACATGATGACTTAAGTTTAATTATGATTAATTAAAATAAAAAAAAAATTAAATGAAATGAAATTTTGATTTAACCCTTTGACCGCCACAGTCGTGTATAGACGACAAACCAAAATGTGCCCAGCACGCCACGGTCGCGACAGCGTGACCGAATTTTATACGTAAATAAATGTCATAAAACAGCATTTTTGTTCATTTCCCTTGTTAATTATGTACCTTGACTCTTCGTAATTTATTTGAAGTGAACTGCTTTCGTTAGATTTCAATTTTAGTAACGTAAGATGACAAAAACGAAAACCAGTTATAAAGTTCGAAAAACATAGAGCCCTCGATGCCACAGTCACCATAACAGGACACGTAGTGATGCAGGTAGTAGTCAATATAACAGGAATATCGACCTCGACGGCAACTTACGTTATATTTAATTTACTCTGAATTCTGCACTAGTAAATAAATAAAACATTTCATACTGAACTTTTACGTTCGAGAAATCAAGAAAATTTTATAATACTGAACTATGCACTCTATAAGTCGAGTATTAGTTGATTATCGAGTAATTGTAATGACTGTAATGCCCATCTCTATCACACTGTTGTATTGTGTGTGACGGGAACGCCACAGTCGTCTATGCTTGACAGTCCCATGGCGTCATACGCGGAAATTTTTTGAATAGAGTAGTTCGTTTACTGTTATTAAATATTATTATTAATGGATGACTATAATATGAGTAGTGAAGTGAAGTGAATATGAGTGGTGGCCGGATTAACTTCCGCCATTAAATATTTTTTTTCAATGTAGCGGCCACGCATAAGACCTATATTAATCGATAGCTGGAATCAATACAAACAAGTTGTGTATGAGACAAAAAAATCTAAAGTGTCACGTTTCCGAGATATGAGCTATCAAAGTAAAAGTAAAGGTCGAGGAATGACTTTGACCTTGCTCGACTTTTATGAACTTGGAGGGTTTTATTGATGATTTTAATTCTGTAGCTAGGTACATACGTCTTCCAGCCGCGAATAATATTTTAATCAACATACAACCTAGCACTGGCCTGCAAATTGCAAAAAACCTAAGAAAATTTAATTTCGCGGGCTACTCTAACGGTTCCATCTTAACCTTCTAGCTCTACTAAAGATCATATGCGCTTTATTACTTTGAAAAAAAGTCAAAATGGCGGAAGTTAGTCCGGCCAAAAAATTCAAACCCGTTTAATGGATATTTACCTGTTATAAATTATTTTGTCATAAAAAATACGATTACAAAAAACCGATGGTTCATGTCTCATTTTATTTATTGCATTATCAAAGAATAATATTGCAATCAAATTTCTCATATTTACAAAAGTTTTTCCACAATATGAAACAGAATATCAGAGAAACGAAACTAACGAAAAATACGAAACTATTAGAACTAAATAGGTACCTATTATTATTTCGATATTATTAATAAATATCGGTTGCGCACCTCTAGTGGTGGCCCAGTGGTAACGGCCGCGACTTACGAGTTGTAGGCCGTAGGTTCGAACCCCGACAGGCGCTTTACTTTGTGTAAATTATTTCATCACCACTGCTCCGTGCCTCGGAAAGCACGTTAAGCCGTTGGTCCCGGCTGTCATTCGTGGATCTTTGACAGTCGTTACGGGTCGTCAGAAGCCCAAAAGTCTGACAACCAGTCTTACCAATGGGTATTGTATTACCCAGTAACTGGGTTGTGGAGGTCAGATAGGCAGTCGCTCCATGTAAAATACTGGTATTCAGCTGCATCCGGTTAGACTGGAAGCCGACCCCAACATACCTAGTTGGGAAAAGGCTAGGCAGATGATGGTTGCGCACCTCTAGTGCAGAGGCGAGCAAATTAAAAAAGCCGTGCCAGCTACGCCACTGTCATCATAAGATGACAATAAAGTACGTCAAGATTGAACATAGTGCTGTGATGGTTGGTTACGCCTAATTCATTCAGTCAGCGAGGGCTGGGAATGCATTCACTCCTTCCGTCGTTCATTGCATCTAACTCGCGAACGAACGGTTTACGACCGCCTTTCTTCCGTATACTATCGCTATGAGAGATCGCTGATCCTCGCCGCGCCGCGCCGCCGCCGCTCCGCCCGCCATCTTGCTCGCACGCGCTAAGCTAATTAAAAACCTCCCTCGCTTGCATGTTCGCAACCCTTCGCATCCATTCATTACGCTTGCAAAACCGGACGCTGGCTACCAAGCCCTGTGCCTTCAAGTCAAGCTTAAAGCCTCCAAGGAGAAACCCTCAACATCGTGGTGCCATCGCCAGGTGAGTGAATTGCTTTTTTCTTTAGCTCGCGTCTGGTTGAATTGTTTTACGGCGTACCATATTTTCTCCCGCTCATACTATAATTCGAATCCTCGCATTTTTTACACGCATCGCTTCACCATACTTTTGGTCCATTCGAGTCGGACTGAGCCAGTATATACCTTTTTAAAATATTCCTCATCTCGCTATTAGTATTCCCTACTATAATTACGCTTATAACTGTGCTTGTTCAAGTAAATTACGTTGTTGAATAAACCATTTATATATCATATTTTCTATAAATTATAACTCGAACAACGGGAGCTTGGGTGACGCAACAAAATGGCGTCAGAAGCAAAGTTGAAAATGATCGTTGCAAAAAAAGAAACTATTTTCGAGAAAATAAATAGCTTATTCAAGATTGCAAAGAAAATAATTCCTTCAAATATTGATACTAGAAGTAAACAAGAATTTCTAGCCGCTTCTTCGAATATAGAAAAGTTATATAATAATTTTAACGATCTATGTGATCAACATAATACATTATTATTAGAGATAGACCCTGATTATAAAATAAGTTTTAGTAATTGGAGCTCGTTCGAAACATTATTTACAGAAATCCAATATAAACGTAATACCTTATTAGAGTCTACCCGCGCTAATGTAGATATTCCCGCGGTGGAATCTTACGTGTGCCGCTTACCGCCATTGGAGTTATTAAGTTTCTCTGGGCAACCGGAAAGTTGGCCACTGTTTTACCAATGCTTCAAAACTAACGTTCATGATAATAAAAAACTAACTGATGATCAGCGTGTACAGTATTTGGTAGGTAAATTAAATGGCAACGCAAAAAATATATTCGCGGGAATAATTCCCAATGCGTCTAACTATCTTACGATATGGAATTCTTTAGTGACAAAATACCAAGACAAGAGGTTACTTGGGTCTATGTACTTAAATAATATACTTGACATAAAACCTACCTCGGGTTCACCCGGTCAATTAAATGATTTTATTGAAAGAGTTCACTCTTCGTGGTCCGCGTTAAGACAGTTAGACATTGACGATTTATCCGATTTCATGTTTACTCATCTCGTTATAAAAAAGTTAGATTCTCAAGTATTACAAAGTTTCGAGTTATCCGCCCGCGAGAAAGATATACCTACAAGTGATGATTTAGTTATGTTCGTACGGCATCACATAAAGGTTCTTGAACGATCAACAGCTGTTCGTCAAACCACGTCACCGCAAAATAATCAGGGGACTAACTTACAAAATCGGTCGCGTTCTTCTGCAACGAAAACTTCGCATAGTTTTGCAGTAACAGAAAATGAAGTTAATAATGTACCCACTTGTAAGTTTTGTAAAAAATCTCAACATACTCATTTATACGAGTGTTCAGAATTCAAAAAATTAGATGTAAAAGATCGCTTTAAGTTCATAAAAGAGAATAAAATGTGCATCAATTGTTTTAGTAGTAAACATTCCACCCTTAATTGTGGTTCTACAAATACTTGTAAACACTGTAACAAAAAGCATCATTCATTGTTGCATTTTAATAATCGCGAGTTAAGCTCGCAACAATCGCAACCTAGTGTATTGGAACCGTCGCCTTTGCCGGCTGCTCGCGCACTGGACAACAACCCTCAGTCGGTGTGTATGCTTACTAGCAATGCCGCTCGCGCGTCGCCGGTCGTGACATCTTCGTGTGTCGGGTTGAATGAAAGTACTAATTCTAAGAATTCGATCGCGTTGACGTCGCGTAATAATAATATAGATTTATCTTGTGACCAGTTGAATACGTCAGTTGTTTTACCAACGGCACAAGTTTATGTTCCGATAAATGGAAAACGTTTTGTTATTAGATGTTTAGTGGATAGTGGTTCACAAAACAACCTTATCACTCTCGCATGTTGTAGAAAATTAAAACTAAATGTTCAACCGCTTGTTAACTCGTCTCTAAAATCAGTAGGTACGATTTCCACTCCCATTAAGGGTTACGTGTCTCTTACAATACAGTCTCGCGTAAGTGACGCTCAATACGAATTAACCATGTTAGTGATTGATCACATAGCTGATCCGTTACCTGTTCGCGCGGTACAAAGGTCCGTGATGGATCATTTTAAAGGTTTACCGCTCGCAGATGAATGTTGGGACGTACCTGGGAATATAGACGCGATTCTTGGTACACAAATGTTCGCGTTTGTTTTCCTAGGGAAAAAGGTTATACCAGCATCTACCTCTCAATCAGCTGATTCCGCGATCACCGCTCGCTCCATACCTCATGCTTTAGAAACCACGCTTGGCTATATTGTCATGGGTGAGGTACCTTCTGTCAACCATGACAGTGTAGCCTAGTCCTTCGGCCCGTTAGTAGATAATTTAAATAATTTAATTTTAAAATTCTGGGAAATCGAGGAAGTACCTACTGTTAACAAAAAGGGTCCGGAATGTCAGGAATGTGAAGATTTTTATAAATCGACCGTTTCGCGACATTCATGTGGGCGATATATTGTGTCGTTACCTTTTAAAGGTGAACCTAAGTCTTTAGGTAACTCCTTCATTCACGCTCAGCGTAGATTGTCCGCGCTAGAGCGAAAGTTTCATTCGCTTCCCGCTTTACGTCAAGCTTATAACGACGTAATAAATGATTATATAGATAAGGGTTATCTGTCGGAAATACCTTATTCTTTATCCGCTATAAATGAAGGCTACTTCATCCCGCACCACACAGTTGTAAGGCCTGATAAGTCAACAACAAAAACCCGCATTGTTTTAGATGCAAGCGCTAAAACTGATAGCGGCAAGTCGCTCAACGACTTGTTGCATACAGGGCCTAATTTGCAGGCAGACTTATTTTCGCTTTTGCTTAACTTTAGATATTTTAAGGTAGCAATTACCGCTGATATACGTCAAATGTATCTTAGAATTTCATTGTCAGATAAAGATCGTAAATATCAAAAAATATTATATCGCTTTAATGATAACGAGAGTATTCGTATTTTTCAATTTAATTCTGTGGCTTTCGGCCTCCGCTCGAGTCCATTTTTGGCAATGCGTACCGTCCGTCAATTGGCGGAGGATTATCGCGAACGCTTTCCTCTCGCGGCAGATGTTGCCATGAGAGAACTGTACATGGATGATTTAACAACTTCTGTACCCTCTGCCGAAGATGGTACTCGTTTAGCCGACGAGCTGCTCGCTTTATTCAAGGTCGGTGGATTTGATCTCGTAAAATGGGCGAGCAACTCATCGGAACTTCTCGCTCACTTGCCGGAGTCGTATCGTGCTGTGATCGAGTTCACAGATGATGATGACACACTGAAGGTTCTTGGTTTAAAATGGATACCTACTTCTGATGTGTTCTCGTTCACTACTGCCGCCGCGACTACGTGTAACACCAAACGTACTATATTGTCAACTATTGCTCGCCTATTCGACGTGCTCGGGTTCGTCGCACCTGTCATTCTCTACGCAAAACTTCTTATACAAGATCTTTGGCTTTCTAAGGTGGGGTGGGATGAAGAGCCCCCGGAACTCATTGCTAAATGTTTCGTTAAACTCAAATCGGAATTACCGTTATTAGTTAACTTACAGATACCTCGCCACTTAGGTGTCGCGGCCGGCTGTGTCATAAATTTGCTTGGCTTTGGAGACGCTAGTATGAAGGCTTACGGCTGCGTCTTATACCTGCACGTAACGAACCCTAACGGTGATATATCCATTCATTTAGTATGCGCTAAGTCTAAGGTGGCTCCGCTAAAGACTGTTTCGCTGGCAAGGCTTGAATTGTGTGCCTCGCTACTTCTGGCTAAACTTGTCAAACAAGTACATACGGTTTTTGATAATCGCTATCCT
Source organism: Brachylomia viminalis (assembly GCA_937001585.2). Lineage (NCBI taxonomy): Eukaryota > Metazoa > Arthropoda > Insecta > Lepidoptera > Noctuidae > Brachylomia > Brachylomia viminalis. Next base: position 24,959,853 of record OW443302.2, on the reverse strand, counting down.
TTAAAAGATATTTTCGCTTTCAGTGATTCTACGATCGCTCTGTCATGGATTCATTCATCTCCATACCGATGGCAAGTATTTGTGGCCAACCGTGTGACTGAGATACAGGAAAATCTATCTCCTGACCGCTTTTTCCACATCAATGGGATAGAAAATCCCAGTGATTGTTTATCAAGAGGTTTATTACCCTCGCAACTCATTAATCATCCGCTTTGGTGGTATGGTCCACCTTGGGCTTGCCATCCAACCGCTGAATGGCCAATTGTACCATTCAAACCGTCTTGTGTTGAAGGTTCTATACCTGAAGCAAAGAGCTCTGTTACTCTAACAGTCATTCCTGATTTTGATTCTTCGATACTTCTGGAGCTAGCTCTCAGAGTCTCGTCTTGGAAAAAAATATTACGCATTCTGGTATATGTCTTGCGCTTTCTGCGTAAGTTACCTCTCGCTCCGGTAATTCAAGTCTCTGACCTTGAAACCGCTGAACTCGTGATTCTTCGCGAATTGCAAAGCAAACATTTTGCTGATGAAATAAAAAATATTAAAAAGGGTAAATTACCTTCTCCTTCGTTAAGAAAGCTCGATCTGTTTGTTGATGACAACGGATTGCTCCGCGTAGGCGGTCGACTAACGAACGCACATATACCTTATGAAAGTCGGCATCCATTGTTGCTTCCTCGTCGACATCACATAGTCGATCTACTAATAGATGATTGTCATCGATCCAATTGTCATACCGGTTCACATCTTCTTATGTCTTTATTAAGGCAGCGATATTGGATCATATCCGCTCGGAATATTATTCTACAACGCATACGCCAATGTAACTTCTGTTTTAAGGTTGCGCCCTCTCATCCTACACCCATGATGTCAAGTTTACCCCCTTCGCGGGTGCAAGAAGCTAAGGCCTTTACTCACACTGGCGTTGATTACGCTGGGCCTATAAACATTACTATGACGCGAAGGAGGGGCGTTAAAAGCCAAAAGGCCTATATTTGTCTCTTCGTGTGTTTGACTACTAAAGCCATACACATTGAAATTGCCTCAGACTTGAGTTCGGAAACGTTTCTTGACGCTTTCTAGCGTTTCTTGTCTAGGCGAGGGCCAGTATCAGTTCTTTATTCCGATAACGGAACCAATTTCATTGGTGCAAAGCGTCAATTGGACGAGTTATATACTTTCCTTTCTTCTAAAGATACGTCTACCGCATTTCAAACTGAATTGAATAATCGGAAAATAACATGGCGTAATATTCCTGCTCGCGCACCCCACTGGGGAGGCATTTGGGAAAGCAACATAAAATGCATAAAAACTCATCTCTACCGTTGCATTGGGCAACAATTATTGTGCTATGAGGAATTGTTGACAGTATTAACTCAAATTGAGAGTGTCTTAAACTCTCGCCCATTGTGTGCGCTGTCGGACCAGCCGCATACAATTATTACTCCTGCGCATTTTCTAAACACAACCCCTTTGCAGTCATTGCCTGCCTATGAGGTTGACGCATCTGTAAGCCTTCATAACCGGAAAAAACTGTTAGACAGTTTAGTCCAAAGCTATTGGAAAAAGTGGCATGTAGATTACTTGCATACACTTCAACTGAGGCAAAAATGGAATACTCCTGATGTACCTATTCGGCCGGGTTTACTTGTTCTCATCCACCAGGATGATTCACCGCCGCTTCGCTGGCCTACCGGAATTATTGAACAAGTATATCCGGGTAAAGATGGAATCGTGCGAGTCGCGTCAGTACGCACTACAGCAGGGATTTTCAAACGCCCCGTCGTTAAGTTGTGTCCGCTTCCTTCGCAATAACTTAAACTTAATTTACCAATTAGCACAGTTATAATTCGTTAATCTTAAGTATGTAATTTAGTAAATCTGTAACTTAATCCACACCCTTTCACCTCTTATAAATTTAACTTTACGTCAATCCATTTGACCTCGCTCCGCTTTAATCTAGGATCCTCTCCTTATCCTTTCCGTTTGTTTCGAAAATCCTAAGGATTCTCAAAGGGGGGAGGATGGTTACGCCTAATTCATTCAGTCAGCGAGGGCTGGGAATGCATTCACTCCTTCCGTCGTTCATTGCATCTAACTCGCGAACGAACGGTTTACGACCGCTTTTCTTCCGTATACTATCGCTATGAGAGATCGCTGATCCTCGCCGCGCCGCGCCGCCGCCGCTCCGCCCGCCATCTTGCTCGCACGCGCTAAGCTAATTAAAAACCTCCCTCGCTTGCATGTTCGCAACCCTTCGCATCCATTCATTACGCTTGCAAAACCGGACGCTGGCTACCAAGCCCTGTGCCTTCAAGTCAAGCTTAAAGCCTCCAAGGAGAAACCCTCAACATCGTGGTGCCATCGCCAGGTGAGTGAATTGCTTTTTCTTTAGCTCGCGTCTGGTTGAATTGTTTTACGGCGTACCATATTTTCTCCCGCTCATACTATAATTCGAATCCTCGCATTTTTTACACGCATCGCTTCACCAATGGTATTGACTTGGTTTTATCGATTTTTGTTTTGAATTGTGGATTCAACGCCGAAACTGTGACACATATCATTATGATTTCTGTCCTTTTTTTTTTTTTTTTTTTGTGGGTGGGAAATCATCAAATAACTTCTCCCGCTCTGGGCAGAGCAGGAGGGCGTGTCAGACTCTTACTGACTAAAACCCACCCGTGTTCCTTCAGTTGCCTGTGCCGGGGCCACGGTAAACCTCTTGGACTTTTCCGCAGCCCTAGCAGGCATCGGTCCTAGCAACCCCGTCATTGGTGCTGACATCTCTTTGAGGCGCGCGTGGAACACAACGCGCCGTCGACCCGGGCCTGGTCATTATCGAACGGCAAGCTGCCCATTGCTCGCCGTTCGCAAGCCCGCGCCTACGGTGGCCGGGAATCGGCCTGCGATTCCCGACGCCCAGGGCGTCTCCTGCGGCGGCTAGGGGCGTGAGGGCGCAAATGTTGCCTCTCCCTCACGCGTTCTGCCTCCTCCTTCGCTAACATTACTGCTTCGCAGAAGGAGGTGACGGCTTCCCAAGCCCTCTCGCTCCGTACCATGGCCTGGACCAAGGCCGGACGCGAGAGATCGCCACCGCCAATCGCCTCCACGAGGACACGGCGGTGCTCCGCCCAAGCCGGGCAGACCTCCACCGTATGCTCCACCGTGTCCTCCGGGCGATCCACACAATGGTGACACCCGGGCGTTTCCTCCCGCCTTATCCGGAACAGGAACCTCCCGAAACAACCGTGTCCGGTGAGGACCTGCGTCAGGCGGAAGGTGAGGACGCCGTGGCGCCTCTCTAGCCACTCCTCAAAGAGGGGACTTATCGCCGCAATTGTGGCGTGCCCAGCGCTGGGTTGCGACAATCGCACTCTCCATGCCGCCCTGAGATCCCGCCGGAGCTCTGTCCGCTGTACCGTGATTTCTCGCGGCAGCGGAGCTACGCCCCGGCGTTTCGCCTCCTCGCGCCACTCCCAAATGTGCGCGAGGACTTTTGCCTCCAGATCCCATGGCGGTAATCCGGCAAGGAGGCTCGCCGCCTCACCGGAGACCGTACGGTATCCCCGGACCAGCCGGGTGGCCATGACCCTTTGGGGCGCGTTCAACCAGCGGGCTGGCCGCCGCCTCAAGGAACGCGCCCACACCGGTGCCCCGTAAAGGGCCATGGACCGCACGACCCCCGCGTAGAGCCTCCGGCAGGAGGCGTTTGGCCCCCCTAGATTGGGCAGGAGCCGCATTAAGGCAGCGCCGGCCCTTTCCAGTCTGGGAGCCAAACGTCGGAAATGCTCCACGAAGTTCCACCGGCTGTCGAGGACGAGTCCCAGGTACTTCATCGTCGACTCGACGCCGATGTGAACCCCTCCTACCGTTATTTGGGAACCCGACGGTGGCGTGTTCCGAGGACCATGAAAACACATGGCCTCGGACTTGTGCAGGGCCACCTCGAGTCCCAATTGCCGGATCCTCTCGACGATTGTCGCAACCCCGCGTGTCGCTAGTTCGGCCGCCGCCTGGTGCGACCTCCCCTGCGCCAGGACCAGCGTGTCGTCAGCGTAACAAACCACGCTGACGCCACTAGGGAGGTCAGCGCGCAACACCCAGTCGTATCCGATGTCCCACAGATGCGGCCCCAGGACCGATCCCTGTGGGACACCGCACGACATCTCTTGCCGGTTCCATACTCCCTGGTGACCGGGGTAGATGACGGCCCTGTCCGTCAAATAGGCCTCGACCACACGACAGAGGTAGGTCGGCATCCGGTGATACCGGAGTGCCTCCCTGATGCAACTCCAGGGCAGGGTATTGAAGGCATTGGCGATGTCTAAAGACACCGCCAAGACGACCCCACCCCGGGCCACAGCATCCCCCGTCGTGAGGGCCCGCACGCGCATGATGGCGTCCACCGTAGAGCGCCCCCTGCGGAAGCCAAACTGGCTCTCCGCCAAATCCGGCCCCACCCGCACCAGCCGCCCGACGAGGCGGTCTGCAATGACTCTCTCAAAGAGCTTGCCCACCTCGTCGAGCAGCACGATGGGCCGGTAAGCCGACGGAGAGTCCGCTGGGCGCCCCGGCTTCTTGATGAGGACCAGTTTCCCCGTCTTCCAACGAAGTGGGAACTGGCCCCTCTCCATGCATGCGCTTAGGAGCCCCCTTAGTCGAGGCCCGAGAGCCTCCCAGGCCAGGACCCAGGCTTTCCCAGGTAAGCCGTCGGGTCCTGGGGCGGTATTTTTAGCACTCAGCCTACGTACCGCCACTCGCAGCTCTACCTCGGTCACCTCCGGAGCATCGTCGTCGTCGTCGGCGGTGTGGTCCGCATTCAGCACCGCAGTAGGCGGAGCCATGTGCAGGGAGATATGGTCCCCTCTAGAAGGGAACAGAGTGCTCACCACGTCCTCCACGAGCTGGGGCCGGAGACTCTGCGTCAGCGGGGGAGCCCATGGGCGGAGCTTCTCACGCACCATTTTGTAGGGGCGTCCCCACGGGTCCCTGTTCAGAGTCTCCAGCGACTCCTCGCGGGCCAGTCCCTTGGCCCGCAGGATCTCCGCTTGGAGGGCGGTCTTCGCCGCTCTGTACCCCTCGTACAGCTCCGCCTGAATGGCTTCCGTATCCGGAGGGCGAATACGGAGCCTGCGGTGCCTGGTGTACCGGCGTCGCGCAGCGACACACGCACTGCGTAAAGTCGTCAACTCTGGCGACCACCAGCACACCTGGCGCTGAGCGCGTCCGGGCTGGGCCCGGGGCATTGCCACGTCACATATTTCGGACATGGCCTCCCAGAACCACTCCGCCTCGACGTTGATGTCAGCAGGCCTGTCCGGTGATGACACCCAGGCCTGCACAATCGAGGCTTCCAGGAGGAGCTCCCGGTCCAGCTGTTTCAGCGCCCACCGCGGACCACTCGGGGCCTGTCGGACCAGCGCGCTCGAGGTCTGGGCGGAGACGTCAAACCGGATGAACCGGTGGTCGGAATAGGTCTCCACCCCCTCTATGACGCGCCAGTCAAGGACACGCGGTGACAGAGCGGGGCTGGCGAACGAGATGTCCACCACCGATTCACCCCACATCCGCACACACGTGGGGACAGAACCCCGATTTAGGACGACCAGGCCTGTCTCCAGAGCCCAGTCCTCCACCATCCTGCCCCGTGTGTCCGTATACCGGGAACCCCAAGCCCCATTCTTGGCATTGAAATCCCCGAGGACGAGCACGGGGAGGGAACGGAACCCGATGACGACGACTTTCAACCCTGCAAGGGAGTTGTGGAACTCGGCAAGAGTTCGGTTCGGGGAAGAGTATACTCTCCCCGAACCGTGCTGCCACACAACCCCGTCCCCTCGTGACAGACTCGAGGGACGGAGTACCGGCGGCGGCCGACGAAATTAGGGTCACTGAGCCGCTCAGGTCCTCCACCCAGTCATCCCTGGGCGGGACAAAGTACGGCTCAGCGACCACGGCGATGTTAATCGACCACTGCGCCATGCTGTGGAGCAACAGATCCTGAGCGGAGGCGCAGTGGTTGATGTTCGCCTGGAGGAGGCGTAATGGGGCCGTTATTGGCACTCCATGTCAGCCTCCTCCCGAGCCCTCTGTGAGGGCCCCGCCGCGGTGGTGACGGCGGCGTCGACGGCGGTCAAGGTGGCAGCGGCGGCGGCAGTGTCGGCGGCTGCGGCAGTGACGGCGGTGGCGGAGGGCTTGCCCCTGCCCCTGGCTGTGGCAGGTGGAGCGCAGGCCTTGCTCCCCATCCGGTGATCGGCCGGCTTGCCAGCTGCCGCACATACGGTGCAGTGCGCCGTGGCATTGCAAGAGCCGGCCTTGTGACCGGGCTGACCACAGCGGAAGCAATGGTGGCTGCGGTCCACCTCCGAGGTGCATTGAGCTCCCACGTGGTTGCCCACCTGGCAGCGAAAGCACCTCAGAGGTCTGGGTTCCAGCAGTTTCACCTGCGCGGAAACCCAGCCCACCAGTAGCCTTCGGCCCTCGGCTATTTTTTTGGCCGCCGACACGGGGCAGCTTACCGTAACGGCTCGCATCCCCTTGAAGTCAGGACGGATGGTGCCTGCCCTCACCTGCTCGGCAGAGCACCCCCCAGTCCTAACGACGGCGGCCATCACATCTCCCTCCGTCACAGAGTCGTCCAGGCCCAGGATGCGCAAGTCAGCGCATTTGTTGGGCCTGGACACTCGGGCCTCGTCCGCATTTAAGGACGCCCTAAGCCTTTCGGCCAGAGCGTCGGCGGCCGGGCCGCTGGCCGCACCGGGGATCTCGAGCATCCGGGCCCCAGTCGCCGTGAGCCTCACCCGGATGCCTTCGGTGGCGCCGATCTCCTCTAGGCTCACCGCCTTTCCCACCTTGGCTAGCAGGTCACGGTAGGACACGCCCTTCTTCACCGCTTCCGGCTGTAGTGTAATCACTACAGCTGCGGACTTCGGGGCGCGGAGCCTAGCCGCGACGCTTCGCTCTTTGCGCTGCTGCTACCTCTCCTTCCTTTTGGCCGCCCTTGCCGCCTGCCTGGCCTTCCTCTTCTCCCCGGCTACTTGCCATCCAGCACCAGCCGGAGGAGATATAGGAGGAGGAGGTGGGGGCGTCCGTCTTGCAGCCAGGGCCGGTGCCCTCGCCGTCTGTGTAGCTATCCCGCCCGCCCTGGGCATGAGCGGCCCCGCGGGTTTCGGCACGGGGGGGGCCTTCCTCTGACCCGACGAGCCAGGTTTGGCCGCGGCAGCTGCGACGGTGGCAAATGAGACCGCCTTCTGCCAGCCCGCGGCCGGCTGGCTCGCCGCTAGTGGGGGGCGCAGGACAATGGCACGCACCAGGGTCAGAACCTGGTCTTGCGCAGGCACGGGCCGTCCCTGCCCATGCTGCTGCGCCCCCGCCTGCGGCACCTCCCTGGGGCCGGCTGCTCGAAGCCCGGCCAGGTCTGCTCGGAGCTCCTCATTCTCCTACCGGAGAAGCTCCATGGCGGCTGTCAAGCGGGCTACCTCCGCCCGCATTTCAGACATTGCGTCTGACGGAGACCCAGGTTGAATGGCCTCCGCTGCCGCCATAATGGAGGCCGTGGCCGCGGCTATGGCCTTGTCTTTAGAGGATTTATTCCTCTTCAAGGCCACATCCTTTATTGCGGCGACCACGATCTCCGCAAACCTGGCCGCTCGATCCGAGTTGGAGCCGCCAGCGGCGTCCGGCTCGCCACTCGAGGACTCTGAGAGACCCGCCTTGCAGCTGGTCCTTCCAGGCTGGTTCCCTTCCAAAGCGAGTCTCCCAGTTTGCTGAGCCGGCTCGGCTGGGCTGACAGAGCGCAGCTCATTAGTCTCCTGGGTGGCGAGTCCTCTGCCCAAACCCTTCTCCCGGGCTCCACCCCGCCGGCTGGAGTGGATTTTTTTGGGCCCTGAGGTCCACTCTTCGGAGGATGACCCCTGGCCCTCCCCCGATCTGGGGCGCTTCTGGTAGAACCTTCGGTTCCTATCAGCAGCCCCCGCCACTTCGCGCCCCGAGCCCTGGCATGAGCCCTCCGCGCCAGATGCGGCGTCGGACTCCGACCCCGCATCACTCCTCTCCTCTTCGTCATTTTTATTTATAATATGATTATTTATTTTTTCAATTTTTAATCCCACGAGTAGATATAGGTTTTGATGTCCACCGGGCAGAGCCTAGATGCCCGGTAAGCCTACATACTGCAGAGTGCGGCAGGTGCTCTGCAGGGGAAGCGCTAACGACTGAACTCCCTCCAGCCATTCATCCTCACCTCACCTATATTAATCGATAGCTGGAATCAATACAAACAAGTGGCGTATGAGACAAAAAGTTCTAAAGTATCACGTTTCCGAGATATGAGCTATCAAAATAAAAGTAAAGGTCGAGGAATGACTTTGACCTTGAAAGTCATTCCGCGACCTTTATGAACTTGGAGGGTTTTATTGATGATTTTAATTCTTTAGCTAGGTGCATACGTCTTCCAGCCGCGAATAATATTTGAATCAACATACAATAATAACAATCATCAACATACATACCGTGTAATAGATATTTACCTGTTATAAATTATTTTGTCATAAAAAATACGATTACAAAAAACCGATGGTTCATGTCTCATTTTATTTATTGCATTATCAAAGAATAATATTGCAATCAAATTTCTCATATTTACAAAAGTTTTTCCACAATATGAAACAGAATATCAGAGAAACGAAACTAACGAAAAATACGAAACTATTAGAACTAAATAGGTACCTATTATTATTTCGATATAATTAATAAATATCGGTTGCGCACCTCTAGTGCAGAGGCGAGCAAATTAAAAAAGCCATGCCAGCTACGCCACTGTCATCATAAGATGACAATAAAGTACGTCAAGATTGAACATAGGGCTGTGATGGTATTGACTTGGTTTTATCGATTTTTGTTTTGAATTGTGGATTCAACGCCGAAACTGTGACACATATCATTATGATTTCTGTCCTGAAGGACAAAGCGGGATGAAATAAAACTCCTGTATTATATTTTTCCGGTATAGACTTTTTTATTAAAAACATACTGTAAGTTAAATAATAAATAGTTAGTGTTTTATCGATATAATTTCGAACTCACTAATATTTTATAGATGAATTCATAGCTTGGCGCCGAGGGCACGCTTTTTCATTTTTGACGTGGCGGTCAAAAGGTTAAAATAACAACTTACAACACACAAACTCAACCTCAACTCGTCATCTTCTTCTCTCCCGTTCCGTCCCGTTCTTCGTTCTCTGCTTCGTCTTCATTAACAAATTTAGTCACTATCATCAGATGATGAAGATGAAGAAGTTTCACCGACGTGCGACGTTCATAATAATTTTTTTCTACCACATCATCCATTATGCCATCAAGTTGACAAAACCTTTCCTCTTCTTTAATTGCATGAGCAACGCAAGACTGTCACATACCTCTTAATTTGAGCCCATATTAATTATATAGGGTTGAGCTTGCAGTTGTAGGGTTAGAGACACAATACTGGAATACCCTTCTCTCTAGCCATCTCATCTGCAACAAACTTTTGGTATAAATGTTTAATTTTTTTTACGTTTTCTATTAATGTTGCTCTGAGGTCTTTTTCCTCAAAAGGAATATTTTTGCTTTGTAACTACTCCTGTATACCATTAGTGTAGTTGGCAGCTTTTCCCGTTTCGTTGGGTGGTATGGCGCAGTGTCGATAACAATTACAGCGCCACACTCAATTTTGGTTAAAATTTACTTGACCCACTTTTCAAAGTTAAAGCCATTTCCATTTTTCCATTTCGGAGTGGTAATCTCTTTCTTTGCATCATGAAAATATTAATGCAGCGTCCGCTAAAACCCTTCAGTTGATCCTGTGAAATAAAATTAATACAAGCCAATTAATCTATATAATTTCACTTCTGGAAATCGGTTTTACTTAAACAATATATACTATAATATAGTAGCAACAATATTTATAACTTTAATAGTTCGCTTTGCATGTGTTGGTTTGTAAAACAATAATATTACTTCATATAGTCAATGACAATGGGGTGTTCATTTGTTAATAGTGAGGACAGTCAACAAAATATAAGTATATTATGTTTTATCACAATGCATGTTACTTTCAAATATTTTTCTAGTAATCATTTTATGAATCAACCTTACCGGCAATTACTGCGGATTCTTCACCATCTCAATATTATAACGAGGGGTACCTGCAGACCAGGACACCCTTAAATTGTTTAAAAAAATTATTACGGTTTTATTACAGCATGAATTTTGTTTCATTCTCTTTTTCTTGGGAGATATTATAATGTCATGGGGTTAATTTTTGGGCCACGTATTTTTCGCCGTTGGCTTTGGTCAGCTTCAAAGTAGTATGTTGTAAGCCACTTGGGCCCGCACCAAGATCACCCATAGCGCAACAAAAGTAACGTTTTATACAAACAACCAATAACAACACTAATAACGATAACAAAACAATGACAACTAAATCACAAAACAATCGGCAATAACAAAAACTATCACAAGTATCCACAAGTGAATGACATTATTTACGTCCATTTCACCGACGACATAAACCGGTATAATTAGAAACTCCCGGCTGACATAGCTCATAAAGAGATTAGGTAATATTTCAGATTTGGTAGAATTATAGTGCAAAGAAAAACGTTCCCGGTATTGTCCGCCCCTGCTTCTTTAAGGTTTTTAACATTGACATTGTAATTTTAAATTAGAATGAAAAATAATATAGGATCTAAATGAAGCCCACTTCATTTCATAAGATAATTAATGGTTAAATGATTACAATTTTATTTGTGACAGCTGGTATTTAAGAAGATTTTAATAAATTTGGCATCAATCGGAACTATAACAAGTGTATTGTACTTTTGTTACAAAGTGTGCATGAAAAATAACCTTTTTATTTCTGTCTAATGCTAATAAATGGAGTATAGTTGACTGCCCTACACTGTTGTACAAAAACTGAACTGTAATGTTGTGCGAAAACATTGTGAAAGCCCATATTAAAAAAAAAAGGCAACTTCAACTTCAACAATCTTCTCCATTGGAAACAACCAATAGTAACCGTGCATTTAGCTTCTGACATTTCATAAGTGCCCGTGTAGGTCTACGTGAAATAAAATATTTAACGATTGATGTTACGATTCAGCAATCTGTACCCGGTATGAGAGTGAGGGAAGAGGAAGTCCACCTGTGTTTCTTGTGCACTATAACATCTCTTGCGTACTTGGCTTTCCCGCCGTTGATATTAGCCGCCGTAACCAAATCATACTATCCAAACTAATATCATAAACGCGAAAGTAAGGTTGTTTGTTTATTAAGCTTCCACGCCAAAAGGGCTGTACGGATTTGGATGAAATTTGGCACACAGATAGATTGTGACCTGGGTAAGGACGTAGGCTACTTTTCATCCTGGATCGCAGACGAAGTCACGGGCAACAGCTAGTACTATAATTAGTTGCAAATGGCCTCCCCACATCCGCTTATTGGATTGCCGACGTATTACAAACAACCCTGTATACTGTCTGTTACCTTTTTACGCCTGAACGGATTTCGATAAATTTTAGCACACCGGTAGAGCACGGCCTAGGTAAGGACATAGGATACTTCCCGCTAGTACGTTCCCGTGGAAAAATTTCTGACCTCCACGAGGGCCAAAGGCTACTATTATAAATGCGAAAGTAACTCAGTCTGACTAAACGGCTTTTTCTTTTCACATCTGAATGGATTTCGATGAAATTCATCAGGTAAACCTGTGACCTGGATGAGGACAAAGGATACTTTTGTCCCAGTAGTAGGCGAAGCCGTGGGTAAAAGCTGGTATTTGATATAGAATAGTATGAATGCACCTACTCTTGATAGCCCGACACGAGCTCGAGGTAGTTGGTGGGCGTGACGTAGTTGGTGCGCCTCATCTCGTGCCACATCTTGACGCTGTACTTGCCCACTGACGAGTGGATGAGCGACATCGTGGACGCGACGGACGCGCGGAGAACGTCTTCGCGACTCTCGATCAAGGACTCCATTCTGCGGACCTGAGAGAAAAGAAAGAATGACAAAGGAAATTATTCAAAAAACAAGAACCCATCTCCAACAACAAATAACTAACTGAAAAGAGAAAAACAAGCATTACAAAATGATAAATGATTTTATTTCTGTAAGTAGGTTTGAACAAACACTTTTACACGTCAATCATATTTTTTTTAAACTAGATGAGGTCGGCGTTTCCTATCTGACTACTCTATTATTATCTATTGTACTTTGTTTGGTGTAAGATACGAGTATTTATTTATTTATTTAAACTTTTCGCACAAAAGGTACAAAGGCGGACTTATTGCAGGCACAAACTAAAGTTACATCATATTTCAGGCTGTAGGTTTGCCCCCGCCTTCAATAAACTTACATAAAACAAGGTTCAATAGATAAGAATGCTTGTTTTTCTCTTTTCAGTTAGGTATGTGCTTTTACAGTTAGGTTTTTAATTTTTTTAATAATTTGCTTTATTTCAAAGCTTTTTAGTGTCATTAATTTAGGCGTTTCCATTCCAAATTACATTTAAACATATAAGTTGCATATATTTTTGTAAGCCATTTATAAAACCCTTTTTTATACTCGATAGGTTTGGAGGAAAAATTAATTTTTGAAGACATAATTTGGCGCCAATAATCTTTATAATCTTTTTTTTAAATATAATTTGTACATACCCAGTGTCACTCTCACAATTAAGACGAATCTAACGACACCTCTGAAGCTAAAATCCATCAAGCCGTTTGGCTACTGAGCGTGCCAAAGAAATATGTATGCACACTCGAAAAACATAGGTAACCCTCCTTCTGGCGCAGTCGGGTAAAATAGTTTATTCTGCACAAATAAATCGAACATTATAAAATCTGGCGGGGAACAAGCGGTTTCTTTTTACCGGCTAATCAATCCCGTGTCAATATTCAACAGCAAAAATCAAATCAAGACTCATAAAGGGGAATGCACAAATTGTCCTGACTGTCGATATTTTTTTTTTGTGTATGGCATCTCGTAGTTGGCCTTGAGAGGCCGTGACTGCTTAACCGGTCAATCCTGTGGTGCCTTCGAGCTAACTCAAAGCCTCCAGCCAGGGGCATAATATTAATTATAAACTAAGCGACCATCACCTAAGGGCACCCCCTGTGGGGTACGAACCTCGGCTTAGTGTGTCGCTGGGGGGGGACAGCAAGTTGGGGACAGGCTGGATCTGAATGGATTCATTATTATTAAGGGGTTTATAACTACTGGCTCAGCTACGCCACCAGCTGGCTCTGTGGATCCGATCAAGGGAGGGGAAGAGGAATCTATCGGGGAGGAACGTGGACGCGGACGCGAAGGACCTCGGCGGCGAGGTCGGAACTTCGATTTGTGTCTGTGTTTGTATACTGTACTGGTGGCCCTACTGCTTTCCTGGAGGAGGGTGGTGGGGTCGTCGGGGTCGGTCAGTGCGTGCCTTGGACGGCGGATTCTACTGATTCTAGAGGGGACATAACTGGCGGCCTTCACAACCAGAGGGTTGCGATGGCTGCCAGCGGTATCGAAGAACGCTTGCAAGCGCGTTTTATGAATTGTTGAAAGGTGGGGATTTTCAGATCTAAGTGTAAGTTGATGTTACGAACGAACCAGGGGGAACCCGTGATTTTACGTAGAAAACGGTTCTATAGGGACTGCATCCTGTGGATGTGCCGGGGGTGGGCCTGTGCGAAAACAGCACAGGCGTATGTCATGATAGGTCGGATGCATGCCGTAAAAATGCGCAGTTTGCACCTGAGTGACAATTTACTGCGTGCATTCAAGACGGAATGTAGTCTACCCAGAGCAAAGGCGGCTCGCGAACGAACCACCTTTATGTGCTCTGAGAAGGAGAGACGTCTGTCCAAAGTCACACGCAGATATTTGGCATGTTTCTCCCAAGGGATCGGCTTGCCAAACATCTTGATCGGGCGGGCCGGGCGTCGTCATGTCTGTGTTTGACACGCGGTTTCAAGAAGAGAACCGCTTGACTTTTGTCGGGGTTAACTTCGATTCTCCACTTTTTGAACCATGCGCCAAGCTTGAAGAGTGCGAGATATCGAGTCGGGGACGAGCCCAGTGTAATAAATGGCCGCATCGTCTGCGAACAGAGCCAACTGCGCATTTTTACATTTCGGGATGTCACTGGTGAATAGGGTGAACATGAGGGGAGCTAGCACAGAGCCCTGAGGGACTCCTGCGCGGATAGGGTGGGGGGAGGAAAGCGCCCCTTCGATACGATAACGAAAGGTTCGGTTAGCCAAAAAGTCTCGCAGGATGAGTACGAGACGGTCTGGCACACCGAGTTGGTAAAGCTTATATAATAAGCCATTGTGCCAGACTTTGTCGAACGCTTTCGCTATGTTGAAGAACACAGCACCCGTCATGAACCCACGATGGAAACCAGCGCTTACGTGTTCGATGATGCGGTGTACCTGTTGGACGCTCGAGTGTTGGGATCTAAATCCGAACTGTACGTCGGGGATGAGGCCCTTGGTCTCGGCATAATCTCTGAGTCGCTTGTATATAAGCCTCTCATAGATTTTGCCCAGAACATTGAGCAGACTAATGGGGCGGTAACTAGAGGGGTCGGTTTTGGGCTTGCCCGGCTTTGGAATACCGATGACAGTGGTCCTTTTGCAAGCTTGGGGAAAGATGTTGTTGCTCAGAGCACCATTGAAGATGATGGTCATGAGCATTATGAGGTTAGCGGGGAACAATTGGATCACCCTATTCGTGATTCCGTCTGGGCCGGGGGCTTTACGGCGTTTCAGACCCTTGATGATATCGTGCACCTCGTCTGGGGTGACGGGGTGTAGAGGATTATCTGGGTCTTCGACGGGGGGAAGGGAGGCTCTACGTTCGACTTCCGCGTCAACCTCAGAGAGGTGAGCTTGGTCTACTGGTTGAGAGCTGGGTGTGCATTGGGCCTCAAGACTGTCGGCAAGACACTCGGCCTTGTCGATGTCATCGAACGCGATGGTCTTGTCGGGACGCACCAATGGTGGCGTGGAGGCTACATTTGGGGACTGGAGTTTCCTCTGCAGTTCCCAAAAGGCCAGGTGGGTGGGCTCTAACTCGCTCAGCATCTTGTTCCAGCCAGCGTCACGCAGCTCCGTTATGCGTTTCTTTACAGATCTCTGTAAATAGCGCATATGGGCCTTGTTAGCTTGGCAAGGAAAGTTGCTGTAGTCACGTACAGCCGCGTTCTTCTCAGTCAGCAGTTCACGTACATCGTCCAGCAACTTCCAGCGATGGTCGTCCATCGCTGGAACTTTCGTTCAGGACGGATTGTACGTGATCCGTGAGTGAGTCGATTGCGGCTGTCGTGTCATTGATCGAGTCGAACTGATCGGGAATGGAGTCTAGTCGGGGGCAGGAGGATGTGGAGGATTTCAGTCATTCGCTTACTTTCCTCCAGTCCGTAACTACTTTGGTGAGGGGCGGTCTGTCGGGGTCGGGGAGTCCTAGTCGGGGGCCTAATGTCACAACTACAGGTCGGTGGTCGGATGTCAGTTGATGTACCACCTCTATAGAATCCAACCGAAGGTTGACATTCTTTAGAAGTGCCACGTCAAGGACGTCAGGGGCATGAAGGGGCGCGTAGGGAAAGTGAGTGGGAGTCATCGGGGCGATGACATCAAAGCTAAGGATGGGACAGAGGTCAAACAGATGTTTGCCCCTGGTCGAGATCCTGTTACTATTCCAGGCTGTGTGTTTGGCATTGAGATCGCCCGCTATGATAACGTTTTCTGATAGTTGCGGGGGGATGTAAACCGATATTAGAGTGATCGGCTGGTGACCTGTCATGCCGAGCCGGCAGACAGACACTTCTAAACGCGAGAGAGGGGGCGCGTCCACAGGAATGCAGTACATATCCTTTCTATAGTATATGATGGTACCACCTCGGTGGCACTGAGTCCTGTCATTGCGAACTATACGGTAGTTCGCAATTGACGGGTCTCGGTGGCGGGGCTAGAGGAAGGTTTCCTGTATAAGTGGGATATCTAATTTATGGACATGCTGGAACTCTGCGATCTCATCGCGTTGTCCCTGGATGCCATTGGCATTAAAATAGCCTAACTTGAGGGATCGGGGTTTGGTTCTCGTAATGGATGTGATATTCATTGTGAGGTTACGTTTGTGTAGGACACGAGGGCTTGCGTAATCTCGGGATACGCATTTGTTGGATTCGGAAAAGGTTGCCAGCCTGACGGGAGGCAACGATTTCGCTGGCCATCCTCCTAGCGCGGGGGGTGAAGAAGGCCGTGAAGGTGCTCGCAATCACACTGAATGCGTCCATGGGGTTTTCCCCGACCACAGGAGTGGTTGGGGGGAGGGGGGCGGGTGTTTTCGCGACGGGGGCTGCTTTAGGAGCAGGCGCGGGTTTAGGGGGATTTGCGGGGAGGGGCCCTGAGTCCTTCCTGACTGTCGACCTATTTTTGGACCTTTTATTGTTCCATTGCTAGACTAAACCTTCCCTCCATTCTCTCGGCTGTTTGTTTATGTGGTTTATTCTTTCGACCTATTAGATATAAAGGGCAACAAACGATGTTATATATGACTATAAAGTCCACGTTACCCTGGGCCCAGTGATAGAAGCCAGCAGCTCGACTCCCGTGAGGAACTTGTAGGCAACCTCGAGCAGCGCCTCTCGCGGCCATTCCAGGAACCAGTTCGTGGTGGTAGCGTTGATCAAAGCTGGGTACTGGCGGATGCGGTTTCTGTGAGACAAACAACAATCTTTAAAAGTTTTGTATAAGTACCTACAACAAGTAAAGTAAATCGACGCGCAAACTGTTGCCATTAACTCAACTAATGATTCTAGACCCGCAGCGTAATTTTTTTTTCAAAGGTTATACGAAAAGAACAGCCGTTTCATACAAAAGTGCAATACCCCTACATGGTCCAAATGTATCACAACAATATGTCACCATGTTTTATAATAATAATGATGCCATTGTGTATGCTATTGTTTTTATGTAATGGCCACTCGTACTGTAATGGTTTTTTCCACCTTTTTTGGATATCGATACCCATCATGTCTGTGAAGTTTTGCCAGCTAATTTAATTTGAAATTATGATAGGTATTTAGGTACCTATGAAGTTGCCGTTTTACAATACTGGCCATTTGAAAAGTAATTTATGTATGGCTGTCACGAATTCCAAATTCAAATTAATTTTATAAAAAAAATATGGAATTCTATTTTCAAATTCCGTCATTTGTTTATTGATTAGTGTTTTCTTTTCACTAAATTTGTACCTATCTTTTTCATCAATATGGACACGATAAAAATACGAGTAATTATGAAATAGAGTTCCGTCGCGGTAGCAATACCGCACAAACGGCTCCCAACATTAATTACGTGTAGGTACGGAGTAAACACTACACAAACGAATGCACGACTCGTTATTGGTTTGAACGCTTCCGACATGGAAATTTTTATCTAATAAAAAAAAACAACCGACTTCCAAAAAAACACTACAAAGTGAAAAATAACTAATTTCGGAAGTCGGTGTCTTTGGTTTTGTATTTTCGTTTATTCGTTTTTTTAGAAGTCAGTTTTTTTCTTTTTTCACTTTTTAGTGCGGTACCTACCCCAAAAAAATTCGTATACCACTACTTGTTAAGTAATTTCGTATAAATCAGGCTTGAATACTATGTGCTACAACTAGCTTCCAGTCGCGAAAGTTATGCAACTACAACTAACTTTGACAAACGACTACTAACTTTGATAGAAAATGTGGGTGTACCCTGATATACTGAATACGTCTGCGTAACCTTTTCGAGTATACAGGCGTGATGTTATGTTGTGTGATTGCGTAAACAATGCATATTAAATGCGATAGCAGAAATCGCGGTTGATTTACTGTAATTTTTTGAGGAGTTCCGTTGTCTGTCTCCGAAACTCATCATAAGATTTATATGAAATTTAAATGGGACCATTTCAGAAAAAAAATTTAAAAAAGAAAAGAATTTTTATATTTATTTTGTAGTTTTGTATATATGACGGAGTTATGCCCGAACAAACACAATAACAGAATTAATTACCTCCTCCTTTTAGAAATCGGTAAAAAAAAAATATTCACCCGAAAACTATAGTCAACAACGACGAATTAAAGGCGATAGTAGAAGCTGACGATACTCAATCTACGGCTGAGTTAGCAGCAGCTTTCAACGTTGGCATCAAAACCATATTGGTCTATTTGACGCAAATAGACCAATATTGGAATACCAATTAGCAAGGTAATAAAACTTGATAAGTGAGTGCAGCATGAACTGAACGATCGCCAGCGCTACGAACGCGTTGATGTATGCCTTGCCTTGCGTTGCTTAAAAGACAGAAACGAAGGGATTTTGAACCGCATTGTCACTTTCGATGAAAAATTGAGAATTTTTAATAATCGTAAGCGGTCATCATGTTGGTTAGTCCCTAGTTCAGCGTCTAGGCAATGCCCCATACGAAATCTTACCCCTAAAAAAGTCATGGTCAGTGTTTGGTGGTCTAGTGCCGGTATAATTCATTTGTATAATTCAGAGCTTCTTACTAAACGGCACCAGCATTACTGCGGCTGTGTACTGTGAGAAACTGGACACATTGTTGAAGAAGCTTGCAAATCTCCGTCCAGCCTTGGTTAATCGCTCGTCCCCGCTGCTCCTGCACGACAACGCTCGACCTCATACGGCACAACAGACGGTCTCTAAGCTAGAAGAGCTAGGGTTGCAACCCGTACACCAAAGGGCATTCAAAAATTACCACTGCGCTGGCAGAGATGCATCGATAGCATGGATGCATATTTTAATTGAAAAAAATAAAAAATATTTATATAAAAATTATTGTATACAAAAAAAATACTAACTGTATCTTTCTATACATATACTAAACGGCAATTTCATAGGTAAAGACCTAATATTAATCTACGATAAATTCGAGTTTTTAGTGCATTTCTCCAATATAAAGTGAAACTTGGCGCTTACGAATGATAGGCATTGTCATAGTGTATAGGTATAAAACATAGTAATCAATTAGGATTATGAAATTGATTTTTCGATTCATTACGTGCACGTTCATACAAAGTTATCGCGGCATGTATAATAAATGAGAAACGTCAAATCGGACTTCTTAGGTTGTCACGAGTTTAGTACAAATTGGAGTTTGCAATGTATGTTGAAGAAACATTCATCTGCCTGTCTTTTGATTTGATTGTCAACTTGATTTCCTACTAAAATATCCTCGAGTCCACTCGGATCCTAACCAACCACTTGTTGTTGTTGTACGTCGAACCCTATTCAGATTCTTTCGCTTTCGGTTACGACGCAGCCTTGGGCGGACCCTACACCTACAATAACATTGTGCAATATTTTTATTGTGCATTATTAATGAATTACCCCTTATACTCAAACGATCAATTATATTGACGCAATATCATTGACGGCTCATAAGCGTCACTGTTTTCGCTTGAGCAAGCCTTACCTTGTGTTCTGCGAGCATGTCAGAGTAAGATTTGGCTGCAGATATCGTGTAGCTACTTCTGGCTAAAAGTTAAACAAAGAAAACGTCGCTGGTCGAAAGAGTGGTTTAAGAAAAGGCAGAAGTATACTCACGAACGTCTTTTAAAAGATTTGGCGTTCACTTCCTGATTTAAAAATATTGCACAACACCGTTATTATAAAGTGTAAAAAAATGTTTTTCAATAATTGCGCAATTCGTGATTTTGTGCAATATAATTGATCGTCTAGGGTCCGCCTTACAGTAAACACTAAAACGATTTGAAGATTATTTCGAAAATAGATCGGTGACCTACTGATAATAATATGGTACCTGAACTCTTCCCCTATAGGGCTGAAGCACAGCACGATGTGCAGATTGCTTCTCACTCGGTCCACCAGGAACAGGTATATAACCTCGTTGGTCTGCATCAAGTTAGCGGCTTTCATCGGCTTCTCCAGAGCTGATTTTATCTGTTAATATAGAAACATACTTAAAAGCAAGCTTTACAAGACAGTAGGCAAATGTGGCTCACGAGCGACCACATTGAGACATACCTATATACTAATAATAAAGCTGAAGAGTTTGTTATTTTGTTTGAACGCGCTAATCTCTGGAACTGCCAGCCGGATTAAAATAAAATATTTCTGCATTTGATAGCCCAATTCTTGAGGAGATCATACGCTATTCTATGTTCTATTTTAGAGGGGTTTTGGTTTCCGCACTTAGTCCTTTCGTGCGTGGGCCATAGCGGCCGATTGTGCCCAGCTCACCTCCCTCCAGAAGTTGACTAGGTCACCTAGTCTGTTGAGAACATTGTGTAAGTTCTGGGTGCCCCCAGGGTTTCTGTCCTAATTTGGGTAACGCCTGTGCACTCAAACAGCACATGCGCAACGGTTTCCTCAGCCTCCATGCAAGCCCTACATAGAGGACTGTCCGTTATGCCTACTGTGTGGAAGTGTCTGTTTAGTGAACAATGTCCCGTAATTGTCCCCGTCACCAGGCGCAGGTCGTTCCTATCGAGGCGTAACAAACGTCTGGTTAGCCTGCCAGCCAAGGATGGCATGGAAGGAATGATAATAGAACATTTTATATGCTGCCATAAATCGTTTCCGTGAATCCTACATCGTACAAATCTTCTGTACAATATACCTAGTCCGATTTGTTGAACTTTGTAAACGAAACCTCATTATATTATGTCTATCGTTGAAAGTGTCAAGATGACTGATTGTATCTAATTACTTAATAATATGTCACAACCACCTGCGAGAATGTGTCCGTACAAATGAATTATATTTCTATTTGACTCTTTTATAGTATATTAATTCCACACCTAAATATCACGATTTAACAAAAAGGGCTTACACCCAAGGGCTTAGGGCTTAGGGCTTTACGTTTTATCGGAGCGAGTGTTAAAAACAAAACTTTTTGTAAAACTGAAAAGTTTATGGTAAACAGTAAAAGTTTACAGTAAATGCACTAGTTTGCACGTGTAGGTAAATACTTTGCCCACATAGCCTACTGTACTTGAAGTTTAGATAGTACTTCTGATAAATAAGTACCTACCCAAATTATATGAGAACGTCTTATTGGGCTTTGAATTACATTTGTGCCCCGATACATGGACAAAAAAGATTGCTTACATCGCAACTAACTATTCTGAAAGTTATTCTTCGATTGCAAGGTACTATTGAATTTAAGTTTTCCTGCATTTGCTACTGCCCAAACGTCGTTTGATTTCAAGTCCCTTAAACTTAAGGGGAAGATTTTTATAACAATGGTTAGACCTGTTACAGACCTGACCTCTATGGATCAGAATGTTGGGCCGCAAAAGGGATGAATAAAAGGCAATTGCAGCTGAGATAAAATTGCTAAGATGGATGTGTTTAGTGTTTCGCAAATGGATAGAATAAGAAAGACTTCCTCTTATATGTTTATACGCATATAATAGGAAGTCTGAAATTGGCACCTCTTTCGTGACTTCCTCTTTTATACTCGTTGCAGACTGCAAAGTTGTGTGGAAATCGGTTGTCATGGTTTGGGCATGTGACGCGAAGGAATGAGGAAAATATCGTGAAGAAAGTTTTTGAGTATGAATGTGGATGGTGTGTGGAGACGATGGATTGATAGTGTGAAAGATAACATGGCTCGAAAAGGGGTGACTACTGAGATGATAACTGATAGAGTAGTACGGAAGAAGAAGACATGCTGCGCCGACCACTCATGAATAAGGATTTTCTGAAATGACGTTCACTAGGTGGCAGCACTGAGACGTCAGGTCCGGGCAACTGTCAAAAGTGTCAAAGCGCCTATATTTTCTTTACAGATAGTGCAATTCACGAAGACGCGCCCCAGCCGCCCCACCAATTTTTGGTTGAGGGGATCGCGGGGTGCGGGGAGTTTGCTCCGAGCGTCAGTTGCGAACCGTCAGCGGTTCGATGCACACGAGTAGTACAAACTTCCTATGTTGCGAAAATCCAGAGTCGTCGCGAAAGTTGCTCTACTTTATATATTTTTTAAATGTGGAGAAAATCTCAGCGTGTTGTACTTAAAAGCCAGGTATGTAAATTATTGTTTAGAAATGTATAGTTACTAAAGCACATGAAATAAGCAAAGGAAAGTAATTTAATTTTGAAAATAGCAAAATTTACTAAAAGAAGACTTCATTTTATCGTTAAAAGTAAGTAAAACGATTAAATATTATATTTTTAATTTTAGGCAAGAGAAATGATTTCTAAAGTTTATGATTTTATGAAAAAAGAAACAAGTAAAAATTATGCAGAAAAACTCACTGATGCTTGATGGAGAACCGCACAGGCTGTTGGAATATCTGAAAGCACAGTGACTAGAATTCTGCGCGAAAGAAAGGAATATAGTAATACAATGAAGCAAACTACAGTACCTGCGATGTAATCGAATATAACTACGGAGACGGATGCGATAGTTCCTATAGTCCCAAGTGCGGAGCGTACAACAGAGCCGACTATGGAAGCGAATATTGAGTCTGAAAATGAAGCGAGTACGTCGCATTCGAATTTAGTAGGCACAAATGCTTCTATTTTTACATCACCTATGAAGAAGAGAAGGGTAAGACCAAGAAAAATTAATTTAGACGTATTTGATATTGGTGTAGTCCGAAGAACTATCCAAAACTATCACATAGAACATCCTCAATTTCCAACATTATCACGGCTTAATGTTGTTTTGAAAGACCGTATACAATTTAATGGATGTTTAACAACCCTAAGAACATTGTTACTTAAACTTGGTTATAAATGGAGAAAAACTGAGAATAACAGGAAGGTGCTAACCGAAAAACATAATATTCAAATGTTAAGTTCCAAATGTTAATTGAAATATTTAAAACAGGTAACGTCTTTTCGTAATGCAGGTAGACCTATATAGTCTACACAGATGAATCATATATTCATACCAACCACCACGTGCAAAAAAAATCTTGGGCCGATAAAGGTTCTAAAACAGCAATAAAACAAAATAAAACAAAATGGCGGAAATGCAGAGGGTTTCGTACCAAATGCGTTGTTGACATACAGAGCAGAAATCAAATCTGGAGACTACCACGATGATATGAACACGGAAAATTACTTAAAGTGGCTAAAGGAGAAACTAACACCAAATCTCCCAAATCATGCCGTGGTAGTCTTGGATAATGCAGCCTATCACAATACTAGTTCGGAAAAAATACCAACATCCAACTCCCAACAAATTAGACATGCAGACTTGGCTGAATGCAAAAAATATCCAATTTGAACCAAGCTACAAAAAACCTGAACTTTATGACCTTATATTAAAAAACAAAGAAAACTTCCGCAAGTACGAAGTTGACGAGTTATTGAAAGAACATGGATTCACAGTGCTTCGGCTGCCTCCTTATCATCCAGAGTTAAACCCAATCGAAAACATTTGGGGTATTGTAAAAAACGACGTTGCTAGGCCGCAATATCAATAAAAACTACACTTCGATTATGCCCATTATAAATGAAGCATTTGATCGAGTAAATAAAGATGTCTGGTTCAATACTTATCAGCACGTGGAAAAAATAGAAGACGAATATATGAGACACTGTGATGTTGATTTTAGTTTTATTATAAATGTCGGTGATACATCAGCCTCTGAATCAGATATTTCTGAAACGAGTGATTGACGATTTTCATTATAAAGTTCAGTAAAACTTTATCACGTATTTCATTTATGTCTATAATTACCCCCATTATAAAAATGGTAATATTATCGTATATTGACTAATAATCACATAAAATATCCACACCTAAAAATAAAAAACATAACCCTTTCCTTGTAATCGGTTAAAAAATTTAAAATTGAAGTAGAGCATCTTTCACTTTGACCATGGCACTCTCTCCTGATTAGTCTATTCATTGTAGTGTGCGTGTGTACCGATAACAAATACAAATACAAAAAATACAAAATGTTTATTTCTGTACCAACTAGTTTACATTAGTTTATGATTGGAGCCTCCTTTTAAGCATGATGACGCCTGTGTTAGGAGACTCCGCACTTCCATAGCTTCGGCTGTTTGTACACTTACAGAATTAAATTCTTATTAGTTACTTAAGTTACACTTTACATTAATGTGGGTGTGTTGGGTGTGCGGAGTGTGTGATGTGTGAGGGGTGTGTTTAGTGTGCCGAGTGTGTGTGGTGTGTGATGTGTTTGGGGTGTGAGAGGTGTGTGGTTGGTGTGGATGTGTGTATGATAGGATGTGCGTGCGGGTGTGGCGGTGTCAGTTAACTAATTTCCACTTATTGTAACAACCATTCAATATCTGCGTAGGTGCGTGATTTTAACCATTCTATTAGCATTTTCTTACCTTTATGAAGATGTTCAGTGTAAATATATACGTCTTTATTAATTTTATTATATAACCGTGCTGATTGAGTATTATATTGTGTAGCAGCAAAATTGGTTTTAGATTGTGGCACCTGCACAATAATATCCTTTCTTCTCTTTAACATTATGTTTTTGTCGTATGTAAGTGCCTTATGCTTTTTTAAGGTCGAGGCACAGATATATAATTTCCTAACAGATAGCAGGCCGCTAATCTCATATAGACTTTCAGTAGGGAATCTCCGTTTCTTGAAGTACATTATTTTTATCAGACCTCTTTGCGCTCGTTCAACGTCTATAAATTTTGATTTCGCTGCCCCACCCCATACAGGTATACAGTAGACTATTACAGATTGTGCAAGGGCTGTATAGATTTCATTTAGAAGATTTCTCTTGGCGCCCACATTTGTGGCTATACTTGCAGGGGTCACATATCTTAGTGATTTAAATATCCATCCCAATTTGCGTATTCTATCAGCAACATGTTCAAGGTGGGAGTACCAACTCAAATGTTGGTCAATTATGACACCTAAATATTTTGTCTGTGTTACTTTATTAATTATAGGACATGTACAGGCATCATTCATGGCTCGTTTACAAGAATGTATTTTTATATTTAAATCTTGATCTGGTTGTGAGCGGTTTCTAATTGTAAAACACATATAGTTGGTTTTAGTTGCGTTTAACGTAAGGAGGTTTTCATTGAGCCAATTAGCAATTTGAGCCATACCTATTTCCGTTTTGAGCTTTACTTCGGACCAGTTATCACCATAAAAGACAATGGAAGTATCATCGGCGTAAGAAAATATTTTTGCGTTATCTACTTTTAAATTACATAGGTCATTTATATACATTAAGAAAAGTGTAGGTCCTAATACGCTTCCTTGAGGCACACCGAATGATACCTCCACGTCATCACTGATGTATGTCCCTATCTTAACCCTCTGTCTTCTGTTTGACAGATAATCTTTAAAAAACACAAGAGGGAACACTCAAACATTGACGGAAGCTTGCACACATATACTCTAAACGGTTAGGAGGAATAGTGGGGCGCGTCTTCGTGGATTGCACTATCTGTAGTCGTGACTGAATGATGAGCGTCACCATATACATATATTCATTGTCGAAATGGAAGACCTCCTGTCAAAGTGGCACCAGCTGGTGGCGTGAATTTAGGCGTAAGATAAGGACAAGAGAATGATGATGTCATTCGATTTCAAGTATATTTTCGTTAAACACAGGCGGGATGTATAAAGTTACTTACATCTTCAAACTCATCAGGTTTGTAAAGGTTGGTGATCTCGCCGCTGCTGAGCAGGTTGTTCATGATCTCGGTGAAGGCCTCGTCGGCGATTTGCGTGTCCGAGAATATGAACGTAGTCTTCTTTTGGTCTACGCCACAGCCCGTGTATAGGAGCTGATGGTGGGAGTTGAGAAAAAAGTTTTTTTAGTGGAAAGACTAGTCCATACTAATATTATAAATGCGAAAGTAACTCCGTCTGTTTGTTTGTTACCGTAATTAATGTTAATATTTATTATTTAGGACACGCACAGGAAATACTCGTACAAATAATCAAACATAGAACATTAAATACTAACAAAATAATGGAGAAAAAGACTCGTGCGAGGCCAAAAGGGCTCCCATATCAGCATAATGCTGCAATGTTTAAAAAAGGTATGTTGGAAGTTGAGAAAAATTAGTGCATGTTGAAGATCCTCCTCGTGGCGCACCCTGGGTAACGTCGGCTCCAATTTGCCACCACGTCTTGATGGACACTTGGGGCTGGCGGCTAATCTTCAACAAACGGGGAAAGGTCATGGTTCCAATCACCGATCATTCTTGATGGTCGCTGAAGGGAACCGGGCTACAGAGGGTCAATACGTCCACTCCTCCTCTGCTTACAGAGGGAGGTGAGTGGTCGTAGACTGGGCAGGGCCGCCGCTGCGGTGCAGGCGCACCAAAGCGGCGCGTGTTTCTCTCCTCGAGGAGAGAACTTTCGGTGGGTTCGCTGAGTCGGGTCGGCCGGACAGCGAACGGAGGCATGCCTAATGCCGCCGCCGGGCGCTTGGCTTAATTGCCTGGCCCAGAGGAAGGCTACCTCTAAGATAAAAAACCACCCAATCCTAAGCTTTGAAGCGCGGTGAGAGGATGAATGGCTGGAGGGAGTCTAGTCGTGAGCGCTTCCCGAAGCGCCAGTGCGACGCAGTGGTACAGTCAGCATCAAAAGTCGATGATCACATTCAGATTTTCAAAATCACTGTACACTATATCACCCATAAATCGCTTCACAAGATAGGGCGCCAGTATTGAATGAACATCATTAAAGTTCAAAATTAACTGACCACTACTCGTCAAAGGTCACTGAACACCATTTTGTCAAAAATTGCTGATCGTCATAATATCCGAAAACATCATAACATTCAGTTTTACAAAAGTCACTCAACAATATAAAATGCTTGTTTTGGTTATCTAAAGACGACCCACTGACCATCTAGTGTAATCACGGCAACGTCAAAAGATAACTAAACTTAACATCATAAATAACAAAAGTTACTAAACATTACTTTGTTTCGGATACGTAGCGTGTAAACTTATACTATCAAAAGTAGCTGAACTGCAAACTAAAAAAGTGCTCGTTACTATCTTCAGAGTTATAAATCCAATCTTGTCCAATCCAAACTAAATCATGTAAAAAAAAATTATGTAAACGAATTTAACTTTCCAAAATAATTTAGTTTTTTTTTTCATAGTATCAATGAGAAATATTAGAAGTGGGTGTTCAAGCGGCATGCACATTTTTAAGCCTATTTTTCAAAATAAGCTCGCAAGCACGATTATAAAGATAAGCAAGTTCCGCTTAAAAATTATTCCGTCGACGTCATCTAAGCTTTCTATATTACGATTGAATAGTAACCTTATTTGTATAGCTATAAGACTCCCTATCAAAAATCACGCAGATTCTTTGCATTTATAATATTAGTAAGAAAGTATTAATACCAAGACTTATAACAAACACACGTATTCGTCACACGAATGTTTGTCCTTAGTGGGAATCTAACAGGGTAGAATCAATATCGGACGCATAGCATAGGGTCACTTCCGATCAATAAGGTGTTAGGTTCTAATGCAGGTTTTTTTTATTTTTGTAGCGTAACACCGTGTACTTGTGGATAAGGCGATGGGATAATGAAGGAAAAGTTGATGAAATTAAGAAGACCGGTAGACCAAGAAGAACTTTAAGACCACAGGACGTAAATATCATTCGTCAATTCAGAGAGTATCCGTTCCTTCAAACCAGAAATGTAGCTATAGCTAACAATATTTCTTTAAGCACCGTTCGTCGACGTCTCCACGAAGCTGGTATACATTGCCGAAAAACGGCCCGTAAGTTAAAATTGACTGCTCGACATAAGTTGCAAAGACTTCAGTTTGCCGAACGATATTTAAATTTTTATTTTTCTAATGTAATATTCGCTGATGAAAAAACTTTTAAATCTTCTCAACACGGTCGTATTACGTTATGGAGAATTAATAATTCCCGTTATCAAGAGGAGCACTTAATAGAAAATAGATCCAGTGGAAGGATTTCTGTGGGTCTTTGGGGGTGGATGAATAAAAGAGGACCAGGGGAACTGATAGAAATTGGTGGTCGGCTAAATGCCGAAGGCTACAAAGCCATCTTGCAAGATGTTTTACTGCCCACAGCACAAATAATGTTACCTGATATGGCCCCATTACATTTCATACATGACAACTGTTCAATCCACATGGCCCGAGTGTGCAGAGCTTGGTTCCGGGATAACGCTGATCACATTGTCGAAATTCCATTCCCACCAAAGAGCCCGGACCTTAACCCCATTGAAAACTTATGGGGGCTTATGGTCCAGGCTTGGGATGAAAGCACTCCTCGAACAAGGGAAAATCTACAAAATCACGCCATAGAAATCTGGGAAGATTTTAGGGGACGAGATACTTGTGCAAATATGGTGAACTCCATGCGAGAACGTCTGCAAAATGTCATCGATGCCAATGGGGGACACACTAGATTTTAATTCTAAGTAGTTTAAGCCTAAACATAATTGTAATTGATAAAAAATTAAACCTTGTTTTTGTTTATAAAACATTGATTTGATTATGAAAGTTTAAATTTATTGACTTTTAATAAAAACAAATAATTATTATTAACTGTATTGATTTAACGAACCAATTCAATTTGGTTGATAATAAATAAATGGGTGGTGATTTACATGTGCATGTGTCTACTTAATTTATATACCAAACACATATACTCATACACATTTATACATATTTATAATTATGTCATATCTCTTGTATTTACTGTGTGTACATAAATAATAAATAAATAAATAAATATACCTACCGTAAAAATACACACACATATTAAACCCAAAAAACATTTAATTTTGTTCAGGGACTTTAGAGATAAACGATGGTATGCTAT
This sequence comes from Brachylomia viminalis, assembly GCA_937001585.2. Classification (NCBI taxonomy): domain Eukaryota; kingdom Metazoa; phylum Arthropoda; class Insecta; order Lepidoptera; family Noctuidae; genus Brachylomia; species Brachylomia viminalis. The sequence continues at coordinate 24,931,009 of OW443302.2, read as the reverse complement.
TTTTGTCAAAAATTTGTTCAGAGACTTTAGAGACGAAAAACTTTGTTTAGCGACATTTGAAAAGTGATGGTCACCTACTTATGCCCTTTTATAATAATCATTCATTTCTGGCGCTTGTCATGTTGAGCGATTTAGGTATAATACGGTGTACAGCGATATTGAAAATCTAAATGTGGTCATCAACTTTTGATGCTGACTGTACAACCGCTTGCCGTCGCTGACGGTAACAAGAGCCAAGGAGGCTCTTGTCCCGAGAGGGACCTGGACTCGCGCGGGTGCTTCACCAAATTTTGGAGGAAGCGCCCGCCAAGCAGGGACCCGGTGTCGATGGGCCTCTCCTCTAGTGAGGAGAACCTGTCGGCCCGCCAAGGAAGGGCGAGATCGTACGATGGCAGGCGGAGCCCCCCACACACCAGGACCCGAGGTGGCGGCGCGTAGTGTTCCACGCGCACCCCTCTTAGACGTCGCGGGGGGAGTCAAACACCTCACTCCCCCCCCAGACCCGAAGAGGCCCGCAGTGGCGGGCACCAGTCGGGGGTTGTGGAAGGATCGTACGTTCCCGCGACCCCCCGCGTAGGTGTGAGATGGAACACCGGGGTGGTTTTTAGTCAGTAAGAGTCTGACAGACCCCGCCACCCGCCCTAGAGCGGCGGACATCCAGGACGATTTTCCACCGCGGAATCAAAAAAAAAAGGTTAACATGCATGCGGGATCAGTTGTTATAACGATTGCGGGTTAGTGCTATGTGTGTCACAAATTGAACAGCCAGTAAATAATAATAGTCCTCCAGACCGAATTTCGGCCGTGGCGGCCAATCTCTACGGCATGAAAATGCTCATGTTAATAATAACCGCGCGAAAAACACGCGGTTCCCGCGTAAGAAATAACTCTTACACACGCTGTCTAAATCTCTTTATCTACTATCCTATCTCAAGTATGCTGGAAGATATTTGTTTAGAAATAAACATCACCTTTGTAAGTAGGTACGTATTATTTTTTTTTTCTTCTTGACTGTTTATATATGTGTGTACATAAACGGTTAAATAAAATAAATGATTAAGGTACCTCTTCCTTTTTGCAGATTTTGAAAAAATATTTTTTTATGTGATTTATTTTTTCAATTCTTGAGAAAGCTATAAGCTATCTAACATCTCGCTACGAGCCGCTTGGGGCCGAGCGAAAAGAAAAAAAGTTTGAAATAACGCTAAGCGAAACCGAAGTATCATCGCGGGCGGGCGACGCGATGCAATGCGGTGGGTCGGGATAGCAAGAAATTTCACGCGAGCGAAATTGCGGGAAGAAACTAGTAAATAATGATGAAGCTAAATGATGATTTCATATTATACATGATCATAATATTCTTACGCATGGGTTCTGTAGTGCAAGTACGGACTTTGCATCGATAAGACATCGAGATCGCTAAGGTTCGCATTTTTATCGATCTTGTTATCGAATTTGGAAGTACGTAACACGCGACGATAAGATTTGAAATGTCAAATGTCAAAATCAAATCAAAATGTCGTTTCGTACTTGCATTTTCGATAAATTCGTTAAAATTTTAGAGTTTATCTACCGATCGGTAAAGTAGAAGTTACGTACTTGCGACATCGATTCGATTCGATAAAAACTCATTTTATCGAGTTTATCTGGCAAATTTATCGAATCGAGTCCTACGTACTTGCACCACTGGAACGAAATTAATCGACGCGTCGAAATTAAACGCAAGTGATGCGATTGGCTGTTGATAATTAATTCAACCAATTACAGTTCATATCATTTTTTAGCTCGTTTTTGTGTTGATTTTCGTTTCAGAAACCGGGCCTCAGTACAATGAAAGTGCAGGTAACCTTCAAGTCCTCCCTGAAGTCTTTCAGGCCGTAGGTCTTAGTGACGACGACGGTGAACGCGTTGTACTCGCATATGTAGGTCGCGACTCGCGTCAGGCACGTGCGGCCAGAACCACCTAATGATAAATATGTAATGGTTTAGAAAGAGTCAGTATTTATTTTAAAGTATGGCAAGTAAATAGGCACCTGCATAGTATACATTTTCAGAAATATAATATACATACTTCACCAAGTGGCAGCGGCAGCCGTCAGGGCAACAAGATCCTCTGGCGAGCTTAACTATGATATTTGACGTAGTTAGAGATGGGAAGGGGGAGGAAAGAGGGAAGCCCTGTGCAGATTTGGGCGAGCCGCGTCACTTTGCATAAATCCTTCTACATAACTTGCGTACATACTGAATGAACCATCGCACACAGCAATGTGATGCACTGCGGCCCGATGCAGATATTAAAATGGCGACCAAACAAAGGTACTTCTCGTGCGCTTTCACGGGCACACACATTACTCGTCTTGATTGTGCAAGTGAGAGAGCATGATGAGCGTGGCCATTTTCAATTTGTTTCTTCACTGGCGCGGATTATAACACTGACCTATCCCAACACAGAGCAAGTGGCCCCGCGGCTGTGAGATGACGCGCACGATGCGACAGATGTGCTCTATGGCGTCCTTGAACAGCACCAGGTCCATCTTCACCACGCCGGGACTGCTGTTGTACTCTTCCAGCTGGTTTGTCACGAATCTGAGCAAAATAGTTAAAGGCTAGAGGCTAAAGGCTTAGTTGAGGCACAGCTCGATCGATCAAGGTTCAGCAACGCTTATCGACGTCAGTAGGTATATAGATGCCTCGGAAAGCACGCTAACCCCTCGGCTGTCATACGTTTATTTTGACAGTCGTTACGGGTAGTCAAAACCCCGAAAGTCTGACAACCAGTTTTACCAAAGGGTATCGTTTTACCCAGTAACTAGCTTCTTCTTTTGATTGTTCCTTTGTTGGCATTTGTCAGAGTCGCCACAGAGAGCAATGTGTATTGTCTTTGGTCCCTGGCCCTGACATCACACAACGGACCAAATTCAAACTACTATTGCTTGAATTCAAAGCTTTTGGCTACTTTGTATGTGTGTATATTATGTTTTTTTTTTTTATTTGCGTTAGGTTTGTGCAGAATTTTCTTTCTTCTTTTCTTTCTTCTGGAGGTCAGATAGGCACTCGCTCCATGTAATGGTATTCAGCTCCATTTTGTTAAAATTGGCGGCCTACCCCAACATAGATGCGAAAAGGCTGTGCGGATGATTTCTCCCATGATTATCGTAAACAAAGAAAGAAACACACAAAATAAAGCGCCACCCTTACTTGCGCAGCGCCTCAGGATCATTCATATCATCGTACACCTCGTACGGGTTCAGGAAGTGGCCGAAGAGCGGCGGGCTCTTGGACGGACACAGCGCGTGGAACGTCAGCTCGAAGTGCTTGCCCAGCATGTCGCTGATGTGGTTCATGAACCAGTCGCGATCTCTGGTGGGAGACGGAATACATTGAGACTTATAGTCTTGGTTAAATATAACTATGGTCAAAAGGCGAAATTCCTTTTTTGAAGTAAAAACTTCTTTAGCTGTGTTGAGCGATTTTTGGTAGGGGCAAAACTTATGGGTTCCCGTCACCGACACGCTGACGTCACCGACATGCGAATGTGATGTGTTGCGCTAGACTGGCGACGCGCAGCGGCCTGTGTGCAGTGGGCTCCATCAATTGGGTACCCCAGTTGTATTAAAATTAAGTTCAAAATGTACAGCCAGCTTCACGATGATCACAGATCCCTTATCTGTGATCATCGTGAAGCTGGCTGTACATTTTGGAGTTTTCAATTCTGTCGGCACTCCCCATGACATACTATTTTTTTTCTTTGTTTAATTTCAGACAACTGCAATAGTCCATGGTGGTTTATACCCGGAAAACAGATTCTCAGAAACCAGAAATCGAGGATGTAAAAAAGTAGTTTGGGGCTAAGCTTGGCAAACGAAGTCCCAAACGACACCCTGGTCCCGTAATCCAGGATGAAGTCGAAGCCCTACCCAGGAATTTCCATTATGATATTTATTGTAGAAAATAACAACAATTGCTAGTTATAGTTTCTGCGCTAAATGGCCCATCACAAGCACCCTTCTTTCATAAAGTCGTCGGTTATAAGCTATGGCATTGATATAACTCACTTGTCTTCAGTCAATCGGTCGCAGAAGACTCTGAAGCACTCGTGCATCCAAAGCCGTAAGAACCGCGGCTTCGTGTTGGTGTAGTCTTTGTTGCTACGCAGCAGACCCTGGGCGGAAATCACTTTTTGTGTTATGTTGAAGTTTTGCTAAAACTAATAATAGTTTTATCGCCCTTACGCACGCCCCCTTTATAAAAAGGTGGCGTGCATTATAAAGGGGGCGTGCATTAAAAAGGGGTCGTGCGTTATAAAGGAGCGTGCGTTATAAAGGGGGCGTGTATTATAAAAGGGGCGTGCGTTATAAAGGGGCGTTCACTTCTTCCCAGCTAAAGCACTAGGAAGTGGTGAAGGGCGGGCGTTTTGGGGGGACTGTCTTATGTGATTTTGACGTTCAAAAAGTGCTGATTCTCAGACCAGTTTGAATAAATGACTAATGATTTTGAAAAATAAAAAAAAAGTCCATTAAAAACGCGCATTAAACATACGCATACCGTCGATGATTGGATTTTATTAATTATTTTATCTAAAGCTTTGAACCTTTTTTCTTAGCGAATAAAATAACATTTTTATCCGTTGAAAATGCCGTTTTCGAATAAGCTTAGTTACATAGAAGAAAAGAAAGAAAATAAATTTATGTGAGGCACACAAAAAACAAAAAAAAAAAACAGAAAAACCCTTAAAATAGTATTGTGTGCCTCACGGCTGCCCAAATAGTTCAGTCATGCATTGTATACCTAAATAATATTGTAATGAAGGTGACATCTAGCAACTGGCCAGCAAATATCGAAACAGATTTAGTTTTATTTTTAGTTGCAACTCATTCAGATTACATATTATATACTACTTACTTAACTTTAAACTTGTTTCTACCTCAAATCTAGTGTTCCAATCTACATTTTCTAGCATTAACCTTACATACCTGAAATATCTTGGAGATGTCCCGCAAATTGAAGAGGTAGTGCATCTTACTGGGGGTAGGCAGGAGCTTAGCCACTATGTTGTTGAACATGTCTATCGTTGCTATCAGCACGGTTTTACCTGGATTTAAGCGAATTTTATTTGAACAACGGTTTGTTCTGCATGTTTATAACCACGACATAACAAATCGTCAGTAAATGCTGCAGAAATGACTGACTCGGATATTTTAAAGCGAACTAAAAAAAATTGTAAACTTTATTTTACGCCATCTTTGACGAGCTGAACTTGAGCTTTTTTTTGGGAATGGCATTCGCGAGGTCAAACCTAGCAGGTTGTCGCCTGCTAAACCAGACTTTCCTGTGAACGCCTTAATAAATTAAGGCCTACAGTTTTTGCCCTGGCTGTCAGAGCAAAAACTTATACACTAAGCAACTACACGCCAAGCTGAGGTCCGTACCCCACAGGGGGTGCCCATTTGGGACCTTAGCCCTGTGGGCTGCGGACCACGGTCTAAGGCGTCGCTGGAGGAGAGTTGCAAGTGACAGGCTGGATCGGATCGTGGTTATTAAGGGACGAATCGACTAATCTCACACACACATGTATAGGGCCAAATTAAATTAGCTAGCAAAACTCCGCAAACGTGATGGGTGTCAATATCTAAACACTTAAAAAAATAAAAAAGTTTGATGGTTTTTTAGGGGTCAACGACCGCTGATAGTGTTATTATATGAAGTATGAGTTGAGAAAAACTGTTTAGATATCGATCCATCTCGTGTGTGAAGTTTCCATAAAAACAAAAACAGATTTTTTAAACTTATATTTTAAGTGACAAAATAAACGCACTAAAAATTCATCAAATATATTTATTATAAACTTATCGCGCCTGCGGAGTTTAGCTAGCCAGTTTGAAATAACCCTGTATAAACCGAAAAGAAGATAAAAACCGAAACATACAAAAAAAAATAATTTGACTATGACTTGTTATGAAAAAAATAGTTTTTGGTATATTTTTTACATCATTTTATTATTTTCTGTTCATTAATTTCATATTTTTCTGTTTCAAAGGAGCTGATTATGTTGTAAATTAACACCGTAGGGACACGAGGGTGTCACGAGAGTCCCTTACACCTCGAATACGAACATCGTATTAAATTCTCTCACCGACAGACTTGGTCTCTTCGTCAAAGTCCTGCAGATGCTGCCCCAGCATGGTGCCGAAGATCTTGACGAGCTGCTGCTGCGTGGGCGACGACAGGTAGAACGAGTGGAAGCACGACAGCAGCCGCGCCGGCAGCGCCGAGCGCGCGCCCCCCGGCGGGCCCGCCGCACCGCACAGCACCATGTTCTGTGTGACGGTACTACAGGTAGAACGAGTGGAGGTACTACAGGTAGAACGAGTGGAAGTACTACAGGTAGAACGAGTGGAGGTACTACAGGTAGAACGAGTGGAAGTACTACAGGTAGAACGAGTGGAGGTACTACAGGTAGAACGAGTGGAGGTACTACAGGTAGAACGAGTGGAGGTACTACAGGTAGAACGAGTGGAAGTACTACAGGTAGAACGAGTGGAGGTACTACAGGTAGAACGAGTGGAGGTACTACAGGTAGAACGAGTGGAAGTACTACAGGTAGAACGAGTGGAAGTACTACAGGTAGAACGAGTGGAGGTACTACAGGTAGAACGAGTGGAAGTACTACAGGTAGAACGAGTGGAGGTACTACAGGTAGAACGAGTGGAGGTACTACAGGTAGAACGAGTGGAGGTACTACAGGTAGAACGAGTGGAAGTACTACAGGTAGAACGAGTGGAGGTACTACAGGTAGAACGAGTGGAGGTACTACAGGTAGAACGAGTGGAAGTACTACAGGTAGAACGAGTGGAAGTACTACAGGTAGAACGAGTGGAGGTACTACAGGTAGAACGAGTGGAGGTACTACAGGTAGAACGAGTGGAAGTACTACAGGTAGAACGAGTGGAGGTACTACAGGTAGAACGAGTGGAGGTACTACAGGTAGAACGAGTGGAAGTACTACAGGTAGAACGAGTGGAAGTACTACAGGTAGAACGAGTGGAAGTACTACAGGTAGAACGAGTGCAAAAATCAATGTTTACCTATTTTCACTCAAGTAAGTTACAGTGATTTATATGACATTAATCATTTCATCCTACGTTTTTTGAATTGAAACTGCTCTCAAAACGCTGAAGGGAAACATCGTGAGGATACCTGCATGACGTAGAACCAAAAATCGATGACATTGTGACAACATCTACCACCCCGCACTAGACCCGCGTGGTAGGTTACAGCCCCCTCCTGTAAAAGGAGGGGGCTGTGTATATATGTATATACAGGCCTGTGTCCCAGCAGTGGGAACATTGTAGGCTGATTAAGATTATCAGAATTCGTATAAAATGAAAGTCGGTCACATCGTGTAAAATATTCACGATGAGTTGACGTAGGCAACGGGCTTTCCAAATAGAAAATTAGAAAATACCTTGACATTTTTGCGCCACTGCTTGACCCTATCGAACCAGTATCCATAGTCATGCCACAGTCGCACCAGCTCCAATGGCGGCTGGGACCCGTAGTAGTCGCGCACTGGCATGTTTATGTCGTCCATAAACGCTATCATCTTCTTGCCTGGAAAGCACACGTCAAGTACATTCTTAATCGTAAATATGAAAACAAAGGCCTTGCTTGTTTAATGCCGCAATAGTCATTCAGCACCACCGCAATTAAGTTAGTAATTTCGTATTATCATCACCATCTGCCTCGCTTTTTTCCAACTTAGTTAGGGTAAGCTTCCAGTCTAACCGAATGCAGCTGATTACCAGTATTTGACATGGAGCGACTGCCTATCTGACCTCCACAACCCAATTACTGGGTAATACGATACCCCTTGGAACACACAGATCATATAAACACAAAGATAATATTATGCTTTGTAAACAAATGTATTCGTGTTCAGGTGTCTCCGCATTTCTCCCACTTAATTCACTAACACAAAAGCTAAAACTATAAGAACGGCACACGAGCTCATATCTCCTCGGCACACGAATAAACTTACAGCAACACTAATAAACTCACTAATAGAACACATGCAAACAGCGGGCGGCGCTTTTACCTGTAGCTACGGACTCAGAATAAATACAAATATGCAAGTTACGCAACTAGTGATGTTAAGTTGTAATCGTAGAAACATTTCGATGAAATTCAGTTATAATAATAATAATTTTATTCATAAGATCACATAATAAATTACATAAAACTTACATGACTACAAGTTTACAAATTAATATTAAGGAGAAAAAATTAAACTATGCCTAAAATTAATCTGGTGTATAACTTATACCTATAAATTGGTTAAAGGCCTAATGAATACGATAGCGACCTGCCTGATGTAGGTTTATTCAAACCTGTGTTTCAGGCCATCGCTTAACAACGCTGAGTGCTTTAGTGGACTATTATGTCACTGTACATAGAGCTATTGTTGATACCTAATAACCATATTTTTAAATAAAAATGTATTTAACTTAAGTAAACTTATTGCATTACTTCTAGCAATTTTTCTGTGTCTGAGTAATTAAATGTCGCTAAGTATTCACTCAACATTTCACTACATTTTTTATAATTTACACTATAAATATGTAGAGACATATTAATTTTATTATATAAGAACGGACCCAAAAATACACAAAATGTATTTATAAAAGTATGTCTAGTTTGCGGCATTATGCAAACTAAGTCTTTTCTTCTCTTATCTATAGGTATTGGCGTATACGGAAGTTTGCTATGCTGGTGTAGTTAGTTAGTAGTATGTTGCTATATTCATTATAAATAGTTGACGCACGGTTAAAACCTTACATGCCGTGTAAAGCTCGTGTGTCGGAAATCTAAATGGGCGAAAGGTGACTAGCTTAAGGATAGCGGAGTTGCGCGCGCGCACCGACGCCCGCAGGTTGTGTCTCACGCGCGCCCCCGTATCGTAGACGGTATTCGAGATGGCCACTAAATTATTAAAGTGTTCAACGTGCAACATTGTAATTAACGAAGTGTTAGCATTCGTGAATAATAAGATTGACGTAATGGATGAAGATAGTTTGGCTCGTATTTGTATCAGTTCATTCTCTGAAAGTGATATTTTAAATGCTAAAAATCTATTGTTCGAATCCTTGTCCAAAAAGAAGAAACAACGGAAACGCGATGGAAAAACTTTGCGGAATATAGATGACATCATTTGTATATTGAAAGAGACGGACCCGGAAGAAATTCCAGTTTTTGTAGCTCGGGATTTGCAAAAACTCCCACCGGTTCTGTTTGATCATGTAGACGTAACGAGAATTCTAAAGGATCTACTAAAACTGCAACAGGCTGTAAACCTAATCAAAAGTAGTTATGTCACAAGTGAACAATTAGAAATAATAAAATGTGACATCCAGAGATCTAGGCAAACACCACCAAATGATAAGTTTGAATGCAACGTAAACAAACGCCGCCCGCGGCGCCTGTTTGTTGGACAGCTTGTCATATAATAGTGGACCTATGGGATTGCTTCCTTTGTGTGATGACACGATTATAGAACCCTCAACATCGTCTCCTTCACCTAATTCTGGATACCGTGATATTCAAATCACTCAAAATCATTCAGCTGTGCAGGGTAATTCTATACATCGACAAAATCAACGCGAAGCGGGTAGTCGGAGTGCAGTGGCGAACAACGTTGCGGCCGCGGTGACGGTGACTCAGACAGGCGAGGTGAATCACGCGCCGCTGCCAGCCGCCGCGGCACTCAGTGCGCAGGCACTCAATACGGGCCTGCGACACACGGACCGCCAGTTTGGAAAGACGATGGCTGAAGTAACAAGAGAAGGGCAATGGAAACCTATAGTTGAAAATGAGGAATGGACGTTAGTCCAAAGGAAAAGGTTAAGGAATAGATTTGCAGGAAAAAGGGGAAAAGCAGTTTTGGAACCGGATGAAAAATTCAAAGCGGCTGATGTGAAAACTCCTATATACATATATAACGTAGGAAGAGAAGTCAGTGAAAATGATATTATAGAATACATTAAAAAACGAGCTAGTATTAATGTTTCTGTGGAAAAGGTCAACATGAAAGTCTCAAAAGACTATCAATCGTATAAAATTTTTGTATAAAAATTTCATTTAGATGAAATTCTTAAAGACGATTTTTGGCCAGAAGGGATTGCTTATAGACAATACATACAATTTAGGCCCAGATTCCGTGATCAAAAACCTTCAACAAATGGCGACAACTAAGTTGGTCAGTTTTAACTGCAAGTGTGTCAGACGGTCGATTTAATGCATAAAGAGACTGTGTTGTACCGCGGACATTATTGCGTTACAAGAGACATGGTTATTACCGCACGATATTCCTTTCCTAGGCACTATAAACGACTCATTCTCCTTCACTGGAAAATCTGCAGTGGATACTTCAGCTGCGATACTGAGAGGGAGACCATACGGAGGCGTGGCTTTGCTCTGGAGAAAAGCTGTCTTTCCGGCGGCTTCGGTCATACAGTGTAATAGTGTACGACTTATTGCGATTAAAATAGTGAATCAGGATCGTTCAATATTAGTGTTCTCGGTGTATATGCCTACAGATTCCATTGATAATTTGCCAGAATTTACAGACTGCTTAAGTGAAATGTGTTCTATCATTGAAAACAATAATATAGAAACAGTTTATATACTGGGGGACTTTAACGCACACCCAGGTGAGTTGTTTTCAAATGAGTTACGTGATTTTTGTTGTGAACAGTCGTGGTCGTGTATCGATATGGACATGTTATCTAGTGATACTTTTACGTTTGTAAGTGACGCGCACGGGTGCCGGCGCTGGCTGGATCACTGCCTGGTGACCAGCGCGGCGCGGGCATCCGTGCGGGCCGTCACTGTTTTGTACGACGCATATTTTTCGGATCACTATCCATTACAGATTGAATGTGATATTAATCGAATTTGTCAAAAGACTAACACCGTAATAAATAATAGTGTCTGTAGTACTGTTGTGTGGGGTGACCGTAGTAGTAGCCAAATAGAGTTGTACACGAATTTATGTAATACTAAATTAAGAGATTTAGATTTTCCTCAAGAGTTCCGTTCGTGTGCAGGTAAAATGTGTAATGATGATAGTCACAAATTGATATTAAGAAACTTGTACTTAGATATTGTGAATAAAGCTGCTACGAGTAGTTATATAAATAAGCACAGTAAACGAAGGTCTGTTCCTGGATGGAACAAGTATGTGGGTGAAGCTCACAGGGAGGCTCGACTTTGTTTTCAAATGTGGCTATGGTACGGTAAACCAAAAACAGGTAAAATGTATCATGATATGTGTGAATCGAGAAAAATATTCAAGTCTAAATTGAAGTTTTGTCAAGACAACGAGCAACAGATTAAGATGAGTATTATTGCCGAGCAACACAAAAATAAACAATTCGGGAAATTTTGGACATCTACTAAAAAGCTCAATCCAAGGTCGGGCCTGCCTGTGAGTGTCAGTGGTCTACATGACCCACACGACATAGCTAATGCCTTCCAGCAGAGTTTCAAAGTGGACCCACCTCCTGTACCTCCTGCGGTGTCTCAGATGCTCGAGACTGGGACTCAAGGTGATAAAGTTAGGTTAAGATTCCAGGCAAAGGAAATATCTAATGTTATTAGTAATATGTCTAGAGGAAAGTCTCCTGGACACGATAGTCTCAGTATCGAGCATCTGAAGTACGCCGGTATCCACTTGCCGAGGGTGCTTGCTCTGTTCGTCAATTTGTCACTTTCGCATAGCTACTTACCTGAGGAGCTCATGCGTACACTGGTTGTTCCTATAATAAAAAACAAAACAGGTGATCCGTCGGACCTGTCGAACTACAGGCCTATCTCACTAGCCACCATAATTGCTAAGGTTTTGGACAGCCTGCTTGATAAACAGCTGGGGAAAAATATACATTTACACGACGCACAGTTCGGCTTTAGACCAAACTTATCAACTGAAAGTGCTATTTACTGTCTCAAGCAGACTGTTCACTACTACACAGCAAGGAACACACCTGTGTACGCATGTTATTTAGATCTCTCCAAGGCATTTGACCTTGTAAATTATAATGTTTTATGGAGGAAACTTCACAATGTTGAGGGGCTCCCTTCTGAATTAATTTGGTTGCTTAAATATTGGTACAGTAATCAAGAGAATACTGTTCGATGGGCAGGCACTTTATCTGAAGTGTACAGGTTGCAGTGTGGGGTGAGGCAAGGGGGGTTGAGCTCACCACGCCTCTTCAACCTGTATATTGATGGTCTGATTGAGGAGCTCAGCGGCACCGGTTTCGGATGCTCGATAGACGGAACATGCATAAATAACATAAGTTACGCTGACGATATGGTGCTGTTGAGTCCCTCAGTCAGAGCTTTAAGATGCCTTTTGAATATTTGTGAGGCGTATTCGGAGGCTCATGGGCTGAGATATAACGCCAAAAAAAGTGAATTTATGATATTTAAGGCGGGAAAAAAACAATATCGTGCGCCCGTGATCACTCTTTGCGGCACACCACTTTCACAGGTGAGTAAGATTAAATATCTTGGTCACTGGGTCACCGATGACTCGTCGGATGATATGGACATTGAGAGGGAACGAAGGGCGCTGTCCGTGCGGTGTAATGTGCTCGCTCGTAGGTTCGCACGTTGTACAAGAGACGTAAAAATTACTTTATTCAAGTCGTACTGCCAGACACTGTACACGTGCGGGCTTTGGGTGAATTATACGCATCGCGCGTACAGTGCCCTTCGCGTCCAATATAACAACACCTTCAGGGGAATGCTGGGGCTGCCGCGGTGGTGCAGCGCATCTGCCATGTTCGCAGAAGCGCACACACAGGATTTCTTCGCTGTGATGCGCACGCGCTGCGCTTCATTGTTGAGTCGGATGCGGATCACCTCTAACGTTCTCCTGAAGACCTTGTCTGAACGGTGGGATTCACCAATGCTGCAGGCGTGGATGGGGTGGCACTCTCTTTCCAACAGGAGATGAGTGGTTCTCCTTTCATGCCCGATTAGTTTAATATTTTACGTACTAACATTATTTTTAAGACTGTAATACTAACAAAATGGAACCTGATTTCCGAAATAAACGACATTATTATTATTATTATTATAGCTCTCTGCGCACGTTCTAATGGCAGTAGGATTGATTTAGCAGCCCCACCCCATGAAGTTATACAATAAGTAAGAATGGATTGACACAAAGCTAAATAGACCTGTTTAATTAATTTGTAGTCCGATTTAGATCGTAAATTTTAATTTAGTTACCTTTAATATATGCTCTTATTCCTAAAGATTTTATTGATTGTGAAAATAAAACGATACAGGAGTTTCCCTCGAACATAGCTACTCTATACAAGTGAAGTTTGACCATTGGAATATTAACTAAATAAAGTTAGTAAAATTTTGTCATAATAAACAATACATGATCTTGAGCCTATAAAATACAATAACACAACCACAATATATCTATATCTGTGGTTTGACAAATTTCCAGTTAACTTCTAATATTAATCAGTGTAACTTCAAAACTGTATATTTTAACGGATATCTGATAACTCACGGATTTTAATATTCAAATTAAGACCAAACTTCGTTTGTCTATAGCCCGTTCGGGGGAAACGGAAATTCCTGTCAAAGTATGTGTCAACATACTTTGACAGGAATTTCCGTTGCGGAACATGCGACAAAATCAAAGTGGATCATCTTACCATTATTGCAAATGCGAAAGTTTGGATGGATGGATGTTTGTTACTCAATCACGCCAGAACGGCTGATCGGATCTGGATGAAATATGGCAAAGAGATATATTATAGTCTGGAATAGGCGGAATAGCACATAGGCTACTTTTTGTCCCGGAAAAATTTACGGTTCCCGTGGGATAATTTCCGACATCCACGCGGGCGAAGCCACTGGCAAAAGCTAGTAAAATATACATAAGAAATTATCTAAACTACCAAGAAACTATAAGGATATCAACTTCTCGAATATAGATTAGGAGAACACAAGTAAAACTTCAAGATATTTTTTTTTATTAATTTTAGGAAAACTTACAGCTAATACATTTTAACTTCTAAGTAGTACAATGTGCAAACGATGGCCAATTACAAGCTTCCACTAACGAAAACCAGTTTTTTACCAGTACTAAGTAAATATTTATTTAAAACTTACCGCTTTGACAGTTTAGGTGTTGCGGTGGACCGACCATCTGAAGAGCCTACGAACTTTTTTCAATGGTTGAAACCATTTTGGCTCAAAGTGAGACGAACATTGTGTTATTTTTTGTTGGAAGCCAGTTTGGACCCCTTCCTGTCGCATTTATCCAATTTTATTTTAATTTTGGATCCTTCGATAACTAAAATGTTAAAATAAAAGCGAGGTGTGACTGATGATGATGATATCAATGATGCATGAAACAGTAAACAACAGCCATATAATTCCATGCAACAAAAAAATTTTAAATTTTGTTCCTTTGCGTAACTAATTAAATAAACTCCTAAATAATTCTCGTAATAAGTAAATTCGTACTAAGTAGGATCATATAAAATATCGACAACCACAAACGTCACATCACATCCCTAACTAAGTCGGCTGCGGCCGCTTCACAAAACTATCGTGTGAGTGCATCAGTAAAACACTTATCCATTACGCTATTAGACCAGCTGATTCATTGATCGATGTGTACTAAGCAATCAATGGTTTTTGTTCCCAATGAAAATAATTGCTTTTGGTACTTCATCGTCTTTCTAGTATCACGAAGTAACGTTTTAATAAATTTGATAAGAAACACAATAATATTTTAGTACTTACGTGTGAAATGAGATGCCATCTTTCATGTAATTCACAATACAGCTGTTACTTTTGTAAACTACTACTGTTGTTCAGTGATTCTGAACAACGCGGCACTTTGTCAAAAATCATGAGCAGCGAAGACGTCGCAAGTTGACATTCGACTAATGACCGAAACAAGACGCTTTCCGGCCATATAAAGTTAGAAAGAAAGAAAGAAAATGCGTTTATTTGCGGTAAACATGACGCAAAAAATAACACAAACACAGAAAATATGAAAAGGTTGGGGGAAACATGCGTCACATCTACGCAAAACATATGCGATCGCAAGCGCCACGCCTCCTTGCCATATCTCCTGTGTTTATATGATCTGAGGTAAGACTGGTGGCCAGACTTTTGGGCGTCCTTCCTTGACTTTTAATGCCGCAACTAATAAAACTATACGTAGTCCGTAAATATCCTAGTGCCAGTTTTATGTTTAACAGTAAGAGTTCTAAATCGGGTTTGAGATGTCTTTATTCCCCTAAGAAATTTCACTTACATGAGAAATATTTAATTAATTTAAAAACATTTGATTTAACGTACAGTGATGGCAAAAAATTACAACATACACGGAACGCGCGCAACTAGATGTGGTAAGTACGAGTATAGGTGTATAGGTGTGTATGTATGTGTATGTATATCTAAGGTGCGCTCGGTTTATTAAACATATGTAATTTTAAGTGTTTCTTAAATATTGACATGGATTTGCATTTTTGATGTTATTTGGTAGTTTATTATGCAACGCAGCGCCTTCGTACATCACATTTTTTTTTGCCATGCGTGGTGCGTGGTGAGTATAATTGTATTTGCATTTCTGAGCCTATTTTTGAGTATTTGATGTTTCTTTGTAAAGTGTATTTGTGTGTGAATGGTTTTATTAAGTATTTTTTTATTGAGATGCATGTATTATATATGTTATTATTATGTTTGTTATGTTATTGTTTAATTGATTTTGTGTTTATGCCGTTTATGCCAGAGCTAGTGTTTAGTTTTAAGTTTTCAATTATTTTTTCTACTTCATTTATGGTACATGGTCCTATTTGTGAAAGTGTGCCCAAGGTTCCAGTTGCCTGCGTTCCTTTAGTATGGGTTAAATTGTTATGGTATTGATTGTGGATTTGACTAGCCAGAACTGATCCAATGTTTGAGAAAAAGTCATTAAAACACTGACAAATATCAGTCTGATTAGTCTTAACTCCAGATGGCATAAGGAGTTTACTCGGTGCTGGTGGCTCTCTGATCTGACCTTATTCCTAGAGAGATCATTTATAATACTCCACATTTTTTTCGGGTTTTTCTTGCATTGATCAAAAGCCTTTTCATAATAAGCACTTTTTGTTTGTTGTATATATTGATTGACTTCATTTCTTTGATTGATACATTTTTCCTGCAATAATTGATCATTTACTTTTTTTTGTGTATGTTCCTTAGTGTTTCTTTTATTTGTTAGATTTATAATTGTTTTGTTTATCCAGTCTTGCCTGGGCGGATTCAATATTTTATTTTTTGTTATTTTACTGTTATTGATACCTTTGTTCAAGTAGTTGGTATTGTTACGAGCTGGGGTTCGGGATAAATAAATTTATACCAATTTACACGAAAAACACACTATAATTAAAAATCACAAATACAGTAATCAGAAACTTTAAACACAATCACTTGTAGTTCACTATTAGTCCACTTGTACTGTTATTAGCGGTCGTGGCGTTGTAGTGCGTCTGGTATGTTTGCGGAGGCGCATACTGATGACTTTTACGCCATAATTAGAAAAAGGTCCGCATCCATGGCCGGCCGGCTGCGTACCGCCACTAATAGTCTCCTGAGCGTGTTCCGAGATCGGTGGGATTCCCCTTTGCTGCGCCACTGGATGAGGAACCACACCAGTTAAGCGATTTCCTATTTTTATTACTAACACTAGTTTTTAAGTAATTTTGTTATACTAACCCTATGGACTCCTGTCTGAAATAAATGATTTGAATTTGAATTTGAATTAGCTAATATTCTTCACTGTTTCGCATTCTAAGCTGAACTGTCCTACAACGCTGTTAACCCCTTATTTATATGACGAGTGTAAGTTACTAGAATGTTCTACATAATACCAGAACATTCTAGTACTTACGGGAACGGTCCAGTGTAGTTCGGCTATTCGCTAACAGATGGCGTTAGCGTCTAACGTGTAGTTCTTCTATTCGCTAACAGATGGCGTTAGGATCTACGTGACACTGCCCCCCCCCTAAGACATGCTCGTCCCGAGCACCATTATTCCCGTAATATCGTGCCAATCGATCGACATGAACAATTCTAGGAGTAGTTCGCGTATTCCTTTGAATTCGGTAGGTGACATCGTTGATCTTGGTCACGATTCTGTACGGTCCGTCCCATTTTGCCTGTAGCTTAGGGGACTTCCCTTTGCTGCGGGCTGGGTTATGCAACCATACTAGCGAACCTTCGTCGAAACCACTATTGTTCATCTTCCGGTCATAACGAGTTTTCATTTTCTCGGACATCTGTTGGCCTGATTGTCTGACATGCTCATATACGCCATTCATCTTGTTGCGCAGGTCATTCGCATAATCTGTTAAACTGCGTGGAGTATCAGGGGGGGTGCCGGTAATTAAATCTGCTGGTAGCCTTAACTCCCTTCCCGAAGTTCGCGAAGGCTGGTGTCACAGTCGTACTCTCGTGAACTGCACTTCGGTATGACAGGAGAAACGGTTGTATGTGCTTGTCCCAATCCTTTTGTCTGCTTGCTAAAACTTTTGCCAGATATCTTTCTAACGTCTGATTAAATCTTTCCACCATTCCATCAGATTGTGGGTGGTATGAAGTAGTTCTGGTTTTGTGAGTACCCATCACCCGACATGTTTCCTGAAACACTTGAGACTCGAAATTTCGTCCTTGATCGCTGTGGATTTCTAAAGGTACCCCAAACCGACAGAAGACTTCGTGGACTAATTTATCAGCAACTGTCGTAGCTTCTTGATTAGGAATGGCGAAGACTTCCGGCCACTTAGTGAAGTAATCCATGACAACCATTAAATATTTGTTTCCACTTTCACTTTCAGGGAAAGGGCCAGCGACGTCTAGTGCTATCCGTTCCCAGGGGGCTCCTACGTTGTACACTTTAAATGCACCCCTGCTGCGTGTGTGAGGTCCTTTTACCGCAGCACAACTAGTGCATTTGCGACACCAATCCTCAACATCCTCTCGACAATGGATCCAGTAGAACCGGTCTCTGGTCTTCAATAGAGTCCTTGCCAAACGTCGCGCGTAAATCTTTAATGAGGAGGATCTGCTCTTCTTGTCGGCGGGCCTGTTCCTCTTGTCGGCGGGCCTGTTCCTCTTGTTGGCGGGCCTGTTCCTCCTTGTCACGCTGAAGCTGTTCCTCCAGCCGGCGGGCCTGTTCCTCCTGTCGGCGGGCCTGTTCCTCCTGTCGGCGGGCCTGTTCCTCCTGTCGGTGGGCCTGTTCCTCCTGTCGGCGGGCCTGTTCCTGCAGCATCACCATCAGAGCGGAAAGATCCATGGCTGGTGATGCTGTAGGAACTCCAGATGGTACTTCGGAGATTGGCTCCGTCGTCGGCTGATTACCACCAGGTGTCTGTATCGGAGAACCTTCAAACCGCCTCTGGTCCACCTCCTGCTGGCGCTGACTCCGGGTACGGATACCCTCCGTGTCGTCCTTCGGAAAAACTGGCATAATTTATCCCTTACTTCTGACACCAAATGTTACGAGCTGGGGTTCGGGATAAATAAATTTATACCAATTTACACGAAAAACACACTATAATTAAAAATCACAAATACAGTAATCAGAAACTTAAAACACAATCACTTGTAGTTCACTATTAGTCCACTTTTACTGTTATTAACTAATATTCTTCACTGTTTCGCATTCTAAGCTGAACTGTCCTACAACGCTGTTAACCCCTTATTTATATGACGAGTGTAAGTTACTAGAATGTTCTACATAATACCAGAACATTCTAGTACTTACGGGAACGGCCCAGTGTAGTTCGGCTATTCGCTAACAGATGGCGTTAGGTTCTAGGTTTGAAATTACCCCACGGGAACTTACTATCGGGATAAACGTCCTCCACCGGGACATGTGCCAAATTTCAACCAAATCCGTTCAGCCGTTTTTAGCGAGAAAGCGTAACAAACAAACTTACTTTAGCATTTATAATATTAAATTAGGATACAACTACATTTGTTTTTACAGATTATAACAAAACACTCGATTCGACTATGCCTTTCTGGCGCGGACTTAAAGGTACAAGTAATGCCTAACGTACTTGGTCTTTAAGCATCTCCTAAAAGCGAAGACTTTAAATGGCTCACGCCTAACCCATAATAACAAATCTAAAAGGACAAGCCGTCCCTAATGTCCAGGTTATACACGGCTAGTTTTTGAAGCTAGGATAGCAATATAGTGCTAGCAAACTAGTCAGTCTAGCCTCGTGCATACATACCTATCCTAATGTTTAGGCTACGCACGGACGATAGGTACGCTAGTGGAAAGATAGTAAGCTAGAGCGATAGTTTTGTAGGATGGGGGTTTATTTTCGGGCTAGTAGCGCATCCTCCACTGCTTTTACTTTCCTGGCTTGTGTAATAGCCTCGTGTGGCCGGCGAACCTAGTACGCAACAGATCATTTTACTCTACCGGCTAAGTCACTGCAATGCTATTGGCTTAATATACTAGCATCGTATAAACAGCTCAAGCATGTGCCAAGCCAGGATAGTTAGCAAGGATATAACTATCTTGCTATCCTAGTTTTAAAAAAAGCTAGCCTCGTGTAACCGCCGCATAAGAGCTCAATATGACTTAATCTGCCCGATTCACATTTTCATGAAAATCTGTCCCTTTCCTCACACGAAACATCCATCATAAAAGCGATATGCCAGGTGAAAGCTGGATAGGTCAGCTTCAAGCCTAAATCAACCAAAAAACATTTCCTAGCTATCAAAAGATTAGGTCCTGACCTCCAGCAGGCGCATAGTTCCCTTTGGTCCTTTTCTCCAGCCGGGACTCGATGATGTCCTGCACGTTAGCCGCCGAGGTCTGCGCTGACATGTTGATGACCTGGGTACTGTACCTGACATACAATGGATAACATAATTTATAGGATAGATCAATTACTTATACAGTGTGGCGATTAGGTTATCACATGCTGGGGAGTTTGTTCCGCCACTTCTTCTTCCCAGCTAAAGCACTAGGAAGTGGTGAAGGGTGGGCGTTTTGGGGGGACTGTCTTATGTGATTTTGACGTTCAAAAAGTGCTGATTCTCAGCCTAATTTGAATAAATGACTTTTGATTTTGATTTTGATTTTACATTAATTGAAACCACGTATTCTACATGGTATACTTAGACGATATACAAAATTTGAATGAAATCTATTCACAAAAAAAAATCTGCTGTTCCATACATTTTGTCGAGCTACGTGTAACAAAAGGCACAGCTGATTTGTTTTGTTTGTTTTGATTTGATTTCATTCAAATTTTGTATACCGTCTAAGTATACCATGTAGTATAGTGGTATAATTTAATGTGATAAGGTACGCGCCACTTTGTATACAATAGAAAATTACTTAACAACAACTATTTACACTAGTTTCTCAACTAAATAACTAATTAAACATCATTTTATACAAAAGCAGAAGGACTCTTTAGCGTCGAAGTACTTACTAACTCTAATTTTCAGATTCTGAATTCAATATCAATTTGAATTCAGAATCTGATATATGTTTCTAGTTTTAACGTTAGGACTACCATAGTAGTCAAAAACTTTTTCCGGTTGAACGTTACGACTACCAGAGCGCTATCCCTCTTTCGTTGTACTGAATAGTTGGAGCGGGACCGACCAGTAACGAGTGCGTACTAACGGGTAGCAGCGCCGACTTGTTCCTTTTAAAACGTTTTTAAACTATGGTAACTCTATGATAGCTTCCCGAAAAATATACTAGATAGCGCTGCATCAAATTCCGCTTCTTTTAATTGGTAAAACAGTGTGTCAAACCTAGAAGATTTTTTTTTTTAAGTTGAACATCGTCAGTGTGAAATTTTTGCAAGCAGTCGAGAGCTCCCATGTTACGATGTAACATCTAAAATGTTATTTTTTAACCCTATGTTAGTGTATAATATCAAAATAATCCTCAAGATTCAAGCTTTACTGTTATCTATAAATGTCGTATGTTCAAATTCTGTTGAAAACGATAATATCGAAATTAAAATCCTGGTCATGCCGCCATGTTGAGCGTGGGTATTTTCGTAATTTTATTGTATGATTTACTAAATAAAATATTAAAATACTGCTTGTAATTTAGTTTTCACTTATGTTGATTCTGTATAGTTTCAGCTATACACACGTATTTTTTATTTTGGTATAGCAGCAGCAGTTTACAAGATAATAAGCGTTAAGTTGGAAATGGCACGGAGCGCTCGCGCGGAGAAATGCCGATCGTGCGGCCGGACGTGTCGCGCGGGTGCAGCGGCGTTAGGCGGACGTTCAAGTGGGTAAGCTTTTCATAGTTTTAAATTGTGAGTTAATTTTAAGACCGCTCTATCGCATTAGGTATACACCTGTAATTATAATAAATAAAAAAACTCAATATTGTACACGATAAAGTTCAAATTCCATTGGAATCGAAACATTTAAAGAGTTTTTAATGCATAACGCTAAAGTAGATTCCTAATTGAGTAAGTGGCGATGGAATGTAAATTATCTGAAATTATGAATTTAATTTATTTTGAAAAACCAACTTCAATTTTCAGTTTTATAAAGTGAACTTGTTAAAATTTAACTATTTTGAGGTTGATGTTCCTCAAAATTGTTAAAGTTCACTAAACAGCCATTGGCGTTTCGAAATTAATGATCAACAAACTACATTTGATCATAATTTATTCTTGAACACATTTTCTATCTGTAGCCCGTAGCTGAAATAACTTCTAGGTGGAAAATCGGAAACTACAATAAATGGCGGTGTTTTAATTTATTTATCTTCCCTTACCGCATCACTTACTTGCCAGTATCCAAGCTAACTAGGGTGCCCTGTATGAGGAAAGTCTTGCCGGTGCCCGTGGGTCCTCCAATCAGGACGCCGTACCCTGCCTTCAGCATGTCTAGTGCGATGATCTGCACGCGGAGGAATTCCATCGTCGGCACCAGGATCGAGTGGAAACCGGCGCTGAAGAGGTAAAGGAACTTGTGGATTATCTAATTATATGTAAGTTGCTTTTCGTGTTGACCTGTGTGACCGCGACAGTGGAGGAATGTTAAAGCAGTGCCTGTACCGAAACCTGGGCGCGATCCAAGCAACATAACTGATTTCTTCCTCTATATTTCTGGACAAGACATAAGATTCACGACCACAACTTTTCAAGAAGGCATAGATAATTTAACAAATTTGTTGAGAGTATTGGGCATGGAACTATTTCCCACGGAAAGTAAATTATGTTTATTTTCTAGGGGAAAGACAATACAGCAGGCAAATGTCAATGTCAACAATGTCTGTTTGGATAACGTTCCTGTGGTTAAATATTTAGGAATCTGGCTAGATTCATCATTGAGATGGCGTAAACAGATCAATGAAACCTGTGAAAGAAGTATGATTTTTTTTATGTTTTTAAGGCGCTATCAGGTTTGGCATGGGCACTATCCATTGCATTTAAGACGACTATATATTGCAATAAATAATTCGCAGTCGCGGTCGGTTAGATTATGTATGTTTTTTTGTTCGATAATAGCGCTAAGACCAATATTTCGAGATTAGACAAAATTCAAAACCAAGCCGTGAGAGTAATTGGCGGTTTTTTTAAAGTTGCCCAATTCACGCGATGGAATCGGAGTTATGTCTGCCACCATTGTTTGTTCGACGGAAATAATTATGACGGACACATTAAATTGGCGTTTTGTATGGAAAAAGCAAAACGATTTTTTTTTTATGAATTTATTTTAATTAATCAATCAAAGTATGTACCATTGTTATCTATGCACTTTTGCCATTTTATCGGTAGTTCATAGATTCCTTTGCTGAAAAAATTGTGGGAGCGAGAATCAATAAAATCTTTGAAGGCGGTTTTGACAGCCTCATTGGAATTGTTTTTTTTTTCCTTGCAAGAAGTTGTCCAAATTCCGGAAAAAGTGGTAATCTGTTTGACCAATGTCCAGGGAGTACGGTGGGTGTCGGAGACGTTCCAATCGCATCTTGTCCCGTGAATTCAAAATTAATTTTCATACAAATAAGCGCCCGTCCACGTGTTGTCGTTGTGGTGTGGTTGTGGCACGTGTTATCGGGCCCTAGGTTAATTTATTTTGGTAAAATCAAAAGAACTTTAGCAAATTCTACTCTGAAAAACAAACCTAGTACTGACTTGGCTCTGGACCAGCCATTTATCCTTTTTTTGCCGATTACGTCAACCGAAACTTTAACTGCTTTTTGCCTAAATTCTATGTCAATTTTCTTTATCATCAAAGTGAAAAATCTGCGTCGGTCTTTCAACATTTTCTTTAAGGACAAAGGACATCGTCGAAAATGGCCCCAGGACCAACAAATATCTGACGTACATAATAATTCTAAATATATTTTATTAAACTAAATGCGAATATCTGTATATAACAGACATTCTGCGTTCCTTTTAACCTTTTGACCGCCACGTCAAAAAAGAAAAAGCGTACCCTCGGCGCCAAGCTATGAATTCATCCTTTAATACCTACAAAATAGTAGTGAGTTCGAAATGATATCGATAAAGCACTAACTATTTATTTTTTAACCTACAGTATGTTTTTAATAAAAAGTCTATACCGAAAAATATAATACAGGAGTTTCATTTCATCACGCTTTGTCCTTTAGAACAGAAATCATAATGATATGTGTCACAGTTTCGGCGTTGAATCCACAATTCAAAACAAAAATCGATAAAACCAAGTCTATACCATCACAGCACTATGTTCAATCTTGACGTACTTTCTTGTCATCTTATAATGACAGTGGCGTAGCTGGCGCGGCTTTTTTAATTTGCTCGCCTCTGCACTAGAGGTGCGCAACCGATGTTTATTAATAATATCAAAATAATAATAGGTACCTATTTAGTTCTAATAGTTTCGTATTTTTCGGTAGTTTCGTTTCTCTGATATTCTGTTTCATATTGTGGAAAAACTTTTGTAAATATGAGAAATTTGATTGCAATATTATTCTTTGATAATGCAATAAATAAACTGAGACATGAACCATCGGTTTTTTGTAATCGTATTTTTTATGACAAAATAATTTATAACAGGTAAATATCTATTAAACGGTATGTATGTTGATGATTGTTATTATTGTATGTTGATTAAAATATTATTCGCTGGATTAATATATTATTCGGCTGGAAGACGTATGTACCTAGCTAAAGAATTAAAATCATCAATAAAACCCTCCAAGTTCATAAAGGTCGAGGAATGACTTTCCAGGTCAAAGTCATTCCTCGACCTTTACTTTTATTTTGATAGCTCATATCTCGGAAACGTGACACTTTAGAACTTTTTGTCTCATACACCACTTGTTTGTACTGATTCCAGCTATCGATTAATATAGGTCTTATACGTGGCCGCTACATTGAAAAAAAATATTTAATGGCGGAAGTTAATCCGGCCACCACTCATATTCACTTCACTTCACTACTCATATTATACTTAGTCACTGTAAACGCAACGATTTCTTACCTTTTACACAGTTTTCACATAATTCAAAAAAGTTAATTAAACAGATTTTTAAAATATAGCTCCAATTAAATGATAAAAACTGAAAACCACGAAATATGACACTAAATTGCGACGTTGCCACTCATAAGATATAAACGCTCTTAATGAGATGCATTGTAATATTTCAAATAGAATAACACGCTGGGTACTGAACGGTATCGATTTTGTTCAAAATATATCGATATATCGGATCTAATGTATGGGCATCCCTAAACCTTGTCATGTCATGTCAATCAACTCAACTGTCAAGATATTGCACTCGCTCGCATTTCTTCGTGATTACATTGGGTAGTGTATTCAATTTGCTTTATTTCACACCAAACAAGATAGGTAATGTTTTACTGAATCTCTGAGCTTAACTAGCCACATACAGGCAATAGAAATTGCATTAGTGACAGGCATTTACTAGTATGTATAACGAAGTATTGAAATGATTGTTTCTTACTAAATATAACCTTAAAATCTTTGTTTTGTTTTTAAATAAATGTTTTCTGCAACTTGTCCGTCATCAAACTTTGCCTTGATGGGCATATCCTTGTAATTTAGAACTCGCAAAGTAATTTTCCTTCGCTGTTGGTTCTGGGGCGAACGATGGATGGATGCAGAACAATCTCCTTTAAAGAAGCCTTCACAAGATAAATTCTACTAGCCTAAACCTGGTACTGACTTGGGATTAAATCTCCAGTTGTCAGGTAGCTTGTCCTCCCACAGTCTGAACACCTGCAGCCTCTCATCCACATAGTAGTCGTACACGGTGTCCTTGAGCGGGAAGATGCCCTCGTGCTCTCGGACCCAGTTGTCCAGCTTTCGACGAGGCTCATCCTCCAGAGTAGCGCAGACTGACCAGATCATGCTGTGTGACGAAAACTTAAATACAGTAATGACCCTTATTCACTGGACGCATCGAAAAATGTGTAACGTTACGCAACAATGTGCAAATCGTATCGAAGAAGCACATATCGTCGCGCTGGCAGCGTCTAGAGACGGCAGTGCTAATAAAATTCGCGGCGCCGAAAGTGCGTTCAACGCACAACTATCGTCACGGACCGCCTTTAAAGCCGTCAGTATTATTATTGTATACGTCATTTGTGTAGTAGTCCGAGCAAACGGTAACTCGCTTGGTTTGTATGGGAAGCGCTGACAATGACGACCATGTCGTTAGCAGCGGCCGCCAAGGCGTGTCCGTGCTCTGCGGTTTAAGCATTCTTTAACCAACTTTAGAAGTAACGTACGCAAAAAGGAATCTCATCTTAGCGAAGCCCTCCATGTCGCCCTGCTCGTCGGGCAGGCCGGGCGCGGGCTCGGGCGACAGGCCCAGCAGCCGACACATGCACTTCACGCCCGTCAGCTCCTGGCCGCGCACGCTCTCGCCCTCGTTGAGGTGCAGGCGCTTAAGCTCCAGAACAGGTGTCAGGATTGATAGGAAGAAGCGCCGTAGCTGTCGACACAATCACTTATCATCGATAGTGTAATAAATCCCCAAAAGCCAAAAAGGACGAATTTCGAAAACATATGACATCCACCAACCCACACAGGGCCCGCGCGGTGTGTAACAGCCTGGTCCCTCTCACAAAGAGGAGGCGTGTGTTCCAGCAGTGGGAACATCATAGGCCGATTAAGCTAAAGACGAGTAAACTATCACAATAAGTACTTAAACGAATCGCGATTCTTCATAAATAACGATTCTCTAAATTCGAATCGCAAGAAAACGCTCCGTCACAAACGAAGGTCCACAAATACATGGTGACCAGACAAATTGTCGTATTTTTGGACGTATTCGTAATTGTCTTCGTCTAAATAAGTACCTATCGTCGTAGAAATTTAAGGGCCGTATACAAAATAATACTGATTCACATTGTATATAGGTACCGTCCAGCTAGTCCCGCTTGAAAATGGTCTAAATATCCAAGTCAAGTCACAGAAAGATAAATAAAAACAAAGCCTCACTCACTATCTCCCTGTATTCAGGATTCTCGAGGGTATCCAGCCAGGAGTTGACGAAGGGCCACCAGCCCCAGTCTTTGTAATCGTTGTACACCATTCCGTTGCGTGACACCGTGGCTGGCGACGCTACTGCCAAGTCCAGAGTCTCGATCAGCAGGGTCACCTACAAGGAAGAATAGACAACATTTCATATCTTCAAGATACTTTATCTGAATCATAAATGAAATGACATCTAAAGTGTAACCCTCGTTTTTTTATCCAAATTTTCTTGTTGTCGCTTGTAATTCGTTCTATTCTAAACAGACGTAAACGCCAAAATGCATGAAACTGTATTCAACTATTATTTATATTACTATTAATATAATAAATTATAATCTAATAATTAAAATTAATTAATTATAATTATTATATTATTGTTATGTAAGTCGTTCCGATGCTCTATTACTATGGCGTGTCCCTGGAGTTTCTTGCCCGTTCTTCTCCATAGGTACCTACTACGCTTTGGAATGGACAACTAGCTTCATCTTTCTGACTGACCGACCCCTTGAAAATTCAAAAGTGCCATTAATAGGTTTATTTGTAATAAATGCTTTGAGTTTCGAGTATTGAGTCGTATGTAAATGTAGAGTGAGAGTGAAAGAGAGAGAGTATGTATATTATCTTCATCGCGGTTATCGCTCGTTTACACGATCGCCGCGAGCGAATTTCGCCTCCTCGCTTCTGTTTGGCCAAGCCTTACATGGTAACAGTAACGCCGACAATAGTTAGTAAGTATACAAACCACTATCTTCATCGACACACAGTGCCAGTGAAGACAACATCAATAGTTAGTAAGTATACAAACCACTATCTTCATCGACACACAGTGCCAGTGATGACAACATCAATAGTTAGTAAGTATACAAACCACTATCTTCATCGACACACAGTGCCAGTGATGACAACATCAATAGTTAGTAAGTATACAAACCACTATCTTCATCGACACACAGTACCAGTGATGACAACATCAATAGTTAGTAAGTATACAAACCACTATCTTCATCGACACACAGTGCCAGTGATGACAACATCAATAGTTAGTAAGTATACAAACCACTATCTTCATCGACACACAGTGCCAGTGATGACAACATCAATAGTGTCGTTTGAAAAAATCCTTGAAAGAAGTTTGTAAATCCGGTTTATCTCATGTGTGTGCAATAAAATGAAATGTTTATTTCTGTAAGTAGATCTTTAAGCCACTTTTACACGTCAATATTTTTAAAACTAGATGGCGTCGGCATTTCCTAGCTGACTGATCCCTGAGGAGAAATGCCGAAACGAACTCAGAGGTCATGGTCTCTTTTAAAGTCCAAACATTGTATTATTACGATTTTATGTGAGTCTAACAATGCAGGGCCATGTCTGGAAGGGGCTTTTGAAGAAAGAGCCATTGCAGCTTTGAGTTGACCTGTCCTAACAGACGGCATGCATGCATCAGTCATCGTGTAGCTCAACCCTGTTTTAAGGAGCACAACGACCCGTCACACCACGCTACCAGATCTGCAGGACATTTGCGGAGGCCGTATATAAAATACTCAAAACCGCCAGACAGCTATAAAGTCATGTATTCTATCTAGCCTGCATGGTACTCACATTCACAGTCAATTTCTCTTTAAATATCATCAAACATATCATAAGTTATGTCACGTAAATCGTAATAATAATAATCACGTAATAATGACATTATTAATTCTAAAACACTTAATAGTACAAAATGGTTTGATGCTTGGTACATTGGAGTAGCTTAATTAATCCCAAGCCTGTGTGTATTTCACATTTATCTATTTTATTATTTCTTAAGTACTGATAAATAGTTTGCATTTTAGTTGTAAGTTAATTTAGCTGATAATTTAAAGCATGCTGTGGCCTGCTGTAATCGAAGGAGTGTACTAGACTAAAACTTAATTGAGTTTTTTTTTTTCGTGAAAATCTTTCGTCCTCAATAAATAAACATTAGACATACCTGTGAAGGCATAGATATTCTCTCGCTGTTGACCAGAGTCAGCAGTTTGTTGTCATCCATCACAGAATTAAGGTTCTCTATCCATATTGCGTCCACGGGACCATCGAATATAATCCACTTCATATCCGGAGACTCGTCTGCAGAACAACATCGGAAACCAGTTTTAGTAATAAATTTTAGTAATAAATAATACATACTTGAACTCACGACTTCTTCTCATGGGGGTTAGGCAGAAAGTACAGAAGGCCACCTGCTGCGACCCTTACATACTCCTTTTGCGCCGTTTAAGTTTTTAATAAACATATTTTATAAAGCTTTATTTATTTCACAAAATAAATTATGAACATTTGAATTATAAATAAACAAGATATTCAACAAATAATAATTTTCATTTCACATAAATTATGGAATTAAAATTATAACATAAAAGCGTTTTCTTAAATTTCTATACATTTTACTTCACTGTGTTATCGGTGATGCCGTGACGAGGATTTGGCGCCCACGATAATATCGCCATTTTAGAAATTATAAAAGCGCACAATTACGAAGACAGCGTCATTTTTGTGGGAATAATCCCGATATGTCCATTCAGTGAACGGTTCTAATGGCTAACTTACCATCAGAAGACAAACTAAGCTTTAGAAGACCTTCTCATGAAGTCTTAGGAAAATTGTTATCTTGATTTTATATAATAATACCAGCGTATTACTGTCCCACTGCTGGGCAATGGCCTGTTCTCATACAGAGAAGGCACGGGCATTGATCACCACGTGCGCTGAAGACACTGTTGAGGAAGGTCGCGCGGTGATCCCATATGAATTTATTAAGTTTGCTTTTTATCTTCAATAATACGGATTTAATCCACTTTGCAAAGTGAAAAATAAAAAACTTAAAAAAAAACAGCCGACGGGGTTGGAAGTCGGTTGTTTATTTTTTATTTAACTTAAAACACCTTTTACCAAATCTTCAGAAAACGAACTCTATTCCATAACCAAAACTCCAAGGCCGTCTTACCTTGACAGGTGGTCCTCATAATCGAAGACAAGACTCCATCCTTCCACTCCCCTGTCGCCAGATTATACTCCCCGTACAGTTCACCCAGGGTCAAAGCCTTGGGGTTCATAGGGAATGTCTGGACTACTTCGAAGCCTGGTTGTTTTTCCCGGTTCAAGCGGGTTAGAGTGTTGGCTAACATTCTCCAAGATGTTGACTTGGCTGTGTTGGTGTCGCCGAGAAGAATGCTTGAATGGCGGGAGTTCTAGATGAAAATTGAGATTTTACGATCTTTGAATAATGTTTAAGATAAACGAAGACATAATTTACTTACGGTTTAAATTGTTAAGCCTGGCGCGCTCGGGACACGCAACTATTGATGAGCTAATATAATCCTGATTGAATGTCAACATGCTATGTTAAATGATGTTGATTTTTTTATCCTTGCGTTTGAAGTCCTTGCTAAAGCTCTGGTGCTGTGTAACTAGCAATTAAACATGAATAGGTACTATGATGTGATAAACTAAGGATATGTTCATACATTGAATTCACCGCTTAAGTTCATACAGTAGAAGAAAGAGATGGTGGATAAATCGACGTGTAACCATTGCTTTACACAATCATCTCGAATAGGCTCAATACTTACTTCTTTAAACGCTTTTATTACTTAAAAAAAACTTGCACTAACCTTCGTCTCATAAGTCTGTATAACTTTATGTATCGCTGCCTTAACCGGCTGCAAGCCTGCTATCTTCATCTCCGCGGTGATGGCCGTCTCCAGCAGGTCGTAGTCCAGGGTCGGGATCTCCACATCAGGGAAGATATCCTGCATGATGCCGTCGAAGAGAGGCACGTCCTTGGCAGTCAGACGGGCTACGTTCATGTCGCGCATGGCTAGAATTACCATCTGTGGGGGAAATGGGAGCTGTTGGATCATTTTATCTATGAGTATAACTTGCAACAACAATAAAGCCTGGACCATAGATCACGTTAATCTAGGTGACCATAAGTTGGGGTGCCTGGCAGAAAACCTCCCCGAGTGCTCAGTGGCTGCTGGTCCTTTTGTTTTCTTGAGGACGAGCAGGCGCTGGGCCGGTGAACCCTGGGTGCGGGCAACAGTCTCCTCGTGAGGGGTGGGAAAGAGGAGATTGTTGTCCGTGGCGAATTTCTGCCGGAGCGGAGGAGTCGCTCCCGAGGGCTCTCTATCTGCGCTCTGCAGCTGCAGAGTGCACGACTAGGGAGCGAAGTGGGGTAGACCAGGAGCGTTTTACAGTCAGCGGTCTAGGGTCTCCGCGGCGTGTACGTCGCGGTGACCGAGGTGGGGAAGACCGTGGGTTGCTCCTCAACCTGCGGTCTAGGGGCATCCGTGGCGAGGTGTTTTGAGCCACAGTGCCGGGTGGTGGGCAGGTTAAGTTAGTTATAGGTTAGTTAAGTGAGAGAAAAAAATATATATATGTATATACACACATCAACACGGTCTAGGGATATTTCATACTAAATTAAATAACTCGAAAAGTACTGGCCGCATTGGAATCTTTTATACACCGATTTGTTTGTAATTTATCTCAGACTAATTCCAAATTCAAATTTTTAAAAAATTATTTTGTTTCGGTGGCATAAAAATGTCTTGATGTGTAGGAGAGGGAATTTTCATTTGTGCGAAATTTAGAAAACAATACGAATTACGTTTAGTTACAGTTTTTTTTCATATTTAAACGAAAGATAAAGTTAAAATTGAGGTAGGTATTGTAGCCATGCAACGCCAACATTTGACGAGGGCGGAGATGTTACGAGCTGTGGGAATGCTGGAAGCTGGGTCTGTTCAGCGTAATGTTGCTGAGGCCATAGGGACCCACCAAAATGTAATTTCAAGATTGTGGACACGCTATCGTGCCACAGGTGAAGTAGCGGAGAGGCACCGGGGGCCAAGTCGCATCACTACCCCCAGACAAGACCGATTTTTGCAAATTACTGCGCGAGCTCAACCAAATGCAACGGCGACTCAATTGATCCAAAGGCTGCGAGTGGAACACCAAGTGCTTGTGAGTGACCAAACTGTAAGAAGGCGACTGCATGAAAGCAATCTACGCTCTCGTAGACCACTCCGGGTCCCACCTTTACGGAGAGGCAATCGTGGACGACGATTAAAATGGGTTCGGAACCACGTGAACTGGGGCCGTGAGCAATGGTCCAATGTGCTGTTCACGGATGAATCCAGGTTCGGCTTCCATCCAGATTCACGAAGGACGCGTGTTTGGCGAGTTCCTGGACGATGGAGCCGTCTTCAGAACCCTCAGGAAGTTCACCCATACCAAGGAGGAACAATTATGGTTTGGGCAGGAATTCGTCTTGGAGGACGGACGGATCTCGTTTGGGTGCGGGGCAATATGACGGCAGAACGATACGTCCAACAGGTGCTGGGGCCCGTAATCTTGCCCCACAGAACAGAAATGGGGCAAGATTTCCTGCTCATGCACGACAATGCCCGGGCACACATGGCGAGAACGGTAGCAGCTTGGTTACATACACACAATGTTAGGGCCTTAGAGTGGCCTGCTCAATCGCCAGATCTAAATCCCATTGAGCATGCAAGGGATATGCTGCAAAGAAGAGCTCTGAAGGAAGTTCCTGAAAATCAGGCTACAGAAGATCAACTTTTTGCGCACCTCAGAGGGACATGGGACACTATTCCGCAGCAAGACATTGACAACCTTGTTCTGAGCATGCCGAATCGTTGCCGATGTGTTATAAACATCATGGGCGCTTTCTCAGACTACTAACTTCAAGTTTATAAACACAAATTAAATGATTTTTCAATTTTTTTCAGTTTTTACTCACAAATTAAAAGTTAATTCATATACGGTTTCCGTCTATGCTTCATTTTTTTTTTCATAAAATCCTGAAATTTTAATCGAAGTACCTTAACCATTATTAAAAAATGGTAAAATATTAAATAACGTATCTTTTAAATATATACATGTCATATAAATAATTAACACATTGATAGTAATTCGCTTTTTAAAAAATATCCCTAGACCGTGTTGATGTGTGTATATTAGGTAGCATTAGAATTTAGATTGTAGATACCGAGCAGCGGGCGGTATATCCTGCACCGGAGGCATCCGCTAGCCTCGGGAAGTTCAAATACCGTCCCAAAAAGAGCGGCCGCATCGCCTTGGGGAAGTGATGTGCGTACCACCCATTTCGTAAATGGAAATGTCAGAAATTAAGAAAGATTTGTCATGCGACCCGGCTGACGCCCGGCGCTCGCAGGTACCCGGGCCTGCGAGTGATAAATTGGTTACCGACGGACGCGCAGGGGTAGGCGACCAGGCCCCTGTTGCTGATAATATTACTGGAAGCAGTAATTTAAAAATTATTGACAGAGGGCCGCGTGGACCGTCTTCCATTAGGAAACGTCCACGCGACCCTGCTCTGGTGTGAGGTGGGTCGGTGGATCTGTCCTCAGATGAGGAAGGCCTGCTGGCCCCGAAGTTGTCAACCGCGAGGAGAGGTCGGCAGGCTTCGAGAGGGGTGAGTGCTTCACGGCCGCGGAGGGACGCACGGGGTAGGTTCGTGGGCCCCAATACTGAGGACGTCCTGGTCTCCAGGCCAATGAAAACCGCAGAGGTGCGGATTGCTGGTCTGGACGACTCCGTGACCTCTGAAGAGGTGGTAGCGGCCGTTGCCCGAAGCGGAAAGTGTCCGCCGGACAAGGTGCGGGCCGGCGATATACGCACCGACGCCACCGGACTCGGCGTGGTCTGGGTTCGGTGCCCTGTAGCGTCGGCGAAGAAAATCGCCTTAAGCGGCAGATTGCTGGTTGGCTGGGTTGCAGCGAGGGTGAAACTCCTGCAGCCCCGGGCTTTGCGGTGCTTCTGGGGCCTGGAGAAGGGGCACGTCCGGGAAAGTGCACCGCTGAGGTTGACCGCAGTGACCTCTGTTATCGCTGCGGTCAGCCCGGCCACAAGGCGGCCCAGTGTTCCGCGGTGCTCTACTGCTGCTTATGTTCGGCTGCAGGGTAGCCAGCGGGACATAAAGTGGGCGGAAGGGCCTGTGGCGCGCCTGCCAGCAAGGCCAATCAGAAAAAAAAGAGGAGCTCTAAACCTGCCGGGAAAACCTCGCCGCCCCCGCAGGCTAGTAGCTCCGCGGCCGACTCCCGGCCCAGGACCGTTGCCGAGGGAATGGAATGTCAATAATGGCACAATTCCATTTCCTCCAGGGCAACATCAACCACTGTGCCAGAGCTCAGGATCTTTTACTCCAGAGCATGGCAGAGTGGTCGATCCACGTGGCTGTGGTCGCCGAACCGTACTTCATCCCCGCCCGTGACAACTGGCTGGGGTGCGCTGACGGTTTGGTGGTCATTATTAATAATAATAATAATAATGCTTTATTTCCAAGTTTACAATTTAGCAGAATAGCACTATGTACATAGAACAGACTATAATAAACCTAAAAATTGTAAGAATACCACTGAGTTTAAACCACTGGCACCCAAGCTAAGATTAAACTTGTGTTATGGGTGGGGGATTAAAATTATTGGCGAGACTCTGATCGACCCGTCTTGGGGCCGCGGCTGGGTTGCTGCGGTCTCGGGCGGCATCGTCATTGTGGGGGCGTATTTTCCCCCTAACAAGAGTCTCGCCGACTTCGAGGGTTTTCTTGTCGAGTTGGGCGCCGTCGTAGGCCGCTATCACCCTCTTCCCGTTTTGGTGCTCGGGGATCTCAACGCCAAGTCATCGGCGTGGGGGTCTCCGGTCACTGACCCTCGGGGCGAGGTGCTAGAAGAGTGGGCGGTGACGACTGGTCTGGTCGTCCTGAATCGGGGTTCGGAATACACGTGCGTACGGCAGCGGGGCGGGTCGATAGTGGACGTCTCGCTCGCTAGCCCCTCGGTCGCCAGCCGAGTCCGCGACTGGCGTGTCGCCGTGGGGGTGGAGACGCTGTCGGACCATCGGTATATCCGGTTCGACGTCTCTGCCCAGACCGCGAGCGGTCGCCATCCAACAACCCCGATTAACGACGGCCCGCGTTGGGCGCTTAAGCGCATCGACAAGGAACTACTCGAGGAAGCTGTCTTAGTCCAGTCCTGGATTTGGGAGTCGACGTCGATGCGGTGGCGCTGTGGTTTCGCGGGCCGATGACGCAGATCTGCGACGCGTCCATGCCCCGTGTCCGCCAACAGTCCGCAAGGCGCCAGGTGTACTTGTGGACCGACGAGATCGCGCGGCTGCGCGTTGAGTGCGTTGCGGCTCGCCGCTGGTACACGCGATACCGGAGACGACATCGACGGGATTCCGTTGAGAAAGACGCGCTGTATGAGGTGTACCGCGCGTCCAAGGAGACTCTGTGGCTGGCAATCGGCGATTCTAAGTCGCGTGCCAGGGAAGAGCTGCTGGGGTCCCTAGATCGGGATCCGTGGGGGCGCCCCTACCGTTGGGTACAGGGCAAGTTGCGTCCCTGGGCGCCTCCACTGGTGCAAAGCATGCAACCCCAGTTGCTAGAGGCGGTAGTGTCGGCCCTCTTCCCTGAGCGAGCGGGACACGTTCCCCCGACGATGGCTTCGCCCTCAGCCACAGACTCTCCAGAAGAGGAGAGCACCGATGTCCCCGAGGTGACGCAAGCAGTGACAGAGAGCGGCCGTGTCGCGACTCCGGGCTAAGAACACAGCGCCCGGACCCGACGGAGTTCCTGGTCGAGCTCTCGTCCTGGCTCTGAAGGAGCCTGGATCCCCAACTGAGGGGGCTCTTCACAACATGTCTCGAGCAGGGTCAGTTTCCCAGTTCGTGGAAGGAGGGGAGGCTGGTCCTGCTCAGGAAGGAGGGGCGCCCCGCGGACTCGCCATCCGCGTATCGGCCCATAGTGCTGGTCGACGAGGCGGGCAAACTTTTTGAGCGCATTATCGCAGATCGCCTCGTCAGCCACTTGTGCGGGGAGGGGCCGGACCTGGAAGACAACCAATTCGGTTTTCGTCGGGGGCGCTCCACCATAGACGCCATCATGCGCGTGAGGGCCCTGGCGGAGGAGACGGTGTCCCAGGGTGGGGAGGTGCTGGCGATATCTTTGGACATCTCCAACGCATTCAACACCCTACCCTGGAGTTGTATTCGGGAGGCTCTGAAATACCGTCGCGTGTCTCCCTACCTCCGCCGTACGGTAGGGGCGTATCTGGAGGATAGATGTGTCACCTATCGGGGACGTGACGGTGCCAGTCGGCACCTCATGTCGTGCGGTGTTCCACAGGGATTGGTCTTGGGACCGCTCCTGTGGAACATCGGCTACGATACTACGTCCATGGCCCTGTATGGGGCCCCTGTGTGGGCGATGGACATGACGGCCGGCACTCTCGCCATTCTGCGCAAACCGCAGAGGGCGATGGCCGTCAGAGTCGTCCGCGGGTACCGCTCGATTTCCTACGAGGCGGCTTGCGTCCTGGCCGGACCTCCGCCCTGGGACCTAGAGGCGAAAGTACTCGCGTCATTATATCGATGACGCGAGGAAGAGCGGGCACGGGGCTCGAGACCGGTGCAGCGGCAGATCGCGCTGCGCCGAGAGGAGCTCCGTCTGGTCTTGGTGGCGGAATGGCGGCAAAGGCTTCTGCGCCCTACCGCCGGCCTCGCTACCGTCGAGGCGATCCGGCCAGTACTCGACGACTGGCTCGGGAGAAGGCACGGCTCCCTGTCGTTTAGGGTGACGCAGGTGCTGTCGGGGCACGGCTGCTTCGGCAAGTACCTGTGCCGCATAGGCAGGGAGCCGGACGCTCGGTGCCACCATTGCGTCCATTGCGGGGAGGACACGGCGCAACACACGCTCGCCGAGTGTGTAGCTTGGAAGGAGCAGCGCCGTGTCCTCACAAATGAAGTAGGAGGCGATCTGTCGCTGCCGGCCGTAGTGCGGAGGATGGTCGGTAGCGCAGACGGTGGTGTCCTTCTGCGAGGACGTGATGTCGCAGAAGGAAACTGCGGAACGGGAAAGGGAGATCTCGACTCCCTTCCCCGGCCGCAGAAGGCGCACCGGGCGCAGGAGAAGGGCGGACAACGCCCTTTTTCGGCCCCCATGAATGGGTCCAGGGGCGTGAGACTTGGGGAAGTCCTCGCCCCCTATTTGATGGACCCGAGGCGGAGGCGCGCGCGGGTTTCGGCGCGCGCCTCTGAGGCGATGCACGGGGTAGTTAAACACCTCACTACCCCGTGCAGGAGACGAGGCCCGGACAGACCGGGCCAGCACTAGTGTGGGGCTGCGGAAGAATTTGGATTCCCGCGGCCCCGCGCGCACGTGCGAGGAGACACCGGGGTGGTTTTAGCCGGTAAGAGTCCGGCACGCCCCTCCACCTTTTCCCCAGGCGCAGGTAGTCCATGAGGATTTCCCCCCGTAAAAAAAAAATAAAGGTGACCATAAGATGGCGTAAATGTGGGTGGTCAATCTAGCACCGGTTTAATCCGGTCAATCTGATGTTAATCTGATTGAGAGAAATCAAAATACATGACACATTATATAAATATTAGTGTTAAGATAGACTTTCCCCTGAGGGAAAGGTAACATATGGGGAAACTGACCTAAATATTAATATTAACAAACATAGGAAAACGGAAACTTATTAAAAACTTAAACTTACTTATCGGCCTGGGATATTTTAGGAATAGTCTATATTGATCATTTGCGTTTATCTACCTTTATTAACACAATCAACCGAGTGTCAATATTACCTAGGTCACGGATTAGAATTATGACGTACCTACTGTCCTTTCACAGTCATTTAACCTCTGACTGCAAACGTACATAAACGAAAGTAAAGATAACTGCGATGCAAAATCTGAGGTAAAATTACTATGAAAGGTATGTGGGGACTGACCATTTTACGGTCACGTTTAACTTATGTTATTCTTTTTGCCTTTTACCGCTGTCATGATTTTGGTATATTTTTGCCTTGATTTTAGTATATTTTTGAAAACATTAAAATGGCAACACTGGTAACGACTGTATCGCGTCATTTTAGCTAGAGAAGTGGTAATGTAGTGTGGTAGAGAGACTTGGCTTGGGCAAAAAGTAGAATCGGTTTTCATTCCTTCGTTAACCTCAGCGCTGTAAAGACTACTAGTTGAATCTATGTCCGATAGTTGATAAGTGCTAAATAATTATTGCATTTTGTAAAAGTGTAGTGATAAATATAAGAAACATACATAAGTGTTGATTGGAGTTAGTGGTTTTATTTCACTTCTTAGCAAATAATAAATCCTTTGCAATAAATTTTCTCAACCAGGGATACGCTACTTTCACAACACTCCCTGAAACCTTTAAAAAGCTCCAATATCTATGTCTCGCTGTCCGTTATTACCTCTTGTTCTGGCAGATTCGGATAGGCTCTCCTCTTGATGCCAGCGTACCGCAGTAACGCGACCATGGACCGCAGACCAAAGTCATAATGTGCTTGTTTGGACAGCTGCTGCATAGCCAGCTGATATAACGTGAACACCTGGAATTAAATTTGGGGTTGAGCTAATTTAATAAAAGCATCTGATACATGGTGTAAAAAGACAAAAATCGCTGTTTACGGTAGTGTGCAATGTAACACACGCAAAACGTTGGGCTTATGGGTGCATGCAACGGTGCAGGAGTCGTGGGGGTATTTGAAATTGAGGAATAAAATTAAAAATTTGTTTTCGTAAAAAAAACGCCAGTAAAATTTGGAACTTTGGCCTTTAATATCTCCGTAACCAAGAGGTTCCTAGGAATGGACCGGTACAAAAAAATACAATGACGGGGAGTACAACTGACTGTATATTTGATGTAAAAAAACTAAAACATTTAATACCAAAAGTTTATTGTAGATGAGATGGCTAGAGAGAACGGTATTCCAGTATTGTGCTTCCCACCCTACAACTGCGAGCTCAACCTTGTAGAATTAATATAGGCTCAAATGAAGAGGTATGTGGCCACAAGATCTGGATAATATTACGCCAGACAGATGGCAGTCTTGCGTTGCTCATGCAATTAAAGAAGAGGAAAGGTTTTGCTAACTTGATGGCATAATGGATGATGTGGTAGAAAAAAATATTATGAACGTCGCCGCGTCGGTGAATTCTTCATCTGATGATAATGACTAATTTAGTTGATGAAGACGAAGAAGTTTAACCAACGTATTGTGTGTTGTAAGTTGTTATTTAAATAAAATATTGTTAAAAAATACTTTTATTTCATAATTAAACTTAAATCATCATGTGATCAGTTTCATTCATTCGTTGTAAGTTTGTAATGTGTGATGAAGATGGTATTATAAATAAAACATAATTTAAAAAAAGACTTATTTTGCTTATATAAGTTTTTAGAGTACTGTCTTAGATCTATTTATCATAGTAATGTTAAAACAATATTAATTGTAATTAAATTGGTTTTAACTTAACTTTAAAATAAAATGTTTGCACTTCTGCTTCTACGAGCCTCTTATTTCTAATGCTATTATAAATGAAGTATAGGCTATCTAAAGAAAAACGCTTATTTTCTTTATTATTTTTTACCACTGACTTCCGAAACAATGAATTCGTAGTAAAGAGCATTCGAGTATCTTCCGAGGAATCGCTCGCGTCAAGTATACATACGAGTATAATTATGTACAAAATCTCCGCGTGTTCTGAAGATGAAAATATAAAAAGGAAAAACTGGCTTATCAGAATTAGACCGATTTTAAAAACTTCTTTAACTTAATAGAAGGTAGGCATGTCGGTATCACAACTGTGCTTAAAACAGCGACACTGTATGATGGCGCCTGTGATAGCTCACAAATAACAAAAATGTAGCTTATCTTTTCGATAAATTATAGTTCCAGCAGAACGTTATTATTGCGGCTCGTATAACAATGTAGTATATCTGTTTCCTCACATTTAACAGTCAAGATTAAAGGAAATTTATAAAAACGTACAAACTTAACAAGCCACCATACAGTGCCGAAATTGTAGGTACTTATTGGGTTAAGTTTTTAAATACTTTAGTATCACGTAACTTGTAAGGGCCGGTACACGATGCGGGGCGACACCGCACCGCAACGATTTTTCCGTATGGACGTACACGTATACAAGTACGGTGTGCGGCGCCGCACCGTTACTACGACGACGGGACGCAGCAGTGGGCAATCTGGCCACTCCAGCGTGCAACTGGTCTCGCCTAATTGAAGTCCGGTGTACGTGCGGTGCGACCGGCACGCACCGTGTGGCATGCCATGGATGTTTGTATTAGGGGTTAAAGTATGAAATTGCCGATTTGTACTGAAAAATTTAAATTCGTTTTTTTTTTTAATTTAACATCTTTATTTAATCAAAATAATTACCATTATTATCTATACATTGCTGCCATCTAATAGGAAGTTCATTTATGCCTTTGCGATAGAACTCTCGTGATCTAGATTCGACAAACTGTGTGAAAGCATTTTGTACTGCCTCCTGAGAAGAAAACTTTTTATCACGTAGAAAATTGTCCAAATCACGAAAAAAATGGTAGTCCGTTGGAGCAAGGTCTGGCGAATACGGAGGGTGACGAATGGTTTCTAATTGCAGTTCCCGTAGAGTTAAAACGGTTTCTCGTGCTGTATGAGGTCTCGCGTTATGATGGAGCAATCGATTCATGAGTTGGGGCTGTTTCACTGCTAGTTTTGCTATCATTGTTCGGAGTTCGGCACCGTAGACATCTGCCGTTATTGCTTGACCAGATTGGAGA
This sequence comes from Brachylomia viminalis, assembly GCA_937001585.2. Lineage (NCBI taxonomy): Eukaryota > Metazoa > Arthropoda > Insecta > Lepidoptera > Noctuidae > Brachylomia > Brachylomia viminalis. The sequence continues at coordinate 24,890,754 of OW443302.2, read as the reverse complement.
AAGCTATAGTGAATAACACCATGCTGAGACTACCAAACAGTTACCATTACGTTTTTATTGGTAAGCTTTGCTTTAGGACACTGTTGCGGCGTTTGACCTGGGGTCAGCCATTGCATTTTTCGCTTACGGTTATCGTAAAGAATCCACTTTTCATCACATGTCACAATTCGATCCAATATTCCTTCATTTCTGTATCGATTTATCAAGGCAACAAAAGTTTCATCACGCGTTTCTTACTGCAGATCAGTTAAATCATGAGGCACACATTTCTATTATTATTTTTTTTTATTGATTTGTCACAAATGAGTCAATATTGTTGATAAGGTAACGTTAAACCATGCCGCTAATTCCTGGGTAGTTTGACTCGGATCGGCTTCCACCGTCTCTTTCAATTCATTGTTATTCACCTGTGTGGGCGGTCTTCCACGTGGTTCGTTCTTCAAATCAAAGTTTCCATCACGAAAGCGTTTAAACCAAAATCGCACGGTGCGTGCATTAGCAGTCCCCTCTCCAAACGCAACATTGATATTGCGAGCTGTTTCTACCGCGTCGGAACGTATTAAAAAGAACTCGAATTTTCGAAGTATCCATCTTTCTTGTCTAAGCTGAATAAAAAACACAACTGAAAGTCGTTAATCGAATGTTGCACCTTTTTTAAAAGAAGAATTTCATAGGTACACCATGTGAAAAAAGTTTCACTCAAAAATCTCAAACCATGTAGGTTTTATGTCAATTCGAAGTACCGAATGCAATAAAACGGCAATTTCATACTTTAACCCCTATTATGTAGGATGCCGCAGAAGCCCCGCTGAGGTGACACACGCCGCGGCGCACAGTGGAACGAAATCAAAAAGTACGGACTTAAGAATTTGTTTGTACATTTTTGAAATCTACTTATTAATACATAATTTTTTATGTCATGTTACTTTTTTCACTAACCAATTACTTTCAAAGTTATACCACTTTCAATATTGTATGATTTTTCTATACTTATTATTAGAATTTTATTGCAAGAAAGCACGTTTAAAGATTAAAGAAGTAAAGTAGAAAGAAAATCAAATCAATGAAGATCTGATGAGGTTCTGAATAATTTGCCAGTCAGCTCTGACCCACATATTAAAAAAATACGTCTTAAGCTATTCCGAAAACACAAAGCCCTCTCAGAAGAGGCAAAATCTTTATTGATTATGACTGAGACACATAATGACGATAATGATCACAAGTTTTTAAGTGTAGACTCATCATTGCATAATGAACCCGAATCTGACTCTTCTGAATATTAAATGATTACCTTTGTCAAAGGACGAAGAACGTTTGCTGTAGTGGCTTAGGCTAATTGGGGAAACCCCTGATTAAAAAAAAACGCGCCCAGTTCTCTACCTCTGGGTGGTGTGGAATAGAGGATTAAAAACATACAGAGTGATTCTTTTTGAGTTGGACAACAGGGGCAAAATCGAATCAATAACAGATATCAGAAAACTTTGTTAGGAAACTTTAGCTCTTTTTAGACCGTAACAATTTTGGCAAACTGAATTTTTTGGTCAAGTGTGAGTTGTCCATAAAAATTAATGACATTGATTAAACAAATTGTACGAAAAAATATTTTGCTAAATTTGACCAACTTCCACCGTCCCGATATTTTTCTACTGATACAATAAAATAATCCTTACACGAAACAGTGGTGCAAGTACGTAGGACTCGATTCGATAAATTTGACAGATAAACTCGATAAAATGAGTTTATATCGAATCGAATCGATGTCGCAAGTACGTAACTCTACTTTACCGATCGGTAGATACACTCTAAAATTTTAACGAATTTATCGAAAATGCAAGTACGAAACGACATTTTGACAGTTGAGATCGCCAATTTAAGCTATCAAGCTCGGTAATTTATCGACACCTTGTAGAAGCCCGATAAGCTTATCGATCATTACATATAATGGATTTAGGAGTCATGACTTTATTGTTGGCATCACCCACCCAGGAAGAACGGCAGCAGCATCATAATGTGATGCGTATTCGGAGGCGGCGTCTCAGAGACACGAACAATCCTCTGGAACTTCCAGAAGATTTTGTTCGTCTCTTTCGGGTGACTCGGGAAGTGGCAGTAATTTTAACAGTAGGGATAAAGGTAGATGTGCGGAGGATACGATCCACTGGACTCCCTGTCCATATCCATAACTCAAGTTATACGAAAAAGTACTTACAGTTTGTTTAGAGTTTAAGACTGTAAGTACTTTTTCTCTACTCTCTACTTTTTCTCGCTCAGACGGTGACAGACGGATAAGTTTTTTTCTCAAACTTCAAGAAATGTCAACAACAAACTTTTTTTTTGGCAAAGGTAAACAACTAAACACGACATTAAGATAGCATATTTTCTGTATTTTTACGAAAACATACGGAAATTTTGGTAAATACTGGTAGCTTCTCTGAATTATTTATACCCATAAATATTTTTTACAATGCCAAAAATGTATGAACAAAAAGGATTTTCTAAATATTTCGGACATTAGTCGTGCCACAGAAACCCCACCTTAAATGGTTTGTCTGTGGGCGTCCTCAGTATTGCCATTTGACAAACGATCCTTATCGACTCGAATCGGCCCACGATAAATCTTATCGTCGCGTGTTACGTACTTCCAAATTCGATAGCAAGATCGATAAAAATGCGAACTTTAGCGATCTCGATGTCTTATCGATGCAAAGTCCGTACTTGCAGTGTAGGGTCGAATAGCAATAAAAAAAATATTGGTGGAATTCACTCATTCTTATGGACAACTCACACTTGACCAAAAAAATTTATATGCAAAATTGTTAAGATCAAAAAAGAACTAAAGTTTTCTAAGAAAGTTTTCTGATATCTCTTATGGATTCCGATTTCCACATGTTGGCCAACTTAAAAGAAACACTGTATATCTCGAATATCGCAAAATATCGCAGTATGTACCAGATTAGATGCAAAAACAGGTTAATAATTTGTACTTTTCAAATCTTCAATCCGTTGTTTGAGAAAACTTGAGAAATGGGAGATATTCATGAATGTATGTTTTTCTTCATACAAAAAATCTTTAAATATTCATAGCATTAAAAATAATAGGTAAAACGTAAAAGTCATAGAACAATATTATATTGTATCTGATAGTAGATGTCAATTGTGTATTTTTTTATTTATTAATCATGCAGTTTTTTTGATTCGTAAGTCTTCTACGGTTAAATATCAGTCCACCGTGCGCCGTAGCGGCACGCATCGTGTGGACTGGCCCATAACGTTGCGGGACACTAAACGTCCCCAGACGTAATAACAATAAAAGTTCTAATGGATCTCGTTCAGTGTCCTTCAACCGATTAAAATAATAAGAAAGTAAGAATGTATGTTGTATAAGCTTTAGGTACCTTCTTAGCATTAAGTTTGTAAGCGGTGAAGCCATCAGAGAAGAGCGTGTTCTCCGCGATGATGAGCGAGTCTGGCACACACATGGCGATCGGACGGAACATCGACTTTAAGTTATCTGGCAACTCTGTTCGGCCCGCATAACTATGGTGAGAGAATACTAAGCGTTACGTCAGATAAGGAGTAGATATAGTCCTAAGTCCAGTACTGGCGATGGGTAATTGATGTATAGTCACCCTTGCCGCTGTACAACCCTACGTTTTAATCTCACTTGCACACATCGATTACTATTATAGAACTAGATACACAATCAGCGACAAAAAACGTCCTCACCAAATGAGCGCCCACTTGGACATTTGAGTGCTCTTTTAATCTAGTAGCAATCGAACGCTCCGACGGTAAACACGCGTCATTTTGCATTTTAATTTCCCGTAATATTTTTTTTTAATCAACATCTGGGACGTTAAAAAAGGATGGAGTTTTATATTTTCGGTAATTATTAATATTATCATTATATCATTGTTATGACCGTATTGTAAATACTGATATTTTGTCAAGAAATCATTTAAAATAAAGCATCTCAATTAGAAAGACTCTTTCTTACGTTCGTATTAACCATACTATGGCATACCCACTTTAATTGTTCGGGTTATGTGCTGGTTCTGTTCCATTTTTTGGAGACGCTGTTGTTTATTTTTTTGTTAGACTTCTTAACTGTTTATATAAATATTGTAGTAACATTTATAGATTTCATTTTGACCAAGTGCATGTTAAAACATTATAAAAGAGTAAGGTTTGAAGAATGGATATCAGTCATAGCACATCAAAGATAAAAAGAAGTATTCAAGCCTTATTCTTATAATTACAGTATAAACAAAAAGATATTGGACCGTTCGGCCCCACTCATTCCTTGTCCTAGCGACAAGCTTCGGTCGTAAAATGTTATTGCTTTTTTGGCACTTTGTAATTCTGACTTTAAAACATGCTAGTAAGGTTGAATTTACATTAATGTATATTTATTTCAACTAAAATTTCGTAAACAATCGGCGACAATTTTAAGAGAACTTTTGCATGGGGTTGTGTATCTAATTCATTATTAGTGATTGATGCTTGCACGTCATAAATCGTCAAGATCTAATTTGGCTTTAAAATCAGTTAGATAGGAAACCCTAGCTTAAGGTTGAAACTAAGACTGCGGTGAAGGCTAAGAAAGTAAGTTGCTGTACCTATGCGCTGCGGTATTTGTTTGTTTTTCAAATATCGCAGCATCATGCTGAGATAGGAGCCTTTTTGGCCTCGCACAGGTATTCTCTTTATTTTTTATTGTGTTCATGATTTTGTTAGATTGAATGTTCTTTTATTTATTGTTTGTATTTCCTGTGCGTCTCCCAAATAAAATATGTTTCTTTCTTTCTTTCTGTATTTCCCTTGAAAGCGTTTTTGACATCTTAAAGTCAAACCCTGCTGCGATAATTTTCATGGTGGCGGGCACGACTGCGGCCGTTATGTGGCGGCCACCGCAGTCTTAGGAAGCCATAGTTTTAGTGAAGTTTCAATTCAATATACTGGGAGTTCTTGCAATTAAGAGGTCGACTATAAATTCAGCGCACTCTTTGTAGCCAGCCTGGATTCCTTGCTGACTGTTTAATTTAATGCGTTTATAAAGATGCAAGTCATTCCTATGAATACCTGTTTTATCTATCTACGTAACAGTCTGAAACCAGAGTCTGGTTTCGTCTGACAATTAGCTAGAATTATTACAACTAAAACATAATTAGCAAAACTATTTAAAAATAATTTATTGTTGATTTATTAAAACCGCTCGACCGATTTCGATAAAATTTATTTGCAACCACCTCTGAAGTATGACCTACCTAACAAAAAAAGAATCATAAAAATCAATTCATAATTGGCGGAATGATCGCGTAACAAACATAGTCGAGTTGAGAACCTCCTCCTTTTTTGAAGTCGGTTAAAAATGAGATTGCGACTAAGTTTTTAACGTTTGGTCAACAGAAACACGAAAAATGCTACAGAACAATGTGGTTGTCAACGTCAAATTTTTAGCTTGGTATTTTTACATGATTGTGGTATGTTATGTTACGACTATAGTTCACTCACCCAGGATTCATAGTAATAAAGATCCCGCAGTTGGCGTCCAGTTTGATGTCGGAGCCTTCGAACACAAACCTCTTGAGGAAAAGCGACAGCGCCAGCAGTACAGACAGGATCTGTTGCGCCACGACCGACAACACCTCGATATTGATGCGGTTGAACTCGTCGAAGCAACCCCAGCATCCGCTTTGAACAATACCTGGGAGAAAGATAGAGGTATATTTTTACTAGAAATTGTGACAAACTAGCACCTGTAGGTACTATCGGCCAAACTTCCGCATGCTCACCTTAAAGGCGATAATCGCATAGCACGACTCACGACTCCATCGCACAATGCACGAGTTTTGACCAATAGGATGCACAAAGCGTATTTTAGTGGTGTTCGTATTAGTATAATCATGTATAGAATGTGTGACACTCGCACTAGGAGCGTACTATGCTCACTTGTTTCTGATAAGAGACGAGTTTTTAATGGGCACGGCCAGCGCGGCGTGAGCTCTTTGTTATTGAATTGAATTGTTATTTTATTATTGACAAGAATTAATTTTAGTACCTACTCATATCTTCTGTTTGTTTGGTTTAGAAAATGTATTATTGGTATTGCCGTATTTACAAAAATAATTTGTAATAACTAATAACAAATATGTCAAACTATAATTTATATGTATTAATCCACTTTCATATTTTCTTCTCTCTATCGGGTCTATAGATATAGGTTATTTATGAACACTTTCACTGCCTCTCCAATTTTCACCATATCCTATGTGATGCCGCATGCCGCAGCGACCGCACCATATTCCATTCACAATAAGATGAGACATTGAAACGAACCGTTTTATTACAGTCCGTTCCACCGATTTTGACTTCTATTCCGTAGGCTTATGGTTGGCATTAAAGGCAAAAAAGTGGTTACAATACCAACTGTTTACTGCAGCTGCCATTTGTTATGCCACCAACGCAATAGCATTCAAAATAGATTGCACGGACATTTATGGTTTGTTTACCTTTTATCTCACGGCTCCCTGAATACGGTAGGTATAGGTGCGTTGACCGGCACTGCATGAAGGTATCAAATGTTTATATTGAATTTTTTTGTGTATAATCGACTTTATTAAAAGTAAATAACTATCTAAATTTCTATGTGTTTGTTTATACTTGGGCAATTTGGGAATACTTGGAAATTACAGTTGAACCAATACTCTGCGCAGTTCATACAATGTTATCAGAGCTTTTTGTTTATAGCTGCCGCAAGGCCGCAAGCCGCACAACTCTTGCAACTGCAATAAAAATAAGTTCATTATCTAAGTCCCATTGTTATTTAGTGGGAATGTCTAGAAATTCGGTTAAACAATAGAGGACGGCTTAATACAACGGCCATACGTATTTTTATTACCTTAGGATTATCTCAAATGTTTTGCAGTTGTTCCTTGTATTTGGTTTAATACTTTTAACAGTAGGTAATTGTTCTAGCTAATGTTTGTTATTTTATGTTACTCGCTCATTACTGACACAAATGCATATTGTCTCTAATTGGGGGAAACTAGGAAGGGGTGTGGTTTGTCACTAGCTGCGCTCTCGCAGGAATATTTTCTTAAGTGAGCATGCTTATCTTTGTACCTACCTATGTCTGTTTAATGCGCGTTTGTTGTTTTATTTTGGTACTAATAAAAATAAAAAAGTTCTAGTAAAACGATGATAGCTGCAAAAGTATGAACTGTAGCGCAGCTAACAACGCTCTTCTCCAGACACAGAATGAAATGACGTTCCATGCTAAAAGTGCTTAATAGGTAATTAAGTTAATTTAGACTTATTTAAATGATAATAAAAAAAAAACAAATTAAATTAAACAGTACAGGACATGATTCGGGATGTATTTTGACGTTAAGTTAATGTGGTGCCCTATCTTACGTTTGCCGATTCGCGGTCTCCATTCCAGAACACGTCTACCCCAACGGTCATCGGTTCTACGGCTAATATGACCGGCACATCGCCACTTCAGATTGCATATTCTGTGAGCTATGTCGACAACTATGGTTCTCCTCTGCCGGATCACCTCGTTCCGGATTCCGGCTCGCTGAACAACCTGGAATTTATGGACCAGCCGTACCGTAAGTATCCACGTTTCGGCTTCGTAAGTCATAACAGGCAGGACGCACTAATTGAAGTCCTTAGTCTTTAAGCTTTGTAGAATACGCGACGAGAAGACTCGACGAAGCTTCCCAAACACTGTCCAGCCCAGCTGAATTCTTCTGTTAGCCTATCCTTCTCAAAGTTGTCCTTACCCAACTGCAGACGTTGTCCGAGGTAAAAGTATTCTCGAACCACGTTGAGATCACGGACAGCAGTCGGTCCCAGTGTGACGTGTTGGTTGAACATAACCTGGGTTTTGTCCAAATTCATCCGGAGACCAATGCGTCCAGAAGAATCAACTAGGCCGTCTAGCATCTGCTGCAAGTCATGCAGCGATTCAGCTTGTATGACTATGTCGTCTGCAAATCTCAAGTGTGAGATGTACTCGCCATTGATATTAATGTTCAGCGTCATAAACAAATCCTCCAGTGCGTTGGAGAACTGTTACGGGGAAATTACGTCCCCTTGTGTCACCCCTCGACGCATTGGGATATGTTCAATTTACTGATCCCGAGTTTGGACGGTCATAAAGACATCTCAGCACTTGGATTGAGTGAGTACCTAGTTGATATTTTATTTTTATATATCTGATTGTTTATGTGAAGATCAACATTTTAAGATGCTACAGAGGCTTGTGGAACCTTTTCTTTTTTCTGCGAAGGTTTCGTTGATCGATTTTTTCTTGTGATCATCTTGGGATCATCGCGCTTCATCAATCAGCCCCCATGCTAACATTCAACTTTCCTTGGTACCTGCGCTCCATTGCCTTTATATCCTGATGAAATCTTTCTCCTTGTTCCTCACTTTCACTCTCGTTTTCTTCACTGATGACGTAGGAGCATTTACTCCTACGTCGTCAGTGAAAAAAATAAACTTTGAGTCTCATAAGGAACCTTATTTTTGGAATCGTAAGACCATGTATATTTATAATATTTATAATATTTCCATAATTGAGGTGGCTTTTATGATTTCCAAAGAAGTGTTGAGTACATCTTTTAAGAAAAAAAATCACAAAATTCTGAAGTCATGGAATTGTTTAAGTAAATTTTCCGTAATCAGTACACCAAAATCTAGGAGAAACACTACTTGAACTTAAAAAGGTAAGTCGTTGGCGGAAGGTCACAGACCTACTGTGTAATCTTCCATTTAATAAAATTTTAAATTAACTGACACAACGCACACCCTCAACTGCTGGATCTAGAAAGCATGACCTAACCCACCAGGTCCACTGCCGGCAATTAGCGAGAAGCGAGTAGAGCTAGCTACTAAAACGAGTTGTTTATTTGACTGAGTTCTCGCCGGTGCGGTGGTATGAGCAGTTAGCGATCAACTATGAACACGAGACCTACATCTTGTGTATGTTTCTTGAGCTTAGTAAATAATAATAGATTTAAATAATATGCTTGTATGAGTTCGTAATTTTTCGGTCACACGGCTTGTATATCAATAAAGTTGCATTTACCAGCAAAGCACTTGGCCATGGACTTGTAGTCGAGCCCGTCGGAGCAGTTAGTGACGACGACCCAGCGCGCCAGCGCCCGGCCCAGGTCCTTCACGGTCTCGGTCTTGCCCGTGCCAGCCGGGCCCTGCGGACTGCCTCCGCGGAACAGGTGCAGGGCGGTTGTTAGCGTTATGTAGCATCTGTGGATCACTTCGAATTATCAAAATCAAAAATACTAAGATTCGACACTTGATGATATTATTATGAAACTGCTTGGAGGACCTTAGAATGGCTTCTTGCTGATTTTCTCCATGCAGTTTATAGTTTATGCGACATAGATCCAAATCAATACATATTATTATAAATGCGAAAGTAACTATCGGTCTGTCTGTTACCTTTTCACGCCCGGTAGTAGGTTTCCGTGGGGTAATTTCCGATCTTCACGCGGGTGAAACCACAGGCAAAGCTAGTTTCCTATAATATCCGCTTAGACTAATTCCTGTATATTTCACTCATGCCACAATAACACAATTTCTAAGTTTCTAACAACTGATTGTCATGTGTCACCTATCATGTGCCTTCTTTTAACCGTTTAAGCACGGCATCTTCCTTAAAAGTAAGTTTATCTGCGCCATATTTTAGTCACCTGTCAGTAAGTGGCGTGATGACGAGTCGTCCCGAGTTTCCAATAAACTCGTACGTGTAAACAGAACTCGTGTTGGTCTGCTTGATGTAGCAGTCTTCTCTCTCGCGGTCCCAGTAGAACTTCAGCTGAGAGAACCACTCGAATGCGGTAACGTTCATACAGCCTGGTGGTGTAGGAAGGCCAGTTATGAGTTTTTTTTTTTTAACGTTTACAAAATTAGATTTAGCCACAGTACTAGTATTTCTCATACAATGGTTCATTAGTGCCTACAAATAAACTATAACTAACATTTTTATTACAGGTGCAAGTAAGTCCGAAACCACTAGTTACCGTCCTATTGCTTGGTCAGCTCAATTTTCTGGGCAAAATCTACGAGAGGCTTATTCATGCATCTCAAAGGCTATGCCGAAACAAAGAGCCTCATCCCCAACGAGCAGTTTGGTTTTCGAACCCAACACTCGTGCATCCAACAGGTCCACCGTATCGCAGAGCACATTATGTGCGGGTCTCCAACGAAACGCGACGACACTGCAATTTACTAGGTATCTATACGGGTCGCTGTCAGAACTCTATAGCTCGCACTCTCCAAATCTCCGCAAGTCTTAGGCGCTGGGTTCCCGAAATGGAGAATCGAGGTCAACCCCGATAAGAGACAGGCGGTTGGTTCTCTTCTCGAGACCGCGTCGAATCGCTCCCCCTCCACCCCGATTACTATGTATGGCAAACCGATCCCTTGGAAGAAGCCAGCTAAATACCTGGAATTGATCCTTGACCTTGATCCTTACATTCAGTGAGCACTTACAGACGGCTCAATCGTGCGCCTCTCGCTTTCAGTAGGCTTCACTTCAAATTAACTGCCCGCAGCTGCCAATTGTCACTAAAGTGCAAATTGCGCATCGACATCGCAGTCATTCGTCCCATCATGACCTATGCCTACGTGGTATTTCCAACTCGTTCCTCCAGAACCCACTTCGGAGCCCCCGTCTATGTCCGTAGTGCGGACCTTCACCTAGACCTTAGAATGACCACCATCCAGCAGTTCATGAAACGCCTTGCAAAGCGTTTCTTTAACTGTGGCTTAAAGCATACCAATCCCCTGATAAAAGCGGCCGCCCGCTACACTCCCTCTCGCATAAGTAAGATTCGCCGCCCAAACAAACCTTAATTATCCTCCAGAAGAGCAGTAAGGCCAACAGTACACTCAGAAAACACAGAAACAGACCGCCGTCCTTTCGTCCTCGCCGCCGAGGCCCGCCGAAACGCCCTAATCCATGTACGCCCCGACGCTTGCTCAAGCCAGCCCGCGGCGCTGAGCCGGTAACTTTAAATTCGTCCCTTAATAATAATTCCCATCCAGCCTGTCCTTTGCTGCCCTCCCCCAGCGACGCATAGGTCCGTACCCCAATGGGTGCGCCCTTAGCGTGTAGTCGCCTAGTTTATAAGTTTTTTAAGCCCTGGCCGCCTTAATTTATTAAGGCGACCACAGGCATGCCCGGCTAAGCAGCCGAGACAACCTCCTTTTTTTTTTTTTTTTTCCGGGGTGGAAAATCCTCATGGATGTCCGCCGCCCTGGGGCGGGCGACGGGGTCTGTCAGACTCTTACTGGCTAAAAACCACCCCGGTGTTCCATCTCACACCTACGCCGGGGGTCGCGGGAACATACGATCCTTCCGCAACCCCCGACTGGTGCCGGCCCGGAGTGAGGTGTTTGACTCCCCCCGCGACGTCTAAGAGGGGCGCGCGTGGAACACTACGCGCCGCCACCTCGGGTTCTGGTGTGTGGGGGGCGACGGACGTCCCCGAGTCCGTCGCCCCTGGACCCATTTAGGGGGGCTGGAAGAGGGCATTCTCCGCCCTCCGCCGACACCCGGTGCGCCTTCTGCGGGCCGGGTGAGAGGACGAGATCTCCCTCTCCCTTTCCGCAGCCTCCTTCTGCGAGACGACTGCCTCCTTCTGCGAGACGACTGCCTCACAGAAGGAAACCACCGCGTCCCAGGACTCGTCGCTGCCGACCATCGACTCGACTACGGCCGGCAGCGACAAGTCACTGCCTACTTCTGAGATGAGGGCACGGCGCAGCTCCTCCCAAGTGGCACACTCTGCCAGCGTATGCCGCGCCGTGTCCTCCCGGCAGTCGACGCAGTGGTGACACCGGGCGTCCGGCTCCCTGTTTATGCGACACAGGTACTTCCCGAAGCAACCATGCCCCGAGAGCACCTGCGTCACCCGAAACGACAGGGAGCCGTGCCTCCTCCCGAGCCAGCGCTCGAGCACCGGCCGGACCGCCTCGATGGTGACGAGGCCGGCGGTAGGGCGTGAAAGCCTGTCCCGCCATTCCGCCACAGCCGAGACAACCTCCTAGAATGACCTGAGAGACGCCATTAAAAAAAAAAACAGGTGCAAGTAATTATAGTTCGGAAGAAGAATGTTAGGTAGTGACCTGCACGATCTAAGTTTAATCAAGCCTATGTATGGCAGGCAGATGTAGAATAATTAGATTAATTAATTAAAATAACTAAAAAGATGTTGTACCTACGACATTTAGAGTGAAAAGGTGTCTAGACTCTAGACAGATAGAGATTGCGATGGAACAGGTAGGTTCCGTCACGGTCCAGGGAAAATAATATAATAGCATTTCAATGCAAGGACACACCTATCAAAAACCATTTCTATTTTCTGAACTCACAGACAGAAACTCATTTCATCGTTTAATTTGGACGAAATTACACCCAGTCTTTGGCGTATATTGACGCATGGAATATCTCCATAGTTTAGGTCAGGACGGTTAATAATGATAGTGACTTGGAGATCATTGTGGCGACAGTCGTGATATAAAATGGCTTAATAGCCAACAGCCTCGACCAACACCTGAAGATGCTCTCGTTGGGCAGCTAGATCAAGGGCTTGATTCAGAAAGCGGTATCTACTTCTGGACACGGCTCGTATTGTTACACGGTTTCTCTGAAAGGAGTGTTGGCCGCAGGTCCTCACCGGACACAGTTGCTTCGGGAGATTCCTAATCCGGATAAGGCGGGAGGAAACGCCCGGGTGTCACCATTGTGTGGATCGCCCAGAGGACACGGTGGGGCATACGGTAAAGGTCTGCCCGGCTTGGGCGGAGCACCGCCGTGTCCACGTGCAGGCGATTGGCGGTGGCAATCTCTCGCGTCCGGCCCTGGTACGGAGGATGGCCTGGGCCATGGTACGGAGCGAGAGGGCATAGGAAGCCGTCACCTTCTTCTGCGAAGCAGTAATGCTCGCGAAGCAGGAGACGGAACGCGTCTGGGAGAGGAAAAATTCGCGCCCTCACGCCCCTAGTCATCATAGGAGACCACCTGGGCGTCGGGAATCCCAGGCCGATTCCCGGCCACCAAAGGCGCGGGCTTGCGTACAGCGAGCAATGGGTAGCTCACCGTCCGATAAGGACCAGGCCCGGGTCAACGGCCCGTTGTGTTCCACGCGCGCCTCAAAGAGATGTCAGCACCAATGACGAAGTCCGCTAGGGCCGATGCCTGCCAGGGTTGCGGGAAAGTCCGAAAGGGTTACCTTGGCCCCTGGCACAAGCAACTGAAGGAACACGGGTGGGTTTTAGTCAGTACGAGTCTGACACGCCCTCCCGCTCCACCCAGAGCGGGAGAAGTTATTTGATGATTTCAAACCATCAAAAAAAAAAAGACCCATTATACAGATTTCGGGCTGCTACTAGTAAATGTAACGTACCTACTGGCCTTAAATATACAGGGTAGCAGGAACATCGATGCGCAATCGAGTGCTGACCGCCGCCGGTAAGCTTGGATCCTATTCCCGCTACCGGGCTACATTTATGTTTACAGATTAGATTTACAGGTATGTTTATTGAATAAAGGAGATAATAATAGAGATAAAAAATTTACTAACCCATCTTATACATCTTATCAACCGTATCTCTAGAATGTATCTCAATTACACAGAGCGCGTTCACTTTATTGCGCAGAATCTTGCTGATCTCCTTCCGGGACATCATCTGAAGAGTGGTGAGGATGAGGTTCTGTTTCTTGCGCAGTTTCTTTAAAGGCTTTTTCTCCTTCATGATCTCGCAGCGGCAGAGAGTACGTGTGCAGTCAGATGTCCATTGGATCTACACATGTTTTGAAGTAGTTAAAATAGTTAGGTTCGCCCGACCACCTCATAAGTTGGTCACGTTTCTGTTTCGTTGACGATAACATTTGAACTTTATTGTCTCGCTTAATCATACAGAAAATCGTATCTATTGTTTCATTTGGAATGTGTGAACGCATTCTTCTCACAATGGACACTTTTTCGCGCGGCCTTTGTGCGGGTAGGGCACATCTAACGATTTAAATCTTTGATTAATAGGAAGTTTGAGAAGCTCGTTATAAGAACGTCTTTTAACTAACTCCACAATAATAACACATCACTGTATTCATTTGATGGCCATTATAACTGTGCTGCTATCAGCGAAGGTTTATCAGGGATTCCTTCCCGCTCTTCCCTATGAGCAGCTTTAAGGTCTATCCACACAAATCAAGGCCGTGCCCGGGACGTGACAGGGCCGTGGCACACACAAGGCAGGTACTGAAGCTCCGTCGCCGGCCCGGACACGAACGTGTGTGAACATGAAGTGAGTTCTTATAAAATGTACCTACACACCTATATTTGTTTGAGCCCCTGTCGGAGCACAGTCCGTCCACGTCCCAAGGGGCCTATTCTCTAAGTCCGTCAACGTGGATACGAGCAAAAAAGTCAGTCCGAAAGCAGTTCGATACTTAAAAGTGAACCCTACTCCCGATTAATTAACTTTTCCGGACGGGAAAAAACACATCGGGAGTAAGGACAACTGTCTAAACGCCATGTCATTAATTTTTAGTTCGGGCTGCGGACTATCTTATGTCCGTAAGTTATACGGAGTAGGAAACGTACGTAAATTCGGCCGAAACGACGGACTTCGTGCTTAGGTAGTAAGCCCCCAGGCACGGCCCAGCGGGGTAATTGCGTAACACAGTAACTGTATCAAAGGCTTTAACTTTGAAAGTTCAACAGCATTCATTGCGTTATGTATGTTGATAAGCAGACAAATTTTTCGAACATATGAAGCAATGGATTAGCAATATCCTTCAAAATGATTCAGATGGTGATAAGAAAGTGTGTTACGCAATCAGAGAGCTGATATTTGTGTGGATAGACCTTGTTAGCCTCATAGGCAGCGATATGGAGCAACTGTAGGTTTTTACGATGCGATTTACGATATTTCCACTAACCGTACACTGTGCAACGCTTAAGAGCCTGAAGAGCCATAAGAAAGTTGGTAACGTCGCAAATAACTGTGACAGCTGTCACTCTTGATTTACTTGTAAATATTACTAAATGAAATTATCACTGCCTCGTTGTTCTAGTGATCGCAAGTGCTACTAATGAGCATTAGGTCCTCGATTCGAATCCCGGGTCGGGCAAAGTGTTATTGGGGTTTTACCATCTGGAATATCTCACTAGCAGCCTGGAGTATAGATTTGTGCCCGGTTGATGGCAATATAGGCTCGCCCCTTGTTACATAAGACTGAAACATAACTGGGGAAATGTGAGTGTACTACAGGTACATGTCGAACCTTGCTGGATGTGATCCCAAGTTGTCCCGGCCATTCGTTGATCCACACTTCTCTTTGGTACTTACACTTCCTCAAAGCCGCTCGCGTCAAAATCAATTGCTAGAAACGTAATTTCCAGTTAATGAGACTGTTTCAGATTTGATAATAATTGATCATTATTATTTTTTTGATATTTTTTTTTTCTTATCATATCGATGATATTTCACAAAATATTTACTAATCAAAGGCTTATAAACGCCAGGCAAGAGAGACCAGCCGGTCGATTCTGTAACAATCTCACTGTGATAACTTAGGTGAAGTGAGGTATCATTCCACCTAATGCTAGGAATTGACACTATCGACCACTCACTTCAAGCTCACTTCATCACTTCACCTAAGTTATCACGGTGAGATTGTTACAGAATAGCTCGGCAGGTAATCGCGCATGGCCACCACAGACGCGCGAGCTACCGCGCGCTCACCAGCCAAGCTGTTCTGTAACAGTCTCACCGTGATAACTTAGGTGAAGTGAGTTGTCGATAGCGTCAATCAGTGTTGTCATCAGGTGGAATGATAGCTCACTCCACCTAAGTTATCACGGTGAGATTGTTACAGAATCAACCGGCAGATACTCCTAACGATAACCATCTCTAGATTTTGGGTGAGACTCACAGACCGTACTGTCGAGTAGATCGATAAATAAATCATTTATTTAGTACAATAAAATTAAAACAGTTCAGCTTTAGTTCGCTAAGTGAGCGTTTCATAGAAATATGAACATTACCTGTATAAGAACAAGATTCTTATTCGCTAAAACTTGTTTACATTCGCATAGACGAATAAGAACATTATACCAATAGTTTTTACTTTCTTTTTCGTATGAAACGCTAACTTTACTTAGCAAAGGATAATCAAAGTATTGTCCGGCCTAGTGTCTCTTGTGGATTATGAACCAGTTTCTGGCAGATAAAATAGCAAAAAAGTAGGTAGTTAGGTACCGACTTCCAATTTTTCTAGCACCAACCATTGCGCTCGTTAAGAGCGCGCCTAAAGCCAGTAAAATTTTAGTAGTAGTATTATAGTATAGTGCGTAGTATGCGCCAAAACTGTTATATCGTAATAAATCCAAAACTAAAAGGAACTACATAAAATGCCTAAGCACAGCCTTTACTCTTGTATAAATATAATTAATTATCAGATTTTTGTCGCAATAGGCATTACCGTATTGAGTACAAAACGGAAAAATATGAGAATTAGAGGTTACTTCGTGATTTTTTTATATCGAGGAAATGTTATTATTTCATGTTTTTGATCAAAGTGAACCCTTGGAAATATCATGTAGTTATTCATACATTTTTATTTTAAGATTCTGTCCGGAATTTTTCATGTAAAATCAAATATAAGATTGGTAATTTTGCTAACGCCCTCTTAAAATAAAGGCGAATATCGATAGACTAAACCATTTATGTCCCTTTCTTTCCGCTTTGATGCTCTCACGGACTAACGCAGGTTTTTATTTTCGACGTTATTTCAATGAGTCCAATGTTCATCTTTGTTCGGCAGTGACAACCGCTTTGTGACCCGCTTCGACAGGTTTAGCTCGTTAATGCTTCTTCGACCACAAACTTTTTATTTACAGTTGTGGACATAATATAACTAGGAACGACCAACGACCATATAGCCTATAATATGGTCGTTGGGAACGACTGATAACGAAATAAATTTTGGAGAAACAAGTTGGTGTATCAACTTACAGATAACAACTTTGAACCACATAAAATAATAACTTTATTAGTAGGTTTTAATGGTTCATACTCAATAATCGGATGAATAATTAATAATTAATGGCATACGGGGAGATTTGCTTCGCTGGTTTGCATCGTATGTTAGTAATAGATCACAAAGGGTTGTTATCAAAGGATTCCACTCGGCGACTACTGTCGTAACATCTGGCGTACCCCAGGGCTCAATTTTAGGGCCTCTTTTATTCATTTTGTTCATAAATGATATTGGAAATAGTTTCAGACAGTCAAAATTTTTGATCTATGCTGATGACCTAAAAATCTTTAAAGCTATAAGAAAACCTGCAGATTGTTGTCAGTTACAAGAAGATTTAAATCGATTCTCTGAATACTGTGTTCAAACCAAACTTTACCTTAGTATTTCTAAATGTTTAACGATATCATTCACAAAAAATAAAAAAACGTTTTAAATCATAATTATAATCTAAACAATGTACCTCTATTGAAAGCTCCATCCGTGCGAGACCTAAGGGTACTGCTAGATAACAAACTTCACCTTGATCAACATCTTGATAAAATCACCAAAAAGGCTTATCGTATGTATGGGTTCGTTATGAGATCAGCTACTGAATAAAAACACGCAAGCACTTATTCTCATCTCTATAAAGCACTAGTTAGATCTCAACTCGAATATGCAGTGGTAGTGTGGAACCCTTTTTATAATAAATATGTTGAGATGCTAGAAAAAGTGCAGCGCAAATTCCTCAGATCGATGCACTATAGGTGCTCCCACAATTTCCCAACCTATAAAAATCTACTTAATAAATACAATCTAATGAGCCTGAAGTCTGACGTTCATATCTGGAAATTATGCTCGGAGATTACTAATAAAATATGCTACTGTGTCCCAAGAACTGTTATTAGACGAGAGGTGCACGCACGTCCTCTTTTTGCTGTGTCCCATTGCCGCACCAATGCTGGTCTGCGGGCGCCTCTACGTCGCTTGTGCAAAAACTATAATGATTTTTGATCAGAAACTACAGAATTAGATTTATTCTCAGTGTCAGCAAATAGATATGTGCGTGTGAACTGAGGGACCACACTGGGAATTCGCGAAATGAAAATCCTAGGATTTAGTAGTAGACTTAAAACAATTGTAGAATGAATCTGGGAATTTGTAAGCAAATATATTAAAAACTACGACCCATAAAGTGTGGTCCCTCAGTTCTCACAGACGATCAATCAGATCTCGGAAAGTATCTTAAAAAAGAAGGTTTTGTGAATATAGACATTTAGTAAAGAATTTGTAAAGATATTTACTAAATAACAGACCACAAAGCATTAAAGATAAAAAAAAATATCACGAATGAACTGTGGTCCCTCAGTCCACATAACAAAGATAATTATTTTAGTGAATATTACTGAATAAAATTAATAAAACCGTTCTTTTTCTACATACAGTTTTAGTAAAAGTCTTAAAACATTTTGTAAAAAAGAAATGGAGCAATAATATCGAAGCATTTTGAAGATAGCGATGATTAAAGCTGGTCCCTCAATCCTCTCCTCCACTGACACACGTGCGTGTGCTAGCTGCTAGACGAGAGGAATATCAGAAAGTCTAGTGTACTTAACTTTTAGTAATAAGTTTCTACTAAATAATAGGTATCTAAAATTGTGTATTTCTTACCTCTTAGCTGAGATAATATAATTTTTTTAATCCTATGAAAATAGATAGAGCAGTGTGACCACACAATAAAACAAAATGTAGACAGTACTATTCTACTTTATTATATCATTATTTAAACGAAACGAATACAAGGTTGTATGGTTAATTTAATGCTATATTACATGGTTTATGTGTATTTAGTAAAAAGTAGATTACAAAATTAACTAATCACTTATAATACTTTTATTTAAGTAAGTGACATTTGGATGTAGCTTAATGAATGAAAGTATATTTGTTGGTCAGTACATTCAATAAGTTTAAAATGTTGATCATCATAGCAAAAGAAACGCTCATTCATAAAACAGTGACATCGGTAATGCCCAAGACCGCCTGGAATTAATGCTGGAATGAATTCAGATGCGCCCATGATTTTGTAGGTTTTGTTCTTTACTGTTATGGTAACAGGAACATTAGTAAGAGAATTTTTATCAGTGCCATTCAAATCGAATGATATTATTTTTGAAAGCTCGTAATTGTAACTTAATTGGTCATCACAAGTGGTACAGTTCCTGTTTCCTTCATCGATGTTAATTGCCTCTTCTAAAACACTTATGCCAAATATTTCAATAAAATTTATATTTAATGGTAAAAACGCAATGTCTCTTTTGATTAAGTTTGATTGGCAGGATGTATTTAAACACTTTTTTATGAAAGTTGCACTGAAAAAATATCTTAGAAGAATATGTTCAAATATATATTATATGTGATATTACACTGGCAATCATAGCTATTAAGGTTTCCTTTCTCATATAATGAGCTAAAATATTGTGCAACAATTTTTGCTCTCATTAAATAAATGTCATCGTCTGTTGATTCCATGTCGCAGAGGTTCTTTATATATTGTAGAATTAAATCTTTGTCAAAAGTGGCCATAACGTCTCGATTATTCTCATTTTCGTTAAATCCTGCACTCAAAAAGTACATTACAGAATCGAAACCACAAGTATTCATAAGGGTGACATATACATACCGAACGACACAAGTAATGTAAAATTATTAAAAAATACCATTTTCTTTTTATTCATTTCAGCTTCTCCTCTCCAATTTTCAATAAAAGAGGGTTGATCAGAAAATATTGAATCCGCATTAAAATATCCAGTAGAAATACACTGGTGGACAAAAAAATTAGACCACTCCTATTTTCATGATTTATTTATTAATTACGGTCTGTTTAAAAATTAAAATAAATAATACGTTTTTGAACGTTAATTTTCAATCTTACTAGAGGGTATATTGATAAAATTATCAAGTGTAAATGTGTCAAATGTCATTTAATCAGTTTTCTTATTTACCCACACTTTTATTCTTTTATGTTTAATGTCATGTCACTAGGACGCTATTTAAAATTATCGTTAAATTCGTATTACTGATTTAAGTTCTGTGCCTCCCACTTCCTTTTCACTGATAAATATGGATCTACGTGAAGCAGAAGTTGTTCGAATCGTAACGTTGTTACAAACTGGAATGAGCCAGCGAAATGTCGCTCGACAATGTGAAGTTAGTCGATCAACGGTTCAATATGTCTACAAAAGGTATCTGGAGACCGGTGGCTACATCAGAAGACCTGGCTCAGGTCGAAGAAGAAAGACATCTGAACGGGATGATCGATTTGTAGTGTCAGCAAGCCTCAGAAATCGTCATCGTTCTGGAGTAGAATTGCAGCACCTGCTCAGAGATGTCCGAGGTGTTGCTGTAAGTGATAGGACAATAAGAAGACGCCTTAAAGAACGTGGTTTAAAACCATACAGACCCGCAACAGGTCCTAAACTTACCACAGCTCATAAGGCAGCAAGGTTAAATTTTGCTCGTGAACACCGTGACTGGACTTTGGCACAATGGGGGCAAGTACTCTTTTCTGATGAGTCCCGTATGTGTCTTTATGGTGCTGATGGTCGCAAAAGAGTATATCGAAGACCGGGAGAACGATATGCACAATGTAACATATCTGAAAGGGTGAGCTTTGGAGGTGGTTCAGTTTTGTTCTGGGGAGGTATAAGCTTAGAAGCCCGTACAGAGCTGGTTATCGTAGATAGAGGAACTGTGACTGCTGAATCATACATCACTGACATTCTTGAAGACCATGTAGTGCCATACTCAGGATTTATCGGTCAAGAATTTAAATTAATGCACGATAATGCGCGCCCCCACACTGCGGTATGCGTAAGAGATTACTTGCGAGAAGTGGGGATACAGGTTCTGGACTGGCCAGCACGAAGTCCAGACCTTAATCCAATAGAACATCTATGGGACGAGCTAAAACGGCGAGTAAGACAGCGAGAACCAGCTCCGGAGAACATGCAACAGCTGAAACTGGCTTTATTGGAGGAATGGGAAAACATACCCCAATTTACCATAAAAAATTTGATAAAATCCATGAACAAAAGGATGGTATGTGTTATCAAAGCCAGAGGAGGCAACACCTCTTACTAAAGAAAGATTGACATCAGTAAAACCATTTAATTTTTTTTTATCAGTGTGAAGTCTTTGTAAATTTTCCTTCATATTTGGTTTTTCTTGTGTATTGCTAAAAAAATAAAGTTGTGTAATTCAAATATGCATTTTTTCATTTAAGAATTAACAAACAATCAATAAAAAAAATATTTAAAAAGTTTTTATTTTGAAACACAGTCATGACAACCGGTTTGGTAGGTGGCCTAATTTTATTGTCCACCAGTGTATTAGATTTAACATTTTTGGCGTTTTTTTTATCTCGACTTACATTAATACGTTTTCTCTTTCTCGAGCGTTTTTTGTGTGGGATTATTTTATTCACTACATCTTCACCTAGGTCAGCAAGTGCAGTTTCAAATCTGGAAAAATACATATTTCACGAATAATATTCTTATTGTCATGATCAACACTTTGAGCCAACATCAATAACGAAATAATTGGATTATTATGTGGCAAATGCTCCAATCTAGCATCTGACTTAATTTTTCTTAAGGCCATATAGGAGAACTTTTGTAGTCTTCGCTCTCAATCAGTTTCGAAGTCAACTCACTATGTACCATGACAGCAGGCTTATAACGTAGTTCTTTAGCCAATTGTTGCCTCCTATAAGGCGTTAACTTGGACTTAGTTTTCGGGTTATGTTTGAATTTAACATCGAAATGACAAACGTTACACAGAAATTTAACTATTTTGTCAGTCATTTTTTGATTTGATAAATGAATTTCCGCACAACATTGGGCACATTTCCCGTGCAAATAAATTTTATCATCCTCTATCTTGTTTTTCTTAAAGACCCATGTGCAGGGTAGTTTTGAATGTGTCCAAATTTTTTCTTTCAACATGTGGCTCCATTTGTACTTTGGCAACGTTTTATATTGTCTATACGTTGAAGTACCACTCCGTTTCTTATATCCACTTAAGGGTTTTATTTTTCTCCATTCATATATATCAAGATTAAATGAAAATGATTTGGATTTTTCTACACCTGAGCTAAATTTACTGCTTTTATTTGCCGATGTCAATGATGAAGGACTACTGCTTGCAGAACAATTCTTTTCATCACTCAAAGTTGTGGTGGGGTCATCAGACGATCGAATATCACTACCGAAAATTCAATTTCGATTGCGTTGTAGTGATATATACAAAGCCTAAGGAGTCATTCTGTGCTCAAGTTCTTCAGATAATATCGAAAAAATTGGATCATTATATTTGATTTTTGGATCTTGCAATTGTTCAGCATGTTTCCTAAAAACATTCCATTGATCTACATGGCAAATTTTTGGTTTTCGACCTCTGGCCATTATACCACTGTAATAAAACATGTATGGATTTTAGAGGAAGGATTTATACAAGTCCTACTTGAAAGTAACCATCGAATACCTTTCAGGAAAAGCACGCGAATTATTTGAGGCGAAAACCAACTTCAATATCACCTTACTACTTTTTAATCTCCGTGGAGATCAACCTACGAACTGACACATTATAATTCCTATTATTAACGAAAATGATACGTACCTGTGCTGAACAAGACAAATTTGTTAAGTTAAATTTCAGTAAACTTCAAGTTAAAGTGGCGCTTATTTTCTCTAATATAAAATAAATATAATATGTATTATTTATCTCACGTTATTTTCAACAGGGAAATGCGTAGACAGAGAAACTCTCTGTCTACGGGGAAATGACTAATTTATGACAACTGATTTATGACACTAATACCACAAACTGCAATGTTTTTTCTCTATTGTTGTTATCAAGTGTAATCCCATCTATTTTCAGTTTCCTGTTTTATTTATCATCATAAACACTATGCGTACGTTTAAAACCGCTGAGCTGATACACATTAAACATAAATTAAAAAAGAGGGTAATTTAATGTTACTTCAAGTTTGCGTTCGGAAACAGCTTGCTGATCATCAACTTAGTTATTTAAACTTACGAGTAGCAAAAAAATAATTAAATGCTATTAAAAACTAGGACTACATAATCTTCCTTTATCTACCGATATCACTGTTTTCTGAACGAGCTTCTTTTGCTATGTTTATCATTATTTCAAAATATGTAAGTACTGACAAAAGTATTATAATAATTGATTAGTTTATTTTGTAATCTACTTTTTACTAAATACACATAAACCATGTAATATAGCATTAAATTAACCATACAACCTTGTATTCGTTTCGATTAAACAATGATATACTATAGTAGAATAGTACTGTCTACATTTTGTTTTATTGTGTGGTCACACTGCTCTATCTATTTTCATAGGATTAAAAAAATAATATTATCTCAGCTAAGAGGTAAGAAATACACAATTTTAGATAGGGTCAGGTGGTAAACAGTGGCCCAGTAGTACACAGTGCACCACCACTCATATCCCGAAAACGCGACGTTGCCAAACCGTACTGAAAACGCGAAACAACTTGCCTTCTACCACCTCCCGCACTCCCCAGTCGAGGTCGCGCTCCCGCCTGTAACGGTCGTACAGTGCATTGTTTTGTCGTTGGAGCCCAAAAAAGTAAGTACACGTGTTTTCATTTATTTTCTTTCTAGAATCGTTGTATATTTAGTTAAATTATATTGCACCGTTTCCATGTGTAAAGTAACTATTCCTTAATAACTTAGACATAAAAATATCCTTTGAATTTGGTATGTGTAATAGTTATGTAACCTTATAGGTTAAAAAGTGGTGGCTGCACACAGTGGCTCAAAATCATAGGGTACACAGTAAACCATGGTTCACTGTGTACCAATAATTTTGTTCATTATGTCCGATATAATTTATGCATAAACTTTTCAACTGTGATTGTAATCAACAAAAAAAGGCGTTAATAGAAGATCTAATAATAATAATCTTTTTGTTTTAGAATGGGTCGAACTAAAAAATATTATTACGTCGCAAAGATTTTAGAAGAGTCTAATGAACCGGGATATGACTATTTTGTATCCTATTTAAAACTAAAGAGTAAGGTTTTTTATAAATTTGCTGAACCTGTGGAACCAGATATGGCAGGAGTTTGGAACAATGACGTAAAATTTATACTTCCTGACCCTAAAGTTGAAGGCAGTAGTCGCCGGCAAGCAACTTGTACATTCCCAATAAATTTGTCACTTTTGTCTTTTCCTTTTTGATTTTGTCGGAAAACAGTTTATGTAGATTTTGTTCTTTTTGAAGATTTTAATGTTAGAAGAAGATTAAGAGAGATTTAGGTACTACCTTTAAAGATTATTCGTTTCATTAGTCTATTATGTTTATTTTGTTATTTTTGGAGATTATTTATTTCAGAAGTAATGTTGATTTAGATATTTTTTAAGTTTTAAAAGACTGGTAATAACGTTAAAGACTGTTAATTTTAAGTAATACTGGTAATTGGAGTGTTCCTTACTAGATTTGTATGTTAAATTGTGCCTAATAGTTTGTTTTGTGATGTTATGTGATTGTTGCTGACAAATACAAATATATAAATAAATTATTAAATATTACATTACTATAGTTTTATTTAACGACATTTCTATCAATAAATTTGTTTAAATAGGCTATAAAGGTAGGTAATTAAAGTGATGGTTCACTGTATACACATTGGTCCACTGTCGACTCAACCCCGATTCACTGTGTACTTATACTGGTACACAGTGATCCATTCGCCATCTTTAAAAAAAAACAATATTACCAATAAACTATTAGAATTGGTGCTGAAATTGATATGCAAAACAAAAGTTTAATAAATTTCCTTTCGTTTAATGCCAATAGTTCTTAATTACATTCACGTACGGTGGATTTATAAATGTTCAAACTTTTAGTGGTTCACTGTTTACCATTGCATCCTACCTATTATTTAGTACAAACTTATTACTAAAAGTTAAGTACACTAGACTTTCTGATATTCCTCTCGTCTGGCAGCTAGCACACGCACGTGTGTCAGTGGAGGAGAGGATTGAGGGACCAGCTTTAATCATCGCTATCTTCAAAATGCTTCGATATTATTGCTCCATTTCTTTTTTACAAAATGTTTTAAGACTTTTACTAAAACTGTATGTAGATTAAAAGAACGGTTTTATTAATTTTATTCAGTAATATTCACTAAAATATTTATCTTTGTTATGTGGACTGAGGGACCACAGTTCATTCGTGATATTTTTTTTTATCTTTAATGCTTTGTGGTCTGTTATTTAGTAAATATCTTTACAAATTCTTTACTTAATGTCTGTATTCACAAAACCTTCTTTTTTAAGATACTTTCCGAGATCTGATTGATCGTCTGTGAGAACTGAGGGACCACACTTTATGGGTCGTAGTTTTTAATATATTTGCTTACAAATTCCCAGATTCATTCTACAATTGTTTTAAGTCTACCTACTACTAAATCCTAGGATTTTCATTTCGCGAATTCCCAGTGTGGTCCCTCAGTTCACACGCACGTAAATAGATTTCGTTCTGCTTTGTTAAAGAAACTCAGACAAATAATTAAGAACACAAAAAAAATAAGTTCTAGTTTTGAATTTCGAAAACAAATAGCACATGTTTTGATATCCAGCCTACCCTATAGTTACTTTCTTTGTTGCGTTTTTCAGTCAAAAGTGCATAATTATTTCAAAATCATGGGTAAAAAGGAAACTTGTGATCCATCAGTCCGTAAAACGATTATGGCACCGGATGAACGTGATTGTTCATCAAATATGGAGTGCTCCAAAACTAAGGTTTATAACGCTGTAAATCACGTCAAGATATTCAACACTACCAATAGGTACTGTTCTTGGAAAACCTAAATCTAGAAAAACGACACCGCGTAAAGATGCTTTGAATGTTCGTTCAGCGGAGACTGATCCATTTAAGGGTTCTGAAATTATAAGAAGGGCAGTTTTTGACAATGGAGGAGTATCAGCGTGTACAGTGCGAAGACGCTTAACGGATGCAAAGTTATTTGGAAGAATGGCCCATCCGTTCTTGACTTATAAAATTACAACGAAAAGTGGCATTGATTTTTATAGATAAGGATTGTTAATTTCCATTGTTAAACTCTGATACTGTTTAATGAATGAAGTAATTTTACCCGTTCCTAAATAATTGTCTACAGCTAGGAAGTTTCGAATAGTTCAAATGGACCATAGTTAAGTTATTAAATAGAAAAACTATTTTACGTATGTTGTTTGTAGTATTAAAGCCTATTAAAATTGATGTTTATGTTGTTATAAGTTATTATCAGTAAATTGATACAATAATAACAGCAACTTGTTTAACGAAAAGAGACTTCGGTACAACTATATCTACCGATTCACGAGCGCACGTCATGTGAGTCTTATATCTTTGTAATAGGGTATAAATTCGAATAATCGACACGCTTTTGTGTAATGCAACATCTGTACCAATTAAGTTTGAAAAGCTTACATCTCTTAGCACAACCTTCATGGTATGCTCAAGTCCACAAAGCCACACTTCGGCGGGTCCGTCCAATATCAAGTTATACTTCCATTCAACACATTCTCCATCTTCTGACGTCATGGCCTTAGCCACTGGAAAACCCATGGGGTTCTGGAAAACAGTAAATGTCAGGCAGGGGTCATGCTGGCACTTCGCATATATAAAATCAACTTTATTTCAATGCATAAAGGGTATATTTTGTATTACCCAAGCAACGCGAATATTTGGAAAAATACTCCAAGTGCTAGCAAAATTATTGTTAGAATCCATCATATTTGTTGTAATGCCTACAGCCTGCTGTGTTGCCAAACAAGCCTGTTAGGTAAGACAGCCAGCTGATTACAGAACATTGGTCAGTACAGCAATATTACTAACTATTAATTACCTTTAATAAAACCCAGTTGCAATTAGTCAAAAATATTTTTATTTAAAATACCTTTATCTTTAATTTAGTACAACTATAATAACAAGACTTATGTTAGATCAACAGTCACAAATTGTCATACAATATTAAGTGCAAACAAATTTGCTTATTTCGAAACCCTGTGATTCTTATGTTAACTTCGTAAATCGTAAAGATTCAAAGTGCTCTTCCGAACGACCACAACCGCAAACCGCAGCGGCAAATCCGTCCCAATCGCTATGACAAACCGCAACGACACGACTATGTAACTCTATGAAAACGCTTCCTTAGATGACGACATTGCCGCGTGAGTGACGCTGCGGTCGCCCCTGACCAGTAGTGCCGTCACTGGCTGTCACTAACGGATCGAAAAGATTTTTTGTTGTTTAACAAATGACTATCGAAGCTGAAGAAGAGCCAAAGTTGTGACGTCGCGTTCGGAATTAAACCTACAGATGTGTTATCGCTTGCGGTCTGCGGTCGCCTTTGGACGAGCATGTTAACACCCTTAAATGTTGAGTCATTCTTATGCATCCAATATCAGTTCCCAAAACAAATTCAAGCATTACCCTATATCAGAATATGCATATCTGCCATACGTAACACCATGTATCTTCTCTGGCAACGTCAACAATATCTTAAGAACAGCTTTCTTTACATCATCGGAGCGACATGACCAGACTAAATGCAGGTATTCATTCAACAGGCCTCTAGCTTGCGATGTTGGGTGGTACATAAGGAGAATTACTAGAGCCTGGAAATAAAAAAACAAAATGTTATTTTCCCCATGATTAATGAGCTGGGGGCCTGACGCGGCCAGAACATTGCGGCAGACCCGCATAGAAGATAGCGGGATAACCGGAACAAAACAAACGATTGGCGGTCCTCATTAACCCTGGATCGGAAGAGCTGGAAGTCATGGGGATAGCCCTTTGCCTAGCAATATGATAATAATGGCTGACAGTAATCAGTAATGTTATTTTACATGATTTTAAATTGAAAAAGAATTCTCTATTTTGTTGTTCTTTTGTACATAACTTTCTGATCTCTTTTGTAAAGATGAGATTACATAATGCTAATGCTATTTGGTGGGAAAATTAGGCTTAGTGGTTAGTTTGTTACATTTCCTGAGCATACAGTTAGAAAAAGAGCTCTAGTACTTGCTAAACATAATTATGAAGCTTGTCATTATTTTGTCCACAAATACTCACTCTAACATACAATGCAGCTTCATTAGTATCCTTCCAGTTATGTTCCCATGGAGGGCACTTCTTCAACAAATACAGCAATCTGTTCCAATTGTGTGAGTATATAGCCTTACAGCACATTATGCGGTACATAGACTTGAAGCTCCGAAGGTCACCGTCTGCATATTTTATGTTTGTTCTACTCTGTTGGACTTTCACTAAGTTTCTCTTGCAGTATATTTTGATTGGATCAAAGTGCGGTGGTGCCTCCATTATTTCGATTACTTTTTTCTGTAAATTAAATGTACTGGGTAATCAGTTAACTTGCCATAACATGTAGTAGTGAGTAAATGATATTGAAGTACAGTTAGATGTAAAACTTACTTTAAATGATAGATTTTCATGCTACATGATAACATAAATAACAGCACAAAACAAAATGATTAGTCAAAAATATGCTATATTACTGAAATTGTTGGATTCAATTAGGTTAACTTTAGAATTTATGAATGAATGTACACTTTTACTAATACATACTCAAATACACAAGTTTCTTTGAAACCATTTCTAAAAGAAAACTTTTAGCAGTTTTAGCTTATTTTTAGATTTACCGCTCGTTGTAGTATATGTTCGTAAATAGTGTTGAATGCCTGCTGAAAGCAACAGTTTATTTCTACACATTTCCCTGTTGTAAAGGGTCTTAATTGACTTGTTTTATAATAAATGCAGTATAGATAAATAAATGAAGTACCTTATTGCTTACACCACGATAAAAAGCTCCGCCTGAAGATTATCAAACTGAGCTTGAGGTTAGATATAAGTTTACTCACAATTGCGGTTATGAATAATTACATTTGTAAGACATAAGATGAAAGCGTGGTGTTGACTAAAAATAAATGTGAAAAGAATACACAAACAAAATTACACTATAAACAAGCCTGAGTTAGGTACAAATAAACATAAATATTATTTACCATCGTACTCATGGGTACATAATGACATTTATCCAAGATTTCTTCCATTTTAGTAGATGAACTTAGATTAAGACACTATTAATATGATAACGATCTGCAGGAATGATACATACAATTTATTTGCACGCTTGCAATCCTGCAATTTTTTTGTGTTGAACTAAAACCAATGACTAAAGACTAAGAGAGGACATGAACTAAAATATCTATATAAATTATACATTATGGAAATATCATACGATTCTATACAGAAATAAAAAAATATACATGTTTCTTTCTAACTTATGCAATTCTGCAAGTGTCAAAAAGAGAAAACCGTATTTTGTCAGTTTTCTAAAATTGCAATATTGAAGTATGACGTCACGGAAGCCCTGCCCATCGGCCGGTTCGCCATTTTAGTTTCTGGTTTTGAGTACTTCTCAGAGTGTACATGAAGTGTCATTTGGCGTTATCGTGCGACTAAATATTAAGTTTTTTTCCATTTTGAGAACATTTTGAGTGCTGTAAATTTGACTGAGGCTGTCTGTGATAGAGGAAACCATGCCTAAGTGTTGTGTGAGGGGCTGTGGCTCGAATTACAGTAAAAAAGCGCCTCTGATATCCCTGCACAAGTAAGTCGAAAGAATTCATAGATTATTAAATTTCCTATATAAATGTATACCAATTTCTAGTCTCAATTCATGTTTATTACTGTTCGGTCATAGATTATTGCCTATTCATAGTCTTTCAAACGATATATTTCCTTATTTTGGTTTTGTTTACTACGTATTTTTATTGACAAATATAGTGTTGTGATTGTGTAATTTGCACAACGAATCGATTTTGCATCGATAAAAACCAAATTTCGTTTGAATATTTAGCATGAAAGAATATACACATTTATGTTAGTTTGCGTGTTTTGTTTGTGTTTTTAGGTTACCAAAAAATGATAAACTTAAAAGTAAGTGGCTTGAATCATTGGGTCAAGAAAATATCGACTCCAGCCAGGAAAAAGTATTTGTTTGTTCACTACATTTTGAAGAGTCTTGTATTAATAGAAGTCTTGATATAGTGAGACTTCACGACAATGCAATACCGACAAGGCTCCCTAAGGTAAATTATCACATTTTCATTGTAAGCCTACATTTACCCATATATTCGAAAATAATGTTGGAGCTGATGAAGATTGTACAACCTATCTTTGCATTGTATAAATTCAATCTCTTAGTATTGTATAATTGCATAGCACATGTGTGAGCACTATGTACCCACTATAAAGGTTACTGGGTTCGTCTTTCATTGACTTGATTGTACCCTGGCGGCTGAGAGTATGTCATGCTCACTCAAATGTGTCGCTGGTGGTGGCGTGTGTATTGGATCATTGAGTTCCCTTCAAAATGGTTGAGCTGAATGGTGCTGATCCATACGTCATGTTCGTGAACGGGCGCCGCGGCGCCCGTTCACGTTCAGAAATGACCAGTGCCTACTGACGGCGCGCCGTCAGTAGGCACTGGTCATTTCTTAGCTGCCACGGCTTATTTTAATTCCATAATTGTTTTTATCTTTTTATAACGGACGCTTTTAACGTGCACGTGTTTCTACATCGTTCTCACATGTATAATTACAACATGAATGATGTAACCACTTTTTTGTAACAATATTTTGATTTAAAAGAGTGTCCATGGAGTTTCTTGCCCGTTCTTCTCCATAGGTACCTACTACGCTTTGGAATGGGCAACTAGCTTCATCTTTCTGACTGACCGACCCCTTGACAATTCAAAAGTGCCTGTAATTGGTTTATTTGAAATAAATGCTTTGAGTTTGAGTCATAATACATTATTACTTCCCTGTACATTTATTGTAGACAGGCAGACTTTATTGTATTTCACATTATTGGTGTACTTAATACTAATTACAAACTGATATTATTGTATCTATTTGAAATAAAACGGTTCTCCCATTATATGCATAATATCGATTTCTGTTGTTTTATTTCGTTAATAATCGGTGTAGTTTTGAATTCCTTGTTGCAGTTTAATTTACTCTTCTTCTAGCTTGATTATCACGAGCAACTATTAATCATAGAGTAAATAATATCAAGTACAATTAATTTTAAATGAACCGCCAAATTGATGATTTTTGCAATTTTTCAGTCAGATTACGCAACAACAGGCTTTTTTGTACTTAATCCATAATGCGACGTCCTAGAATGAGAATCGAATAACAACCTACTTACCTACTATTTACTTAAAATCAAAAACCTTATTTTAATGTATGTGATTTCGATTAATCGATTTGTAATCAACACGATGAACAAAATCATTGCAAAGAATGAGCAGAGGACAACACTAGGTAATGGGCGGAGCCTACGCCATTTTACTTTCCACGCGGGCACGCGATAC
This sequence comes from Brachylomia viminalis, assembly GCA_937001585.2. Classification (NCBI taxonomy): domain Eukaryota; kingdom Metazoa; phylum Arthropoda; class Insecta; order Lepidoptera; family Noctuidae; genus Brachylomia; species Brachylomia viminalis. The sequence continues at coordinate 24,859,171 of OW443302.2, read as the reverse complement.
GATCTTTTAGTTCATGTCCTCTCTTATTCTTTAGTCATTGACTAAAACAAACTGTTTTGTTTTGACATTTGTTTGACTTTGATTTGACATTTGATTTTGCGCAAGTGTTGGCAGATTTAGCATACAAAAACTACCAAATATTTAGATTCAATAAATGAATGACTCCTTTGCACTTTTAATATGCAATCATAATTAGGTTATTACACCATGGTCCCCTTAAGTAAATCTTAACATTCTGAAACCATAATCCAATGTATATTTGTCTGTCCCTCAGTCTGCTTCTATCTCGAGAATTACTTAGCCGACTACTTACTAGGTGTCAATTCACACAGAGGCGTTGAGAGGGCAGTGACCGGCAGCGTCGAGCTTAGCAAGTCGTATCGTCAAGAGAAGCCTCTCACGTGGTATGCAGTGGGACAGTTAGCATTCTGCATTCAACAAGAAAACTCGCAGGATGCAGCCACCGGCCGACGTGTGACTGCGCGTGCAGACGAACGCGCAGTCGCACGTCGCGGCACATGGTCGCTAGACTCGCGGCCGCGCGACCTTTACGAGTACCTATCTCAAGTGGTATAAATTGTAGTATATATTTTAAATCGTTTAAATTATGTGATACAAACTACTCGTTGCGTCGCTGCCGGCCGCTGCCATCTCGGTGTGAACTGAGCCTAACGTGTTAAAAAAAGAAGAAATTTAACGGTACCTACTGCTGTTATTTATTTTAGCAATATACCTCATAAACATGGTTATTGGTAATGTCGGCAATCCATTAAGGGGATGAAGGGGAGGTCATTTGCAACCAAATTACCGCGTATGACCCCTATGCAAAAGTCAACCATTTCCGAGTAGGTAATTTGATAATCTATATTTCTTTGGCGGTAAGTTTACAACTTTGAAAATTAAAAAAAAACAACGCAAGGTTTTTTTAAATTGTTATTATCTGCTTCTACTTATACTTAATAATCAACCCTAAAATGACAATTATCTTTATTTTTATATCAATATTTTTAAATCAGAGCACACAGTTTTCATAATTTTGAGCAGGTTATTTAACTAAAATTGATTTCTGCAAAAAAAAACATGAGCTTTATCGACAGAACAGTCCAAAAATATGTACAACTTCTCAGCTATCCAACGAGATACAATAAGGTAAGTACCTGCCCGATATCTTCAAAAAATATAAATGTCTAATTACTCGAAAATGGTTGACATTTGCATAGGGGCACAAGGGGTCATTTGCAATCAAATGATTTCCTCTACATCCCCATAATGGATTGCCAACGTAATACCAATAACCCTGTTTAATACACGAGATTATACTCCACATGACACTCATAATTTTTGTATTATAGTTTAGCATAAGCTTCAATTACCTTTTCAATCCTTATTCTATTCACATTATCAAACAATTTTTTCAAATGAACTTGTATCATCGATGGTTTCTTTGAATTGCCAAGGATTTCCAATAAATCATCATTAGATATAAAGTAAAATCTCGGGAATAGTTGTCGTTTCGTCTCCAGATATTTTTCAAGAGCTCGGAGGATGCCATCCAAGTTATCGACCATTTGGTTCAATTTATTAAAAAGGTACGGTGATGGCTTGTAAATGCAAGCTTCTATTGCGTTTTTTCCGGCATGCATGCTATCAAGAAACATAATTAAATATATAAATACAGATGGAATGCGTTTCGTTGGTAAGCGCATCATTTGAGAACGGCTGGACCTTCTTTTTCTATGGGATGTTTGTATGAACCATATTGAAATGTTTACAGGACAACGTCTGTCGGTTCAGCTAAAGTGCGCGCAAATAAGTCTGAGCGCGGCGGGAAATAATCGTTTGCCTCCATCTCGACGTTTACGTGTCAAGTTAGTGTGCTGTGTTCCGTGTTTTCGAAAGTAAATAATCGCCATCATTAAGCCGAAAGTGATTAAAATTGCAAGAATATAGTTTTGAAGTTCAAACACGCGCGCAAACTTTTCTTGCGCGCACTCTAGTTTACCTACTAATAAAAAAATCTATAACAGCAACTTAGTATCCTAAATTCCTAATACTAGGTACTAAGTACCTACTAGTCCAGGACGTGGGATCGCTATCTAAATTAAAATTATTATTTAGTTGCAGAGCTCACTTAGAAGTAACTTCTGTCCAAGCGGCGGTCAAGGTATCAAATATTATAACTTCCGCTGGCAATTGTTTTCTAATGTCTTCACCACTAAAAATAGTTTCTAGATAGAGGTAACGCCTTTGAACTTGTAAAGAGATCTGTTACAGAAAAATGTTATTATAGGCAAACACAATTTAAAAAAAAATATATAAGTAGGTACTGTAAGTATACCTGCTTACTTGCTTATCTAAAAACATTGTAACATTAATTGCTTACTTCAATACATTCTGCTACATATCCCAATGACTTCTCCCAGTAGTCAACTTCTTTAATGAACGGTTCTACATATTTTGTCGATTTCATGGACGAGAGTTGCACTTGGTGATCTTCTAGAAACTAACAAATTATAATCACTATTTGTGCAAAAGCCTAACTCAAACTCAAAATGTTGCAAATTTTGGTTCGAACCAACCTGCATAACATCGTCTACACTTTTAATCCTATAAATGTCTCCCTTATGGTGCGTCATTTCATAGGTCGTCGCCTTCCACACTTCTCTAATAGCTTTGAGTCCATTCTCAATATTTAATTCCATAGTAGCAGCATTTGATACTTCTGCAATTTCTTCTGCATACGCTTGGAAGTTTAGTTCCATTATCAAGTCTAATTTAAAGTCTTCTGAATTTTGGTCAAACTCGCTGTATGTATCAAATAAATGTGAAATTAAATAGGGATAAGAAAAAACATTACTATCTTCGTAACTTGCCATTTTATTTTATTTAATACGTACATACTTTGTAATTCACTACATAAGCTTATTTATTTTTATTACAAATTCATTCACGAAAAGAAATAGTACATTGAGTGGGTACTGCATAATTATTATAATATTGGCAACTTACACATTCATAAGCGTCTTTATCCTATCCCAGTGCCTCTCCCTCATACACGGATTTTTTAAATCGCCAATTAGAGGTAGTGTTCGCCTAAACGCATCGACTTTGACTCTAGTTGTATCTATAATATCCCAATTTTTTTCCTTTAGTTGCCGAGAAAGCCGATTGAAATTTCTGAAAAAATATATATAAGGCACATAAAATAACGGTCAGACCGTGCATTTTTGAATTTGACTAATATTCGATTTCATCGATAACTTTTAATGTAAAAATGTAGCCTAGTTATGTTATGCGCGTCAGTTACGTAAGTCACTGTAAGTAATTAATAAGTATATTAATATTAAGTAAGTAATTACCTGAACAAGAACATAACATTTTCTTCCATCTCGTCTGTCTCCATTTCCCAAAATGTTTGAGTTTTATATTTCTCCCAGGACTCCTCCCATTGATTTACCAAACCCCAGACTTCCTCCAACTTCTCTAGTTCCTTCTCCATTTTCTGAAGATCCAGATTCACTGGTGTACTACAATCAATGAATGGCAATTGTTAAAATAATTCATATAAATTCAGGTCCGCTACAAAGGAAGACCTTACGCACAATGGGAACATGACATCACAAAATAGCTGGACCAAGAGGAGCCTTAAACCTTTAAAGCAAGTTCTCATATGGAGCTGTGCTGTATGGTGCGCTGTGAAATATTTTTGTTCCAAGTAGGTAACCGAATCGTAGGGCCGAACGCTCAAGGTCCTTTGCTCGGGGAAGCGCCTTAAGGTAGAGCAGTGGAGCGACGGAGGGGGCGCGGGCGCCGCGTTGTCATACGATTGAAGGACGTAACCGTGATAAAATGCGTGAGTCAACCCAATCACAGAGGCCGTGCTAACCCCGCTGCCCAGTACCTACACAGTACAGTAAAGGACTATCAATTTTGCCGTACAAGGATCTTTTGTCGCATGGGCAACATATTGTCACCTACTCCGCGAAGCCTGAGCGCACTCAACGCTCCCCTTGAATCTGGATCTATTTTATGATGAATGGAAGGTGGCTATTGGAATGTCTGGCGAGAATGAGTGAAATAGTTAATAATAATTAAATTAAATTAAGTATTAGGTAAGTATGTTGCGAATGTTGTTAACGTAGGTAATACATATTTTATGTTGTGTCATTTCTATAATGTATCTCATCAGTAGGTATAATTGAGCTGTAGGTATATCGTTCTGATTGAATTTAATAATTATAAAACAAAATATTTTTTATTTATTTTAATGACGAATGAGAAGCTTGTGGCTAAGTAATAATAACAGCCGCATGGGTTGATCGATCAGGTTAAGCTATGCTTGCCGCGGTTGGTCCGTGGATGGGTGACCATCTTTACACAGCAAGACGGAAAGCACGTTAAGAAGTTGGTCCCGGATGTCATTTGTGGATCTTTGACAGACGTTACGGATCGTCAGAAGTCCGAAAGTCTGACCACCTGCGTCTTACCATGGGGTATTACCCAATAAATGGGTTGTGGAGATCAGATAGGCAGTCGCTCCATGTAAAATACTGGTATTCAGCTGTATTGAGTTAGACTGGAAGCCGAACCCAATATAGTTGGGAAAATGTATAGGCAGATGATGATGATAATACCAAATGACTAACTTAATTGAAAGCTATTTACGTTAGATTGAACACCGCAAGACCATCGCGTATAAGTTGTTCCTGTTCTCGTAATGCATTAAGTTGATCTCTGTAAGCTTTTAACTGGGACAGTGCATCTTTGGCAGTTATTTCGGAGGAAGCTGGTGCGGTCTTATAGAAATCTTCACAAAATTCTTTCGCAGCTTCTTTAAATACCTGAGAGGAATTGTGAAATTAAAAAGTCGTAGTTGTGGTTATGCGACGTCAACATTTTCGTGCGGCCGATGCTAGAACTTTACTGCACCCGCGGTTTTCATGTTCAATAATGGACAGTGAGTACTTGTTTAATAAGTAGGTAACAACATTAAAACTCTTTGGAATCACATTTAACGCGCTGGCCGCCACGCTAGTTGACACGATCGCCACGCGTTATTCACGTTGCCGCCGCGTGGTCACTTGGTTGCCAAGCTAATGTAGCGTATTATGCTATAACAGACATAACAGCACAGTACATAGGATACTTTTTGTTTTATAAATAGTGTATATTAATAATATGTGTGCATTGTTCATCTTACCTCTGCTTGATCCAACAATCCAGCTTTAAATCTGTCTTTGCTACCTTCGAGATTTTTTTTAGCTTCTTCCAAAAGCCCTAAATAATCTGACCATAAAATAGGTATGTTCTCATGACGAGTCGTCATATCAGAACCGAGTTCAACCTCAAATTTTACTGAAACAAAAGAGTCAATAGTCATTTGTGTGTAAAATTGCTACAAGTACCTAATTAATAAATTATCTGTTACCATCATCTCTACTATTCATTATCTATGTATGTTCTTGTGTACCTATTTTATTTATAATTAACTGTGTTATCTTTTTTTATTAATAATTGTTATATCCTTAGAAAAAGAGCACCTGGCATCTTATCTCTTCTCGTTCCTTGGTTGACTGGTAGAGAATCCCTAAGGCATTAAGTCCGCCTTTATACCATATTGTGTGCGATAAGAAGTTTAAATAAATAAATAATAATAAATAAATAAATCATCAACATTTTAGCTGAAAGACGCCTGTTTGACCCTGGACGTAAGCCTCCTCCAAGCGCGGCCACATCGATCGGCGTTGCCACACACATGTCAGCTCGCCACTGGATCATCATCACCTTGCCTCATCGGCTGGCTTGTCGTCAAGCAGGCGTCAACCCAGCATAGACAAATAAGCGGAGCCACTCAGCACCTACACGACGACGACGCTCCGACGCGTGACGTAAGCTCACTGCGAGTTGGCCATTAATCTGAATGCCGTTATGGTGGTAGTGTACGCTGCAGTGTGGAGTTTCACTTTAAAAATGTTCAACGGCTCGAGTTGAGGCAATGGTGATCCTACGTGTAGCTGATATAATATGTGTGATGAACTGATGACCTTAAGCTTGACAATTCTTCGAGTAATATCGGTTAACTCTTTTTTCTTCTGCGGATTTCCTCATTTCCGATTCCCTTTTGCCGTTACCTTCAGCCTTCTAATTCCCAACTACACGACATCAAAGACACGGTTATGTTTTTCACTTATATCTTTGTATGTGCGATTCTTTATACCTTCGAAGCTTCCTAACGGCTGGATGGATTTGAATACATGAGGTGTCTTTGGGTTCGTCTAGGTCCCACGGCGGTGGGGTGCCTGGCAGAAAACCTCCCCGAGTGCTCAGTGACTGCTGGTCCTTTTGTTTTCTTGAGGACGAGCAGGCGCTGGGCCGGTGCACCCTGGGTGCGGGCAACAGTCTCCTCGTGAGGGGTGGGAAAGAGGAGACTGTTGTCCGTGGCGAATTTCTGCCGGAGCGGAGGAGTCGCTCCCGAGGGCTCTCTACCTGCGCTCTGCAGCTGCAGAGTGCACGACTAGCGAGCAAGGTGGGGTAGACCGCGGGCCGTTCTACAGTCCGCGGTCTAGGGGTCTCCGCGGCGTGTACGTCGCGGTGCCTGAGGTGGGGAAGACCGTGGGTTGCTCCTCAACCTGCAGTCTAGGGGCATCCGTGGCGAGGTGCTTGAGCCACGGTGCCGGGTAGGTTAAGGTAGTTATAGGTTAGTTTAGGGAAAAAAAAAAAAAAAAAATTATATAATAATAATAAAAAATAAAAAAATATATTAGGTTAGTAGCATTATTTTGTAGATACCGAGCAGCGGGCGGTATATCCTGCACCAGAGGCACCCGCGGGCCTCGGGAGGATCAAATACCCTCCCAAAAAGAGCGGCCGCATCGCCTTGGGGAAGCGATGTGCGTACCACCCATTCGTATTATGGGAATGTCTAAAATTATAAGTGATTTGTCGTGCGACCCGGCTGACGCCCGGCGCTCGCAGGTACCCGGGCCTGCGAGTGATAAATTGGTTACCGACGGACGCGCAGGGGTAGGCGACCAGGCCCCTGTTGCTGATAATATTACTGGAAACAGTCGTTTAAAACATATTGACGGAGGGCCGTGTGGACCGTCTTCCGTTAGGAAACGTCCACGCGACCCTGCCCTGGTGGGAGGTGGGTCGGTGGATCTGTCCTCAGATGAGGAAGGCCTGCTGGCCCCGAAGTTGTCGACCGCGAGGAGAGGTCGGCAGGCTTCGAGAGGGGTGAGTGCTTCACGGCCGCGGAGAGACGCACAGGGTAGGTTCGTGCGCCCCAATACTCCGGCGGCCAGCGAAGCAGAGAGTGACTTGGGGGTCACTACCGAGGACCCTGGTGGCGAGAGTTGTGCCTCGCTAGGGAGCTCAAAGGCGGAGCTCAACGCCACCAGAAGAGAGCAGCGCAAAGCCGTCGCGGCCGACGAAGTGTCGGAAATGGCCCGACGCGCACGCGAGCGACGCGCTGCTCTAGTGGCGGAAGGGGTGGAACCATCTGCGGTGGCCCTAAGTCAGCTTGCCTTGGACGGGGTGGACTTAGTCCTGAAGGTTGCCACCAAATCCGGTAGCCTGAAGGGCACGTTCACCCGCGGGCTGAAGGAAGCTGCCGCGGACATTAAGGAGGCGGTTGGCATCCTCCTCAACAGGACGACCTCAGACGAGGTCGCGAAGTTGCAGGAGGAAAACAGCCGTCTCCGAAATGATTTGGAGGACCTCCGGCGACAAGTCGCTGCGCTGAGCGAGCAGCAGCAGCGACGCACGTCCACTGATGCCGCATCGGTAGTGGCCCCGGCTCCCGCACCCAGACCGGCAAGCGCTCATACCGACGACGAGGTCGAGCGCATTGTCCGGCTCTGCATGCTTCAGTGCGGGAGCATGGTCAATGCTCGTATGGAGGCGATTTCTCGGCGCCTCCCTGCGGAAATCCTCCGTCCGCCCCTAGCGGCCGATACACGGCGGAGGGCTGAGGAGCCGCTGAGACCTGCGCCTCGAAAGGGGAAGCCCGCGGAGGGTATTAAAAAGCCCGTGGAGGGAGCCCCATCGAGCGATCAGCCCACGACTGTCGGGTCTAAGGGTGAGACCTGGGCGACAGTCGTGGGCCGCAAGAAGGCCCGCAAAGCTGCCAAGGTGGCCTCAGCAACAGCGCGCGCCCCCGGCCGAACCGCAAAGGCGGTTGCGCAGCCTGTGCGGCGGACTGCCAAAGGCGGACGCAAAGGACCGGCGATACGTGCTCCGCGTTCCGAAGCTGTGACGCTCACGCTACAGCCCGGAGCAGCGGAGCGTGGCGTAACGTACCAGTCGGTCATTGCCGAGGCCAAGGCCAAGATCAAATTATCAGATCTTGGTCTTCAGTCCGTCACCCTCAGGCAGGCTGCCACGGGTGCGCGGCTGTTCGAGGTGGCTGGTGCTGCGAGCGGCAGTGCCGAAAAGGCGGACGCTCTGGCCGCCAAGATGAGGGAGGTCCTCAGCCCTGAGGACGTCCGGGTCTCCAGGCCAATGAAAACCGCAGAAGTGCGGATTGCTGGTCTGGACGACTCCGTGACCTCTGAAGAGGTGGTGGCGGCCGTTGCCCGAAGCGGAGAGTGTCCGCCGGACAAGGTGCGGGCCGGCGATATACGCACCGACGCCACCGGACTCGGCGTGGTCTGGGTTCGGTGCCCTGTGGCGTCGGCGAACAAGATCGCCTTAAGCGGCAGATTGCTGGTTGGCTGGGTTGCAGCGAGGGTGAAACTCCTGCAGCCCCGGGCTTTGCGGTGCTTCCGGTGCCTGGAGAAGGGGCACGTCCGGGCAAAGTGCACCGCTGAGGTTGACCGTAGTGACCTCTGTTATCGCTGCGGTCAGCCCGGCCACAAGGCGGCCCAGTGTTCCGCGGCGCTCAACTGCAGCTTATGTTCGGCTGCAGGGAAGCCAGCGGGACACAAAGTGGGCGGAGGGGCTTGTGGCGCGCCTGCCAGCAAGGCCAAGAAAAAGAAGAGCTCTAAACCTGCCGGGGAAACCTCGCCGCCTGCGCAGGCTAGTAGCTCCACGGTCGACTCCCGGCCCAGGACCGTTGCCGAGGGAATGGAATGTCAATAATGGCACAATTCCATTTCCTCCAGGGCAACATCAACCACTGTGCCAGAGCTCAGGATCTTTTACTCCAGAGCATGGCAGAGTGGTCGATCCACGTGGCTGTGGTCGCCGAACCGTACTTCGTCCCCGCCCGTGACAACTGGCTGGGGAGCGCTGACGGTTTGGTGGCCATTATTGGCGAGACTCTGATCGACCCGTCTCGGGGCCGCGGCTGGGCTGCTGCGGTCTCGGGCGGCATCGTCATTGTGGGGGCGTATTTCTCCCCCAACAAGAGTCTCGCCGACTTCGAGGGTTTCCTTGTCGAGTTGGGCGCCGTCGTAGGCCGCTATCACCCTCGTCCCGTTCTGGTGCTCGGGGATCTCAACGCCAAGTCATCGGCGTGGGGATCTCCGGTCACTGACCCTCGGGGCGAGGTGCTAGAAGAGTGGGCGGTGACGACTGGTCTGGTCGTCCTGAATCGGGGTTCGGAATACACGTGCGTGCGGCAGCGGGGCGGGTCGATAGTGGACGTCTCGCTCGCTAGCCCCTCTGTCGCCAGCCGAGTCCGCGACTGGCGTGTCGCCGTGGGGGTGGAGACGCTGTCGGACCATCGGTATATCCGGTTCGACGTCTCTGCCCAGACCGCGAGCGGCCGCCATCCAACAACCCCGATTAACGACGGCCCGCGTTGGGCGCTTAAGCGCATCGACAAGGAACTACTCGAGGAAGCTGCCATAGTCCAGTCCTGGATTTGGGAGTCGACGACGGACGGCCCCGTCGACGTCGAAGCGGTGGCGCTGTGGTTTCGCGGGGCGATGACGCAGATCTGCGACGCGTCCATGCCCCGTGTCCGCCAACAGTCCGCAAGGCGCCAGGTGTACTGGTGGACCGACGAGATCGCGCGGCTGCGCGTTGAGTGCGTTGCGGCTCGCCGCCAGTACACACGATACCGGAGACGACGTCGACGGGATCCCGTCGAGGAAGACGCGCGGTATGAGGTGTACCGCGCGTCCAAGGAGACTCTGTGGCTGGCCATCGGCGACTCTAAGTCGCGTGCCAGGGAAGAGCTGCTGGGGTCCCTAGATCGGGATCCATGGGGGCGCCCCTACCGTTGGGTACGGGGCAAGTTGCGTCCCTGGGCGCCTCCACTGACGCAAAGTATGGAACCCCAGTTGCTAGAGGCGGTGGTATCGGCCCTCTTCCCTGAGCGAGCGGGACACGTTCCACCGGCGATGGCTTCGCCCTCAGCCACAGACTCTCCAGAAGAGGAGAGCACCGATGTCCCCGAGGTGACGCAAGCAGAGACGAGAGCGGCCGTGTCGCGACTCCGGGCTAAGAACACAGCGCCCGGACCCGACGGAGTTCCTGGTCGAGCTCTCGTCCTGGCTCTGAAGGAGCTAGAGCCCCAACTGAGGGGGCTCTTCACGGCATGTCTCGAGCAGGGTCAGTTTCCCAGTGTGTGGAAGGAGGGGAGGCTGGTCCTGCTCAGGAAGGAGGGGCGCCCAGCGGACTCGCCGTCCGCGTATCGGCCCATAGTGCTGCTCGACGAGGCGGGCAAACTTTTTGAGCGCATTATCGCAGATCGCCTCGTCAGCCACTTGTGTAGGGAGGGGCCGGACCTGGACGACAACCAATTCGGTTTTCGTCGGGGGCGCTCCACCATAGACGCCATCATGCGCGTGAGGACCCTGGCGGAGGAGACGGTGTCCCAGGGTGGGGTGGTGCTGGCGGTGTCTTTAGACATCTCCAACGCATTCAACACCCTACCCTGGAGTTGTATTCGGGAGGCACTGAAATACCATCGAGTGCCTCCCTACCTCCGCCGTACGGTAGGGGCTTATCTGGAGGATAGATGCGTCACTTATCGGGGACGTGACGGTGCCGGTCGGCACCTCATGTCGTGCGGTGTTCCACAGGGATCGGTCTTGGGACCGCTCCTGTGGAACATCGGCTATGACTGGGTGCTGAGAGGCGAGCTCCCGTCGGGCGCCGACTTGACGTGTTATGCGGACGACACGCTTGTCGCTGCCCGGGGGAGCTCGCACAGGGAAGCGACGTTGATAGCCACGGCTGCGGTGTCACAGGTGGTGAACCGCATCCGGCGCCTGGGCCTGGAGGTGGCCCTAAACAAGTCGGAGGCCATGGTGTTTCATGGCCCCCGACGTGCGCCGGCGCCGGGATCACACATCGTGGTCAGCGGGGCCCGGATAGCTGTCGAGTCCACCATGAAGTATCTGGGATTGGTGCTCGACAGCCGATGGGGATTCGGGCCCCACTTCCGGCGGCTGGCGCCCAAGCTGATGGGTGCATCGGGCGCGCTTTCAACGTTGCTTCCTAACTTGGGGGGCCCGAGCGCCGCCTGTAGGCGGTTGTACGTGGGAATCGTGCGGTCCATGGCCCTGTATGGGGCCCCTGTGTGAGCGATGGACATGACGGCCGGCACTCTCGCCATTCTGCGTAAACCGCAGAGGGCGATGGCCGTCAGAGTCGTCCGCGGGTACCGCACGATTTCCTACGAGGCGGCTTGCGTCCTGGCCGGATCCCCGCCCTGGGACCTAGAGGCGAAAGTACTCGCGTCATTATATCGATGGCGCGAGGAAGAGCGAGCACGGGGCTCGAGGCCGGTGCAGCGGCAGATCGCGCTGCGCCGAGAGGAGCTCCATCAGGTCTTGGTGGCGGAATGGCGGCTAAGGCTTCTGCGCCCTACCGCCGGCCTCGCTACCGTCGAGGCGATCCGGCCAGTACTCGACGACTGGCTCGGGAGAAGGCACGGCTCCCTGTCGTTTAGGGTGACGCAGGTGCTGTCGGGGCACGGCTGCTTCGGCAAGTACCTGTGTCGCATAGGCAGGGAGCCGGACGCTCGGTGCCACCATTGCGTCCATTGCGGGGAGGACACGGCGCAACACACGCTCGCCGAGTGTGTAGCTTGGGAGGAGCAGCGCTGTGTCCTCACAAATGAAGTAGGAGGCGATCTGTCGCTGCCGGCCGTAGTGCGGAGGATGGTCGGTAGCGCAGAGTCGTGGGACGCGGTGGTGTCCTTCTGCGAGGACGTGATGTCGCAGAAGGAAACTGCGGAACGGGAGAGGGAGTTCTCGACTCCCTTCCCCGGCCGCAGAAGGCGCACCGGGCGCAGGAGAAGGGCGGACAACGCCCTTTTCCGGCCCCCATGAATGGGTCCTGGGGCGTGGGACTTGGGGAAGTCCTCGCCCCCTATTTGATGGACCCGAGGCGAAGGCGCGCGCGGGTGTCGGCGTGCGCCTCTGAGGCGATGCACGGGGTAGTTAAACACCTCACTACCCCGTGCAGGAGACGAGGCCCGGACAGACCGGGCCAGCACCAGTGTGGGGCTGCGGAAGAATTTCGATTCCCGCGGTCCCGCGCGCACGTGCGAGGAGACACCGGGGTGGTTTTAGCCGGTAAGAGTCCGGCACGCCCCTCCGCCTTTTCCCCAGGCGGAGGTAGTCCATGAGGATTTCCCCCCGTATAAAAAAAAAAAAAAAAAAAAAAAAAGGTCCCACGGCGGTATGACCACCGCGCGACCTAGACGAGCCGATTACTTTGCCACTGAGTCACAAGTACTTGGAACGAGGGTCAGAGGGCCTCTTTTAGAAGTTACCCAAGTACAAGAACGAGTCGCACAATCGCTTGGAACTGGCACAAAACAGTTAGTAAAATTATAAATGAAAAGCAGTGCTGGCCGTGAAGACAATGTACTTCACACACCCAAAAAGCGAAAAAATCTGTATGTGGGGTTTTAGTGTATGACTTGGTTTGGCTTTGAAACTCGCCCTTTAAACTTAGCTGGGATTTTTATAATACTGACTGTTAAATGTTACAAACTCGTACGTGTAATAAGACGATATGCCTCGAGAATCTTTTAAGTCCAATGTAAATTACTCATTTGAAAAATGAAAGCAAAATCAATTCGAATGATAGTTTCTTCTTTGGTTGCAAGATTTTCAACTACTTAATCAGATCAGATTTCGTACCTCATAAACTCAGATCACATTTAGTACGTCTACCACAGAATAAACAGTGCAAGCCTATAATTGAGTAAAATATAATTTAAAAAAATGTGAACTTCTTACCCAATGTGTTCATTTTGTCAGTTATCGGAGGGAATGTTTTCTCAGTCTTTTCTAATTCCGACATTAAACGGTCGTAAGTATCTATGGCTACTTGGAGCTCTTTTAAATCACCAGGCGTCTATAAAATGAACATTCTGTTATTGTACTTACTCGTATATATCATGAATTGATAAAAGGGGTTATCGTTTTTCAAATTATGCTAAAATCAATTAAGCTAATCTCGCAATAGGCTTCCATTTACAAAATATATATCGTGTATTAGGTACCTACCAACAATGTAGGTATATCTCAAATACTAAGTAAGTAAGATAACATTGTCTATCGAATTTTCTTACGTACCTTCATAGCTTCTTCGCTACTCTTTTCAACATAAGCATAAATAATATCAATGTCAGCTTCTGTAATGGTTCTCAGTAATTCTCCCAACCTGGTTTGCCAAACGATACAGTGTGATATGATGGATTTCTTTAATTCGCTCGAGTTAAGGGTAATAAAATGAATCTGAAAAAAATCTTTGGTTCTATCTCGCCGTAAAATGATAACAGAAAATAATTCATTTCTGGAGTATTAGTAGAACGCATGGAGCAGATCCAAATTTTGATTAATTCTCGGCCTACATTACGCAGGGTTAAATTATTTAAAAGTAACGCTAATTTAAACAAAGTATTATTTATTAGAAACCAAGTACCTGGTTTACTGTTTCTTGCACTTGGACAGAATTTGCAAGATTGCTGTAGTTAATAATAAGATCGTCAAATTCCTCTGCAGTATGATTTTCTGCTCGATAATTTTTAAGAAACACATCTTTGTGTACTTTCCAGATATGCATGTAAGGATCCCACATTTCCATATGTTCGTGCACTCGTTTTATATTATATTCAATTTCTGAAAATTATGATCACTTTACGTTTACGGTTACAGGAACACTGCAAAGCATGGAAGATTTGAGTTTCTGTCAATAAAATAGAATTTTACAATGATGTGTTGAGAGCGCGAGTTTAGTTCAAGTATGACCAACGATTAAACATATAATAACTATTTATTAATTTCAGAACGGGTTCTTGCGATGTTCAGCAAGCTTTCGCAATGTTGCGTGTGAGTTGAAGAGCAGTGGATCTATTCTGTAAAAATCTCACCGTAAAAACTTAGGTGAAGTGATGTCATTCCACCTGCAATGCTATTCTGTAACCATCTCACCGTGACAACGGAGGAGAAGTGAGCGTGGAGTGAGCTGTCAAACGGATATCGACTTTACAAACTTTTCACGGTGTATGGGCTCACTTCACCTAACTGTTCACGTTGTATGGGCTCACTTCACCTAACTGTTCACGTTGTATGGGCTCACTTCACCTAACTGTTCACGGTGTATGGACTCACTTCACCTAACTGTTCACTGTGTATGGACTCACTTCACCTAACTATTCACGGTGTATGGACTCACTTCATCTAACTGTTCACGGTGTATGGACTCACTTCACCTAACTGTTCACTATGTATGGACTCACTTCACCTAACTATTCACGGTGTATGGACTCACTTCACCTAACTGTTCACGGTGTATGGACTCACTTCACCTAACTGTTCACGGTGTATGGACTCACTTCACCTAACTGTTCACGATGTATGGACTCACTTCACCTAACTGTTCACGGTGTATGGACTCACTTCACCTAACTGTTCACGGTGTATGGACTCACTTCACCTAACTGTTCACGGTGTATGGACTCACTTCACCTAACTGTTCACGATGTATGGACTCACTTCACCTAACTGTTCACGATGTATGGACTCACTTCACCTAACTGTTCACGGTGTATGGACTCACTTCACCTAACTGTTTACGGTGTATGGACTCACTTCACCTAACTGTTCACGATGTATGGACTCACTTCACCTAACTGTTCACGGTGTATGGACTCACTTCACCTAACTGTTTACGGTGTATGGACTCACTTCACCTAACTGTTCACGATGTATGGACTCACTTCACCTAACTGTTCACGGTGTATGGACTCACTTCACCTAACTGTTCACGGTGTATGGACTCACTTCACCTAACTGTTCACGGTGTATGGACTCACTTCACCTAACTGTTCACGGTGTATGGACTCACTTCACCTAACTGTTCACGGTGTATGGACTCACTTCACCTAACTGTTCACGGTGTATGGACTCACTTCACCAACTGTTCACGATGTATGGACTCACTTCATCTAACTGTTCACGGTGTATGGACTCACTTCACCTAACTGTTCACGGTGTATGGACTCACTTCACGTAACTTTTCACGGTTTATGGGCTCACTTCACCTAACTTTTCAGGGTGAGTTTTTTACAGAACAGACCGGCAGTTGTCTACAGCTGAATACGTGCGAAGAGTCTGATTTAATAAGTAGGTATAGGTACTCCATACTCAATCGTTTAATGGATTGTGGATCCATCCGGGCATATCAAAATAGTAGGAGGAGGCTTTGAAAACTTAAGTTATCTTTAGTCTTCTTCTTATGCTATTATTTATGGGATAAAAAAAATGTTTTCTGTATTAAATAATAAAATATGGCATTTATATTTTATCGTCTATGGTATACTTAGTAGCATTTACATAATAAAAGTTAGTAGTTTTAGTTTTTTTTATAAATTTACGAATGTTTTCTTCTTTTTTTATTCATTCGTTGGTTATACAATTATGTCATAAGCACATTACATGTAGACTTGTAGAATATATTTTTAACCGAGAAGTTAGAACGTATACATTAATTTTTGTATAAGCGTGCGTGTATGACCAGCGGGGTAGTTGCGTAACACACTAACAGTAGCAATGGCTTTCATTTTGACAGTACAACAACATAATACATTATGTTAATGAGCAGACTTTGTAGAACAAATGAAGCAATGAATTAGCGATATCCTTTAAAATTATTCACATTGTGATTGCAGTTAGGGTGCAGATGTACGTAAACGAAGCAAACGGAGTATGTACGGATCGTAGCAGGTGGCATTCTGCAGTTTCTGCCTACCCCTATGGGAATAGGTAAGGTGTGAGTTTATGTACTATGTTTAAGTACAAGTTTACCATCATCAATATACTTCTGGAGCTTATTACAATCTTGGTCCATAACTACAGTTTCGTAAAACTTTCTTAATCCTCCTGAAGGCAGAGAAAACTTTTCATATAGACGAGGCACTGTAGCCATTATAACGATTATTTCTTCAAGAACTGTCGTAAATGTATCTTGGATCTCAAATTTTGGAGGTACGTATAAAATTTCTTTTCCGGAAAGGTAGAGATTCATTTTTAGTAGAGGTGACGGCGCCATCGTTCCTGCGAGTATTATAAAACAAAGTAGTTGAGTACGAGTAGGTATCTAACGAAATCTTCAAAAAAACTTATTAAAACATCAAAATAGAAAAGAGCTTCGGCTCAAACCCGAGGAGGCTCTCGTTTGGCAGTCGGGTCACGGGTTAATTCATTCACACGAGACAAATTGACTAGCCATTCCACTAAGCTAAGTCATTAGGCCAGTAGAATGGAAAGTGTAAAATTTAAGTCGTTCATTTACACTTAAGCCAGTATTGCAGTCAGTTTCATGTACAGTAGGTACAATAAATTCTTTTATTTATTTTTTATAACTTATCACTCTAAAATAAAAACATAGGTAATATACAGTAACACATGCGCCTGGAATAAAAACTAGTGGAATAGCTTAGAAGTAAAAAAGCCAAGCCAATGCGCAAGTGGTGGGGGAAGGTGTTACCGTCGAAAAATTTGAAATCGTTCTAATTTAATGGATTGTCTTTGTCAATGGCCAGAAGACACTCCACATTGCAATGGATTGTCTCTATTTAAACAACGCCAATAATATCTTGGCTAAGAGGAATGGCTCGTCAATTTAGCCTCATGTAAATGGTTCAAAGAGCGATACACCGTAATACGGCCTTGGTTCTGCTTGGGACTGCTTGTAGTTTGCACACTGTTCCCGATACCAATGGTTTTTTATGGTTTATTGTTTTGTGAAATACTAGTTGTTGCCCGCGACTATCTGCGATCCAGGAAGAAAAGTATAAAGTATTATATATTATGTGTGCCAAATTTCATCCAAATTCTTTAAACCATTCTGGCGTGAAAGCGTAACAAACAAAGTTACTTTCGCGTTTATAATATTAGTTATGATTTAAAACTTACCATCTCCATGTACACACTTGTACATGTTTTGCATAGTTGTTTTGAGGCTTAATCTCAAAGCATCTTCTAGAAGCAAATCAAATCTCCTAACGTATTTAATCCAATGTTCTGCCATCTTAAATTAGAAATAAAAAGGATTTATTTATTTTTATTGGATTTGTGTCCAGTTGATTGATGGCAATAGATTCGCTCCCAATTACTTAAACTTATCTGGCAAAATGTGGGCGTACTATTAGGGGGTAGGTACACCTCTGCTTAATCCATCGGGGATTACAGGCGTGTTGTTGTGTAATTTATTTTTCTTTGTTATGGGGCTCTCATTAACACTGGTCCTTGAAATACTTACTATAAATACAAATATAATAAGGTATATACAGGGTTATTGGAAATACGTCGGCAGTCCATTAAGGGGGTTGGAAGGGGAGGTCATTTGGTTGCAAATGACCCCTATGAACCCCTATATGTTTGTGTATGTGAGTTTAAATGTTTGTAAACGCACCCAAGATACCAGGAGAAATTCCTAGTTACGGGCAAAGTTTAAAAAAAAAAATTACCCTATATGACCCCTATATTTCAACAATTTCCGAGGAATTTGGCATTTTATATTTTTTGGCGGTAAGTAGGTAAAAAAAAACAGCATTTTTTTTATTATTATTATATGCTTAAACTTCAATACTTATTAATCAACCATAAAATAACTATTATCTTCAATATTTTTTAAATAGAGCACACTATTTTCATCAATTTGAGCAGGTTATTTGACCTAAGTGGTTGATTTCTGCAAAAAAACATGGATATATATTTTATCAACAGAACATATAAAAAATATGTAGGTACACCTTCCAACGAGATACAATATAATACATCAGAAGGCCAATGCCCGTAAAAAATCCCCGTTAAAAATCAAGTCGCAATCTCATATCAGCGTAAACGCTATAAATTTTTTTACAGAATAAGACCAAGATGCGAACGTTCTTAAAAATACGGGAATTGCCCCTCCGATATCTTCAAAAAACTATAAAATGTCAAATTACTGGAAAATGGTTGACATAATATGCGTTTGGGTCATAAGGTGTAATTTGGTTGCAAATGACCTCCCCTACATCCACTTAATGGATTGCCGTCATATTACGAATAACCCGGTATATAATACAATATACCTGAGTAATATATGCTTCGAAACCCTCGTAAACAATGATGAGATATATCACTATCACTTTATACATTTCTAGGACAGCATCCATAGCTGTTTGTTCCATTTTCCGTATTGATGTTCGTAAAACTTTTATATCGAAAACGTTATAAATATCAAATTCGATGAATGGAGTGTCGCAAATTTTTTCCATTATTTTCACTAAGTTAACATTACAGTTTTTGTATGTAGTTAAAAAATCTTGAAGCTAAAAATATTAATTATAGATTATTATAGGTAAGTAAATAAAGTTTCAGTAGTTATTATGAGGTTATGAAATCCGAAAATAGTTACTTCTCCGATTTGCACAACACAATCTGCAATATATGCATCTGACATTGTAGAAGTCCACGTCAGTTTCGTTATCCCCGGTTGCACTTTTTTCTCACAAGCCTGGAAGTAAAATTTTACCATTTAGTAGTATTGTTTATCATTTGGCAGCCATACATTTGCGTTCGTAAATGGTGGAATATAAATTTAAAAATTGTATGTAAAAATCATATGTATTTCAAAATTCCAAAAGAAGTAAACTAAAGTAAAAATATCACATGGATTAAAAAAAATTGAGTTCCATACACTAATTATTCATTACAGTTTTTATGTTGTTAGTTTTAATTAGATTGTAAACAAAACGCAAATGTCAAAAACGTCACGTCTGCAAGAAAGTCAAAAAATTCAAATCGAATTTGTCAACTTATTATGACAATAATGATTGTATTGTAGTGATTTCGCCCAAAGTAAGAAATATTTAATTATTTAGTTATCTTATATTGTTAATAAAAAATAAAAATGAATCTAGGCGATCCTGAGTTAGAACTGATTGACCCAACACCAAATGTGCATTCGTTGTTTGTACATTTTGATAAAATGTTTTTCTGGACAAAACTAGCCAGCAGAGTTGTGGTAAGATGGAGTAAAAGAATGTACTCCTGTGCAGGCGTATGCTCGTAAGTATTATTGATGTTCTTGCTTAATGGTACTAATAATAGTTTATTTACAATAGGCATTTTCTGGGCTGGCTTGTTCCAGCATAGACCTCATCCATCACTTTCCAACAGGCGAGATCAAAAGAGCTGGCTCATTTCGCATTAAAAAAAAATACGGTAGATTGCGTCAATGGTACTGATAACAAAATCAGTATATGCTGGCCTCAAGGTTTATTGAAACTCCGTACTTCACTTGGCCAACTCAAAGCAAAGTGTTACAACCGACTTGTGGCCTACTGTACATTAACGCAGTACAATTTGACTTAGGGCAAGCGCACACGAGCCACCGGCCACAGCCACTGGTGGCTGTCGCCTCTTGCTGAGTTGTTGAGTACTGCTGTAGCGGGTGGCCACCACCGGCCACACGTGTGCGACGAATCCATACAAAACATATGAAAAAGCATGTGAACTGCTTGTCGCTGCGCTACCGGTGGCTGTGGCCGGTGGATCGTTTGCGCCTAGCCTTAAGCTGTCCTAGATACAGTGTATTAAAAATCACTATGGAGAAGAGCCGGCAAGAAACTCCATAGTTACCCTTTTAAAAATAATTGTCTTTTACAATGGTTTCAAATTACAGTGTTAATAGGTATGGGAGGACAGTGTAGGCCTGTTAACAGGTACCTGGGACTTCAAGATAGAAAATGGCCTACAAGGTCAATGGTCTACAAGGCCTACAACATTCTCACATTCACAAAATATAAAAGAATCGAAAATATTGTAAATGTACTACCACAAATTTCTTACAAAGTTAATTGTTATTGCTTGATTATTTGGGGAGACAGATCATCTATCAATGAGTAGATGAATGCCTGATGATTATAAGAGTGGGTAGATGAGCAATAGGGAATATGACTATAACAACCAAGTCGTTCCCACTGGTTAATACCCCGTGGTCAACACTATTAACTACTGGGAATGATGCATTCTACCGGTTAACAGTGTTGATGAACGGGACCTTTTTTCCCAATAGTTAATACCTTCGTCTCGCGTATAGCTCAGGAGTCAGGTTAAAGAAAAGTAAAAATAAATAAAATATAATCCGTCTTATTACAAAAAAGTACTTAAGTACTGGTTTAAACCAAGACTAAAAGGTCTAGGATTGTTACGGTATTAAAGTTAGCTGTACCAGCATCAAAATGTGTTTTGATTACAAAACGAAGACTATCCGAGGATCAGTTAGTACCAAAGAAAGTCCATGATTTAAATAATATCCACAGATAACAAACAAAAATGGCATTCTTTCATTCGTTCATAGAGGATTTATTTGAAGCAACGTTCTGTTTCTCTAAATATTGATACTATAATAACACTTGGGATGCTTATATAATTATTTATCAATACAAAAATATTTCATAAATTGTTCTTTGTTTATGTTACAATATATTGAACAAGCACAACTTATACTTTTGACGCGCTTTTTATAAACAAGTTGTCATATTTTTTAACACCTCTAGCGTGAAGTGGAGTGCATTAAATACGGCGCGGCGCGCGTAAAATGGTTTTGTTGCGTTTGCGTCCTATAATAATAAATAACTAAATGCACTTCATAATTTTACTCATTGTTCTTATTATTACTGATAAGTGGTTTGTTCGTGAGTGGTTGTGTTAATTCGTGATCTAAAATTAAAATGGAACAACAAAAGAAAAAACGTGGTGAAAACTGGAGTTCTGAAGAAAAAGTTAGTAAACCAGGGATTTTTAATTGTTATTAGGTAAGCAATGCTTTGTTTCATCTTATTTCGACTTGCTAACGCGATTTTCTTATTATTATAGGACATATTACGTCAACTTATTGCTCAATCAGCACATATTATAGAAGACAAGTCCACGAAAACAGTTGCCCAGTTGCGCAGTGCGCAAACCACTTGCACTTCAGGACTCAATGGGCATCCTCGAGGGTCGTGGGATAAATCCTCACGTAAAACATCCACAATTTTTTCTCCAAAACGTTTTGTGAACCTGTACTTATACCTAAAATCTTCGTCACTCAATTCAAAAGGATTCACACGATGACGATTTAGGTAAGATCGCCGAGACGTCTCCAGGATAACCAAATCTTCCAAATCCATCAAGTCAATCAATTATAAATATAAATATTAATATCCATTTTTAACGATTTGTAAATAAAAAGACACAATAATAATCAACGCTAACCTCAAAATAAATTAGTACCGAAGTTAGTCCAATAATTAAACTAGGGGTCTCGGCAGTTTAAATTTAGTACCATAGATAGTTCTTGAACTAGTGATAAACTTCATTTTATAATAACGTTTTATTTAGTCATGGTTTAAACCTAGTAACAATCCTAGTACTAAAGATCGTCTTTTGGAATAAGACGGAATTGGTTCTTGAAAGTATGGGGTAACCACGGGGTATTAACCAGCGGGAAGTACCTTAATAACCTACTCTAAAATGGTCCTGTAGGCTCTGTAGCCTGGATAATAATATATCTTAAATATAGTTTGCTGATGGAAAACAGTATAAAACATAGATTGTATAACCATGATTTTACAAAAAAAAAAAAAAATACCTTTTTTTTCTTATTCAAGTTAACTTATCTTTTTTGTATACGTACACATGTTTCTGTGATAAATATTATATTTTTCTGTCATTCAAATGTTTGTACAAAGGACCAGGGGAAGACAACATTTTTATTTTGACTGCTTAATTTTCAGGTATGAAGGCAGTGGTGGTGTCTGTGACATTGCATTGAGTGAACCACTGCTGAAGCTGCGACCACGAAAGGACCTCATTGAGACCCTGCTCCATGAGATGATACACGCATTCCTATTTGTGACGAACAGAGACCAAAACAGAGATGGCCACGGACCCAACTTCCAATCACATATGCACAGGATCAACAAGTGTGCCGGCCTAAATATTAGTATTTACCACAGTTTTCATGATGAGGTCAGTGTCAAGCCAGTAAACACTTTATTCTATTAACCCATTTGCTTTAGAAGACATATATACAAGGTACCTACCTAAATTACCATACCACTGTTAAAAAGGGATGTAGAAATCTATAGGGGAAAGCTTCGTCCAATCAAAGCAGTAGAAAAGTTGATTGATTGGTTGATTCAAAATAAAATGTTTTCTTCTTCAAGTAGCAAGCCTGATAAAACTTTACTCTGTTAAATTCAATTCAAGTCAAAATAATACATATATATAATATGTAAATGTTTAATGATATTATTTCAGGTGCATATTTACCAAACTCATTGGTGGCGTTGCAATGGCCCCTGTCAGAAGAGAAGGCCGCACTTTGGCATAGTTCGACGCTCCATGAACAAAGCACCGGGGCCCATAGATTATTGGTGGAATGACCACATCAGAAGATGTGGTGGCAAGTTCATAAAAATAAAAGAACCACAAAAACAACAAAAGTCCAAAGAAAAGAAGAATACTACCACTAAACCAAATGCAGATATCACTAAATATATTACTAATAACATCAAAACTATTAATAATGTACCAAATAGCAATAATTCTACAAAATCTGTATTTAAAGATTCTACTAATGTCACAGCCAACACTAAAACTGACACAACTAGTGCAAGTACTGTTGTAGTTAGCAAAAAGGGAGTAATTACAATTTCTAAACCTCCCTCAAAACCTATACCTGTCTTTACTGGGAGTGGCAACACTTTAAATACAGGAAGCAAACATTATACTGTAGGTGTGACAGAAACAGTGAGAAATATATGGGCTAATAAACAAATAACTACAAAGGAGCCCGTGAAAAGGGTTGATCCTAGTCTTAAGAACCAAAGTAAAGAAGAGACTGGTACTTTTAGAGAACCTGGAAGAGGAGTAGCAGTTTCCACTCCTAAACATAAAACAGAATCCACTAATTTACAATCTCCTCCAAGAAAAATGAGGAAAATAGAAGACTACTTTAATGCTACAACAATATTAAAAGACGTATATGGTGATGATTACAAGTTAACACAGTCAAATAATAATAAAAAATTGGTTGCAGTTAATGTTAGAGTAAAATTAGTAGATTGCCCAGTTTGCAGCGGTAAGTTTAGTAATGAAGAAATCAATAGACATTTGGATGAATGTTTAAATAAGGATATCATTGAGAAACTGAGTAAGGATGGTATAGAAAGTGTTCAAGAAACTCAACCTAGTCAAGGGGAACCAGAAACACAAACTGCAAACAAACCTAAACCGAAAGAAATAATAGGTGTAATACCATCAATACCTGCATTTAAACCAAAAGCTCCATATCTACCAGTGCCAGAAAGTAATAATAATAATGTTATAGATTTGACTAAATTAAATTTCGTTGTTAATAATAACATAGTAAAATCAGATATAACTAAACCAAAAGAAATAAATAGTCCAATACCAGAAGAAAAACAGCTATGTTTTCTCCCAGCTCCTGCATTTAAACCAATACCAACCCTACCAGAAAGCACTGATAACGATCTTATAGATTTGACTCATTTAGATTTTGATACTAGTATTATAAATAATGCAGATAAAGGCAGACGAAAGACTGAATCACAAGCTACATTACAATCTGAGCCTTTCGATAAAAAAGTGGTATCATTAGTTAACGAAATAGAGGAGCAATTAGAAGCCTATCGTAACATACGAGGAAATACAGTTAGTCTAATTACATTAGACAGAGGAGATGAAGTAGGGGAAGAAGCCGAGGAAGATGATGTGAAAGCAGGCCCCAGCAACGAGGAGGTCTTTGGCCAGAGGTGTCCATGTTGTGGTATGAGATTTGAAAAACCTGTGCAAGAACATCTAGATGAATGTTTGATGTTCTTTAACAATAAAGAAGCTACAATACCTGAAGAAGGGGCCAGTACAAGCTTTTGTAATAATAATAATACAAGCATTTCGAAAGATGATGAAGAAGACGATATCTTTGATGAGTCCCAGGCGCTCAATGAGACTGGTACGAAGACACCTTGTCCTTGCTGCATGCAAATGGTGGAACAGGATGATATGAAGGATCATTTGGATGTGTGTTTGCTACCTATAGTTGAATTTATTTAAACTAGTTTTTGCCC
The DNA here is from genome assembly GCA_937001585.2 of Brachylomia viminalis. Taxonomy (NCBI): domain Eukaryota; kingdom Metazoa; phylum Arthropoda; class Insecta; order Lepidoptera; family Noctuidae; genus Brachylomia; species Brachylomia viminalis. Next base: position 24,834,633 of record OW443302.2, on the reverse strand, counting down.
GTGACTTTGTCTGCGTCTAGTTAGTATTTCATCATTATTTAATACAAATATCCAGGATGAAAAGTAGCTTTTGTCCTTCTCTAGGTCATTGACAAATTTCATAACGATTGGGTTCAGACGTAATAAGGTAACAGGCAGATTACTTGCGCATTTTATGTATTTTAATACAAATATCCAGGATGAAAAGTAGCTTTTGTCCTTCTCTAGGTCATTGACAAATTTCATAACGATTGGGTTCAGACGTAATAAGGTAACAGGCAGATTACTTGCGCATTTTATGTATTATGTATGATAGTAAAATTTTTAGTTAAGTGCTCAGAGAATTCCCGTAATTTTGATAGTGGTGCCGATTCTTTTGTACACCGAACTAAACTAACTAAACTATCACTAAAATTCCTTACTTTTGGCTATGAGAATTTTAAAGCTATTCTGCAAAATAAAATCTCAAATTTAAAAATAATTTTGACACCTAAAATCAAATTTGGTAATTGCGACTCCACGTGGTGCTTGTTTGCCGTACCACGTGATTTTTGTTTTTGAGCCGGAGGCGCGCTTTATTTGCCGCCTCGACATGTTTTGTACGGAATTTTTCACTTTTTGTATGGAAAATATAAAAAATACTACCACGGCACGGTTGGTGCAGTGGTTAAGCGATTGATTGCTGCGTTACGTGTCGCGGGTTCGATCCCCGCACAGAACAAATATTTGTATGACCTGCAAGTAGTTGTTCCGGGTCTGGCTGTTTGTGTATGTGAGTTTAAATGTTTGTTAACGCACCCACGATACAGGAGAAATTCCTATTGCGATAGGATAGGACACACCGTTTTCGAGATATAAGCAAAAGAAAAGAAAAAAAGATACAGTACTGTTTTTGCATCTGAAGTCGAGGTGTTGGTGTGAATTTTAGTTCATGACAACAAATTTTATTCCACACCTTTTTAATCGCGATTAAAAATAGGCAGATTTAGTTAGACAAACAAAATTTTTGGTGATAAACGTAAAATTCAGAATAGCAAAATTGCCATTTTCACTAAATTATATTCTCAGTGCCATCTTAGTGCTGTCAAACTAAAATTTAGTTAGATGTGTCACTTTAGTCAATTTCAGAATGGGAAATCGTCGTTTGACAGAAATAAACTAAATTTTGGTGATTTTTTGTCTAGTTTAGAGAATTTTGTGACAAGAGAATCGGCACTAATGTTATTTATTGTTATTTTTAATTTATTGTTTATGTTATGTAAAATTGAAATTCCTTTACTAAGCTGCGATTCAATGATCTTGTAATGCATTTAACTCGTAACTAAATCATGTGATATTAGAATAAAAAAAAAAAATATAATTATGATGTTATTTTAATATAATTATGTTGTTTTAATAAATGAATTGCAGTTTTTCATGCTGAAAATAGTATGTTGCAATTCAAAAGCGACTGTCAGTCACGTGACTTCTAATCAATTGCAATGACTGAAAAAACCGTAGACAGAGAAAACTGTCTACGGAAAAAACTGATGCAAACTCGCGAAATGTTACAACAATTTCAAGTACATACAAGTCAACTGTATTTATATCATATTATTATCAGAAGGTCAGCCTTTGGTAAATATTGTATCTACTTCTCTAAAGTGCAGTGACATCGGCGCGCAAACTGTAGGTAACTATGAATTCAGCACATGATTCTATAACTTGTGTAGAATTTTCTTGGCAGTAAACCAAAAACAGCTGTTTCATAGAAAAGTGCAAAACGCGGTCAAAATATAAGGTTTTTTTTTTTTTAAGAATCATGAAACGAATCCATGGTAACAGGGTGCGCCCCTGCCGGCCTGTATGTGACAGGGTGCAAAACATTCGATTAGGTGATTTAAAAAAAAGTAGGCAGTTCGTACAGCAACAAATACTTTTCATATCATCATCGAAATTGAAACAAATATTTTCGTTGCATCGCTTTTCAGCAATGCATAGGTTCCTATTTTAACAGACTTCTTAAAAAAGTAGGAGGTTCTCGATTCGTATAAACAATATGTAACATGATTAACGCAATACCTCATTCACCCCAATTAGAGTATTGAGTTAAAAGCATAATACATACAATGACCAAAACATTTTTTTTTAAAGCTAACTATACAGGGTTACTGGTAAGTCGACGTATTCCTTGCAGGACGTCATAGTAGGGATAAAATGCAACAAGTTAAGCCTATTTTTTTTATATTTTTTGTTCACTAGACAACATTTTGTATGAAGTAAAAGCAAAAATCACAAAAAAATAAATGTTTGTTTAGTGATATTTGCCAAGGTTTCTGGCATTTCTGAACTTTTAATAATGAACAAAGATGTGCTACGGCATCAACTATGATATTAAGTTAAATTTCAGTACAGTCGCGCTGTAAATCATTTTTAAATTGGCTCCAAATGATTTAATCTGGGATTTTTCATAAAAATACTGAAAATGTAACTAACTCAAAAACTACTGAACTTCGGTAGAACATTTGGTGGCTTAATTTGTTGCATTTTAACCCTACTATGACGTCGTGCAAGGAATACGTCGAGTTACCAGTAACCCTGTATATTACGAAAATCGTGTTGACCCTAGCATTTAAAATTGAGTCATATTGCATTGATATAAGATTTGATTTTCTTTGGCTTAATCGGCGGTCAGTATTGCAAAATACACAATTTTGAAAAAAAAAATACCTATATTAATACTTACTGAAGTCAATTCAGTAGTCATTTACGAGCAAACTACTTTCAGGACTTACACCTTGTATATTTTTTTTACAAATAGTATAGGTATTGAGCTAGTCGTGTATTCCCTTTCGTCCCCTAGACTTCGTCCCCCGAGGGGGACGAACGGGAATTCGTTATTTATTTTCCCGATGGTCCCTCTAAATTTTTTGGGGGGACGAATGGGAATAATTTATTAATTCTTTTTTGGGTCTATTGCTCCCACTAAATAATATAAGACTGGTGGTTTTAATTGGTAAAAAACAAAATTGAAATAAAAATCAGTCATTTATTAAGGAATAAAAATCACAGTAAAAATCACAGAATCAACTTTGCGATAACTCGCAATATTTTTATATATAATATTTTTTTAATTAAGAATAAAATTCTCCTTATAACTAAAAATTATGATTAAAAAATCAGTGTATAGAGCTTATATTAAAAAAAGTCTGTATTATATTACAATTAAACACTACAAACAGACTTTTTACCATTCAGGTTGTTTCCTTTTGAAATATAAGTCACTATTTTTCGTAGAGTTGCTTATATGTACCTATGGTGGCAAGATTTTACGTTTTACGTTATGTAAGTGATTAGAAAAGTTTACTCATTATTTTAACACATAAATAGGGTCCGTAAATTATCACACTTTCAAAAGCAAAATTAAATAAAATACCTAAAATATCACGAAATCAAGGTAAAAATAACAAAAAAAAAAATTATCGTCCTAATTTTTAAAAAGTCACATTTGTGTTACATATTGTATAAGGAATCAGAACAGGTTACACATTAATTTTACATATAAATAGCGTCAATAAATTAGCACAATTTCAAAATCAAAATAAAAAACATATACAAAATCAAAGTGAAAAAACATGAACACAAAACATCATAGAGGGTAACAACAATAAAAAATTCACAAGAAAGTAGTCGAGGTCACAACAGTAGGCAGTAATAATTATTGCACACAAAGCCTAGAGATTACATCAACGTACACAACCAACGAGCACTTTACTTTTTATGATTAATACCTACGTAAGTTTTTCTAAAAAATGTCCTACAGTTATTTCTGAATTAAGAAGTTGCATTTGGCAATCCATAATATATTGGTCTGTCAAGATTGAATGTAGCTTACGCCGTTTTGGATTTTTGTTTTGCTTTCACGCTGTAGGTATAAGTTAGAGTCTTGATGTAACACCGTAAGCAATTTTAAAATATTAGGTTTTTTTTTGCCTATGGCACTATTTAATTTAAAATGCCACCCTTCGGCAAAGTTATTAGTACGGTGTCGTTTTCCAAAACTGCACCACACTTTTACGAAATTCGATTGAAGCCACTGCGATAGCATGTATTGCCGAAATTTTTCACTTTGGCTATCATCGGGGCTTTCGCTAGCGATATAAAACCAGCCTTCAAAAATACGTTCCTCTGGTAATAATGGAAGCACCGCACTTAGGGCTACTTGACGTCTTAAAGTTTTATTTTTTGTTAGATTTAATTCACGGCCTTTCCTCCAAATAGCATTATTAAAATGGTAATAACAGCCGTGGATACTTATCTCTGGAAAAATTGTACGCATAGCAGACATAGCTGCTTCTTCAAAATCACTGGTAAAGGATGTAGGATTCCAATCGTTGATTTGAGATTTAACAAGTCTGAAAAGTATCTCGTATGTTTCTTTTTTACGGTTTGACATTAAAGCGTACAATAATGGCGTCATAGCTGTGCTTTGATTATTACTTCCTAAATCACCATGAACGGTGTAGAGCTGTTGGAATGGAGGTGGACAACTCTTAAATGTACCGTCACCAAATATATTTTTTTAAACTATCAATTTTTCTTTAGCTTCTTGGGAACAAAAAATGAGTAAGCGTGTGTTACCGTAACAGTAATCTGCTAACAAAAATGATTGAAATTTTTGAGGAACCTCAACCGTTTTAACGTCATTGAAAGTGATTTTACTCATATTATAAGTGCTATTTCGATGGCGATACAAAGTGCTTTTGATGTTTGCAAACTTAGGAATATCTTTGGGTAAAGTTACATTATCAAGTCCTTCGTCCAAAATTTTCGAAATTGTTGAATTAAAGGCGGCTGGTACGCAAGGTACATCATCAGAAGTTATATTTTTCTTGCATTCATCAATATGAATGTCTATTATGTTTTTATTGAAGTCCGGTGTACAGGATGTATGTGTGGTTTCTTTCAAAATTTGATCATTCTGCAATAAACGTGCATAATTTATTTACCCATTGTCTGGTTTGGCATGAAAAAAGAAGCCAAAAAAGTAGGTACTTACTTTTATGGTTAAGGTCCCACTGCACTTATTCTTTCTTCTAAGATGACATTCCCATACAACAGCTCCACTTTTGTTTTGCCTTTTCTTTAAAAATTGGTATCCAGCACGCTTCTGCGTGCTGGATACCAATTTTTAAAGAAGCAGTATATACAAAGAAAAGGTGGAATCGTGCTTCTGCACGATTCCACCTTTTCTTTGTATATACTGCAAACAGCTTCCTGTACCAGGATGCGCTTCTTGTGACATTGTTAAGCTCTAAAAAACAGGAGACAATAATTACACACTTATTAATATAATTTAGAATGATATTTAATATATAAAATAAAATACTAAAATTGAATACCTACAAATATTGATACCGTACATTATTAGCATAAATTAATAAGACATGAGACAATTTAATATTGACTATAAACAATCTAATAATATTTGTAACTTACAAAAATGTAGGTACTTACATCAGTAGTTTTCCGCAGAACTCGTGTCGAATATATATTATTACATTAACACCCGTGCACTTTCATTGTTTTGTCAACACTAACCCGACCGGTCTAATTTAAGGATAGGAAAGGGAGAGAATGTCAGGTAAACCAATAGGATTTACGCAAATAACACAATGTTATCGGCACTCTTTTGTTAACTACCAGAATCGCCGGCGCTTCCCGTCAGAGTTGCTATATTTAGTGTAGGTAAACATAATGAAACAATGATAAACTTAGGATACGTTTTATAATTCATAAAAACATAGAGAAGAATTTTGTAAAATAATGATTAAATCTAACGAAGAAACTAATTTAAAAGTAAACTACGAAACATCGAATAAACATATTTTCTGCACAAATCTTTTTAGTGGGACGAATGGCACTAATCGAAGAACATATTCCCATTCGTCCTCTCTTGAATTAGGATTGGGACGATCGGGAACAAATTAAATATTATTTTTGTAAATTCCCGTTGGTCCCTCTCGGGGGACGAAGTCGAGGGGACGAACGGGAATACACGGAGCTAGTGGCTGGAGTAGTGGTGGCCCAGTGTTAACGGCCGCAACTTACGAGTTGTAGGTTGCGGGATCGAACCCATGCAGGCGCTTTACTTTGTGTAAATAATTTTATTACCGCTGCACTCAAAACGGTAAAGGAAAACATCGTGAGGAAACCAGCATGTCCTAGAACCAAAAAATTCGGAGACGTGACATCTACCAACCCGCACTGGGCCTGCGTGGTAGATTACAGCCCACTCCCTCTCGAAGAGAGGACGCCTGTGTCCCAGCAGTGGGAACATTATAGGCTGATGCTTATTATAAATTATTAAGGCTGCCTGTCCACAGAAGCGGAGCGAGGCTGCAGAGCGGAGAAACGTAGGAATATTAACCAATAAGATTGTATAAGCGGATATTTTAAGCAATACTATTGGTTAATATTCCGCCGTTTCTCCGCTCCGCAGCCTCGCTCCGCTTCTGTGGACAGGCAGCCTTAAACTGTACTGCTAATCGACTGTTGGTGACTGTACCTAAGCATTCGATGTGCCTGCCTTTATGTAATAGCAATTTCTTTCGAACGCGTCATTGTGTACGAGTGCATAGGTCTAGTACACGCTGCCATAGACTTGAATATACTTGACCAGTTGACCCTTGAATAATCACTAGAGACCGACCGAATATGCTTTTCGATTTTCGGAAACTTTCGGCTGAAATTTCCATTTTAGGCGGAAAACCAATTCAGCACGTTGCCGAAAAAAGTAGGTACTGGAAAATCGATACTTTCAATTCATTTATTCAGAGAAATTCGATAATTACAACAACGAATAGAACAATAACTGTGAAAATCAAAATGCAGATACTATATTTTCTTTTTCACGAATAAGTTGAGATTGTTTGATTATTAATATTAATATCTTTGAGATAATATGTATAAAGTTTTGTGTGATTTAAGTGATAATATATTCAAGACTAGCCGCGGTTGCACCCCCGGATAAGTGTCGCACGCGTGGGATATCGGGATAAAAAGTATCCTATGTTCTAATCCAGGCCATAGTCTACTCATGTGCCAAATTTCATCCAAATCCGTTCAGCCGTTTTAGCGTGACAGCGTAACAAACAAATATACAAAAACTCAATTTTCTTCTCTTTATAATATTATACTATTATTATTAATTTAGATTATAACGATTCAAAGATTGACGCTGCATTTGTTTTACTTTTCAATAAATAAAAACGAACAACATATTTTTTTTTGTTTCCGGCCGAATTTCGTTTTCGCCTGAAATTAATATATTTTTCCGCTAACCTCAGCAGTCTGTGAATGACGAAGAAGATGGTCTGCATACCAAGATGGTTCTCATTCCGGTTACCTCAAGCATATGTCTTGTGAGAAAACATTCATAATAATTTATTGTCGATGTGCCGACTCTTAGGGGAGGCCTAAGTCCAGCAATGGACGTCTTTCGGTTGAAATGATGATGAGAAGTAACTTACTACGATCAGCGGCTTGAACAGTAGTCTCTCCTCATCGGAGAGCGAATCCAGTATCTTGTTGTAACCCTTCACGACAGCCAGCACGCTTTCGTACACGTAGTTCACAGTCACACCCTTTGCGTAAACCTGAGAATCATTAAAAAGTAAGGCAATCATGATCGTCGAAGTGTTATAGGTACAAAAAAAATAAGGACTTAGGTAATATCTACTACGTATTGAATAGAAACGGCGTATCATACGCCCCGTAGATATTTTGCTATTGGGTATTAGCAATATAATGAAATTTTGCTGTAAGATAATAAAGCAAAATTTTCAAATTATCCTACATTAAAATTTTGCTATTATCCCTACAATAAAATTTCACGATTTTGAGCGCGTTCAGAGCGGCCAAAGCTAACGCTGTCGAAGTGGGCGAATTCTGGTCGAAGCGGGAATCATCGATACGACGAAAAACAAGAAGAGCTTTCGATACGCGAATTTACCCAGTACAATACAGATTGTTTGAAAGTATCATACACCCCGAATCAATTTGACAATAGAGTTATTTTAAGCATGACTGACTTCTAATCGCATTAGTCCTTTGTTTTCTATGATAGAAGGCCGGGGGATACTGTCACTGGTCTGTAATAATAGTTATTTGTTATACAAGAGTGCAAAGTTGCTTTTTAACCGCGTGTTCAATTTTGATGACCGAGCAAGCGAAGGATTCTAAAATTGAATCACGAGCGCAGCGAGTGATTCAAAATTAGAATCCTGAGCGTTAGCGAGGGAATCAAAAGAGCACGAGGTGAAAAATCTTTGCACTCGAGTGCAACACGTAACTTTTCATTCCACCTCAGCGAGGAAATGACTAAATGCAAAAAAAAAACGTTTACAATCACAAGATAGGTACACTTTTATTTCAGTTTAGGTATTAATTACTACATTATGACAGGTAAGTATTACAGAATAATCTTTAAATTATAACAAAATAATACTAAGTTATAATTAAGAAAATTTTAAAGTAACGTTGCTACAGTTATTTAAATTGAGTGTAATATTTTTGTTTGGTACTGTAATATTGGTGTTAGTCACTTGTGTACTGTTTTTCGGTAAACTATCTGTCATACTTAATAGTTGTACCGATTCATCGGATTGCCTTGGCGTGAATGTTGGAGAGAGAGGGAGATGGTTAGGTGTTTCATAACGGCTTATTTTTGATGTAGAAGGGCCAGTCCAAGGATCCGATTGAGGCTCTTTCAGTGTAATGGCTCCTACGATGCCTTCACATATTTTAGACTTATTTTGGATGGAATCCTCTATGTATCCCTCTACAACTGCATTGGACTTCCAGCCTCCGTGGCGCTTAAGGGACAGGAGATCAGCTCCGGAATCAGCCAAAAGTGTGGCTGAAGTTCGTCGGAAACAATGACCCGTGTAAAACAGGGGTTCTGGAAGTTCAAGAAATGTTGCTATTTCTCGTGGGATACTGCCAATTTTATTAGTACCCATAGGCTGTCTAACACACTTTCCATTGCGATACTGTAGAAAAAATCGATTGATTGGAGTGTTAGGCGGGCGTAAGGCTTGATATTTCTCAACAATCGTTACGTATTCCTTGCGAATGACGAAGAAGTAATAGTAAGTCATCTGAATGTTTCTCAATGTTTTTGACATTAAGTTGTGTTAGTTCATTAGTTCGACATGCTCCGTTTATTCCAATAATAAGAACAACCTGTAACGTAAAGAGTATTGTAGTAGATAAATGAATAAAATTGATATGAACGCATAATTATGCCTATCAACATCTACTAAGTATACTATTTAATTGAGATTAATATACTTAAGTAGATAGGTACTGAATGTGCAACTGACTTACTTTTGCCGCCAAATATACGGAATCGGGTGCTTCGTTAAGAAACTTTTCAATATCAGATACTGTGAAAACCTTCGATTTTTTTGGTTGATGACCAGATGAGGCTCTTTTTAAAAATGCCACTAATTTAGGATAGGTATCGATATGTTTGTCTTTTTTCATCTTTATTGTTGCTTTTAGCATCGAATACGTACTCCATAGAGTGCTTGCTTTCTTGTTCTCGGATAATTCTATAAAATATGCCAGCAAAACGTTTTCTGAGAAAGTTTTGGCTCCTTTTGCTAGTCGCCACGTGTTGAACATATCGTACTGTTTTAAATAGGTACTTCTCGCGTGATTGTTGAGGGAGAAAGCTCATTTGCGCATTATTAACAGTTTCAGTCAATTCTGTTGGCGTCAAGCAAACTTCCTCGTCGCTAGAATCACTCATTTTAGTTTTTTCACTTGTTTTCAAGTTTCTTGTTTTTAATATAAGGTTTAACAATGACGTGAAAAAATGCCGCGTAAAGAACCGCGTACAAAGCAAATTGAAAAAAGAACACCAAGAAGGTTCCGAGTCTGAGTTTTTAACAAATTAAAAAAAAGTTGTATGATATATTCGGCACCATAGAGGTAGCAGTAAATAGGTTTAATGTTTTTTTTAATTCACAAACTTAGTGCACACGATGTTCTAAATTCAATTTACTTTATCCTCTAGAGAATAAAAACGGCTTTTCCACTCAGATATTGAAGATTAAAAATACTCTTTCCGAGATGGTGGGATGAAAAATAAATTTGTCAGTTTTACCTGATAAGCATGCAGCGGTATGTCCATGAATAAGTTCTCCCAGTGTGCTGCTTCATGGCACAGTTCCAGAATAGATCTATGTAAATGCAATAAAAATAAATCATTTTAACAACTTTCGCTCGTTCACCGTCTAATTATAATTAAATAGCATGATAAAATAACCCATAAAAATATCGGTACATAAGTAAGTATCTACTTACAAATCAATGTTACATTCTAAGAGGCCAGGATTCTCGACGCTCCTCCTCATCAGGGTCTTGTTGAGTCCTGAACCACATCTTTCGTCCACGTTGTGCTGTCGGACACAAATTATCTTTTTAACCCTACAGCGCCTAATGTGGTATATCTGGGTCATACCAAAAAACTGTGATTATTTCATACACTAACATAGGTTAGTGCCATCTAACGTCAAAAAGTTTTTTTTTTTATGTAGGGCATCTCGCAGGTTGACCTTGAGTGGTCGTTAATTATTAACCGGACTATCCTGTAGCGGACCTCAAGGCCTCCAGACAGGGGCGAATTTCTTTTATTACCTACTAAGCGACTGCACGCTGTGGGGTACGGACGTCGGCTTATGGCGACGCTGGGGGAAGGACAGCAAGATGGGACAGATTGGATCGAGTTTGGATAATTATTATTATCAGTGGAATTTAAAACTACAGGCTCAGCTACGGTGCGTGCGGGCTGGCACTTCGTCGAGCAAGGCTCGGGACGTCAAATAGTAAAAATAAGAAGTTTAAAATATCATTTAAAATCGTTTATCGACTTGGAAAGGATTGCGCTAGTGTGCGTGCTGATTATAATCCGAACTTGACTGTAATTAAACGCAAGTTGTTTTTCGTGGTTGAAATAATTAAAATCTGTGTTTTCAAATAATAAAAAAAAAACTGGATAAGAGGTTACAGTTTAATTTTAACATGTCTGACATGTTTAATCATCGTTTTGTATGATTAGGTTAAATGTTGTGTAAAATATTGACGTATTTTTTGTATGTGACGGATATATCGCACCGCGCAAAGTGGTTATTTCAAAACCCTTTTATGATTACTTGATTACAGATGAGGCCTCACAAATCTGTGACTGATGAAGATATTAAGTCCTCTTGGACAGGTAGATGGACCGGAAACGTCTTATGAGGATAGCGACGATAGATTGATCACACCTCGTGATTTGGTGATGAATGAAGTAGCGGGAAGTCCTGAATTACTTCAGGATGGTTTTGCATAATAGGCGAGTACCTCACCAATTATTTAGAACAGCACTTCAAGAGAACCTCGGCCTAGCGTTTCTGGTCAAATAAATGGTCCTGAATCCAATTAAACGCCGGCTTTGTCTAGAACTAGACATTCGTCTGATTCGTCAAAACAAGAACATCTAGCAGCTCGTCTCTAGCTCGACCAGCTCACTCGACTGTTACGACCATGAGAATATATTTAGATTTTGCTGGCGCAGGAGTACTTTTCCATCACCATCTACTCCATTCTACCTAGGAGAACCCTTCAAGCGTGGGTTTCAAAACGCCATTACAAAATTCCTTGTACTTTTATGATGACGATTGATTCCACCATATCGACGAGGAAGTATTCAGAAAGATCCACCCAAACCGTAATATGTAGTACAGAGTTAGGTTAGTCTTTATGTCGACCGTTACGTCTTGTCTTCTATTGGGGGGTTAGTACCTCTATCTAACTTTACACCATAAATATCTTCTCTAGTTCCTACTTGGTCTGACAATTGGGTGTGCTGGTCGAAATAGGGAGCGAGTGGGATATTACCTATGTTTGATTTGACGAACGTCTAATTTTGTCGAATTGGATTCAGGAAACTTTATTTGACCAGTAACACTGGGCCCTGAAGTGCTGCTGTCTAAATAATTGATGAGGTCGTCACGACTACGATTTGCATAACTAACTTTTTCCCATACTACGTCCCATACGTCGACATACCGTCCAAGAGATCCAAATCTCCCTGACAGCGACATCAATGGCTCCCATCAGCCTGTTCACGTGCATGATCACGTCTTCAGAGCTGCTGCACGGTAGCAGCCATGCGGACGCATCTGTCATAACCTGTTGGAAAATATAATCGCTTATAAATTTTAAAGTTTAGTAGGTAGATCTCTATTTCTCAGTGGTTTCTGGGCCGATCTACATGATGTAGATGATGACCGCACGTTTTTCTGTATCATTTTTATTAACTTTGCTCAAGTATTTTTGAATTGGCTTCAATAAAATGTTTGTAATCTATGTAGTTTGTTGATGTTGTTATCTTTACATATATTAAGTAGGTAGTGCTACACGAATTCGTGCGTACGACCCAAAAATAAAAAAATAAACTTTTTACAAAAAAAAAACACTATTTTGTTTTGTTTGTTTTTGTATGTTGCGAAATTGCCACCTACTTCCGAAACTAAAACTATTTGTTATTTGTTTTTAGTTTTTTTACGTCCTTGATTTGTCTTGTCGAATGTTTTTTTCTATGCTTAGAACCCGAAGTCTTGACAGTGGTCTTTCAAACCTTGGAACTCTCTTTGCAGGAAGCCACACGAATGGCTTCGGAGATTTTGGTGCATAGCCGTGCCCAGAAATAATTACTAGATTGCTTACGAGTCTCGACTCTCGACACTCAAAGACCGGATATAAAGAAGAAGGATAACCTTAAAAAGCACTTACTTTCTTAAGGTACAGGAGTCTGTTCTTCCGCATCCGGAGTATGGCGGCTCTGCCCGCAAAGCTGGGCATGTCGGCTGGGGCCATGCTGCGCGTCAGTACCATGTCCTTCTTAGCCTCCTGCACCTCTTCGCTGAACATCGCCCACATCTAGAAAGAATGGAAGAAAATAGATTTATTTGCGGTAAACATGACGAAAAAAAAAACACAAACACAAAAAAGAACAAGTTGGGGGAAAATATGCGTCACATCCACGCAAAACGGCCGTCACTCAGCATAATGCTACTACCCTATGCGAGACAGAGCCACACCGTTGGTTTTCAGCGACAGCCGGCGTTGACGTGATGACGTCAACCGATAATGAGATACAATAAGCAGAATAAAAATTAAATAAGTACAGGATACAAGTTCTAAATCTTTATATAAATATAATATCATCTGACATTGTCATTTGTGTATATATCCATCAAACGACATACATAAGACAAATGATAGGTACATACCATTATTTACAACATTACCTAGGTATTAATTATGGTGTACGCCTTCACTTTTAGGAGACCAGGCACACCTTCATGACAAAGAACATCACGCCTGCATTACCCAAAAGGTAAGGCAGAAGTGTCTAGCACACCTACATTTCGCTATATAGTTATGTTTAAGACCCATGTAATGGGGGCGAGTCTTGCTATTAACCGGCTACAAAAACAAAATTAGCGTTACTGACAAATTCTTTAAATAGTCCAATGACAATGCCCGGTCTGGGGTCCAACCTCAACTCGGCAGTGTTGGACAAAGTGTTATTGGGATGCCCCATATTAGGAATTGATGTATCCATAAGTTATAGATTAATATATATTATATTATATTATATTTGGGCATGCCAAAAAAAGTTAGTTATTCTTTACTAATTTGTTTGACACTGGCAAGATAGACACCATCTTATATTCTGGTTGTATAATTGATAGATATAATTTGAAAATAGAACACACATCATTTATTTTCTTTTATTTGGATTTACATTATTTTTCCGAGAATCTGGCGGGAATTCGCTTGCAGTAATGTAGCTCAATCGACGTGATTTTCTCTCTATGATTTATTATGACTATAAAAAAAAAGATTCCGACGAATTGAGAACCTCCTCCTTTTTTAAAGTCGGTTAAAAAGGTTTAAAGGCTCAAGAATGCTTTGAACTTTTGTACCGACGAAATACTTATGTAGAGCTGGAGCGAGAACTGAAAATTGGATCAGCAGCAATGCCTATGGTTGGCATTTCACAACCACCTTTCTCTCCGTAAGCGTTGTTCGAGATGGGTGCTGCCGCACAAACTTACCGATGAGCAGAAAGACCGTCAGGTGGATTGGTATTGCCTATTCATGCTAGAAAAATTCGACGCCGGCGAGAAAAAAAAACGTGTATGATATACTGAGTATACTGACTGGTGACGAAACATGGCTATATAACAATGCTCCCGAAACAAAGCGACAGTCGACTGTACGGTGCTTTGAAGATGATTTCAGGATGCTAACCCTGGTGTGACCTTCGGGAAATTCAAGAAGGATGTTATGTTGTAGGACTATAATTCGAACGCATTTGCAATTTTTCAATTCAAGGACTAAAATTATCATCTTTCAAAGCGTACCTCAGCAGTTTTCCTTTTGAAGACACGTTTGAGATTCTTCCGTTTGGAGTAATTGTTAAGAGAGTAGAGAGCTACCACAGCCTCTTCTACATGGTTGATGCCTTCAAACACCGTGTCTACCAGATTCTCTATGATAATCTGTCAAGCAAAAGATATTTTTGTTTTGATTAGCAGTGAGAAGAAATGCTTGATTTGGTGGACTCCTTGAAAAAGGTAGCAGGACACTTGCGCGAACTCACTTGCGCCAAAAGACAAAATATTTTCTAAATTATCATTTAGAAAATATTTTGTCTTTTGGCGCAAGTGAGAACTACGAAACAGATTATGATGCGGTTTTTACTATCGTAAAAACCGCATCATAATCTGTTTCGTAGTTTAGAAGACCAACACGGTCACACAGACAGACGCGAAAAGCGACTTTAATTTATAATAAATAAGCATGTATAGATAGATGTTTAGTCCTATATCTAGCAGTGGAGGTCTTTTGGCTGAAATCATGATGATGTTGATGATGATGATAGATGTGTGAAAGAAATTTGTAAATTGCATGATTTTTCCAGCAGTGATTCAACAAAATATACCTAATGTGTTTATTAACTGATCACGGAGACATAAGCCTCCTAAGTCTCAGCTATAGCCAAGACCTGTAACCCGTCGCACTTAAATATGGAATCATTAAAATTACACCTAAAAAATTTTTCTCACCTCAATATCTTTAATAATGACCCTGAAGCCAAGCACGTCGTCGTACCACGAAGGTGCCTGGACATCAAGAATGGTGCCAGATACACTAGTAATATCGAGCAGGGCCCTGGAGAACATTTGCTCTATCTTCTCACATTTGGCTTCGAACCGATCTCCTTTGGCTCCGCCGAAATACGGTTTAGATATTTCTTCCAGCTCATTGATTCTGGAATTTATACAAAAAAAAAAACTATTGGGGTGGATCTTGATACAAGCATTCTAAGAAGTAGGTACCTATGTGTGGTATGATGGAAATGGATAAAGAATTTGTATTTTCGGGGGAGTTTGAAATAAGTGCCTGTTACAGCAAAGTTGAGGAGGAAATGATTGTCTGCATTTAGTAAAATATTTGAAAAAGTTAATACTCAAGCAGTTGCTAACACATTTTAATTTGAATAGCCTCCTTCATGATGAACAATATGGCTTTACAAAAGGTCGTTCGACTACAGAAGCGGGTGTTGCTTTGCTGCAACAGATATTTAACGCATGGGAGAACTCGCAAAATGCTATTGGAGTTTTCTGCGATCTCTCCAAAGCCTTTGATTGCAAGCGCTATGACACGCTTTTGCGTAAATTAATTCATTACGGTGTTCGAAACGAAGCTCTCAGCGTATTCAATTCATATTTACATAATTTAGGCACCAATGTGTAGATGTTAATGGTGTGAAAACTTCGGGGCTACCAGTTCAGTTAGGTGTACCTTAAGGCTCAATACTGGCTTAGTGTATATCAATGACTTACCCTTACCATTCATTCAGTGACATTGTGTCTTTAAAGTAGACAGGAATAGACAAGATTTGAAGTGCTAGAGTTACTCTGAGAGATTTTTTTAAAGATATTGGTATTCTCACTGTGGCATCATAATTCATCATCGCCAACATCTTATATGTATATTAGGCAAAATATACACTTATAAACCAAAACAGTGATTTTCATAATATTAACACCAGAAACAAGGACAAACTACGTGCTCCTTTTCACCTTAAGGTTCATAACTCATTTGTTGGGCTTGGTATAAACTTTTATATCAAGCTTCCCTCTTCTTTGCTAGATTGCTCCTTTTAATGCGTTTAAAGCTAAAGTAAATTCCAACCTTTGTTCAAAGGCATACCTACTATTCTACTACACGAGTAAACGGAACAGAGACAAAGCTTCTTAAGAACGTGCTAAATTGTCACCTATTTTGGTAGGGTTGTCACAATAGGTTAAGACAAATTAAACATAGGGTCAGTGCTCCAGTAGTTGACCAATTAAGGCGGATTTTGTTACATAAATATTATTCTTTAAATAATTGGATTAAATATTGGTTTCATTTATTTGTCAGTACATCCAGATTGGATTATTTATCATAACAAACTCATAAAAAATAATTTAGTAAACACATTCTTTTTTTATTAATTAATGAAATCCATTTTCTACTAATGTGTCTGTAGTTGACCAGAGGGGTTCGGTGATTGACCACGTAAATCTAGTAGTTGACCAGTTGAGTAAATACTTCAGTTTAATTATAATAGTATGTTTTATTAAACCAAATAACAAAGTATTTGAATATTGACTACTATGTCTTAAATCAGTACTTAAATTAAACAGTCTCAATTGTTTAAGTAGGTTAAACCAAATCACTTAAAAATCTAGTTTGTACCTGGTTATTTAGATAATATTATTAAACAAAACAAAACTTTAACCTCTAACAAACCATTGAAATAAATCTATGACTTCTATAAAAAATAAGGCTTACTTGAAAAATAATGGTACCAAATTTCCTGTTTTGCTGCTGGTTGATGGCCAAATCCCACATTAGTGGAGAAGTCTCAAGATTATGCATGGAAAATGGCATAATATTATATGCTTTGCATCCCAACTCCACACACATCTTGCAACCGGCTGATGTGTCAGTTTTCAGACCTCTCAAAAATAATTGGAAATCAGTGGTTCAAAACTACAAACTGAAAACAGGTACAAGAATGCTGACGCGATCACTTTTTGCTCCATTACTGGAAGATGCCTTTAAAGCAGTTACACCATCAACGATAGCCAACGGTTTCCGCAAGTGCGGCCTGTACCCATTTGATGCAGACGCAATTGATTACATTCGTTGTATAAATGACCAAACAAGGCATGGAATTGCTGAAAAGCCTACCGAAATGGGTCCAGAACACCTTCTTTACATAGAGTCATTAATGCGAAGAGGGCGAGCTGAAGCGTTTCGTGCAATAAAGAAAGACGAAGATTGGTCTGGAGACGAGTCAGCAAAAGAATTGTTTTATGTATGGCGCAAACTCAAAAACCGAGTATTATCAGAATACAACGAAGAAAATGTAGAAACACAGGACAGGAATATTTCAGAATCAAGAAGACTTGAAGACGATGTAGAAACACAGGAATTGAACAGAAATATTTCAGAATCAAGAAGACATGAAGATGACGTAGAAACACAAGAATTGAACAGAAATTTTGCAGAATCCAGGAGACATGAAGATGACGTAGAAACACAA
This sequence comes from Brachylomia viminalis, assembly GCA_937001585.2. Lineage (NCBI taxonomy): Eukaryota > Metazoa > Arthropoda > Insecta > Lepidoptera > Noctuidae > Brachylomia > Brachylomia viminalis. The sequence continues at coordinate 24,816,950 of OW443302.2, read as the reverse complement.
GACTCAAACAGAAATATTACAGAATCCAGAAGACATGAAGACGACGTAAAAACACAAGAATTAAACAGATATATTACAGAATCGAAAAACAATGAGGAGAACGTAGATAAAGAAGACTCAAACAGAAATACTACAGAATCGGAAGAAAATGAAGAGAACGTTGATAAACAGGAAAGTAATAGAAATATTACACAACCTGAAGACAATAACCAAGTTTCTCCTTCGAATACCGTGCCTCTAGTAGACGACCAAAATAACCCAAAAGATGTTTTTTCTGAGATAAGAGGTGGATTGATGGAAATCCAGGACATCAACAGAAAAACTCCAGAACCAATCGGACCTAGAAAAACTTCGGTTCCTTACATTGATGAGGAAAATGAACTAGAAAATTCCCAGGATGTTCGTAAAGTCCCTTCAGTTAATATAAGTCCAGCATTTGCCAAAGCCGTCGTTTGGCCTACAGAGTCACCTATAAAACATGGGAAAAGAAGAAACAAAGTCGTTTTTCCTGATGCGATATCTTCACAGTCGTGGATCAGTTACTGGGATGATAAAGATAAAGAAAAAAAAGATAAAGAAGTGAAAAGAGAGGCCTGCACATTCTGATTCCAGTGACTCCGAAGACGATGTAGTTCTTTCTGAAGTTGCAAAAAAACGTAGAATCAAAGAGAAGGATAAAATTCAAAATAGAGAAAGAGAAGTATGTAACAAGTATGACGTTGGAACGTATGTAATTGTGCAATACGAGGGCGAATATTTTCCTGGTGTAGTTAAAAATGCTGAAAATGATTATAAGGAGGTTAGTGTAATGGTACTCTCTACGCCAAGTACATTCAAGTGGCCTGAAAGACCTGACACTATATGGTATAAAAATGAAGATATTATTGAAAAAATTAATCCTCCCTGTCCTGTAAACCAAAGAGGATCCTATAAAGTCGCCGAAATGGCGAAATATTTGCCTGAAAAATACTAAGAACCAAAAATATAACAGATCTATTAGGCATTCTATACTACGAGAATATTATTGTTAGAACGATTAGGCATTCTATACTACGAGAATATTATTGTTAAAAAGATTATCTTTTTAACATAGACAATGCAAATAAATGAAGAGAATGTGATGTAATAAGTGTTTATTGTGTATGTGGATGGCTTTAAGAAAGGACTAAAGAAAAAATCAACGGACTGTGTGAGTTCTCGGGAAGAATGATAAATAGGATTTTAGGCACTAATTGCGGATATGCAATCACGCTGTAATTATATGTATTTGAATTGCCAGGATAAACATAACTAGGTTACACTTACCTGCCAAAAATGATCATGCAGTTACAAACATCAAGCATATCGAAGCACCTCTGGATAAATGAGTCAATATAGTTAAAGATCGCTCCGGTATCCAGTTCCCAGCTGTTAGGGTTCTCTTCATTATGCGCTTCTACCATCACATCGTAGATCTCCCGGTATTTTTTACAGCAGTCTATGCACTTACTGAACTCGCCTATAGCCTTTACCGTATTACCTTCGAAGAGTTCCTCTAATTTGATATAATTCCGACATAAAATTATGATTTGATTGCTCAGGGCTTTGAACAAGTTCGTGATTCTAGTCTCAGAGTTGTATGTAGGAGATTCCATCCATATGAAACGAAACAGGTTTATAAGATTCGGTACATGTTTAGATATCTCGTCAGGGTCAACAACGCACTCTAGAACTGCGCATGGTTGCTTGATGACCTGCAAGTACTCGATGTTAGATGTAGCCTCCCCAACCTTCTGGGCGATTTCTTCGCAGAGAGATTGGAACTGGTGGATGAATGTGGAGTGAGTGGTGACGAGGATCTTCGTTATATGCTTCACTGCTGGGTTTTTGAGCTGGTGCAGTAAGGCGTTCAAGTTTTCGTCTGTAATTTAATCATTTAGTATTGTGGGTTTTTGTTAGCTTACCTACTTTTTTAGCTGAACGAATTATTATGAACAATAATTTTAACAAAGTGATCAAGTCCTACTCACGTCTATAAACCCAAAAGTCATATTCATCGCTGGGACATAGCAACTCCTTTTGTGAAGCCACAAAAGCCGTGTCCTCCAAACACGACTTGATCTGATGGGTCCAGTATACGACCACACCTTCGAGTCTCTTCACCAGCTCTCGGTCAGCACTGGCATTTTCAAAAGACAGGTTTTGGCCCTCCCGGGGTATATATAGGACGGTTAAGCCTAACATCTTATAGTACATGTCGGTCAACTTAGCCAGGAATGTGTGAATGTGGGTGCAGAACTCGCTTTTAACGCCTGAAAAAAAAAAGGATTATAATTATTTAGACCTAACAACAGAAATTGTTGTAAGTTGTATTAGTGTTTAAGATTCGCAATTTGTCCTAGATAGACCTACCATCAATACTTACTGTCAGGCCACGCAGTAACAGCGAAGAAATATGGTGCATAAACGTATTCCATAATTTGAATCACATTCGATTCAATAGAATCCCTGAACGTCCCGAATATAATCTCATCATGGAACGATTCAACCTTGAAGACAAAGTCCGGGGGCCTTAAGAAAAATGACAAATCAAAAACAGGAGCTGTAGGGATCTCGTGACCAGCTCTGAGCTTGTCGCCTCTGAAATAGACGCAGAGAACCAAGCTCTTAGGTTCCAAGACCCATTCTTCAATGACCTTCTGCGTGCTTTCGTTCCAGTCCTCAGGACGGAGATCGTAGAGTACTGTCATTTTCTTGATGAAGCCAACCAACTGCTCCAGTTCTTCAGGTTCGTATATTGGTTTTACAGGCGTTTCGGCTAACTCGCGTTCGAGTTGGGCGAGACGTTCGCGTTCTGAAAAAGAGTACGGGTCATAATCATAATTGAAGTTTAGTTTTTTGTAAAAAATAAAAGTTGTCAGATTGCACGTAAAATCTACTTTTAATTGCCAAATATTCAAAACAAGATTATTTTTTTTAAATAATTAAATGTATGTTGAGATGTGTGTTTTTAGTAATTTAATGATTAAATGTATCCAGCGTTATACAAATAAACTTCTTTTTTATTATTTATGATGGGTTTGCTCTTGACTCCAGTCTAGGAGACAGAGTCGACGGTGGAGTGAGCTTACCCAGAAGAAGCCTCTCGCTTTGAAGAGGTTAGGGTTGTATGCGTTCGGAAACACAGACGCAGATAGAGAGTTCCATTCTTTTGCTGTGCGCATTACAAAAGACATTTGGAAACGCTTAGTGCGAATTGGTGGAGTCCTTAGAAAATCAACAAAAATATTTAACTGTGAGGTTCCACAGGAAACATTTTGTAAGTCCACAGAAGAGACAAATATAATCATTTTACGTTATAAATACATACTTCTATGATTTTGCACAATTAAAATATATTTTCGTCACTATCACTACCGTTGAAATCATCAGTATTAATCAAGTTTCTTAATTCTGTGAAGCGGTACAACAAAATCATCAGAATCATCTGAATAACCCTCTTAAAAGTGCAACCTGTTTCTTGAAGCTTCTAGAGAATGTGTTTATAATGACCCTTCAGATGTGGGAGAGTTGCTAAAAAGCTGTATATTTAAGTAGAGGCAGTCGGGGTTCCCATTCTAGAAAAAGGTCTAGAGCTAAAAGTAACTGGCATTGATGCACTATGTGGCGAACTGGGTTCTTCTGACGATGAACCTAACAAATCTGTCTCAACTTCAATTTGTCCAATCTAATAGTGGCTGCATTTGGTATGAGCTGCGCAGACTATACAACTTAACCGTTTTGAATTAAGAGCGTTTATACCTTATGAGTGGCAACGTCGCAATTTAGTGTCATATTTCGTGGTTTTAAATTTTAATCATATAATCGGAGCTATATTTTAAAAATCTGTTTAATTAACTTTTTACAATTACGTGAAAGTGTTTAAAAAGTAAGTAACCGTAATGCTTACAGTTATTTTACAATAAAAATAACGTCCTGCAAGTTTCCAATGTATTATTTGCATGCAAATAGAACTGTAAACGCAACGATTACATCTTACCTTTTACACAGTTTTCACATAATTCTAAAAAGTTAATTAAACAGATTTTTAAAATATAGCTCCGATTAAATGATAAAAATTGAAAACCACGAAATATGACACTAAATTGCGACGTTGCCACTCATAAGGTATAAACGCAAGTATATTTGGTTGCTTTTCGGACCAGGAGATTTTGTGAATTTTTATTGTACAGACGCCAGCACATCAAGCTACTACAATCTGTCAAATTTCTTTAATAGATTTTCAACTTTATCGCTAAAGCATTAAGGTTCAAGGTTGATTGGGAAGATTTGACAGTTTCGGGTAGCTTGACCTGCTGGCGTCTGTACCTTTAAAAGGGCGTATGGAATTTGATGCTAAAATTTCTTCGATTTCTGCCACATGAGAATCATCTATGCCAATCGATTCACACCTTTACATTTATTTTTCACACAAGTTAATAATGAATTCGTTCGTCTTTCATTGACTTTAATGTGCCCTGGCGGCTGAGAGTTTGAGTTCTATTCAAAGAGTATAATAACTATACAGGTTCTATTCAAAATGGCTGATCCATACGTCATATGTTCGTGATCGGCCGCCGCCCAGTAGGCACTAGTTATTTCTTAGCTTATATTTTAATTCCTGAATTGTTTTTATCTTTTTAATTACGGACGCTTTAAACGTGCACGTCTTTCAACATCGTTCTCACATGTATAATTTCAACATGAATGATGTAACCACTTTTTTGTAACAATCTTTTGAATTAAAAGATTATCCATGGAGTTTCTTGCCCGTTCTTTTCCATAGGTACCTACTATGCTTTAGAATGGGCAACAAGCTTCATCTTTCTGACTGACTGACCGACCCCTTAACAATTCAACAGTCCTTCCCCGTAGTCAAACTATTTTGTCCAACTGATTTGACCACAAGGAAATTTGACGATGGATCTTTCCCTGTGGTCAAACTACTCCAATGATCCTACCTGTATATAAAGTTTGACTGCTGTAGTGTACAGTTATGACAAAAATTAAAACCGTAATATAATTTTTTCGAAGTTATAATTATAATGTTTCAAATTATTAAATCGCAGTTACCAGAATGGTCCATTAAGAAAGTTCATTTGGATTTTGTAAAGAACTGCAGCTGCAAATTATATTAATTCCAATTTGGTTTCTATCATCGGTTTCTATCATTTCACAAATCCTCAATGGAAAAAGGCCAAACTCAAAGGTAAAATCTTAGTGGAAAAACAACGGAGGCACCGTTGCGCTTCTATCGCCACTCCTAACGCAAAAAAAAAACAGAAAAAAAGAGAAACGCGTATTGGGAATTTTTACTTCTCAGCCACTTCTTCCCAAAAAATGTTGGGAATACATTTACAGTTTAAATACCAATAACCTAAAAATGTAGAGAAAACCTTGCTCATAACTAAAACTTTAATCGTGGAATGGTGCGTGTATGGGGTACGGCACCGAACTAAATAATCCTTATATCATAAAAAAAAAACTATCTCAATTTATTTAAAAAATAGCCGACATCTATTTCATCGTGTATTAACTCCATTTGGCATTTTTGAATGAATTCGTCTCTATATACACACATCAAAAGTGTCTAGGGATCAACATATATTTTTGCAATAACTTTTCTCCTGATTGATATTAATTAAAATTTTCTTTAAGGATTCATAAAATAAAGTGTTTTCGTTTGTCACAGTAACGATAAACCAAGTCACCTTTGCATTAATAAAGAAATTTGCCATTTTCCTAATAAAGGGATTTTTGACATTTGAACCACTAACACAAAAGTTCGAAAAAAAGACTGAAATAACAGTTTTCTTTAAAATTTTATTGGGTAACTTAAACAATTAATAATCCGTGTTTCTACCGCGAACACTAACAACACAAGAACATCGGTTTGGCATACTCAAAATGAGTTCATCCAAATCACGCTGTGGAATGGCCGCCCATGTTCGTAGCAACAACAAAAAAAGGTCTTCTTGCGACTGGATACCCTCCATATTCGGCAGAGCTCTTCTCTGTAGCATATCCCATGCATGCTCAATCGGGTTCAAGTCTGGCGACTGAGCAGGCCAGGGCAGGACATTGATGTTCGCTGCGGCGAGAGTCTGTCTTACAACTCTTGCGGTGTGCGGTCGTGCATTATCATGCATTAACTGAAATAAGGGACCAAACAGTCAGAAACCGCTTGCATGAAGTGAACCTTCATTCCCGAAGACCGCTACGGGTACCACCTATAGCAATGCACAATCGTAGGATTCGATATCAATGGGCTCTTGAACACAGAAATTGGGCAGAAGAACAATGGCGTTTCGTGTGCTTTTCTGATGAGTCTCGTTTTGGTATGAGACCGGATACAAGACGTATACGACACTGGAGAACCCCTGGACGCCAACAGCGATTAAAATCCTGCCAGGAAGTCCATCCTTATAGTGGTGGAACCATCATGGTATGGGCGGGTATTTGGATCGGCGGAAGAACTGAGTTGATTTGGATCAGAGGCAACCTCAACGCTCAAATTTATGCTGAGACGATTGTATCAGACGTCATCGTTCCTCTACAAGTGCAAATCGGTCCCTTATTTCAGTTAATGCATGATAATGCACGACCGCACACCGCAAGAGTTGTAAGACAGACTCTCGCCGCAGCGAACATCAATGTCCTGCCCTGGCCTGCTCAGTCGCCAGACTTGAACCCGATTGAGCATGCATGGGATATGCTACAGAGAAGAGCTCTGCCGAATATGGAGGGTATCCAGTCGCAAGAAGACCTTTTTTTGTTGTTGCAACGAACATAGGCGGCCATTCCACAGCGTGATTTGGATGAACTCATTTTGAGTATGCCAAACCGATGTTCTTGTGTTGTTAGTGTTCGCGGTAGAAACACGGATTATTAATTGTTTAAGTTACCCAATAAAATTTTAAAGAAAACTGTTATTTCAGTCTTTTTTTCGAACTTTTGTGTTAGTGGTTCAAATGTCAAAAATCCCTTTATTAGGAAAATGGCAAAGGATCATGGCAGAATTTGTACAAAAAAATTAAGATATTTAGAGAAGTTGAAATTCTAGCTCTTGTACTCTTGGGTACCTGAAGAGTATCTTCAGGAATTTACAATATTTTTAAAACCCCGCAATAAAAATATAATGTTAAAAGTAAATAGTTTAACTAGGAGCTCATTATTTTAGAACGAAACAGCCGTTGTCAGTGTAAGACCGCCGGACCGCTTTTATTTTAATCTATGGGACAGACTATCTTTGATCCTTGCTCCATAAAACTAATATTTAAAAATAAAAATTGTTCCTTGCTACTAGTTTAGTAATCTGTGCTATGATCGTCGACTGTCATCGACTGTCTTGCGTGTACCTATTCTTGCTTCGTTGTTATTTTCGCTTTCTTTAACGGTTTTTAGCTACTTTCTTGGACGTTTGATTTCTGCTTTACCCTGAAAACTCGGCTTCTACCACGGACTTTTGAATTTCACGCTTATCTTTGACTTTGTGCTTATATTCTCGACACTGGATTTTGATTTACACATTGGACAATGAGGTGTATCAAATCAACTGTGACCTCGATCTTCACCATTCCCGGCGTATACTCGTTTTAGAAGAGTTAGACACAAGAACAATCTCAATGATAGCAGAATGGATTTCTCCTGTCATAGTAAGTACCTATTTTCATTTATTCACATAGTTCCCCACGTGTTAGGTAGGTATATGTCGCGATGGCTCGCCCCCTATTACATGGGACTTAAACATAACTGCCGAAATGTGGGTGTACTGTAGGTACACCTCTGCCCAACCCTTCGGGGAAACAAGGCATTTCATGTTATATATTGTTATAATTGTTGTAATGTTGCAGGTAACTGAGATGGACTGCATTTATGTGTTCAGTGCTGGGAAGCAGCTATGAGGGCTATCAATGAATCATTGAATACTATGGAAACTGCTAATGACAGTCATCCATCTGAAGCTAGCTCTAGCAGTGTAAGCCAGCCTCAAAGAGTTATTGGACACTCAAGAGTCTGCATTACATGTGGGCGCTCTGTTTTAAGGATTCCAAGTGAACTTGTAGTGCGTACAAACCCAACTGCAAGGCAACAACAAATACAACTATTGATCTCAAACAATATTGCACCTCGTCAGGTTAGTTCTTTACATAATTATAAATAGTAGTAGTGTTGATTCTGTACTTTATGCTTACCACCATGCAAAAGGCGTGAATTTAAGCATGGTATGAGATTATACTGATCTAAGTACACATTTATAGTTATTAGTAAACTATAGTGGCAAACTATACTTTAAAGGATGTTGGTCTTTAGTTTTGAATTATTTCTAGGTGAATCCATTGGATCGCTTGTGCCACAACTGCTACAGAGCAGCTGGATGTACTGTTGCCCGGATGCCGCATCAGACCCCGATCCTGAGCAGAGCAGAGCCAGAGCAGCAACCGCAAGAAGATACAGTTGTAGTACCTGGGGCCGTACTACGAGCTGTTAACGCCATCATGATTCCGTTGAGAAAAAGAGATAGTGCTATCGGTCATGTATAGCTCCGTCTCTCTTCCACTCTGGAACAATGATGGAATTAACACGTCATAGTACGGCCCCCTGCACTGCACTTAATTTCTGATCAGGAGTTGTCATCACAGCCCAGCTCTCCACCATCGTCAGGTTCAGAATGGATACCTGCCAATGTACCAAATGTACCTCAAGAAAATACGCCTACCATTCTATTACCTAATTACAAAAGGGCAACCGGAAGCCCATATAACTGTGCACTACCACAATGCAACAACATAGATACTCACACTATATCAGAGTCATTTAGTATTAGGTTGCTACAAGATTATAAATTATATCTTCCACCCCATATTAGGATTTGTAGTACTTGTCTTATAATCAATGAGTGGGATGCACTGTATAATTCCAGTACTTCATATTTCAACTCGCAGCAAATTGAGCACATATTTTGTTATATAAATCACAATTAGACTTACAACTTTGAATAAATTCTTAACATAGATGACAATTTGTTGCAATATTGGGTCGGGTTGACAAGACAAAACTTTTTAAGTTTGTTGGACCTGGTTCCAAGGCTTTCTGAAGAAAATATGAAGACTGGTTTATCGGCCCTTTTAATTAAATATAGAAGTGGTGAATCTGATGAAAGAATAGCAAGCCTCATGAATGTTCCGAGGCGTACACTTGAGGGCTACATGAATAAGGTCAGGAAAATCATGACAGAGGAGTTTGTTCCTAGACATTTAGGTCTATCCCATATTACCAGACAACAGATGGATATATTTTGGATTGCCTGAGTCCATACAAAGCTACAACCTCAGATGCTGAGATTATGTTGTCCCTTTTTAATGATGAAAATGATGCAGTAAGAGCCTATTTCAGAGAAAATGATGTTTTCATTTTGGATAGAGGTTTTAG